>CM049381.1:26244894-27444894 GCA_026937815.1 Etheostoma perlongum
GGAGAGATTATATCTCCAACCTGGCCTGGGAACGCCTCGGGATCCCCAGTCGGAGCTGGTTGATGTGTCTCGGGAAAGGGAAGTTTGGGGTCCCCTACTGGAGCTGCTGCCCCCGCGACCCGACTCCGGATAAGCAGATGAAGATGGATGGATGGATGGACTTGTTAGATATACTTCAGCTCATACCAAAGACGACTCGCATTTTTTGATCTGCCACCTCTACAACAAACACCAATTCCCCCCGTGGTTCAGATTAAAGCATGAAAAATGTTCAATATATTCAAGTAGTTGGACATCTTTTTAATAAGTCATGAAACATGGTCCTTGTTCTCTGTTGCCACGTGCTTTGTTTTCCACTTTACATAAACCAGGCGCGTCAAGCTCATTTTAGTTCATGGGTCACATACCCCTAAGTGGGCCAGACCAGTAAACCACTCCAGAAAGATCAGAAACTTTATCTGCCACAGAGTTTCTTGTCAGCTCGATGTTGGCAAACGCAAGTTGAATTCTGCTACAACATCGTTCTAAGGCCAATGTAAAAAACAATGTTACAGACCTGGGAGAGAGGGGTAATACTATGAGAAAAAACTCTGAATTTCTAAGATTAATGAAGTCGTAAATTTACAGAAAAAGGATCTTGGATATTCTCTCAAATTAAGGTACATTTGGAGTGTGAACTAATTACTTCTCTGCAATTCCCACACGTTGCAAAGTCATCCAGTGGGCCTGATTGGACTGATTGGCGGGCTGGTTCTGGTACACGGGACGTATATTTGACACCCCTGACATAAACAATCTTTGCTGCCACCTGCTATACTCTTCCCACCTGCCCAACAGCAAAACTGGCTCCACTTTACACCCTCCCTCCAAGACTGCAACCTCAGAGTTAACCACAACCCCAGATCCCCAAACCAGATAACAAGAACAGCTTTCTTCCACCTCCTCTGACCCAAACTGTCTTTTATTGCTGCTGAATCCCTCGTCCATGCTTTCACAACATTCAGACTGGTTTACTGCAACCGTATATTCTATGGCAACACAAGCAAAGTATTTATGTTCACAACTTTGCTGCCCATTTGCTCACCTGTATTCACTCAAGAGACCAAATCACACTAGTTCTCCACTGGTTTGCTGATTCAACTATAACATCCTTCTCACGACCGACAAGATAACTGTAACTAGCATCTCTCTTTGAGAATGAGGTGTCACTGTCAACATGTCTGTTTCTGTTTCTGATCTCTTCCACCAGTCCACTTTCTTTTGTTGCCCCAGGTCCAATGATGCCAAGGTCTTTCAGTCACCTTCTTCATCTTTTACGTGCGTTTTCTTTTGTGCCGTAAAATGCCGTTGAGTACACAAGCAATAGCTGTACAAATGTGACATATTACAGTGATTATTAAAACCATATGTGTACGTGCAAATATATGTGAGTGCAGCTTAACGGCTTGATCACAATAGTTAATTTACTTTTTGACAGATTTGCATCAAACTAATCTTCGTGGAAGGTTCAAACACCATCGGCCCACAAATACAAACATGTCATTTGAGGTTCTGAGAAAAATGAAAGAGTGAAAAACATTTCTAGTCTCCTGTACTGTATGTTTGTTTGCACTGAAAAGAAACAGAGATGACAGTGACACCTCATTCTCAAAGGGTACAGATGGAATCCAACACAATAGAACTTTGAAGCAATTATCATAATCTCTCTCTTTCTCTCCCCCTCTCTCCCTTCGTTTCTCCTCATGATTAAACATGGGAGAGTTAAATCAGACGATTAGCATGCTGTCAGGGAGAAGTCTAACTGCTGTTGTGTTTCACAGTGTGAGAGACAAAGCGCTGGCCTGCACACCGACAAGCCTCCCCGGCCAGCTACAGTAAACTGGTAAACACACGTCTGTTTGGCTCAGCAGGGGATGACAAACACCCGCCGAGGAGGCAGAGATGAGAGGGCTGGAGGAACTGAGGAGAACGTCCGTTTTGACTCTTTGGCTTCTGTGTCTCTTGGCGCCTAATGTCCAGATATCTGGGGCCAAACAAGTCATTCTGAAAGGCGTGACTGCCAAAAGCAGAATGGATGGAGACAGAAGGAAGAGGGAGGAGGGGGGTAGGGGGCAGTTTATTTTAGAGAGGGAGAATGGACAGTGGACTCACCTTCAGTTTTTTTTTTTTTTTTTATTGTTAAGGTTGGAGGGAGTGGAGTGGAGAGGAAGCTCTGATTAAAGAAAGATCAAATTTGGAGGCTCTTCTTTCAGCGGATGTCCTTAAAAAGAAGTTATTTGTTTGCATGAAATCATTTGACTTTCATTGATATTATCGCTGTTCTTTTGTCCTCATTTAGAATAAAAAAACGTGGCTTGCTATACTGCATTTTGATGGAGTATTTCCTATGGTCCTGGTTTAAGGTCTGTTATCATGCTGGTTGAAATGTTCAATTGTTCAAACTACTGATTTTAAAATCCCTAATTGTTTATCCCCAAACCGGTCTCTGCAATTGAAGTCACTGTGAATTCAGATTATTTCTTTAACAATAATACCCTTTACCACTACAGGAACTATATTTATATTTATAGAACTACATTACATTTTTGGGCCGTAGCTCCAAACCCCCCAGGAAGCATGAGAGAGCAGTTTGATGTGTCATTCCTACTTCTTGCATTTCACATTCATTACATTACATACAGACAGTTTCCCCTATCTCCTATGAATCATGTTCATATGTTACTAGTTTGCAACAACAAATACGTTTAGGAGGAAGCTCAATGCTACCTGTATTATGTTTTCTATAACATAATGAGGAAATCAACGTATCTGTCAAGTCGCAAAATGTTGAAGCTGAACTTATGAGTGAAACATATTTAATTTGTTTATATATGATAATGCAATTCGATATCTGTGTGCAGCAACTACAAAATTATTAAACTTTTTGATGATTGTTTGGGCCATCTCACCACACAGGGTAAAGTTAAGGGTATTGGTATTTAAAGCAGAAGACAGTAAAACAAAACATGTTTATTAATATTTACTAAAACCGCAATCTTTCACTAACTTTGACTTTTTTTACTGTTTCCTGTAATTGCCATAATTAACCTGATTAACACACTTGGACACACATAAATACACTTGAACACTTGACTCAACATTGGCACTTAATAATTTATGGTAAATGTCTTTTTATGTCTTTTTATAGCCAAAGGTTTTTAGGTTATTATTATTATTATTATTATTATTATTATTACTGTTATTATTATTATCTTTATACTGTCTTTTTCTTTCTCTGTACTGTATTATTCTTGCTAAAAACTGATGCTGGAAATTTCAATTTCCTTTTGGGAGTCATCCGGAAAGGACTAATAAAGAGAAGTCTAAGTCTAAGTGATCCTCATGGTTGGAAAATGCAAAACAATGAGACACAAAAAAGACTTACTAGTTACTAGTTAAAGTCCTGTTACTATTTGATTGAAAAGGTTCCTGGATTGCTGTATACCAACATACCATATGTACTCCTATTTTTCATGCCCTCACTCAGTGACGTTTGGAGGTTGTTGGTGTGAGTTGATGTCTGTCCGCTGATAGACGTCTCCCTGAAGCTCTCAAGCTCTCATCAAGGCTGATCGGCCTGGCCGCGAGCCTGCCGCGCCACACTATAACCGTGCCGTGTAACCATGCCGACAGGATTGGGCCGGGGTCCAGGAAGACAGTCGGCTCTGGAAGCTGTCAGCAGCAGCTCCGTTTGACAGCATGCAAATGTATGCAAATGAAGAGGTCCAGCCATGACACCTGCACACAGGAGGAATGGACCGTGCCCTTCCCAACAGAGGACTCAGGATGGTAGGTACACCGCCCAACACACTCACACACACACACACACACACGCACACGCACGCACACACGCACACACACACACTAGGATGTCCATTAGTTGCTGCCTTTACACAGAGTTTATTTTGAATTATAGTCCAAAATATAATGCTTATACAAACAGCCTAAATCCAACAGATTGTTAAAACCTTCAGGAAGTATAAACCTTTTTTCTCTTTAACACCCCCACTACCTTTCTATTTTCTGAATGTTTACATCCTTTCTGTATCACATTGAAATGTTTCCTAAACGTTGTCATGGAGACAGCTATTGGACAAGTGTGTCTCCTTCACATTAAGCAATACTTATTTCTTTATGCATTAAAACAGCTCATGTTTCACTTTCTCAGAAAATTGAAAATGTATTTTTTTTAGCCTGATCGCACTACAAAACGACACAGCAAAGTTAATTTGGGCATCTTCGTGAAAAAAGGGGCTGCTTTTGTGATTTGGGATGAAATGACAAGTTTGCACATTGTAAAGTTCCTACTGTTGGTTGTGTATGGCTTTGTTCATGAGAAAAATGCATCCAAAAGGAAACGTTCTCTTTATGTTGCTTCTCACTCAGCAGAGGAATCAAAATCTAGTCTCGCCAGACCGTCCTCCAAAGCAAAATAGTCGTGCGAGAGAAAACTCTAGACAGATAATATGCAAGTGCTGAAGTGAAAATGCCCCAAAAAGATACAAGAATGCCTATTTATGGGGTCCAGATTTTTTTTGCTACGCCCCTGGTCACAGCTAATAAAATAGTTTTATTTATTTTGCATCCTTGCATGAAATTTGAAATTAATTGATTTCGTTCCAATGTTGTGTTGTTATAAAAGCAATCTGACTGAGTCCTTAAGGAGAAGGTTAAAGCAGGTAGATGGCTGTTCAAAGTTTTTGATTTAGAAACTGAAGACCACAGATTACTTTAACACCAAAGACAATCTTTCCCTGATCTTAACCAAGTAGTTTTAGCTGGTGTCCATTTGTTCCACCAATAAAATTCCTACATTATTTTCACTTTAAGCTTGTATCTGTTTTAACAGCTGTTGATTTATAAAATTTGACAGCTGATAACTGTTAAATCAGGATTTGTTCTGTGCAGAATATGATGTACAGTAAACAGCAATCCTTCCAGTAGGTTCAATAGTTAATTTCACTCTGGTCCAAAGTTATCTCCCACGGTGCAAGTGTGTCTAAAAACCTTTCACAAATAGTTAATAAGCTCCAAAACACCAAAACCTCCTGTTGCATGTCTTTATGTAATTATTGACCAGAATGTGTTGACTCACTGTGTCCGCACTGTTCATTAAAACTAAACCAGACTGACAAAGGAATAAATTACACTTGTTCCCTTAATTCGGGTTTAGCTGCCTTGGTTTACTGTGCTGATGTATTTAAATATCAATAAAAACACTGTTATGGGCATTATTTTCAATGATATACAAAGGTGTAAGCTGTGCCTGCATTGCAGGAATGACTGACAACAGTGTTGATAAGAAATACACTGTTCTGTAATGGAGTCCTATGATTGTTGAATATCACTAGGAACATTCTGCTAAACTCCAGTTATAAGACAAACACACTGTTCAACAGTGCTCAAATGCATCCAGGTGAGTTTTTCCCTCATTCCTGACCTCTAAAGCAGCACAGCCAACACACGTTTTCAACCTTTTAACTTACGGCTGAGCTTTTTCAAGGCTTCAAAGTAAAGTCATTTCGGTTTATTGTTCAATGGGTCAAAATCATGTACCTGTGAGATAAAAAATGCACGACGCTGCTTGGCCTCTCCTCGTTCCTCTGAAGTGTTTTGACTCCTGCGTTGACCCTGCCGGCTGGTTTTGGCATTCCAGCAGGCTGGAAGAGAGGAGGAGTATGCTGTGCCCCCTAGTAACTCCTGCACGCACACACGCACACGCACGCACACACACACACACACACACACACACACACACACACACACACACACACACACACACACACACACACACACTGTCCTTGGGTTTAGTTGTCCACGTTTTCTGCTGGTCAGCAGAAAGAGAACGGCTGTGTGATGGTATAAGTGTATGTGTTTGGGGGGGGTTGTAGCTGTCAGACCAGTGTGTGTGTGTGTGTGTGTGTGTGTGTGTGTGTGTGTGTGTGTGTGTGTGCGTGTGTGATTTAAAAGTAAGGAGAGGTGAGGCAGCCTTTGGGAGGGAGCTGAAGTCTAGTGGCTCTGGTCCAGACCTTGTACCATGTAAACTGACTCCACACCCAAGCCTTCAAAAACCTCATATTTATAACACACACACACACACACACACACACACACACACACACACACACACACACACACACACACACACACACACAAACAACGATTCTCCCCTTAGCCCTTGGCTGTCTGTTTTTGGTGTGTGTGTGTGTGTGTGTGTGTGTGTGTGTGTGTGTGAGCAGATGGACAGGTCCATGGACCCTGAGGGAAGACACGAGTGTGCTTCTCCTACAGTCAAAAAATACAATTAGTACGCACAACAAGAAGTTAAAGAATAATAACACAATTAAAACAGTGGAAGTAGTATTTAGTACAGTATATAGTACTTTGGTATGCGTTACTTTTCAGACACTGGTATCAGAGTGTTGAACTTGCAGTTTTTGCCGGGAGATGAAATGATGATTGACATCATATCAAATCAACAACAACTTTATGTGTTTAATAAAATAAATCTCTTAAATAGTGAAATATTCACAGAGCCACCAAGAAGCTGCACACTTTTCTTTTGGAAAATTCTTTTTGGGTTTATAGCTTTATTGAATACAACCAATAATGAAGTTAATAATTATGGTTTTGCAATGAAGTTCCTAATTTTAGTAATGCTAACAACGAGATGAGCTCACCAGGCTACATATCATGAAGCTTCAAGCAGTCAACGTACAGTCTCACATTTATGGTTTAAATATTCAAGAAATAACGTTCGGTTTGAGAGGATTATTAAAAAAACAGCAAATTAGACTTAATAAAAGAGACACTGTTTTCTCCCCATAGTGCTCACGTCAAACACAAACTATTAATATTTAATCAAAAAAGATTAAATCAGACGTGGCATTGTGCTGTTATGTACCTTGCTCTATTTTTGTACTCAAATAAAGTAAAGCAAATGGAAAATGGTCAGCAGTGATGCAGTCAGGTTACAACATGCTAAACCGCTGATTAGAATGAATTAAAATAGTAATTCTTTAAATTAAGTAAAGTAAGTAATTTAAGTTTTATATTATAGTTGCAACCAACTATGAGTCACTTTGTTTACGTTGTGGGCCAATACATTTCATTTTAAATGAAGAGGCTAACGGACGCCAATATATTTCATAAAGGGCTGTAGTACTCGAGTCCGGTCTTGGACTCGAGTCCAGACTCTCGACCGTTTTTCTATGGTCTCGGACTTGTCTCGGACTCGCTAGTATTTGGACTCTGACTTGTCTCGGTCTCGGCCACTGGTCTTGCCAGATATGGCTTTTGGTCTCGACCGAGTCCAGGTGTCTTTATTATGTTGATGATAATATTGGAGGGAAAGTGAAACCCAAAATGATTGTCTTGATACTGTCATGCATAATTCCTTTTTTTCTGTCCTGGACTTGGTCTTGACTCGGACTCAAACCTTTTTGGTCTCGGTCTTGTCTTAGACTCAAACCTCTTTGGACTTGGTCTTGTCTTGGACCCGAACTTCTTTGGACTCGGTCTTGACTTCGACTCGACTAGTCCTGGTCTTACACTTGTCTTGGACTCGACTAAGGTGGTCTTGACTACAGCCCTGTTTTCATGTCTCAGTGGGTCATTTTAACCAAGCTAAAATGACCCACTGATCCCTCCACTAACATGCTCGTCAACGTAAAGAAAAGTGAAATGAGAATCCCCCTCTGCATCTCTCTCTCTTTCCTCTGTCCTCATGATTGATGACTCCACACACAGCCAGTGTTTGCCTTCTTCAGACCATTTTACACTCTTGTATGGAGAAGATATTTATTGGTTTGCTGAGTACTTCCAACTGAGAAGACTCTCTTGTCTCTTAATGGTCCAAATCTTAGTAATGGATGCAGACACATTATATGTAACGTTTTTGAATAAATGGCATTTTAATTCAAATTCAAATAGTAATTAAAAAAAAATGTCACAATGTTTTAAACTGACATTGATGACATCCATGACATTGGAAAACATGTGTTGTTTTCGTTTGTACGTATTGTGCCATGTAATCTATAAATTAGGGTTACAATTTGAATGAATAATGTAATTTTTTATATTATTCACATAAAAATAGACTTAATGAGCCACTTCAAACTTTGCAGCATGAAAAGACTAAAACGGATGCAGCTTTTAATCTCAATATTGAAATGTTAGACAAAATAGATGTTTTAACGATATTATCTCAATTTTACTGCAGCTCCCCCTTGTCTTAATCTGGGCCATGTTCACTCATGCATCAGTAATGGTGAAAAACTAACCCGTCTCTGAGAGCACAATGGCAGGTGCCCCCCTGCCCCTCAGACTCCCCACATAGACGGCACTGTCTGACAAGCCTGCTTGCCAAACAACTCAATTAAGCAGAAAAGGAGGCAAGAAAGAGGAGCCCAAACAGAGGAACGACAGAAAGGAAGGGAAGAAAGAAGACAGGAAAACAGAGGCGGGAGAGGGCTGGTTGCTGTCAGGCCTTGTCGACACCCAGCCTACATTTGGCGAGAAACAACAGAAACACAAAACAAGAAGAAAAGAAAGCTCATCTGTGATGTGTTAACTGGAATTCCTGCTTCCAAGGCCACTGAGGGTTCAAAGGGCAAACTGAGGGCCAGGGGTTCATTGCCACAGCGACACACACTCAAACACACACATTTAAAAGGACCATACCCACGTTTTCATTCATTTTCAAACTGCATATTTGACTTTGTTATATCTTTACAGGCATCCTCTCAGTCCCATTCATTGCTGTATGGTATCAAGTTCCCATTATCAGACACAAAATTTGATTTGGGCACAATATGCACACTTGCCACATATGTCATGTCCCAAACTCATGTACACATACATATCTAATATCACAAACATTTGACATTTCTCATAAATATGACAAAGCTGTCAAGAGAAAGGTGCAATGAACTATACTATTTGCATGTAGAGCCCCCCTTTTTAAAATAAATAGATTCCTACACCCCAAAACCCAAGACTGGCCTGGAGGAAAAAAAGTCTGATTTACAGGTCCAAGTAAAGATTTAAATTCTGATGAGGCAGCCGATAAAAAAAATGTATGTCACTCTCTTACGTGCTATTGTTGCTTTGGATCCCTGATTTAATATTTGGTATTAAAACATGGATGTGCAGTAGACATATAAGAAATCCTTTAGTTATCTAATGCCCTCTATAACCTGCCTTCTATAAATGAAATGCTGAGAAATTAGTGGATAAACAGAAAAGAATTGCTTCAGCGGTGATGCAGTGCATCAAACTGCACTGACAAATGGATTATCATTGAGCAACAATGTTGCCTATATCTGAGCAAACAAGGGCAGACATGATGTGTATGGTGACAAAAGGGAGACAGGGGTGACCTGAGAGGACCTCAGCACCAATGGCCACAAAACACTGTAAATCATTGAGTTTGTTATACTGCTCAAAAGCACCTTAAACTTCTAAAACCTTTATGAGTTGGGTGAAGCGTTGTAACAGATTCTGCAATGACGTCAAGGAAAGTAACACATTTTGGAGTTGCAATACCAAATGTGAGGAGTGGTTAAAGCATTGGGCCTTCCTGTACTATCCAACCCTGAAATTCCCCTGGTATTTGGTGGTTCCTGTGGTCCTCAAAAAGACTTGGACTGCCCCTGAACAGAGGAGTAATTTCTCTTTTTAGTGGAAACTGTATGTACTGAGGTATCATTTTTTATGCCTACAAATCCAAATTCCTCCATTAAATGTTTCCTATTGTTAAGTTTAGTGGTGTCTTAGTGTCTTACGTATCAAAACATTAATCCTCCCTTTCTCTTTCACTTACAATCTTTTAGTAAATAAATGCTTATATTTCTATGCTATTTCCAATACATCTAACAGTGATGGAGTAGAGAGCTTGATTTCTATTATGTTCACAGTGTCTAACTGTGAATTTCTGCTCACTGTTTTGCTGATTATTTCACTTTCACTGCAATATTAACATGTAAAATTCAACTTTAAATCAGCCCTATATCTCTCCTAAACCCAATTAATGATTTGATTTCAGATTGTGTAAAAACGTGTCTCCTGTGACCACACACCATCTCTGTGCGTCTTTTAGCCACTCGATTGGGGTAATGAGGTGACGGTTGATGGTGGCCTGTAAAGTTGTAATGAGGACAGCGGTGTGAATAGGACAGAGGGCAGGAATGGGTGGGAGAGAACACGATGCTTAATGAGCGGGCTGGCGGTCTCAGCAGTAACCCTGTTGTATCGGCTCTGTCTGAGAAAGAAGGGGTGACAGAGGGGATCAGGAATTTCAGGGTGGGACAGCATAGGAGGGCCTGATGTTATTTAGGGAGCAAATGAATAAAAGCTGGGTTAGAAAGTAAATGGGGGTCCTGACCAGCCCCTGTGCTCTGCTCATTGTGAAGATGAAATTTATGGCTCAAGACTTCCTAAGCCAAGGACTCCCCACGTTGACTGGTTAAGTGCTATGAAACAGTACGACAAAGGCCGGAGGCAAACAACACTCTGAGATGAGAGGCTGTAGGAGAGGGGACAGTGGAAGACAATGTGTACGATCCACATTAGAGACACATGTTGGAGTGTAAAGTGACAAGAACATGCTTCAGCTGAAATCCAAATGGATTCATAAAGATATGGAAGTTATTTTTAAAAAAGTGTAGCAGCTTTTGCACTTTAGCAACATGAGCAAATGTTTGTAAGTATGAAAACCCTAATTTTGTGAATACATTTGCCGTGAGTGTTAAAATAAAGCTCCACCCCGGCTGGTTCTGTGCAGTTGAGGACTTCTATCGGAAAGGAAAGACTAGTTCATTGAAGTGACCTTATGTATAGAACAAAGAATTCCAAACCATGGAGCAGAGCGTTTTTTTCTTTGCCGAGTCCCTTAGTTTTCAACATTAGCATTTGTTGTGAGAGAGTGTTCTTCTGCTTTCTACATAACACAACAATACAGTATGAGTAGGATTTGGCAACAGATTCGGGGTTATGATTAAGAAAAAATAAATGTTAATATCCAATATAAGAATAATTTCTCTGTAACAAGTCCTCCAAATTAGAAACAAGGTACATCTTATGGGACTTTCTCAGAACTACATACATATGCGTTTTGTGACGTTTGTTAGTGCCTTCCAAAACTATCACAAATTATAATTGGTTGAGGTTTGGTTAGGGTGGTCTATATCCATGACGTCAGATGCCGCAGGAAAATGTCTTTTCACCGATTCTGATGTTTCCTTCTGCTTTCTTTGTTTCTTTGTTGTAATTTTAATCTCCAGTCGTTTTATGAGGACTATGGTGAACTGCTCCTCAGATTTCTGCATGGTAAATTGAGATAGCTAACTGGACTATCTGTCCAATCGGAGTTTTCTCTTGCACGAATAAAACAACTTTTGAACATACATGTTAATAATTCATAATTCCTACAACCAAGGGTTTAGTCGCATGAAAGTAAACGTATGTTTTTTGGAGAATGTTTTTAGTTTTTCTTGGGAGAACAGTCTCTTATACTGGCCATTTGCCACAGGCAGTGGTTTGTATAATCATTTTAATCCATTGTTATGTTAAGTTTCACCAGCAATAGCTGGCTGAATCGCAGCAGCTGTAGCATGTACAGTTGCTATGGTTACCTGCAGTCTCACATAGCCTACAGCATCTACTGTACAGACGGTGCATTGACTTGAAATGCAGGTTCAACTGTTGAGCTAGTTTTAGCGTTATGATTTGGTTGAATGGCCCTCAAGGCACAATTCAAAGCTGCAAACAGTTAGTCAAATTGATATAACTTCTGCAAAAATAATCGGTCATTATGCAGCAATTCACAGAGCTGGAACCAGTAGTCCTTTTCCACAGCTTTAACTGGGAACTGAAAGTACACATGCCATTATTTACTTTACCTTTGTGTGGTTTAAACTACACTGGACTCCCAACAATGAATTACTGTGAATAAACATTTAATCATGATAAGATTTTGTCTAAAAAGTACATCCTCAACAGCTGATTCCACTTGCAAACTCAGATGTCAATGTAAAGTGGATGAAAGAGTCATCAGTCTTATTTCTTATTTATTGTAGCAATTCTGGGATAGTAGCAGCAGAGAAAGGTTCAGGTTGAAAAAATAAAAGGGAGAAACACAGAAGTTACTGTATAGATCAATACATGACAAACTTTAACTTAGAAAAATGTACTGCTTTTCTGGTCGTTGTCCATAGTGAACGGGGTGCGTGTGTGTATGTGTTTGTGTGTGTGTGTGTGTGTGTGTGTGTGTGTGTGTGTGTGTGTGTGTGTGTGTGTGTGTGTGTGCGCGCGCATTGTCTTACAAGCCCTCCTCGCGCCATTGAGTGATGAAATGGAGATGAGTTAAAGTGCTAACACAAAGACTGACCAGACCCCTGCGTCGCTGCGACAATGAAACCACCAAACTCGAGAAAGTGAGAGCCTCTTGGAGAAACCAGGATAAAGGGCAGAGAGTGAGAGGGGGGAGAAATTAAGGAGCCAAACTCAACAAAAAAAGAAGAGAAGAAGGGCTGAACCATCCTGAGAGCAGGAGGAAATAGATGGTGGGCAAAAGGTGGCAGAATGGCGAGCAACCCGGAGAAAATAGCAAGGTAGCTAATCCCTCCAGGGATAAAGCAGCTATATGTAAATGAAAGACGTGAAGTTTGGCCATCTTACTTTGATCTATGAATCAGGCTCTCCCACCCTCCCTCCCCCTTCACTCCCACCCTTTTCTCCTTCCTCCCTTTTCCTTGTAAGAAAATCAAGCCTTATTTAGCTTAATCTCACTTAATGGCATCCAGCTCCTCTTTTGTCCTCCCTGATGCTAATAGATTCCCGTCCTTTCACTCGCCACCATTCACATATCGACCCTCCATAATCCTCTTATTCCGTCGTAGCAATTATTTTTTATCATCATTATGATTATGATCATTTTCATTATTATTATTCATGCAGGCCGGGCTAAGGGCCAGGTTGTTGCTGAGACTATCCTCCCTCCTACCAGCGCCTCTCATTCTCGCTCAGAATAAGGCTGCCTGCTTTCTTCCAGAGGGGTGGCGAGTGAACCCCATTCAGCGAGACACATTTTCTGGGCGTTTGAACATATTGTGGAGTGAGTGTAATGAGTAGCACCAAATCACCCATCCCGGCTCCTTAACACAGAGAAACAACAAAAATTTTAGGATGGAGGAGAGAGAGGCGGCTAATCACCAAAAGGCCTCCTTTCTGCGGAGCAGTAATTACACGGGTGGGTTTTGATCTTTTGCTTGTTGGGGTGATGAATAGGGGAATAGATGAGGACTGTTTCACTGTTTTGGGGGTGTGTGGAGGGTGCTGGAGAAGCTTTTCTCCGCTTATCGGCGTCAACGGTGGAGGCCCAACAAACGTGGTAGAGCGTAACAAGAAGTTTGTATAAGTGAATAACTTCTCAAGGTACTATGGGATAGCAGCAGAGAAAAGACAGGGGTCAAAAGTTGATTTTCTTCACTTTATGCAAATGAGGGCAACATTTGCCAGTCAGTGGTTTAATCTTTACAAACCTTGGAGTTAACCCTGTCCCGGAGAAAATACTTTGCAGAATTATTTTTAGAGGGAGCGTATGGGACAAATTACAATTTGCATCAACAGCATATATAATTAACATATCTGGCAAGCCACAAAATGTTGATACCAAACATTTCAGTAAAGTGTTCACTGACAAAATATGCCAAATGCATTCACAGCACTTGCTTAAGGTAAAGGTTAAGGTAAACACATGTTGTGTCGACCCATTCTCACTACCAGCTCATCAAATACAACAGCTTGGTCAGTGGCCCTCAGCGTCTGATACTAAGGCACAAGGCACCCTTTACCGCCTGTGTGAGACGCACCAGGCTTTCAACTGTTTGAGATGATGTAGTATACAGTAAAGAGCAACAAAGTTGTGCAGGGAGAAAAATTATAAAAGCAACCAAGTCCATGTAGGGAGGAGCTTCATTAATCACAACAAAATGTTTCCTAACGTAATCCAAGAAGCAATTTTTAAGTTTGTCTTCAGAATGTACAGTAATTGGAAAACAAGCAGTTTAGAACATAATATCTAAGAGACAGGGATGGTGGAGAAGATGTAATTTCTGGGAATCCCTATTTATATTAAAGCACATATGTGTTAAATTACTTTGTGTCTTCATAATTGAAAGTGAAAATTGTAGACTGCTTAATTACACAATGTTTGCTAAAGAGCAAGCTTGAGCACTACAGAGAAAGGGGGAGTCTGCCTGCTGACAGAAGGGATGTCTCACTTTTATAACACAAGCCTGCCCTTTTCAAACCAGCAGGAAAAGCTAGGACAAAAACACAAATCATTTACAGAAATCATTCATATGAAATCAGTTGCATCCCGCTGTTCATAGTAAGAAACTGAGAATAGTTTTTCACTGTTCTTAAATGTTATATTTTTTTATTTCAGAAGAGTCCATGGTTTGGGCCCTCTCCAGTGGGACCCTAAAACTGTGACTGCATATTTTTTTGATACTGCAATCAAATGCACCACACACGCACACACACACACACACACACACACACACACACACACTCACACATGCGCACACACATGTGCACACACACATGCGCACACACACGTCATTGCAGCACACAATTTCACCATGGATCAACAAAGTACGATAGTCAATTATTTCTCTGTGAAATGAGAAAACTAATAAAACACAACGTATCTCTGAAACAAAAAGGGGTTATATTTACTTAGAAACTGGCTTACCAAATATAGAGTAGATCCATTAGGTTTAAAAAACTCAAAGTATATTTGTGAGTTAAATTATTATAAACCTGTTAAAAATGTTAGAAAAATAATTCATATAAAAGAATTTGCATACATTTACTGTAACAGTCATCAAGTCCGTTCTTAAACTTTAACTTTAGGAAGTCATTTTGGGAATCTTGGAGCTGAAGTGGAGTGGCTAAATCTGGGCAGTCTGCAGACTCCACAGGGGCACACTGGCCCTCCTGAGGCCCCTGCAGAGCTCCACTGCACAGCGGCCAGTGAGGCCTCCATGGGGCCCGGAGACAACAGGGGACATTTAGCAGCAGAAGACGATGAAGTGGAGGAAGAGGAGGATGCTGCTGTGGTGAGGAGGGACTCCTGGGTGAGGAGGAGCTGACTGGGGCCAGAGATGAGGGGCCACCCTCCAGCGAGCAGCAGCCGGGGGACCGGTCCTGTGTTCACCCCCATCCCGACGCTTACCTCTCCCAGCAACCGCCGCATCTCCTGCAGAGACGAACCCAGGAGGAGGATGTAGTTCCTGGCCAGAACTAGGGTGGAGATCTTAGAGAGCCTGCGGCCTGGAGGAGCTCCAGGCTGGTGGGACTGAGAGGAGGAGGCAGAAGATGGCGAGGAGCCGTAAGGCACCATGACCTCCCTGAGGGCATCCATGGCAATGTTCAAGTCCTGCATACGCTTCCTCTCCCTGCTATTGATCTTCCTTCTGAGCTCCTGCTGCTCCTCAGGGCTCAGCTCCCTCTGTGGTTTGGTTGGTCTTTGGCCAATCTGGAGGTCAAGCATGGGCGCAGGGTTTAGAGGGGAGCTCAGGTTGAACCCTGGAGGGCAGTGGGGTAAGTCCTGGACAGACCCGGGGCTACACAGAGGTAGAGACTGCTCCTGGGCCCTGATCACTGGGTTTGATAGCACATTCATAGTCTGTTCAGTGGTGTGCTATATTCAGAGTTGTAGTTCAGTGTTGTCTTCTTTAAAAATGTCTTCAGCAAAATATAAAGTTTGAGATACAAACCAAAAATAGTCAAAGCAAAAATACTTCACACTTCTGCTTATTTTTAGAATCCACAAATTGCAAAAATCAAACTTTCATTCCCTCCACCTGTTGATCTCTCTATTGCTTGCAGAAAACAGCTGCCATCCAGCACAATGACGAGTCACCAAACGTTTTGGCTTCAGAGGTTTCTGGCTGCACAAGTGAGTGAATGAGAGCTTCCTAAAGTGGCAGCTCAGTTTTATCTCATTTCCACAGCTGTGTGTGGTGAGAATGAAAGCTCACACAGTGGAAAAGTGAGCTAAATGCTCCCCTCACATACCCCCACCTCAGCTCAACTCCTCCCTGACACATGATGTGCTCTTTAGAAACACATATATGCATGTCTGACTTTTTGATATTTGTCAGTGAGAAAGAACTGGTAGGTGGCCACACCAGCCAAAACCTATTTAAAATTGGAACGATTCAAGGCAAGATATTAGGAAAACATTATGTGGATTATTTAGTTAGTTTAGGATCTTTGTTTGAAGAGAGACCTGTGCACAAGAACACTACAGCATTAAAGCATTAGACATTACACAGGCACAATTTAAAATACTTATTTAACATGTGCTGCCGACAATGAAGTATAGGGTTTTGAAAGTTAGTTGGTAATTTTGTATTATGAAGCATCAACATCAAAACTTATTTTACCCAGATCAGATTGAATATGAGGACAACTAAAGTGAATGATATTTACTGTGTTTTTGATGTGGACAGACAGCAAAAGTAAAGAGGCAGTTTTTCAGGCTGTACCGGAACTGTTTTGATATTCTTTTTGCTGCTGCCATCTTTAACAGGACACTTACTGTAAAATAGAATTTTATTCTCAGTGAGGCCCTGTCTGTGTTTTATGTTACCAAATATAAAACATATATACAGTATAATAAAACAAGAAGAATGTAAACTGACAACATTGACTGACAATGAGGTGAAAATGCATTGGGAAGATCTGAGCTTAAATTTCTACAAATGAAACGATAGATACATTTTTGTCTGTTTTTTGTAAATTGTTTCATTTGTGAAGAGCATTGAATTTCTATATAGTTTTAGTAAGGTCAGATTGAACATTTGGTAAAGATAAAAGGTTGGGTCCTTTGATCATATTTCCTGGAAGCTTCATTATTATTATTATTATTATTATTATTAGTTATATAATTAGAGTAAGTAAATAAGCAGTTTTCCAAGCAGAGAAGGGGATGATCCTGTAGGTTATTACAGGACACGGTAGGGGATAAACAAGGACATTGTCATAACTCTGACAAGTTGTTTGCATGACAACATCACTTTTACTGTGACACCCTTTTGTGCAAACTAATGTCAGTCCAATCAGCCTCAGATGTACTTTATTGTTAGTGCTATTAAGCAAATGTTAGCATGCTAACACACTAAAATGATGGTGAATGTGATGAACATTAGCTGGTAAACATCAACAAGTTAGCATTGTTATTGTGAGCATGTTAGCATGCTGATGTTAGCATTTGGCTGAAAGCACTGCTGTGCCTAAAAGCCACCAGTGCGTTTGTTAGCACCTGACAACATGAGCAAACATTGCTTTTTCTTTGTGTGAAGTTAATCAAAAGTGCACACAAAAAACTACTGGGGGCTTAATGCAAAGTTCCTCTACAGCCAACAACTCGGAAGCCATTCAAATCATCAACACATTCTTATGTGACAGAGGGCAGGTATTAGCAGTATTAGCATGGGTATTAATCGTGTCAGAGAACAGTTTAGGCAAACAGTGAATGGATACATCATTGTGTACTGGGAGTTAATTGATGGTTTTGAGGTGGAGGTTATTGTTGCTCTGTTCTGAGTGGCCACGCTAACCAAATTAGCTGGCAGAGAGCTGGGCACAGTTCCAGGCAGGCAGACAACAGGCCAATTGACTCCAACCACAGGTGAAGCTGCCTTGGGGCACTGAGCAAGGCTGGAAACCTCAAATGTGCCATTCATGAGCCACAAAAAGACCTCAGCATCCCCCCATTGCACAGGGAGCCTGGCCGTCTTCCTCCTTTGCACTCCCCCCCCCACCCCGTCCTTGTAAAGCCCATCTGAGAGGGAGAAAAGGAAGGCAGGGGGGAAGAGGGGAAGGACAGCACCGTTACAAACAGAAAGCAAGTTGTTTATGATGAAAGCAGAAGGAGATGCAGAGGAGGAAGACCCTTTCTTTGCTCCCCAGCCGCTCTTCACTTGTCGTTCAACAAGTGAAAGATGTGTGTGGAGGCGCTTCCCTTCCCTGCCAGTGGTCCGGTGGCGTCCGGCTGGTGCTGTGATTGAAGCTGAATGGACGGCTGCAGACGGACAGGAAAGGGAGGGCCTCATGAAAAGAGCCAGGCGGATGGCCCTCGCACCTGCAGGAGAACAGAGTGCAGGCAGCCAGGATTCATTTGTGCATGTGTGTGTGTGTGTGTGCGTGCGTGCGTGCCTGTGAGCTCAATTTGATTTCTAGTGCTTGCCTAACAATGAGGGGTAATAAACTGAGTAATCAAAGAAAACAAGCTGAATTGGTTTTGACAGTATTTTGGGATGTGGTTTCAATGTCAAGAGAAAAGAAAAGACACCTGCAAGGAGCCACACATATAGAAGTTAGAAAAGACAAGAAAGAAAGAAGCTGGTGTCTACCAGAGAAGAGCACCTCCCCCACTTTTTATCAACAACTTACAAGGGAAAGAAAAGTGAGCTTGATTTGGGGTAGCAGCCCAGCATATCCGCCTCCCAGCTTCCAAGCTCCTTTTGATGAGACTGGACCAGGGCAGGAGCACCGGTGGCTTCAGGGCATGGAGAAGACTAGTGTCTTTATGGTGGAAGGAGTACTATCCATCTGGGCAAGGCCGTCCAATGGTGGGTCTGCACCTGGAAGCTAAATGCCTCGTCTGTGTGGAACCATTTCCTGTGGCTGACAGACAGGAAGACACCTCAGCCAAACTCCTGGGTCAATTTTTTTCCCAATACGGTATGAAAAATACACCCAAAGTGACACCACTGAAAAAAATGGTTATGAATTCCTTTTTGTCAAAGAGGACCGAAATTAACATATTTCTTTTCTTCCTTTTGTGTTTTTTCCATGATGTTAATGATGATTTTAAAGTCACACATCTCCAGTATGGAAAAGGCTTTTTTAAATTGATTTTACCAAATAACCACAGGATTGTTTACAGTAAATGGAGCAAATGGATTATTTCAAACTGATTTGAACTAACATTTTGCCTCTAAACGTTTACAAAAAATAAGGTTGATGGCCCTCCATTTGATTCTGGTGATAGGATTTTGGTATAAATAAATAAAAAATAAAGCAAAAATAAAACTGCAGAGTATCTGCATTGCAAATGGCATTTGAAAAATATTTCATTGAAGTTTGTATTTTTATTTTTTGAATGTGTTCTTTTTTATCAACACATAATTACAGATTCATTTACAGAAGAAAAAAACAGAATCCTTAATTTTGGACCACCAGAGCAGAGCAGCGTTTCCTTGTTCAAACACACAAAAAACAAACTCTATTGGCTCTTTAATTGAGTACAAATTGGCATAATTATAAATCTACCTAACTGGATATAAAGAGACAGTTTTACAAATGAAGCCTGAAGTCTGGCTGCCGCTGGTCCGGACACAATCTTGACTTAATGGAGTCAATTTACATCAGGTGTCTGATTGAGCTCTTTGTGTGACACTTGATGGTGTGTCGATGTGTTTGCTGCCTCGGACGGAGGACGTATCTTGTTAAATATCTGAAGAAGGCTCTACAAATTGGAACGATTACACAGCTATATTGTATATCTATATTGTGTCCTTGTCTGTTTGTGCCGGACTGTCTCGCTTGTTGCTCAAAAGCTCCTGAATTAAACAAAAATAAATTTCTGTGATTGGCTAGCAGTTCCTTGAGAGGATAATAAGAGGCCATAAGGCCTCCAAGCTGACTAAGGCAGCCATGCAACACACAGGTATTTCTTACCTGGTTCTTTCCTGCATGATTCAATAAAAAAGTAGCATTAGCTATCATTAATTGCTTTTTAGACTAGGACTACAAAGATATGTATGCAAATAATTTACTCAAAATCACTTTAAGCTAATAAGGGCAGCTTTCATCTCATCAGAATCTTAGCTAAATAAAAGCTGTTTTTATCATCATCTGGTTGCTTTATCACCTTTCGGCTTGATTTCTGTAATTCTCTGTATACGGGGGTGGACCCTTTCCCCCTTTTCACGACTCCAAATTGTTTAAAATGAGCTGCTAGACTGGAACAAGGAAAAGAAAACACATTGCTCCTATGTCTGTCAAGTCCCCTCTTAATTTATTGAATTTATTGATTAATAATTCAAAGAAGTGATTGATGACAGCCTTGTATGACACAATACAGACGAAAGTGCACAAAGAATCTGTAGGTAAACAAAACTCATGAAATTTGTGAAAAATTAACAGAAATTCTACAAAAGGTTTGTTAAAAGGTTTTACCATCCATTTTAAAACTCCAATCCAACCACTGTTAAGATCCAAAGTCAAACCTTAAAATAACACCAAAACAAGTTTGCATATTAAATCTCTCAGACTCTCTCAGAGAGAAAATCAGCTAATTCATTTAGTTGGAGTTGCAATCAAACTCGACAAAATCCTTTTTTAGAAACTCTATTTGTGTAAATTGTATCTCTCCAAGGTAGTTCACCAGAATGTTAAAGGGGCTGCACCTGCTCTGGGCTTTACATCCCATACTGTCTTCTGTTTACAATGTGCAGAGAGAGTCTAATGAGAAATTAACAGTTGCCAGTGACTGATTTTCTCCATGTGTCCCTGCGGGCAAACAGGTGCAGCAGCAACAATGGGAATACAACAGAACGAGACTTTTCATAGAGGAAAAGGCAGCCCTGCATCAAAGCAGGAACGGAGGACACACTCGTCTATTTGCCCTAACTCCCGCTCTGTGAGGCCTGGCCAAAGACATGAGAAGATTACAAGCTGTTAATAAGGTGGAACCAATCGGCTGAAGGTCTGCTATTGTCCTTCCCAGCATGCTTTGTGAGAGCTGGCCTGGGATAGTCGGCATTTGGTGCTGATCATAGTGTGGCAGGGATAATGAAGGTGGGAGGGGTGTAAGGTTTTAGCCCTTGGGCCCATTGTGAAAGAGAGCCTAAATGCTTCACTCTCAATAGCTGCACACGCCAAGTTGGTCGCGGTTGTTTAAATACAGATGGACATTTGCCACATTCATATTTCAGGTTGCTAAGTGCTCCACTGACACTTTTTTTTGTCCTGACATTTATTGCTTGTGTTGTTGTGTTTGATGTATTTTTGCAAGATCTAGATGTGTTACTTTTAAATTAAAAGCCTTAAAATCCTCATACATTTAAAATATATGTATATATATATATAAAGTTTTAAATTGATTTGTTTGCAACAGTCAAACCAAAACACCCTAACTTTTCCCTACTTACGGTCATTTAAAATGACCCCAACATAAGCCAGCTCTATGATTATGTATTGTTATAGCAGATGTTCCTCTCTGAAACAATACCACCAGGGATTTGTAGGGTGGCTGCTAATGGGAAAGTGTTAGTTAAACCGTCCCCCACAAAGTATCCTTAACACCCCCGATCCTATTTAACTGTGACAATGATGGATTCACAGACACTAAACTTCCACAGGAATCCTTGTCCAAAGTAACACAGAGCCTTCTTCTTCTTCTTCTTCTCACTAAGCGATTGAGGTCTTTGGGGGTTTTATTAGCGCTACAAGGCCATGGGTGGGTTTTCAGAGGTTATGCCCAGCTGTATGGAGGGCGTTGCAGCGAGACCAAAGTCACTGTTAACGTGAATGCTCACAGCAGTATGATGGATGAGGATACACGTCCCAGAAATTAGACTTCTGAAAGTGAAGCATTTTAGTCAGGGAAGGGGGAACAGGCATTGAATATGTTGATGCAATATAAAGAGACAACAACAAAAACAGCCCGCAGGGTGGAAATGTTCGGTTCATCTTTGGGCTCCATTGGCATACATTTCTTTTAGCAATGGAAGTTCAATCAATGCAATAGTCTCAACTTGAATGACAAAACTCTGACAAACCTTTTCCTTTCTTATTTTAGGTTACATTTGGATTATTGAAATTTGGGTTTATTTTCTTTATTTTTGTCAATCATGTCTATCAGTAAACCTCATGCGACATAGCTAATAAGAAGTCAGATGTAAGAAACAGAAGCAGTCAGATGATCAGACAGGTTACAGACAAACCTCCAGGTTAGCCAAACTTTATACCATTGACCTGCTGTACTTGCAGTGCACTCCTTTTTGTTTAAAGCTATAAGTGCTTTAGATTCTTTACATAAACTGTTACCTTGTTTTCAACCTACCAGATCATTTAACTGCTCTTCTTTCTTGCCCCAATAACACCTTCCAGGATCTCTGCAATTAATTTAGAGAATACCATGTTACCCTTAGTGAGACAATTGGGTGTGTGGTATCTGTAGTTATATGTTTAGCCTTTCTGTGTACAGCACTATCAAACCTATTGCAAATTTGGTATGTTATTCATTTTTGGACACGGCCTGGTTGGGATTGTCCTGGACACCCTTTGGACATGTTTTGCGCTCGGCTAGCTGGGAGGACGCCACGAGGCAGAACCAGGATACGCTGCAGGGATCACATCTTCCAGCTGACCCGGGAGCACTAAGGGAAAGACACTGCTCGGGAGAAAGGGTATCTGGTGCTAAATTCTCTAATTTGCTACGCCGTGAATGAATGGATTGCAATGGGATCAATGGATGAATGAAAACTTTGCTTAAGGCAGAAAACTTTGAGTTTGATGTACCAACCTTTCTCTTTACCACAAAGGTACCACAAACCTACCACAAAGTTTTTATGATCCCTTTATTATAACTATGATCTTTATTCATCTTTTATTTCTTAAACAAATTTAAAAAATCACTATCAGAAAATAACAAATATATGTCATAGTTCATTAAAGAAATATGTCTTATATATAATATGTCATGTGTAGCATTTTATTAAAATGTTTTCAAACGTCTGTCTCGTGTCATACAGTATGTTTGGAAAATGTGGAGTCTTGAGTAAAACTCTCAATATATTTTTTCTTTACTTGTGCTTTATTGCACAACCAAAGCTGCACCCACTTGCAGAGTTTAAAAGTGATCTATTCTGTTCATTTGGAAAACATTTTTAACCACTTCTTTCATGACATTCTGATTTCACAAAATATTGCCAGGTTGGCAGATGGATGCAGTGGATGTAAGATGATTCTTTCAGGAGTTGATGGCCACATCTGTCAGCCTATACACTCTGTATCACACACAAACACACACACACACACACACACACACCCCCCCTCCTCCCCTTTAGACAGCCCAGAATCTCTCCGCTATGCCTTACAACCTCCTCCTCCAACTCCTGCAGCTCATTCACCTCCCACTGTGCTCATGCTCCTCACAGCCTCTCAGCACATTAAAGTCCCCACTGAGACCTCAGAGATCAGACTGAAGCAGCCACCACTTTCCCTTTCTATTCAGCCTCCACTCTAATTAAACTGCAGCAGGTTTGTCACAGATGTTGTCCAAACTCATGACTTGGCCTCCCACTGAGGACTGTTAACTACTAATAGTGTGAAAGCAGGTGATTTGTTTTCTTTACCCTTTTATTAATGAAATTGGTAAATACAGACGTAAAAAGAAAGAAAAAAGAGAAATAAAAAAACATAACTTTGGTTTACTTGTGTTCTGTAAGCTTACTTGTAAATCAGATGACAGACATGTGGACTATGGTGCTAATTTGATTTATGAAACAGGGAACCCCATGAGATGCAATAACTCAGAGAGCAGACATATGTTACAGTGCAACATGATAGCAGGCTTCAGTAACTTGACAAATTGGGGTTGTAATTATTAAAACAACTCATGGTAGCATGGCTGCTGTAGAGGCTGAAATAGTCACATTGGACTGGCATAACCACTAAAACCAAGAAAGACTGAAGCCTTGTGGAAAATGTAAGTAGTAAGACAGTTAGTATGTTGCTAATAACAGTCTATAATCCTTCGCATTCCACTACCAGGATTGCTCCAGTGCTGCAGGAACTTCCGCTGGATGCATGTATTTTCTGTGTCCTTCCGCTTTCTTTTTGTTGGAATTTTAAATTTGGTGGATTCATGAGGACTATTTTTGACTGCTCCTCAGATCTCTGCAGGGTAAATTGAGACAGCTAGCTAGACTATCTGTCCAATCTGATTTTTCTCTCGCACAACAATTTTTCAGCAGCTCTGTGTGGAGTTTAGCACCGCCCAGTGCACTTTGGAGGAGGGTCTGGCAAAGCAAGAATACTAATAACATGATCTGCATAGCATTTCCTTATCTTGTTCATTCTGTGTCTGTGTGTTTCCCAATCTCACTTTAGTTTCCCTGAGTACTGTGATTTCTTTTGTCCAAACATCCCAGCTGCTAGCAGCAGTCAGAGCAAGGCCACTGAAAGGGGACAGACATGAGCGGGGCATGGTCAGGAAATCGTATAAGACGTCATCCACACAATATATACACACATATGCATTTACCTCGTTAATGAAATATGAGCATCTACGTGTGTGTGTGTGTGTGTGTGTGTGTGTGTGTGTGTGTGTGTGTGTGTGTGTGTGTGTGTGGTATGAGAGAGAGAGAGTGCAGTGTATTTGAGAGCATGGCTACTTATGCTACATGGCCAAAAGTATGTGGATGCCCTAACATTACACCCGTATGGGATTGTTAAACATGTCATTCCAAATCCATGAGCATTAATCTGCGTCTTTGTCAGCCTCCACTTTCAGGCTTTCCACCAGATTTTGGAACCTGGCTGCAGAGATTTGCTCCCGTTCAGCCATTAGAGCATTGGTGAGGTCCAACACTAATGTTGGTCGATAAAGGATTGGCTCACAGTTGACATTCCAGTTCATCCCAAAGGTGTTGGATGGGGATGAGGTCAGACCTTTGTGCGGATCAGTCTAGTTCTTCCACCAAAATTGGGAAAATTATTTCTTTATGGACCTGGCTTTGTGCATGAGGGTGTTGTCACAGTCCAAATCATAACAGACAGGCCCAGACCAAAAACACAAAAATATGTGCGGACAAAGGATCAATATGCTACTCCTCAGCAGCTCAACAGACTGAAGGATGACATTAATGATAACTTACTTTATTACTAAATTTAAAATGTATATACTGTATGTTTGTCAGGTTATGGGGCAGGTGCACACACCACATCATATCACTCTCTTGAAAGGCACAAAATGATCCTGTATTAGTTGACTACTAGAAATTTGCAGGGAAACCCGTTGCCTTAAACCGTCTAAGTTTGTACACAAGGTGAAACTGAACAAGTCCAGTTGTATTGAAGGCCCAATGTGTTGGAAAAACCTGTGAGTTTATCATGTGACAGCAAAAACGCAAAAGGTGGAGCAGTATATCCTGTATGTCCTTTACAGGCTAATGCATTTCAAAATGGCGCATGAATATGGAGTGTCTCTGCCAGTTCATGCAAATACAAATGCAAAATTTCAAGCCAAAAGTAATACTTGAAATTGATGGTGTTGGTAAATATTCATGAAAAAGGTTTGTGAAAGTTTGTGAACGGGCAACACCGGTTTTAATAATGAACAACTAAACACGTTAAACACACTGGGCCTTTAACACCAGTGTTGGGGTAGTTACTCAAAAAAAGTAATAGGTTACACATAGCTAGTTACTTTTAATAAAAAGTAATGCCTTACTTTACTATAGTACTTACTGCTGAAAGTAACTAGTTACATTAGTTTTGGATTACTCTGTAACATCACCTGAGATGCACCATAACTTACTAGCCAAATAACAATATAAAGTCAAACCTTATATATTCCCAGATGAACACAAATCCTTTTTATAATGAGGACATACACAAGATCTGTCTTTTATTCTCTTCAATACCACAAAGCTGACAACAACGTTGTAAACATCAGCACAAAATTTGTCAAGATGTACTGGCGGCCTTCCACTCTTCATTATCTATATTTTGCCCGGTATGTTTCCGAAAGACGGCGATTCCACTGTTAAAACAGGCAACATTTCCTTTGCTGTGTATGCTGCCACATGCCGACTTATGTCCGCTTAGTTTACCTGCTGTTGAATACAGTCTTGGTTGCTTGGCAGGTGTAGGCAACATGCTCTTTTCATAAGCTTTGGCGTCCCTCAGGGTCCGGGGGTCTTTAGCGACTATAGTTTAGATTGGATGTCGTCTACTTGGATGAGTGTTATGGTGGCACAAATACACAAGAAAACAAATGTTTGATTTGTCATTCTTTCCTCACGTAATGCCGATAGTTGAAGAACCAGTAATGCAAGTAATGCAATGATTATTTGATAAGTAACTGTAATGTGATTACTGAGTTATCAGCAGTAATGCATTACATTGCTGCATGACAGAAAACTGTAATCTCATTAAAGTAACGCATTAACACTGATTAACACAGAGCAGTAGACAAATCAAGTTTACATTCGTAATCATCACTAAAAATCATTAGTAAACATACATTTTTTCTGGAGTCATGTTATCTGTAATAAGCATGTTAAGCTAAAGCTTTAGTGCATAACTTTTTGATATGAATGAACATCCGTTACATTCAAGCCATTGCCAAATGAGTTGATATAAAGCTAATAAAGACTATCAGCTCCACACAACTCTCTCTGTATTTCTCAGTATGGCTATGTTCAGAAGATTATGTTGTCCAGCAAGCTTTGTGTGCAGAAAATCGAGAGAAGATAATTACCTCTTCTGAAGAGTCATCATGTTTTTTTAATCATCTGTGTCCTCCTTGGCTACTAGCAACTGCATGGTGGAGGGGTAGGGGTGGATCGCAATCACGGAAGGCTTGTATCATGTGGATGCACTGACAGTTTTGTCATTTGTTATTACTTAGAACTCCTCATGGAGTTCTTAATATGTGTGCGCTTAATATGATATGTGCACTGCATACTTAAGCTGATTATTTCAAACAACTAATGTGATTTAGTAATAAATATAGTTTTAACAAAACATGAAAGAATAAGTAGTGACAGCTAGAAAGTTTAATTACAACTAAATCTGGGTTTACGGTGCATTTAGGATGCCCTCATCCTGGAGTCATTCAAAATGCTGTCCACCCATCAGACAACTGGTCCCCGCTGGCCCCCAGCACATCCCTCTGAGACCTCTGTGTTTCTGCTTTGGTTGATTCATGTCCTAGTCCTGCACCCCTCAGATTCACTTTGATGTCTAATCCCATCCTGACTGTGTCCTCCTTCAGTCCGCGGAGCCGCTCGGCCAGTCATGAATATCCAAAGGTCTGCTTACTTGACAGGATTATCCCTCTTTTCAAAGCCACTGGGGACGATTCTTCAGCCACAAAAAAACACACTCAATGGATCTTCTGCTCTTTCGCTTTGTTTCTCTTGCTTTCCTTTACTCTCACTCCCTTCTGTCTTTGTCCCTTTGGGCTTTTACTAAAACACATTGATCCACCCGATCGAGGAGTTCATCTGCTGCTGTTCATAGATTGTTGAACAGACACACAAACAGAAGTTCTTTAGTATCTACCGTTGCAGAAATATCCTGATGAATTTGGAACAAAGTACCTGCACCTCAGATTTGCCCACAGGTTTCTCATTGTGAAAGTCACATCACATTGGGGAAGTCAGTGTGCAGTATAAACAAAAACAGAAATTCTGCTTCTGACGTAGCAGCCCTGTTGCAAACTTTGGTTGTGAGATGTATTGCAAGTCAAACCAAGGCTACATAGCTGTTCTGCATGGGTCCTCTTAAAAAAGTTATAAAACAAATACATTGAGCACAAAGGGCAAGGCAAGGGTACAAGCGGCCGAAATGGGTTTCCTCAGGAGGGTGGCTGGCGTCTCCCTTAGAGATAGGGTGAGAAGCTCAGTCATCCGAGAGGAGCTCAAAGTAGAGCCGCTGCTCCTTCGCGTCGAAAGGAGCCAGTTGAGGTGGTTCGGGCATCTGGTAAGGATGCCTCCTGGGCGCCTCCCTAGGGAGGTGTTCCAGGCACGTCCAGCTGGGAGGAGGCCTCGGGGAAGACCCAGGACTAGGTGGAGAGATTATATCTCCAACCTGGCCTGGGAACGCCTCGGGATCCCCCAGTCGGAGCTGGTTGATGTGGCTCGGGAAAGGGAAGTTTGGGGTCCCCTACTGGAGCTGCTGCCCCCGCGACCCGACTCCGGATAAGCGGATGAAGTTGGATGGATGGATGGATGGATTGAGCACAAAAAATCAAAAAATCCACCTACCAGCACCTCTGAAGCTCAATAATTAGCATGATATGTCATTGTTGAATTTGCACTGCAAGATATAGCTTCTGGCTGTAGCTTCATATTCTACAGACAAATGGGAAAGTGGAATCCATCTTCTCATCTAACCTTCGCCAAGAAAGGGAAATATGCCTATTTCCCAATGCATCAGACTATTTCTTTAACACGATAAAAAACTACAGAAAAAGTTGTTAACGAATCAAAGAAACAGCTCAGTTAAGCAACCACTTGTTGCTGGTCTTACCAATACAGTCAGGGTTTCATTGTGTGTTTAGTGTAATGGTGTTTAAGAGTGAGCAGATGAACTGAGCTGGAGTAAACATCAGTGCCATGGGAAAGAGTGACCTCTGAGGTCTCATATTCACCTTAGAGTTCCAGCTATTCCCTTGTAAGTGTTAAATCCTGCCTTTGTCTCTGACAGCTTCTCTGTTTGTTTATCTTCTCTCTCTTATTCCTCCTTTGCTGCATTATAGACTCTGTTTCTCTTTCTCTTATTCCGCCACCTTTGATGCAACTCCCCAATCTTTAATCCTTTCAGCTAACACGACATGATGCGAGGAGCTGAATGGGTGTACATCTGTGCAGTGTTTTAGGACGGTTTAAATCCAGTTACAACAGTGTAAGACTGATGCTCCCCTTCTGTCCTAAGTTATGAATATTTAAACTGTCACAGAACCAACCTCACACTCTCAGCATCAACGGATAAGTCAGCCTCCCACCATCAGTGGATAAGGAGCTGTTTATTCAAATCCAGTCACAGGGATGTGAAGCCCAGCTGCTATTGGCCAGAGTGTTCAGCTGAAAAGATGCAACACAGCCAGTGTGTTTTTTAACTTGTTTATCTGGGTGCATAATAGAAAATTTGGGTGATTTCATCAACTTATTCCAAAATGTCTCCAACATAAGACAACATGTCATCGTCTTATGTTGGAACTTACACTGACATTAAATGAGAATAGGAATAAGAAGAAATGTAATAAATGAATGCAGAAACCTAACAGTTTTGTTGGGGTGTGAGTGGAAGGTTGGTAAAGCATACAAAGTGCACAACTTTGAAACCAAAGATTGGGCTTCACATCCTGCATCTGATGTGTGGTCAGGGCTTAGGCCATTAAATATATACTTCCGTTGCAAAATGACCATTTGTATATAAATTACTTACTGAGTGTTGTTTTGAATTTGTGAAGAAAACTTTGTTTTGTCGCATGCCTCCACGGTCGGCGGAGAATCAAAAAGGCAATCGAACAACCTGTAACAATCGCTTGATGGAGCAGTGAACCTCTTCTGGAGGCTTGTGGTGAAACATTGTCTCAATAAGACACGTTTGTTGAGCTTTCATTAATGGATCATTGTATCAACATACCTGTTGCTATTATTGGATGGTGTTTGTTGTGTAATCACGACTTCCTGACCAGCAAAGTTACGAACTGCTGTTCCAACATATTCAAGTTATAGAATAGCGTTGAAAGTCATATTAATGAAAGGAAGTCATGGAGGGTTTTAATTAATTTTGCAACATGATACTTTTTAATCCCTATTAACTGCATTTTGCACTGACAAATGGGCCCCAAGACACCTGATGTAAAGCAGATGTTCAAATATAAATTATTATCAAGCTTTTATGAGCTGTCAGAATTATTAGTTATTTCTCAAAACAGCTGAATGGATTATTTTGTGTTAACTCTCACTCTGTATTACACATCTGTTATATTCAGTCAGATCCAGTTTATTTTAGAACAAACAAAAATGATACCAAAAGTTTAAGTTATTGAAACTTTCAAATTTGGAATAAATGAATGAGTTATTTCTCCAAACTGTCTAGGCGTATTTACAGGGACTAACTGGTGGCTGTACTATGGTGAGGACATGACAGACTTGAAAGAAAATTCTGCTTGTTTGATCACTCATTGTGATGAGTTTTACACATCACATTCTCTCAACAAATACCGCCAACATTTTAACACTAAAGAGTAGGAAAAAACAAAATATAGCTGCAAGTGGCCACTTAGTTTGCTAAAATACATTCTTTGTCCATGCATCTAAATACCATGTGCAAGTTAACCTGAGCTGATACAGTGAATTGATGAATTGCGATGTAGCATAGAAAGTCATGGGTTACCGGGACACTTGCATAGAACAAAGCCTTTGTGAATGTTATGGTTATGACAAGTCATGTCTGTTGTGGAGACACATTAGAGAAGATGCCAATGCCATGAATGATGATGACAAAGTGTTTTGATGAACAATAAAGACGTTTGACGTCCTTACAGACCTATAGAGTCCACTCACACAGGTGTTTTCACTTCACTTCTGCCTGATGCACCTCTTCTCAGGATTGTGTGTGTTACCTGGCTTCCGTTGGAGAGCGGTGCTATTCAGCGATACCCCACCCGACCAGGACGCTGGCATAATCAGCGGGTAACCTCAATAGGAGCACCCATCTCCTGCAGAAGCCCAGCAGCATGCAGTGCATAACAGAGGCGACAACAGTTTCAACAACCTGTTTTCTTTTCACCGTTGTCAAATACCCACACCAACAAAATCATTTTTTAATCTACACTTTGTGTGAAATTACAAATTACTGATTTATATAGCAAGTGTCTGTGTAATACCCCCCCATTTCAGATTGATTCAAGATGCCTCAATACGCTGTCAGGGTTCCAAATTACAATTATGACCAACTCACTCTACATTATCCCTTACATGCATTTGTTGGGCGATTCATTGTTCTTCAAATAGGCTAGTTGGTCTTATTGGCTCACCCCCCATGCCCCCCCATGCCCCCCCCCCCGCCCCACGGCCACCCCTTGGCAGCGCCACTGCCTTTAAACTGTTTGAAACAGGTTTGTATGAATTAATTGAGTGAATTAATAGGCTGCTGATGAGAGCGTTTGAACAGTAAACTATTTCTCTTCTTTCTGCCCCATCTCTAACAGAACTTAACAGCATTTTGACATAATTGAATCAATCCATCTTGAAAACAAATGGACAAATGAACAATAGTGGTGGCTGAAAATGAATCCTTTTTGTGGTTGGCTTTGGTTGGTGACCTGTTTAGTGCGTCACCAAATATGGATCCATCTGACTAAGAGAAAAACAGTGCATAAGATGCTGTTAAAGTGAATGCTGTGATAAAGTCAAACATATTGTACATAACAATAGTAAAAGTATGCAAAAAGAATTTAAGAGCAAAGGAACTAGGTGTCTGTGTACTATTCTGCAATATGTGTTTCCACATGTTGAGACTTTTAAAAGAATGATTGTATCATAGCTTACCTTTAAATAGACTGTATTTTTGCCGTATTGCACCAAATGACCTCTTCCTCTCTGAAATGTCCTACAAAATTGTGAAGGACTTTGAATAATTCAATTCCCGTAATGAGACGAATAAACAAATGCGTGCATGAATATTCAAAGATTTAGTTCATATCGTTCCATCTTCAAAAGCCTTTGGAAAACATTGCAACAGCATGCACAATCTGCTATGCAGCTGCTGCCTTTTCCTAAAGTCTACCGGCCTTAACTCATCACTAGCTTTTTGTGGGCATCCATAGCAGCTGTTTACACCCTTGTTTTGCAAAGCTGAGGTTTCCAATTTTAGTTTTAGAGGTCGTCTACTTGTAATACAAGTCAGAAAAATAGAAAAGTATTCCATATCTGCAATATATAATTTTTTAAATTATTACAAAAGATACATTCTGCAGATAGAGGTGGAAGTTCTCACTGTTTGGTTTGCATTTGACATGTAATTGATTCTCAAACGCTGAAGTCACTTGCGCAACTGAAGGATCACAAACATTGAATTTATTGTGATCTGGATATCATTCAGCACTACACGAGGTCAGAACAAGTGGTTTTCATGAAATGCAGGCACAAATGTTATCATAAAATATTAAGAGTATATAAAACGGCTTTCATTTATCAATTACATCTAAAAAAAAGTTCATCTCAATTCTTGTTTGTTTTATTTGTTTGTTTTTTATTTAATGGACATCGTGTATTGTATGTAGGGTATTTTAGGTTAAGATTAAAGTAATTAAAAAAATTCTAAAGAACCAATATAGAACCAATATATTTTCTGTATTTATGGCTGTATTTGGAATCTACTTTGAACAGACACTGTCTGAAGGAATTTCTGTGAAGCAAGTACATTTTATTTAGCTCAAAATCACAAATATATTCAGCTAAGAATCCTGAAATGTATTTAAATGTAAATTTTATTTTAATGAATGAAGATGAGCAAAGCTTAATGGAGGCCAGAAAAGAGATAGCCCTTTCTACATTTCATTGCTCTACTGTAAAAGTTTTTTTTTGATATCTTGAGTGTTGAAATTCATAATAATTAGGATAAAAGTCCATTGCAGGTGAAATTGTGAATTTGTTTGTCTTTTCAAAGCCTAAAGTGCATTAGATTCCTGACTCTGAATGTAAAAAAAAGAGTGTTTAAAGTGTAATACTGCAATACAGTGTGTTCAGTGTGGTTCTGTGATGATGTTTCAGTGCTGCTTTCAAGCTCAGTTCGTTATTTTGTGTAAACTATAAAAACATCACCAAAGACGTTATACCTTTTTAATTAATCGTCTTTATTTTACATTTCAAACCCCAACATAATCAGAGATTCATCTGAAATTCCCGTCCAAAATAAGTAAATAAATATCATTTTCATGTTTTTATTAAAAAAATAAACAAGTGGTCATTGTTTGCTTCGGACAGAGAATGACAGCCTACTGAAAATAAGGACAGAAGCATTGAATAAGACGGATAGAACAAAGCAGGTGCAACATGTGAGGTGTGGGGGAGACTTCCCACACAATAACCAGACTCTAATATATGATATAGGCATATCCGACTATTTAAACAGAATAATCAATCTACATATGTACACTCTATATTTGTGGTTTGATGTGGGTCCTTTCCCCTCTGCAGGCCCACAGAACGGATTCAAACGGATTGCTCTTTAAATAACTAGACACACAGATGCCTGGGCCAAAGACTTCCAGTAATACGCTGAAGTTGTGTTGCGCTTTTGGAGCTCTGTGAAGAAACACCTGTTACAATTGAGGTTAATTACCATAAACACTAAGTTAGTTGCAAAACCCCAAAGGCCCAGTGAGGAAAATCAATGTTCTTTACTGGCTCCGTCGAGACAACGGATTCAGCAACAAAGATAAATTAAAAAAAGAGTTATAGTGTGGGGAGAGAGTCTGTACATTAACAACCCCAAAAAGTTCGTCTCCATTTAGTTTTGAGTCACTTGGAGTCGCTGGCCAGCCTCGGCATAGTGACGGCGCTCATGCTGGTCACATGCGGAGGCGGGACTTGGCACATGCTGCACGGACAAGGCATGCCGGTGCCAACGCCCCAGTGATGGAAACTGCTGCCCAGCGGCCCCGCACCTGCAACGGGCGCTTTGAGGAGTCCATGGTGGGGTCGGACCGAGGTGACGGCGGAGATACCAGGCGCGGACAGCGAGGCGGTGGAGACTGCCGGGGGGAGGAGCGGGTGGTGCACCACCGGGTGTGAGGCGTGTGAAACCGCCGGGTGTCCCGGCACGGGCCCAGCGTGTGTCATAGTCCCACAGGCTGCTGGGTGAAAGCCGCCGTGGTGTCCGCTACTGCCGTAGATTTCGCTGACCAGCCGCTTCATCTCCTCCAGTGAGTTGCTCAGCATCAGGATGTAGTTTCTAGCCAGCAGCAGGGTCGCGATTTTGGAGAGTTTGCGCACCGAGGGTCCGTGCGCATAGGGCATGACCTCCCGGAGCCCATCCATGGCCACGTTGAGGTCGTGCATTCTTTTCCTCTCGCGGCTGTTGATCTTGAGGCGGATGGTCTGCAGCTCGTTCTCTGACAGGAGTTTCCGGTCTTTCTTGGACAGCCGAAGGAGGGAATCCTCGTCGTCTGCGGAAAGGCCGCGCAGGCCGGGGATCTCAGACAGTGAGTCGCTCTGTGTGGAGGACACGGCGCCGGAGAAACCGTGCACTGACTTCTTTAAGGCGGACAGGAAAATGTCCTCTTCGGGAGATGAGGGTCTGCTTGACACGCGGCTCGTATCTGAGTCCATGTTCTTGGTCCAGTAGCTACAGTGCTCTGAAGGGGAAAAAAAAACGTTTTAATTTGCTGAACCCCAAAATCCACATTTCATACCTTTACCACAAACGATAGCCTAATATCAACTTTCTGGTGGTTACAACTACTACTGGTAGCCAATAAACAAAATTATTGCAAAGAAAGTAGGACTATGTAAAGAAAATGTGGCTTTTAAATGAATAAATGTATATGAATAAAATGTAAGGCTAAAAATGAATGCTGCAGAAATATATCCTATTTTAACACTGCTTACAATTACATTTCTTGCAAATTTGCTTTACCTTTTTTATCTTTATAGCCTATTGATATTTGTTCGTCAGATAAGTAAATAGTGATCAGCGAGTTTCCATGTCTTTTATACGCAGTATTTCTACTTGCATCTGACATAAGCAGAGCAGGGAACATCCAAATCTGTGTAAAACGAGACTTATTGTTCATCAGATTGTCTAAAAACAAATAAACAAACACGTACCAAGAGTGTTTCCAAGCGCGATGGTGAGAAAACCTAAACGTCAAATCCACTTGTTACTCCAAATCGCATCTGACAGCCCATTTGGCACGCCTGCGTGCGACTGCGGGGTTTTATAGCGGGCTGAAGCGCACAGAGGCCGGGTCACCAGGACAACGCCGTTTGTGTCCCGGCTGCCTCCCTGCGCCCAATCAGCTCCGTGCAGTGAGGAAGAGGAGGAGGGTGGAGGCAGGGGGAGGAGGGTAACGGAGGGTCCTCCAGCCTGATGTAATTACCAACACACCGCATTAAGTGAAATCAGACACACTCCGTCCTACATATGGCCCCTTCTTGTTAAAATGTTGGCCTGCGTGTGGATGGATTTTATTATAATAACACATAAGCCACATTTAGCCTCTTCTAGGTGAATAATTTGTCTGTATTCAGAACCTGACAGTAATTAAATTAACCAGTCCTCTTTTTCAATGAGGGGCTAAATTATAATGAATTCGTTTTTGTGCCTAAACTGTGACAACATAACTTTTAAAAATATCTCAGGTTTATTAATTAAAGGTTTTAGGTTTATTTTTATTTAACATCCTATAATTGTTTTTTATCAATCCAATATTTACGCCTATATATAGGCGTAAATATTGGATTGATAAATATATATATATTTAAAGTTCGTTCCTAATCTTTCATGTATTTGTATCTTTAGCCTACTATTTAACCCTCCGGGCTGCAGCCTATCCGACCATTAAATCACATCGTCCCTTCAAATGAACAGTAGGTAATAACGGATCGAAGCCTAATAAGCAGCGCAATATGTTTCCTGCTTGCAGTTTTAGTGTTAATATGGTGTTTTCCGTTGTTACCCGCTGTCGACCAGCAGCTGTCGTTAAACGCATCTTTAACGTTAATTAATGAAGTGCGCAAAATTGTTTCTAACGGTTATGATCCGTAACATTTCAATTAGTCCGCAGTGAGCGATAGCAGTGTGGCCTGCTGCCGGCGCTCAGACGGCCTGTGACAGACATACGGACCCAAACCGGTGATTGTCTCTCGGACGTAACTCAAACTGACAGCAGCATTGTCCCCAAATATGAGTTGTAGTGTGCAGTCAGACGCAATCAGCGCTAATTGCCTCTACAAGTGTATCTGTTTCTAAGTCTGGGCTCGGGATGTCCTCTCTGTAGCCTATTTGAATATTTATACATATAAAAAAAAAATACAAATGTTTGAGAATAACGTTAATTTAATAACTTATTCTACAGACCCGGCTAGGGTGAATTTAAAAGGTGAATTTTAATTTAAAATAATTGTCACTGTTTGTTATCAGAAACTTTTCTTTTAGGTGGTTTTGAAACACACAAAACATTTATATTTATATTTTAGCTTAATAATTTGAGGCTTTTATTTAATTAAAATGTCCTCAATAAAAGGCATCTAAATGTGTATGTAGCCTATCACTTTGTTTATGTATGTATCTAGGCTATGTATGTATGCATGTATGTATGTATGTATGTATATATGCATGTATGTATGTATGTATGTATGTATGTATGTATTTGTATGCTGTCTGTCTGTCTGTCTGTCTTTCTGTCTGTCCATCTGTGGTCAGTTAGTTTAGAATTAAGACATGTTGCTGTTGTGGTGGTTGTGGTTAACATTGCGCGCTGATGTTGAACATTGGTTTAGCAGTGGGGTCACATTCCATTTTAACGTCACTTGCAAGCCAATCAGAAACGAATATTTTCCCGCAACCGTCAGTCAGGTGTCACATCGGTCCGTCACAAAATCAAGGTCATTACACAAACGCGCACACACACACACGCACACGCACACTCTGTCCCCTTTCTTCCTCATCGTTATGTGTGCTTGTTTTTCTCCGTCCGTGTTTACTCTCGTTAGTCTAAATAAGAGTATGGTAATGAAGGCGGTTAAAGTGGCATTTTAAATCAGGAGGTTTGTATCTGTGCCACCAGTCATTAGACATTCCCACACTCTCAGTGTTGCACCGGATTCACAATGAGAAACACAGACTGCAGGCTTTCTTTTTCATGGGTTCCTGTCACATCCATGCATGCATCATTAGTCTTCTAGACCTACTACAATTAGTTAGTACAATTATTGGTATCTATCAGGACTTATGGAGGCGTTATGGTAGTCTAAGCCTCACAGTTTGTTTCAGAAATATTAAATAATATTCTAATACTTAACCACAGATTAAAGTCAAAAAGAGTTTCTCACCATTTAATGGCACAGCACCATATTTTTGTAATTTAAAAGCCTGGGGAAATAAAATCAAATAGCCTACAATTTATTCTAACCTAAATCTCAAACTTTTATTCTAGACATATCAACCTAATATAAGTATGTATATATTATTAACTTTAAGAATATCCTGTGGGGGGTCCCAAACAGAGGTTGAGAAACTCTATGAAATTAACCTGTGACTATACTTTTAGCCATAAAAACACAGTACATGTTTTACCTAAAAGAGTCAAATGGTGAATTTCTTCACTGTGATATTTCAATGCCAAAATTCAAAGCAGACGTCAATCAACCACAGATGTTAAAAGTTTTCACCCAATCTGAGAAAACTAATTTCTTGTACGTTTTATATGCCAGCACTGTAGTGCCCTGCAGAAAAGTGCATTTTACCCCTCCATCCAGCAGTTTGCAGCATAGTTACATCATGTTTGGCCAGAAATATTTCCCAGATTGCTAGACAACAGCACTGCTCTGGATAGGAGCAATGCATAGTCTTAATAATAGATAATATAAATGAAAAAAAATAGAGAGAGCCTTCAGTTCCATTTAACACAAACTCAGTGTGTTTGAATCACGCAAGTACATTTCCTGAACTCAGCCTACAATTATTTGCTCTCATGTTAGAAAATAAATTTAAAAAAAAAACATTACACTCATGATTTCCACAACATGTATCTGATGCTTTACACTGACAGCATCCACTTGATTTTGGAGCCTGGTTGAAAGGATTTACTCCCATTCAGCCCAACCGTTCAGTCACAAGACCGTTAATGAGGACACCGATGTTGGGTGCTAAGATCTGGCTTACAGTTTGTGTTCCAGTTCATCCCAAATGTGTTGGATGGGGTTGAGGTCAGGTCTCAGACCAGTCAAGTATCTTCCACAACAAACTGGGGGAAGCAGTTCTTTATGGACCTGGACTTTGTGCACAGGGCCATTGTCATGTTAAAACATGCAGAAAAAATACAGACAAAATCAGTTGGAAGCACTATTGTCGAAAATAAAAGTCTGATTGTATCTTTAACGGTAGCTCAACCCAAACTGAAGAAAACAGCCCTAAACTCAAAGTAGACAAATGTATGTGGGGAGGGGTGTTTCTAACAGTTCCTATTCCCCTCCAACTCTGACTCTCACCAACTACACTCCTCACCACCATCACCTTCTTACTTTCTCCCTCCATCTCTCTCCCCCTGTCCATCAGTCTGGGTGGCGGTAGGCCCGGTGCCGTGGTGAATACCAATAGTGAGGAGGAGCATATGTGAGCCATACTTAATCCCGCTAATCTGCCTCCAAAATGAAAAAGAAAGGGAACAAAAAAGTAGAAAAGAGAGGAGGGTGTAAAAACACGAGAGAAGGTTTCTCTTTCTGTCTTGGGAGTTGACCGGCTGAGGCCAAATTAACTGAAAGACATGAATAACGTCCTGGCTCTCCCCCTCGATCCCTTTCTCTGCGAAGTCTTGGAACAAAATTAAGCAAAATTCATGCTTTTGTTGAAATCTGTAGTGAGGAACGTGAGATGCCGCCTGCCACCACCACTGCTGTTACTGTGTGTGTGTTTGTATCGTGTCCAGTTAGATTCACACGCAGCTTTCCTGCACTAACAATGTACTGTACATTTAATGACAAAGTTAAGTGCCAGTACAGGAAAAGCAGAGCTGAATATTTTATGTGATCCTCATTCATTAAGTTTCCTACAAAACATATTTTGCAAATGCAAACTAGTTGAACAAGGATATAATTTGTGGAAGATACTGTGTGTGTGTGTGTGTGTGTGTGTGTGTGTGTGTGTGTGTGTGTGTGTGTGTGTGTGTGTGTGTGTGTGTGTGTGTGTGTGTTTTAGACCCCATGGTGGCATGCCTTTATGCTAAGTCAACAAATTCAGATAATTTAGGTGCCTCATGTTTCAAGTTCAAAAGCAGGAAAAGACCCAAAGTCCCTAACCATTATGAGGAGGAAAATATCCAAAAGACGCCAGTTCTAAAGAGAACATCTGCAAAGTGCACAAACAGAAAATCAGTTTTGGTAACACAAAAGTAATCCCAGAAAATAATTCATGAAAACCAGTCACCATAGGTCCACTATGTGTCCTGAGTAATGCAACAATGCAATACTTACCACAATCTTTAGAAGAGGTGATATACTTTATGGATCCCTCTTGGGAAAACTGTCGTTGTTTTACTTGTTGTGTTTTTTTATTATACACACACAGGAAAACACACACACATGCACATACATTGGAGAGATGTCAGAGTGAGTGGGGTTGCCCGTGGACAGGCGCCCCGAGTAGTTGGGGGTTTGGTGTCTTGCTCTAATGCACCTCGCAGGGCTCCGGAAGTGAACTTGCACCTCTGAAGCAAACCGGCGACCATCCAGTTCCCAAGCCATGTCCCCAAAATCACAATAAACATGAGAAAACTCTAAAGAAATGAACTAAACAAAGCATAGAGAAACATTTGTTCTCTAGCTTGAAGGTAAAAAAAATCCCCCAATTTTAGTTGTCCATCGCTTTCTCTTTCAAAACGATGCATCTGTTGAAAAGCAACAGAGAGAGTCATCTTGTTTGATTTTTGATGACAAATCCATTACGGCCAGTGAGTGTTTTGCATCTCAGATCCACATACACCTTCCCTGCTTCATTTCCTGCTTGTTTTTTTCATTGCTCCCTGTCTGGTGTTCATCATGTGAAACAGATGATCAATAGGATTAAGTTGATGGAACTGAATGTTCCGAATCAATTGGCCTTATGCCAGAACATTTTTGCATTATTTTCCAAAAACTATCTTACTTCTTTCTGGGATGTTTCCTCATACAAGTGTTCTAAGTTGTGTTCAGCAAACACTCTTAACTGCAGAAACGTGTTTGTGGTGAGCAAGACATTAGGACAGATCAGCATTTACAGACAGAAGACAACAAGATGCCATGAAGACAGTAACAATGAAAATGTTAACATGCTTATGCTAAACACAAAGTGGGCGCCTGGGTAGCTCACCAGGGCGCACGCCCATATACGGTGGCTCAGTCCTTCATGTAGTGGCCAAGGGTTCGGTTCCGACCGAACCCGTGGCCGCTACATGTCATTCCCCCTCTATCTCCCCTTTCATGTCTGAGCTGTCCTGTCACAAATAAAGGCCTAAAGTGCCATAGAAGGATCTTAAAAAACTACACAATTTGCAGCTGAGGCCAATGGTAATGTCATTAGTTTGTTTGGTCATAAACCAAATTGTTAGACAAATTACATTTTGACCTAATGATGGAGCTAGAGGGATTGTGAAGAGATCACATAAGTTATTTAAATCATGAAGGGACCATGAATGTCTGTACTAAATTTCATGGTAATCCACTCTAATAGTTGAGATATTTCACTCAAAACCACAATTGTGAACCTCATGGTGGCGCTAGAGGAAATATCAGAGCAACCACAATCAAGGCTTTATCCTATGGGGGCCATGAATGTCTGTACCACAGTTCACAATGGGAATCTATCTAATAGTTGTTGAGCTCATTCAGACCCAAGTGGACTGACTGACAAAGACATCTTAAAATGTCCTTTAAATATAAAATTACTATTAGTAACAAACAAACTCTACCTGACCTGAGATCATAAGAAAAATGCTTCCAATGTCTCTGACCGCAAAAATTTTATCTGCATGGAGAGTAGTCTGCTATCTCCTCTGTACAGATCTCCACAGGTATATGTGGGCTGAAAAGGTTACTAATGTAGGCAAGAAGAGGCCAGCTAACTCATGATGAACCATGTGGATCCTGGCTGCAGAGGGAGTCTTCAGTCCTCTGTGTCTCAGGGGCTGGACAGTGTTAGGTTATGCTGGAAGGAGGCTTTATCTCTACAACAGCTATTAGGAGGTAATTAAGTCCTAACACTGCAGAGCCTCCCATGGTTACTATAACATAACTGCAAATGGGAAGCTTACAAGCTCCTTTAGACGGCATGACAAATTGAATGGAACTCATTGGGCTTCGGCTATTATTCCAGCGGCCCCATCTGGCTGGGAAAAGATAAAGGGGATTTCCTGGAGGTTGTGAGGGGTTGAGCCTCCATGCTCAGTGTGAGTGTGTGTTGTGTGAGGGATAAGGAACGAGAGGGGGGGTCCTGGTCCAGAGTAGGGTGTGTTTTGAGGGTTCCAGGGGGATTTTTTTTTCTTCTCCTCTTTGGTCTGAGCTTCAATTCAACAGGCAGCCTGAGATTTGCTTTGGCCAAATGTTACAAATGTTTCGACAACCTGGTCTCTGATCCTCAGGGGTCACCCAGGAGGGCACGGGGGTACAACGGCTTTACGCCCAGAAATTTAACAAAGCAGCATGGGGATGAATATATTCACACTTGTATTCACTCTCCGGGCCTCCAGATGCTTGTTTTAGAGAGACGGAGGACTAGACCCTAAGCAGGCCAGCTGGCGGCTTGTGTCCATAGTACGTATGTACGACCAAACTTGTGTGGACAAAAACGTGTCACGTTCACTGGAGTGATGCTGTCAAATGTCGTCCGGTTAAAAGGTTGTGAAATGATTTAGAAACAGTTTAAAAAGTTTTTCAATATAATTTGATTGTGAAATTTCAACAACCCTGCAAAACATACTGTATAGTGTAATTTTGTAAGATGATATAGATATAGCGATGATATTTGAATCACTGTATTTCTGGTTGTTGAACTCACAATACCGGTGTTGTCACCGACGTATGAAGTATAGTGGAAGTTCAGTCTGGAAGACTTGCTTTACGCTCTAATTCATTCACAAATCTCTCGCTCTTTGGCTTTGCCACAATATCCCTAAGTTGATATTGTTGCTGTCAAACTTCAAAAATCAGTTCTCTCTGCTGCTGTCAGTATGTCATTTAAAAAAAGATCTAGGTGACCCTCCTCCAACCCATTCACATCCAGTTCTCATAATGTTAAGTGCCCAAGGTACCTTTCACTAAGCTTATCAGAAGTCCTGCTCCACATCCCATCATCAAGATCTTTAGCCAACTCTCGTCACCTTTTCACCAACACCATCAGGAGAAATATTCCTGCATTAACCATGGCATCAGTGCCCACTACATGTGACTACGTTACGATGGGCTCTAATCAATAAAGACTCTTTACATTTCTTATTTCATTTTACACCATGTAATACATTTTTTGTTCACCCTAAATAAAGTCTATCTTGATTGAAACCTATTTTTGGCCAGGCAAGGTGTTTTGTACTAGTACAAAACACGATATTCTTGGGGTTACTTGTCATTTAATGCTTGAGTTTTGCCTAAATTGTAACACATGGACTACTTTTGATCAGACGGCTGAAATAAATGTAATTTGGTTGATAGTCTTCAAGGATTTGGGACATTGTTGGACCGGAAAACTGCTTTGAAAGTGTTTTTTTTTACATTACAATGTTCTTTCTTTATTTTTAATGACTACAAGGCTCAAAAGGCTGAGTGTCTGATCTATGGATATTTGTATCACATTGTTTAATTTGTGTAACTTTAAATAACACATACAGTCCGTGAAAGTTGGAAAAGGGAAAGGTAGAACAGTGTGTGATAAAAAGGTTTAAAATAAAAAAATTGTTTTGAAAGGCGGGAGATGCTGGCTTTGTGTGAATGGAAAGGTATGGGTTATTGTGGACGTGGCCTCAGTCCTGCTTTAAGTCACTGATAGCCCTACAGTAGCCTCAGTGCTTCATCACAACGGGGGTAAAGGGGTCTAATGATGGGGATCTGCCAGGCTTAACAGGCCCTCATTCAGATGGCGATTGTCAAAAGGCCCGCAGACAATAGGCTGAGGAATAACAATGATGTACACAAGCAGACCAGGCCATCCCCGTTCTGCTGCAATTAGCGTCATATGGAGGGACTGAGAGGCTGAGTTACATTCCTTTACTCTCACTACCATCCTGATCCTCACATATACACAAGCTCATCATCCCTAACAAAGGGTCTTGACTACTTTATTACTGTGTTATCCCACTGCTAACCAGCTGAGTTGCAGGTTGTTATGAGGGTGATTCCTATCCCTGACCTGAAAATAGATCTTTTGTGTAACAGTCTTTAAAGTGAAAGAAATGTGATAAGTATGCAGGAAAAGTTTCACCATTACATGGTTGAAGATTTAAGTAGGCTAAGCTAGGCTACTTTATTCCTTGCCTGCTTACAGCCAAGACCCTTATCATCAGAAAAATGATAGCACTGGTTGTTTGTTCACATTCTTGGAATTACATTTAATTATATTTTCCAGACAGGTCTCTTGCAGTCAAGGGCGCGGCTAGAAGGGGGGCATGGAGTGTCACCAGCCTCCCTTGGAATTTGATTGCCCCCCCCCAAAAAAAAAATATTAGATTGAATGCTGAATCAGAGTATTCTCACTTCGCTGCCCGTTGTGCCAAATTCCCCAACCTGTGTCACATGACCAATTAATGTTTGCATGATGACCATCCAAAATTCTGATACCATAGAACCAGCACTATAATTGTTTTTTTGTTTTGAGTGTATTGTATTCAGATATACAATTGGTTTAAAATATAAAACAAGTGAATAATGAATGGGATGGGGTTAGGGTTAACCCAACCCAGGGCCGTGGGGCCCATGAAGCTTGAGAATAGGGGGAGGATTTTTGGGCCCGCTTGGCAACTCAACACACTCGCTCTCCTTCAATTCTGTAGCAACTATGCTGTCATCAAGCTATTTTTTCTCTTTGAGGATGAAGAGAGAAACACAAGTAAGGGCCACGCTGGTTTAATTAAACTAATACCAATTAATGTTCCAGCAAGATGCTTGAGGCATTTTTAGGAGAAGAAAGACAGATAGATTTTGTTTCTGTGTGTGTCTGTGCATGTGAGTGTATGTATGTATGCCCATTATGTATGTGAGAAATTTTGAGTATGTGTGCTGTGTATTTGTGTATTTGTGTGTGTGAGGGGGCATGTGTCCCCTCATTTCCAGTCCATTGAGCTGAGGTGCTGTTGCATGCCCTCTGCTGCCCTGGTTTTGGTCCAACAGAACAGAATGTGTGGAGGGAAGGAGAGGCGATGGGAGAAAGCAGAAAAGAGGAGGAGGTGGGGGTCTGCTTGGAGGGGGCTGTTTGTCACTGTGAAGCGGCTCAGGGTGGTTCACATCATCTGGCCATTGATGGCCGCCCCTCCCCTGTTGTAAAACAAGCTCCTGTGGGCCTGCTTGAACACTGGGGGCTTTGTGTCCCACCCTCGCAGGAAACATACCACCCAAAGTGCTGCTACCCCCACCACGGTCCACCCACAGCATCACCAATACTTCTCTCTCTGTCCATCTCCATCCTTTTGGCCCTTGCCCAAGGAAAATCAGATTTTAACTTTGAGTCAGAGGTGAATAAGCAGAAAAACTGTAGGGACGAGGGAGAGTGTGATCATTTGAAAGCAGCGGGTCGGACAAATGAGGCTGGACTTGAGGATGGAGGGAAAGAGGGAGTCAGCAGCTAGTAGAGGAGGCTGAGGGAGGTGCAGAGAGGAAGACAGATTTGAAGGGCTGGTGTAAAGGGGGCGTTCCCTGCAGTTTCCGTAATATGGAGGGCTAATGGGAAGATTGATGGATTGAGACAGCAAAACAAAACAAGGGGTGGTGATAAAATGTAGAGTGGGGGATAGTGCAAGTAGGGATTGGGCTGAATGGTGCGTTAAAGCCTCAATTCTGAGGATGTGTGAGTGTGTGTGTCACAAGGCCAGGAGAAGGAGGAAAATTTACTACATTTGGGGGCAGGGAGTGGGTGTGACTCGTTCCCTAATTACCAGGGAGGTCTCGGGAGCTTTGGGTACAAGACAAGTGTGAAGGGTGGGAGAATGAGACAGGATACAAGGGGTTAGTGCAGGTCAATGCTGACCACCTAGGATGCCCCTTGCAAAAGATGCGTACCCCCATTCCATTTCAACCCTCCCCGAGTTCCCTGGCTGAATGCTATAAATAAATATCGTGTCTTCTCCTCTAAAAGTTGATAATTTACTGCCCACCCATTCGGTTCTGCCCATTTCTTCTCCATTTCTCAGCGCTGTTGCCAGGGGGTGAATGGAGCTTGTCCTTTGAGTTTGGAGGGCCAGGCTTGTGTTTTCTGAAGGGGCTGTCCTTAAAGTTTGGAGCACCCTGGAGTGGACACACACACAGACGCACACACACACACACTGTATGCTTATATGTTGAATGCCACACATCCTTTATCAGCCACCTCTAAAACAGCTAACCACATGACAAGAATCGGAGGATTCTTAAGGAAGTAACCTGTTGTTCAGTGCAGGCCATGAGGGCTAATTCTTTTCTTTCCTAATTAAATCCAAGACTAACAGGTGCTTCAGGTTGATGATTCTTAACTCTGTTTCAGACTTGAAGATAGACAAGTCCATCTTTGCATATTGGTCCATTTGTTCAAACAGATAAAACAGCCTGTTTGATAAACTATGTTGTCTGATTATTTAATTTGTTTTTCCTCTAAATGTTTTATATCATATATTTTTTAGAAATGTTTTATGTCGTTTAATAACACCAATCCACCATTCAGCCCAATCCCTACTGGTGTAATTTGATCATGTCTTTGTCAAAATCAGTTTTTAAAGCATGAATGCAATGTGCTCAGGCAGGAAGCCACAATGAGAAATACATTTTTCACGCATAATTCTTTAAGTTCTTTACGGCCGAGAAAATTATTTGGGGCGTCCTGATGTATTGGTTAAGACACAGCTGTAGTGTCTTGTTCAATTTTGACCTTTGTGGCTTTTTGAATTTTGAATCTGTATTCCTACATCAGTCCTGCTCCAGCTGGCATCCTGGAAACAGTATGCATTTGTTTGCATTCCGTGCAAAACGGGAAGTGGTGTATTGCAAAAAGGTCAAAAAGGAGAAGGTCAAAATGGAAGGATGGACATCAAATTTTTATTTTATTAAGTTTAGGCATGAGGACTTGCTTCATCCCTAGTGCTTAGTATTCTCTGCATAGTTTCCTCCACATAGTTTGTTTTCTTCCACATTTCTCCTTTCTTTCTCTGTCTTGAAGCCATCTGCTTCCCTGGCACCCTTGCCTGCATGGCATTCACCTGGAGGAACAGAAAAACACACAGAGAGCGTGCAACTGAGACAGATACAAGTCTTTAACTGCCAGTGCTGCCATGGTGCCATACAATCAACCACTGTAGCTCAATGGAGGGTTGAGAGTGAAAAAAATAAATTAAATTAAATAAAATAAAGAATCAAAGAGAGTGTACTGGCAGCTTCACTCCGCCTCTGCTGCCATGGCAGAGTCAAACAGCCAGCTGTTGTGCTGAGTTCAGAAAATGTTACCCTAACAGGGGGCAAAGGGAGGGCAGAGAGGGATGGGCGAAATGGAAGGGAGAGGGGAAGAAAAATAATGTCTGTATTCCTAGTAAATCAGTGTTGTTAAGAAGCTCGGGCCTCGCCAGTAAAGTATAGAGACGGTAGTGGCAGCTGCACTCAGTTCAGTGCCTGCTGACAGAGAGCAGGCTTTTGTTTGCAGCACAGGCGGCACAGTGAACAGCATTGGGTGGCATGGTCTGGAATGTGACATTGTTTTGTTTCTTTATATAGAGACTGGGTCAAAATGGGGCACACTGAGGGAGCAATTAAAAGAGAACATTTTGTTTGTGTTTACGTGTGTGAGCACATATGATGCATGTGTTGTAGCCAGTACTGACAGCCCAGGCTTGTAATTTCAAGCTCAATCTCAAAATACCTGCAGCTTGTTGCATCAGCGCAATGTTACATTGTATGAAGTTAACTATGTAACTAGTAACTTTACTTTCGGGGACCTCACTTTTTACGGTGTGGGGGGGGGCTCAAAGATTCATAGCTGCAATCATGTAGGCCTACTTGCTTTATGTCAGCACATCAGAATAAGCAGTGACTACATCAAACCTCCACATGGGTGTCAAAAGAAAACATTACAATATGATATAATACGGCTAAATAAAGGTGAGCACCGTATACTGACTGAAGTTCTTGAAATTTCCACGCCACGCTTAAATGATGATGGCAAGAATACATAGACTGTATAATAGCATGCACGCCAGTTATTAAAGTGAATTAGTAATGAACCACCCTCAAGTCATACATCAATAACAGCTTAATTTTACACATGTTCCATAATAATGACGATACAGACAAAAAAAAGATGCATGGCAGAAGTAGTGTATTCCCCTATAGTTAGCACCCTGCCCCCTCGGCTTACGCTATACACAAAATCAAAACAAGGTTGCAAGGTTACAAGGAGTGTGTTTATTATTTGGACACAATGGATGAAAAGGTCATTACTAAAAGAAGTACAATAGACTTGTTTATTTATTTATTTTAAAGTTATGTATTTGAGTCCGTGTACACTATAACATATGATACCACACTTATTTATGTTACCTCAATACAGTAACGATTATTTATCTATTACTTGCAGTATGTTGAACTGTTTTTTACTAAAGTAAGGATATTGGCATAAATCATAAAAACATCAACAAACGTCTGAGTAACGTCCATCTTGGCCTAAAGAAGGCTGCCTACGTCAACAACAAAATTGTCTGTTACAAGCAACAAATTGACGCCAACGGCATTTCCCATCTCAAGTAAATGCAGTATAAATGGGACCAAATTCAGTATTACTGTAAAAATAATGAGCATTTCCTACAAAACAAAGCAAACAGTCTTAAAACAATGTCTGTTGGTCACGATCACTTTGGACTAATGTTAGATGATGCAATGACCATGCTTACCCCCCTACACACACACACACACACACACACACACACACACACACACACACACACACACACACACAATTTCCCACTGTCCAACACTTAACAAGTCAACACCTGACTTCAATTTGGCAGCACCTGCAGTGTGCTCACAGGTGTGCATGTTTATGAGAGAGAGAGAGAGAGAGAGAGAGAGAGAGAGAGAGAGAGAGAGAGAGAGAGAGAGAGAGAGAGAGTTTAACAGGCAGGTGGTAATGAGGCAGACTGTGCTGTGCTGGCTTCTATAATGAGGTGGCAGGCAGTGAGAGGTAGGGACAGTGCCACTAATGGGCCCCTATAGCCTCTAATAAGCAGTAATTATAGTGTGTGTTTACCAAGTGGATCCAACACGGTTGAAAAGGTTACCTTCACACATAGCTACTCCACTACTGGCCTTCCCACCCAGGGACACTAAGTGACAACACTGGATAGTGCTTTGTCTGTACTGTATGCGTGTTGGAATTAGCATTTATGTTATTTTAGGGGTGGAGGGATTGTTATTATAGGGCTTATGATATTTTACAACAAGGTTTGTCACTGTAATGTATTTTTGTTCATATACAAAACATGAGCCCTGCCTCCTGGCGACCCTACAAACACAGTACAGTACAGTATGTCCCTGCAACGCTGTGATTGTAACGTTTCATTTCTAACAGTGAAAAGACTGCAACAGTTACGCTACGTTATCATGTTGCTGATACACCGTTGTTGTGAAATGTTATATTGCCACAGGTGTTCTATTGTATTTTACAAAGTCTGCTCAACATCTGCATGTCTGCATGTTCCCTGTACTTGACCACATCAAGATACGACAATTCAAAGTATTTAACATTTAAGGAAAATTAAGAAGTTATATTTGTATTAATCCTGCAAGTCGAAACATTTTAATTTAAATTTCATCATAAACACATACATATAAATACAGGCCCATATGCACAACAGGACCCATTCACATGTATTATGTATGAATAGATGTCAGAGTGACGGGGCGACCCGAGCAGTTGTGCAGATGCAGCTAAAGAATTAAAAAAAAAAGAAGTCAGAAAGTCACACTTAACCTGAATCTTTTTATCTCAACTTTACAGTGACAAGAAGAACAAGGAGAAAGCTGGAAAAAAAAATTACACAAGAGATCAAAGGTCTTGGTAAATTTTATACACACAGCAAGGGCGACCATTTGAAGAGACGAATAAACAGGCTGCTAAAACACTCCGGCATTCAATTTTGTGTGAATAAAATGCTTAATATCCTGGCCATGCCATGGCCTCAGCTGACATTAATGTCACATGTTAGTCAAGGAAAAGGGAGACATCACCTCCACAGAGTGTTTACACACTCCACCCGTTACTGTGGAGAAAGTTTAGATGTACAGTATGATCTTGTAACGAGTACCATGGCAGCTAATCATACAAAGATTTACTTGATGGTCAAATATCAAATGCAGTCAAAGACACACAGCAATCAAGGCCAGGAAAGGCTAATCATTTTACTAACATTTGTTATGGTACTATCAGACTCTGCATCTTCCATTTGGTTGCACTCTGACTTCTACCCAACCTCTGACTGACCCCCAGAAGACCCACTGCATTTTGGGGAAGCACTCTTAGTGACCTCATCAATCACAACACCAGCAGCCAGGCAGCCGGTTCACCCTCTTTCTCTGGATGCTGCTGAATTGTCTTCTTTCTGTCTCCGTCTCTACATCGATATGCTGCTCCCATTCTCTTGTCCCACTCTCAGCGCACATTTAAAGCTCACTGGGATTTTGATGGGTATACGCCTGCCAAACCTGACAAATTACACAGTGTTCCTGCGCGCTGCTGCTCAACAGATTGATATAATTGGTGGTGAGTTCCTTTATCACTGCCTGGCATTCACTTGTTCAACCCCTCACCTTTCAGCAACTCCTTCCACATTGTCTTTTTTTCTCTTCTCATCTTCGCTCTCTCCTAAATCTGAAGCCGTTTATTGCCAAGGAGTTTGATTCTATATTTATTTGGTGCACAACAATACATGTAAACACAGTGCAAAAGTGTAAATATAAAATAAAAAATAGTAATAAAAAGTTTACTTCCAAAACGTAGTCTGCAAAATATTAGTTTTTTCTTGATTACATTGTTTTTGTGATTGTTAGAAGCCAAAACCAAAATCCTAATTAAAATTTGATACAGTCATACAATAAAATATAAGTAAAAGTACAAAAATATGTGCAAGAGGGAAGATATAATGACGCATAACGTCAGGAGTGGATCAGGATTGGAGACCGTGTCAGTGGGGATCCCGGGTATTGTTGGTGAGGCCAGCTGCAGTCGGGAAGGAATTGTTTTTGTGGTGAGGTTTTGGTCCTGATGGACTACAGCCTCATGCCAGAGGGGAATGACCCTGGCCTCAACCTCATTCAGCACATTTGGGATGAACCGGAACACCAACTATGAGCCAGACCTCATCAACCAACATCAGTGTTGGACCTCACTAATGCTCTTGTGGTTGAATGGGAGCAAATCTCTGCAGCCAGGCTCCACAATCTGGTGCAAAGACTTAAACTAGAAGAGTGGCTGAGCAGATTATATACAATGACATTTGGAATGACATGTTCTATGTATGCATGTAATACTTGTTCAAATACATATGCTGTGTTGAGCTATACTGAAACAAAAAATAAGTGATCAATGATGGTTAAAGGTGACACAACAGAGGTTTAACGAGTATAACAAGATGGATTTAATGTGATATTCACATGTATACCTTTTTTGTCTGACAAGTCTAAGATCAAATGCTTTACTATGGTAATAAGTGCTAAACAATGTCTTGGTTTGGGCAAGATGCATGTAAAAGAAAAGAGAACTTAGCCTGATTAGATATCAACAGTCACTCATAAACACTACACAAGCTACTTTCCGCTTTTGGATCTCTAATCCAACATTTGCAGCCGGGTCTTTGCTCTCTTTCAGGGTGGTATTCCTCCAGCCGTTGGGTTCATCTTTGATGTGGAGATGAATGTGTAGCATAATGTTGTTTCACTAGCTAACTGGCCATTCACATGTCATGAGAACAGCAAACCAGCGAAAAAACAGGGTGTCTAATCTGGTGCCCATGCTGGGACAGGGCCACAAGTTCACTCACAGCCCATTGGTACTGTGTGTGTGTGTGTGTGTGTGTGTGTGTGTGTGTGTGTGTGTGTGTGTGTGTGTGTGTGTGTGCGTGCGCGTGTGTGTTGTGTATGTGGACAGTTGCTAATATTTTAATAAAAAGAAAAATGTGCGAAGAAATATTGTGCATGCCCAGTCTTTATGTGGACTCTTACCCCCAAATTATACCGGATGTTTAACGGCTGCAGATCGGCTCCACTGCGTGTCGGCTCCGTGCTCCGCCATCCATCAATACCGACCAGGTCCGGATTTGTTGTGGAACGGCTGCGGCTATGACTGACAGCTGAAGACACCAGGACCCACGAAATCTCGCAAATTCATGTAGAATAGAATCACAAAACCAACAACAGTTTGTTTCCATCCAGAGGAGTAGAGGGGAAACAACTCTATGCTGTGTTTTCAACGTGTAGCGCAGGGAAATATGATCCGCCGTGAGCACGGTCTATTTTATTTAAAAAAATTAACAGGATGTTTTATGTGTTTCTGTGCTCAACTTCCTGTCCCACACTATCTGACGTGTGCTGAATTGCTGCGGAGCTCTCAGGCGTCCGTCAAAAATAAAAGCTCTGCGTATCTGCTCTGGAGGGCTGGGGATCGCCGGAGCTGAGACGGAGCTGGGACGCAGCTGTTCCGCACTCCGTAGAAATACACACATTGACTTTAATGGAAACCTAATGACTCCGCTGCCGTTCCGGAGCGGATCCACAGTTGTTACGCATCCTGTGGAATTTGGGAGTTACACATTTATCTGTTGCTCTAGAGGGCATGGTAAACTGTGTATTTTGTTGTTTAATTTGCTGGACTTGTTAGAAAAGCATGAAATTCTCACCTTTTAGAGGCTAGAAACAGCCAATATTTAGCATATTTACCCATTTAAACATTGATGTCAATTCAAATTTCTGTTTAAGTCTATCTTAACTTGTAATTTTTCTTCACTACTGCAGCTTTTTGTTTTAGAAATTACTCTGGCAGAACATCCTCTCCCAGACAGAGCACAGCTCCCAAGAACAAAATGTCAGCCTGAATAATGAAGTGGAATAAAATGGTCAGTTCAGTCTGATTATGAGGCTACAAAGTACGATATGTCCCTCTAGATATGTAGCAGTATAAATTTGTATTAAAACTCTATTCTTACTCAAGTAATATAGCTCCACGTAAATTCTTTCAGGAAGACCTAACTTTTAATTGATGCACTCCTAAATTAATCCAGTTGTTATCCTAATAAATGTACATGTTATCATGCAGTGTATAACTGTCGCATCTCTTCAACTAGTCTCTCCTGATTGAAATGTTGCTTACCGTAAATTCTTTTAGAAAGACCTAACTCTTAATCAATGCTCTTTCTAATTCGAATCAGCTGTTGGAGGCGTTCACTTTCCTGCTTAACCAACCAGAATCGTACACAAATTCCAAGGGCCTATCACAAAGTCACAACCCTGCTTTTAAAAATCTCCCTTTGCTATTCAGCTGTCATTGCAGGCAAAGAGTGCAACCCTCCACCTCCCCTTCCACCTCCAACATCTACTCCAGCTGACCGGTCCGGAGCCTCCTTCGGTCTGGTCTTCGCGCTCCTTCGTCGCCACCAACGGTGTCTAGATTCCATGGGGGGGTCTGATGGTTCTCTACCCCTATATAGATATACAAAATATCCGTATAGCAATGGAGTCTAATTGCCAAAGACTACATTTTATTATGCTGTACAATAAACCTTATTTGCATATCCACATACATGCTGCATCTCCTGATTGAATTGGACTGATGTACAAGTATCTTGAGTGAATGCATTTACACAATTGAGATTAATTTCAATACTAAGGTTTGTGCACATGTCCACGTCCTGCACATATTTGTGAGAAAAGAAAATTTAAGCTACATGTGAGTAGCTGAGTTATCATTTGGCCCATTGCTGTTTTTCCATGACAATGAAAACAAATCCAGCTTACACTCATGTCGGTTTTCTCTCAGACTCTGTATGTGTGAGAGAAAGCCTCCCTCTGTCCTTACTCTATAAAGGCTTGATCTCTGCCTCTGTTGAATATGTTAATCCATCTGATGGTCCCCCCCTGCTCTTTCTCTCTGCCTACGAGACCCCCACTGCCCCACTCTCCCTTCCCAAGTAGGCGAAAGGGGATCTGGGATACTTCAGGGGAGGCTTGGTGGGTCAGGACTTCATCCCCTGGTTGATTATGTGTGATGGAGAGAAGAGGGAGAAGGAGAGGTGCACGACGTAATCCTATTGACCATCCCAGTCCCATATGGTGAACGCACTGGCCTCTCCAGTGGTACAGTCAGTGGAGTGGCAGGGCCAGCTTGCCTCTCCAATCAGGGCGCATTTTAACTAAAGCTTGACGCTCTCATGTGGGATCACTTGTGTTGAAAAACTGAATACAATTTAATTATATGTGTACAATCAGTCATGATCAACACTTTTATGATTTTTGTTTTTATATACTTTTAGTTTTATACCACTGTTGTGCTCAGTGTCTAATGTAGAGAAATAATACATTTTCTAAACTTTTAAAGGATGACATTTTAATGTAAAGTGTTTTTTTTCCAAATTACCAGTGTGGTTAGATAATAAAAAGAAAATGTCTATTTTCCATTTTGATATTAGTTCACATGATGTATTGAGTTAATTCTCCAGGTGATGACTGGGTTGCACTGAAATGAGGGTATTAATGAAGACAGGTATACCTGTGAGATCTGTGAGACTTGGGTGGCAGGGAGGTGCAGTATGGGCTCTTTTTCTTCTTTCTCTGTGGAGTTTGCATGCTCCTCCGGTTTCCTCCTACAGTCCAAACACATGCAGGTTAGATTACCGGGTGACTGTAGGTGTGAATATCAGAGGGTTGACTGAGACTGTTGTCTGTGTCCGCTCTGCAGGGTTAGACTGGGAAATAAAATGTGGCACTGGCAATTTTTGTCTGGACCGGTCATCATCACAAGACAAAGTAGGCTATTTGGATGATCTGTTAAAATGTGGACCAGCAGAACTGTCCACAGAAGCCAACAGTAATGTACTTTTGAAACAAGATGCTGCTGTTAAAAAAATATCATAGCGGCTTGTGTCAGCGGCAGCCTGAACGTCTGTTCAGTTCTGGTGGAGGTGTGGGAGCCCGCGGGGGGCTTTTTTGTCCAAGGACTACTGTTACAATCCACGTTGGCCATTCAGCCCCAGCCATGTCAATTGGCATATGGTTGATCCACCTCCAATGGGTTCATGTAACCAGAAAATGATGCCTTTCAGGGACCTGCATTCTCCATCAAGCGGGTGAGATTAGGATTTAATGCCAGTCTCTCCCTACTCAACAGGGGGTCAGTGGAAGTGACGAGGAGAGGGGGACGATTAGGACACATGAGCCTGCAGAAGACGCCCTCAGGGCAAACGAGAGCGGTGAAAGAGGGGAGGTTAGTGTTAGTGTTGTGTTTACCACAGCACAAAGAATAACCGTACAATTTAGATTTTTGTTAACGCATTAACCCTAACAGTGTTTCTGAGCAGGACTTCTCCCAAGTGTGTAACACACAGAGGGTGGACACTCTTTATTAGGGTCAAAGTTCATTCTTTACTTTGGAAACAGCAGTCAATAAAACAATCTCAATTAATAGCTGTCCTGGTGCTTTCAGCTTTCAACTAACATTTTATTAGTTTTTTTTCATCAAAACCAATAAAAAAAAATTCAAATATTTGCAAGAAAACTTGAACTTCAATTGTTTTCACTTTGGATGTCTCGGGGAGGATTACCATAGAATTATAGCCAGTTTAGATATTTGAATGCTGAATAGCTCTGCTTAAACCTGACTAACTGATGATTTTTTCTATAGTTGTGACCACATTACAGCATTGTCAGTTCTATTACCTTTTAATATATTGATATGGCAAACTTGTTACCAAACAGTTGGTATTTACACATGTAACAGTTATGGAGCAACATAATCATGCATTTGGAGTTGTTTTTCTGACCAACATTATCTCTCTTTTAGCTCTGATTTTGGTCTCCACCAACTCCTGAGGGAATGTTCCTTCTTTCTGTCTGACATTTGCCGCTGAGTAGGTAGTGTACAAGGGGCTTTTAGAGCTTTTTCTCTAGAAACAGCTCCCTGCAGAAGCCAAAAATAAATTATGTAACACATAACCGCTGGCTGATGTTTATTAGTTTGTTCTGCTCAAAGGTTCATATAAGGTTCATATTGGAATTAAGTTTACATTTGTTTAAATTTTTTTTCTTACATTTTTGCTATTTATTTTGTATTTGTATTGATCTTGTGTGATCACTGCTGCAAAACCAATTGTCCCTTTGGGGACAAATAAAGTTCTATTTGACTAATTTATTTTGACCTTCATCAAGTTAAGGAGCCTCACAAGGAACAGATTAAAAAAGAAGGTTAAAATAGACCCAGTGAGGCTGAGATACTTAAGTCCCTGGTATGACTCAAACTCCAAAAATCACAGGGTCCTACACCTCCGATAATGCATCACCCACCAGCCACCTACAGCTTTTGACATTCACCTCTTAGGCTCAAGCTAAGACACTATGACATCATCAGTTATTATTTACAAACTTTGTAACGCTCTCTGCAGAGCCAACCGTCATACAATTGTTTTTGCAAGGTGAGTATTCAAGACATGAAAATTAACCCTAATGCATAAAGTTGATGGAGTGCCCCTTTAATGGAGCAGAATGAGATATTTTTGATTAAGGACCACAAATGGCCAATACCAATCAATGAATGGTCCACTCTGCAATTGCACTCCTACTCCTTTATAGATTAGGTGAAGTCAAATTCACAGTTACCCCCTTTCCCCCACCCCCAACTCCTTTTTTTCTCCATCTCTACTTTTCTTTTTAAATTGTTATAGTTTTCCTTTTTTCCATTTTCTGTTTCCCACGAACAGAGCTTGTATTATGAGAGCAGCTTATCAGGAAGCCTTAAACCCAAACCATTGTCCAGCTCATGCACAACATCTGACCAGAACCCTTGGACTGACATCCCCCTCCCCACACACACTCATACACACACTTTCTCTCAAATGTACACACACATGCCATGCACAAAACTTGTCACTCTCGTCAACCTAATTTGCCTCTAACAAAGAGGATGGACACGCCCTTCTCTAATTAGAACAAATTTAACTCCCTCTGTCTCTCAGTTTTCCTTTCCCACTTCATTCTCTCCATCTCCTCACCCCCCACAATCCCTCCAACCTTTGCTTCCTGCCTTTTGATATTGTAGTCATCTCACTCATGCCACCAATTAGTGACATAATAGACCAGCGGGCTGCTGACTGCTTTGACTTCAGTGATCCGCTGCTACTGAAGGCACACAGGACAGATGTAAAGACAAGAGCGGGGCGTTGAGATGAGGTGGCAGGAACACAGGAAAAGAAAGGGTGTGGTCAAAAGTCCACAAAATGTCTTTGCTTTGTTTCTAACCCATTTCCTTTTAAAAAAAACAAACATCAGGAAGTCAGGGAAAGTTTTGAGGGAGAATTCAGAAGTTAAGTTTGGGGGGGAAATGGTGAGAAGAGAATGTAAACATGCTATTATGAAAAACTTCCCACTATATTCCTTACTGAATCATATATCAAGGCATAACAAATGTTTCAGTGTTAAACAGCAAAGCATTTAATTAGGGCTGTTCACTTCTTATGCAACAGCCAGCACCTATTTAGACCCTTGAAACCAGTTGCTTGTCAAGAGACTGAGCTCATATTACAAACTTTCTTTCTCATACATCAAGACAGAGAGAGCTTTGCTTGTAAACAGGAAGAATTTCCCCACTCACTAACAAACTTACAATGTATGATGCTTTTTGTTCTTATTCCACCCAATATCCAGATGCATCATGTGTCCTAGCAGCAAAAATGGACGCCAGTACACCCTCATCCAGGAAAGTAGGGCCCTCTGTGTTACTGTTAACTGTTTGAGGGTTTGGTCTAGTTGTGGTTTGGTAAGAATGGCCTGTATCCGTACAGTTTGGTTCACATCATCTCTGAGCTGAGGAGTTCTGCGTTATGTAGGTTAATACCCAATGCAGCAAAACAGCATATTCAGACACAACACACCTCTGACTGTGTGTGTCTGGCTGCAGGCCTGTCAATCATGTCTGTCGCCATGACAATCATTGTGTTTGTTAAACTTTTAATCAATAAAACCTCCAATCTTTTGAATGAGTTTGGTGTTTCTAAGAATTTTCTTTTTTTCCTTTCTTTCTTCTTCGATTTTGATACGCCACCATGCCAAATAAACTTAAATAAACTTTGATTTCTTTCTCATGAAAACTGTGCCCACCACAGAATTTAAAATATTGACTGACTAACTGCCAAAAAGTTTGAATGAATATTGTTATTATATTCATACGCACACATACATACACTAGTCTCCATCTCCAACGGCAGCTAGTGTCATTAAAGGAGGCCATTGTTGTTGATTAATTAGTGAGCATTTTTTTGTTCGTGGTAAACTAGGATTAGCATATTCATAAGGTCAGACATCTTTCAGACAGCTTTGAGCGAATCTGGCGGGTCTGTTTTCTCACTGTGTTCTTGTTTGTGCCCTATAACCCTGTTTGTTTACCGTAGTGCTACCCCATTAACTCCCATGATCCTCCATGTCACAGACGCAGCGATCGAAACACAAGAGATAGCAAGAGAGAAGCAAGACGCATATGGCCACATTTTCACACTTCAGAGAGCACGCCCCCCCCGGATTACAGACTAAATTGGTCAGGGTTACAAACTGATTACCATGTTGTGTTACATCTTTATTCTCATACATAATAAACAATGCGCGACTATTAATATATGTTGCACTCAATGCCCCCCACGGCCATCCCATCTAGAACTTCAATAATGTACTGTGAATCCCGCAAGAGTGAAATTTATTCTCAAACAGTGAATAAAGCAAAAAGTTTAATGTTGTCATTTACTTAAAGAGGCATTATTCCTTTCATAAAGACTTTTAATGGGTCAAATTCCTCTTGTGGATTGTTTTTGGAGGGAGGGATGGAACAACCCCAGAATGTTTATATCTAATGTTACTGCATCTTACTTTAGGTTTGTTGAAATTATTAATTATAAAAAGTTTCATTTGTCATTGTTCTTAATAATTTTTCGATTAGATTAGATTCAACTTTATTGTCATTACACATGTACAGGTACAAGGCAACGAAATGCAGTTTGGGTCTAACCAGAAGTGCAATAGCAGTAAGTGCAGGATGGATATGTACTGAATAAATATAGAAATGAATACTATTATAAACAGAATTTTACGGATAGATTTGTCCTATGAATATAGATGACTAGTATTGTAAACAGGATTTACAGCTGGATATGTACTGAATGTAATATACAGGTGGATATTACTATAAATAGAATTTTTACAGATATGTACAATGAAGATAATATACAGATGGTTGTTACTATAACAGAGTTTACAGGTAAATATGTACTATGAATATATACATATATATATATATATATATATATATTCATAATGTATCAATAATAGTAAAAAAACTAAAATGTGTATGTTATCTGATTATTGGCATAATATGTGAATGTGCACTTGATTCGGGAAGCTAATTGTAAGTTCTAACTTTTGCAGCATTTAACAGAATTGACAAAGATGGAATAAAACTCATCTTAAATGCTTTTGCTTTTTACATCAAGTTGACCAAATGCACAGGGCAATGCAATTACAAATTAACTGTCAAAAAATGTAGTCAGTTGCAAAATCCATTAGATAATATTAAAGTAATGTAACGTGATTACTTTTTGACACTAAATATGGGCCCTGTACTGTGATGTTGTTCCCCCTTTTTGCTTTGAAATTTCCACCCAGTGAATTACCAACATTAGAGGCCGTAATAATTAACTGGCAACTGTTGGCTATGGTTTGTGTGACACTTGTGAAATGTTGTAGTATGCGTGCGCATGGTAGTATATTGTTATTCAATGCTGCTAATAATCCCCATTTTTACTAAATGCATCGGTAACCTGATCGCCTTTTTTTCTAGAACTTTAACAGAAAAAGTTATTTTTTGTTTCTTTTATTGTGTAATGATGCCTTTACTCCCTAAACCTGCATACGTGATATGAAGATATACAAAGAACCACAGTTAGAAAGAAATCACTTTATAGCCAGTATGGCAAGTAGGAATAAGTACAGTGATGTAATAACTCTTATAATAACTCCTTCAACATGCATATGGCATGTTAGTATTGTCTTTAGAAACACTAGAAAGAAATGTGAACCTATATGTGTTTTACTGGAGGAGTAAGAAACCGTGATTGTAAAAAAAAAGGTAATTTTCCTCTTTTACCAGCAACAACAGCAACTTTGACAATGTAGAAGACTCATTTCTCTCTCTCTTTCTCTCTTTTCAGTCTTCCTAACCATCACTTTGTCAACACTTCTTAATATATGGTAAAACGACAGAGATTTTCCATTTCTACTGAGGTAGACTATGCTAATACTTAATGCCAATATTTCATTCACAGTATTTTTGCATCAGTGTGATACAGTATCTTCCTTTATTATTTATTAAAACTAAATTTAAAACTAATTAAAGCTCTAAATGTTGCTAAACCTAGATGGGATGTGGAGAATATTTCAGTAATGTGCAGTAAACTTGTGACTTTGTGAGTTTTGGGCGGTTTTATATTAATGAGAGCATTACTGTGTTCTTGTCCAGTTAATGATGCAGAGATCTTGGCCGCTGGCAGCCTGATGGGACAGTAAAAGGCACAGTTTGAGTGACTTGTTGACTTGTTTTTTTCTCCCTCCCTTCTCCTCCCTCATCTCTCAACTCATCTGATCACTGAATATCCGCCTTATTAGTAACATCCATCTGACTTTCTCTGACCTGTTCAATCTCTGTTCAATCTCTGGCCACACACATACACACATTTACACACAAGCAGACTCACACACTCACCTACTCACCATCAATTTGTTGCCTGTGACATCACATTGTGTGTTAAAGCCTTACTGGCACCGGGCTGCAGCTTCGTTAACTTTCCTCTTTAATGAGCAGTTTAATTGAGCTGTCTAGCAGGCCACCTGTCGGCCCGCAGCCTCATTTCCATACTAATGGACCGGGATTGTTGCTGCTCTGACAGCTCGGCCTGCCTGGCCCTAACAGGCAGAGAGGAAAAGAGAGAGAGAGAGAGAGTAGAAAAGGGGAGCTGAAGGAACAGGAGAGAAGAAAAAGTAAAAAGTGTAAAGAGGAGAATGGACTTTGGTTTTGACCAGTTTAAACGATAAGGTTTTAAGTATTTTCTGTGTACCATTGTTGTCCAAAAAGTATTAAAATGCATCAGCAACAAATATTCTTTGTAAATTTAAGTCACAGGAGTCACAACACTCTGTTACTGATTGGCTGCCGGTATTCTCTGGCCACACTTTGCCTCTAAAAGCTAAACTATCCTCAAGTTGTAGTTTGGCAGCACTAAGCTCCATAATCCAACGCCTGCAGCTCAGAACGGCCGCCACAGTTGCTCATAGACAGCAGCTACATGTTGGATGTCCATTAAAACACAGGCCAGTAATGTGACAAATCAACAAGTTTTCAAAAGACAAGTAAGTAACTGAGTGAAAGACGGATATTGCTCCAGCCTGTTATGGTTAAAAACACCCATCCCCCCCAAGTAAGCATTACTTTAATTTACAATTAATATGTTGGAAATTTCAATCCTTTTTAGTAATTTTAGTATGCTTGAAACACATTGTATTTAGTCTTTTTTGAAGATTACATGCTAAATAATCATTCTGCACTAACAAAACACAAAACTGAATCTACAAGAATCTGAAAGATGGAAACCTAGAGACAAACTTCCTTTTTGTGTGGGTTGTGTGTTGCTCAGTGTCTTGATGTGCACTAATGTGACAGCGGAAAGCTGGCATGAGGTGATTTCAGCACAATGGAGAAAAAGGCACCACACTGAGCTTGCTACTTTGCTCTTTTCCAGGCTAATATACTAGAGACAACAAGCTGAGTGAAAGTCAGCTCAAACAGAAGCTGTGTCAGGTCTTCGACAGACTAATTCAAGTCACAATGAGTTTTTAATGTGTTTCCAGAAACCCTGCAGGAACTGCTGAGCAACATCCACAGCTTTTGGTCAGTCATTCTATGAACATAACATCACATTTATAGTTGTTTCTAATACAGGATGATAACCTTGTGTTTTTATTGGTGTTGAGCCTACCAACTAGTGTCTGACATTCCATTTGTTCCTACATCTAATTATCCAGCTTAATTTGTTTTGATTCCATGGACTCTAATCTAGTCAGCGTGATGGCATAAAAAGATGAAAGCGACAGAAAAGCTGTAGAAAGTGAATGAAAAAGGAGGCTAAATAGGGTGATTACAAGTGAAAGGTGGCCATGGGGATGATAGACAGACTAGGAAGCAGAGAGGTGGGGGTATGGTCTTGGTAGTGGAGCAATATATATTCAAGGATCCAGTGAATAAAACGCCACACAGCCACATGCTAATGACAGCCACCATTTAATGTGTCAAATTCACAATTCCCCTTCATTCTTCCTTCTTTCTTTCTCTCTCCTCCATGGGGCTAATTGCTCAGTCCCCTCCTTTTTGACAGAGAGGCTGTTGGTCTGAATTAAAGCCCATATTGTGGCATCCGTGCCCAACCTGAAACTGCCAAAGCAGCAGCACATGCACAAGATCTGCAAACAAGACACACACAATGCTAAATGATCACTGGACCACCTTTCACATGTCTTTGGCTATGTTCACGTTAACTGAAGCAAACTTGAAAATGATGCTGTCCACATTTGGCTTTTTCAGATCATTTCCTAAAAGCTTACTTGCCACACTGAAATGCCCACAACTATGAGAAAATACTTAGAACTCCTTTTGTTTCTCCTTAAGGAAGAATTAAACTAATTATAGTTTTCGGGATTTGTCATTCCACATAGCCATGCAAGAAAAATATTTTTTTCTTGAAGAATTATAGAAAACAATTGAAATACAACTGATAATTTTGAGGGTGAAGTATTCCTTAAAGTAAAAGTACATCAGAATTATCAGCTAAATGAAAGTACCAAAAAGTAAAAGTAAAGGTAGTATCCATTATGCAGAATAGCTCCCATATTATTTTAGAATAATATTTTATCTTGTTTTGCATTTTGCATTTGCATTTTAATGTTGTATGGGGAGCCAACTTTAGATATTTTGCATACTATTGGGTAGATTATAGAATCCCTAATATAACATGTTTTTTTATTTACAGTAAAAACTAATTATAAAAGTATATACTGTATATATATGTAGTAAAAAGTAAAAAGTGCCTTCTGAAATGTAGTGGATTAGAAGTATTAAGTAGCAGAAAATAGAAATACTAGTAATTTACATGAGTGGATGATTCTCACACAACAACAACAACAACAACAACAACAACAACAACAAGTATATCTGCTTCTACTAACAAACAACAGTATTCACTATTATACTTTTGCATCTCTATGAAGCAGGACAACCAAAACTTAAAAAAAGATAAGATAAAATGACCGTTGTCGCCTGCTATTGCCTTTGTAACATCAAAATCTTCATCATTATCATTGTTAAATACGATGGAAACATAATTTAAAAAAAAACTGTTTTAAATGAAAAGCCCATGGCTGATGGTCATGTAACACTGTATACATATAAATGAGAAAATCTGTATTTTGCATCTTTTATCTAACACACAAAATTAGCAAAAACAGGATGAATGTACACACGACACTGTGAAGCTTTTCATGAGCACAGCATGTCCTTATCAGAGTCGATATGAACAATCATAGAGAAAGTCAAAGTTGGCCTTTGGAAATGCTGGGTTAATGCAGAGGAAGCCCAACATGAAGAATAAAAAGATGAGTTTTGAAATGGATCTACATTAGTACGGGTGGGAATCTCTGGGCACCTCACGATTCAATATGATTCCGATTCAGAGCCCAATGATTCGATTCTAAACCGATCATCGATGCCTCTCGTACAACAATTTTATGTACATTTCCATGAGTGATTAAAAAAAATACATACATATAATCTGAGTTTGTTAGATTTTGACATATGCAGTATTTGTCACACACAAGTTTTAATGAAATGTTTAGTCTGCTGAGGTTTTTTATTGTGTAGTCATTCCATGCTTAACCCTTAAAAATGCTGAGTCACCTTCTCTCACAGTGATCCTCCATGTCAGAGGCTCAGTCATGTTTAAAGGTGGAGAATTGGCTTCTTAGAACATGAAACATGAGGTAGTCAGATGTAATATGATAAAGTAGATGAACAGTCTTTATGTGTTTAACCTAATTATTTTATCTATGTCTTATTAGATCATGTGTATATAGTATACAAAACTTATTTTCCTTTTGGCCATTTTTGTGTGTTTTTTTCTGCACTCTTGCCTAAACTCTAAGTTGTTGTACATTTTCCCATTCTCTTTCAGTCACTGTTTTCTAATTTGTACATGTCTGGAGACATTAACTTTTAAATAAAAATCAACACATTTAAATATTTTTTTTAATTATCTATTATTAACTTATCAGAATCGAGCATTGAATCATTCTACAGAGAATCGCGATGCATCTTAGAATGGATTTTTATCCCCACCCATATACATTAGTGTGAAGGTGGATTTGCCTTTTGGGAGGGGAGTATGCACATGTCAAGCACAGACTCTGTTTTATGTGTTATTGTCCTACTTCCCATTTTAATACTTCCCAGCACTAGAAGATCTGGCAGCAAATTTCTGAGTTTAATAAGGTGTCCAGTGTGTGTGTGTGTGTGTGTGTGTGTGTGTGTGTGTGTGTGTGTGTGTGTCTGTGTGTGTGTGCGTGTGTGTGTGTGTGGTTGATCAGAGAAAAAGTCACTACTGGGCTTTACTCAAGATGAGGCCACACTTTCTTGGCTTGAAGTTAAGGCAGAACAGTTTGAGCTCTGCTGGCCACCTGTCTCCTGATCGGTGGGCAGAACCAAACACACAAAACACAAGAGGCATGAATGGGCTGAGATTTGTGGGAGGGTGCATTTCTAATGACCCTGTTAAAAATGTGTGTGTGTGTGTGTGTTTGTGTGTGTGTGTGTGCGCGCGCGCTTGCACGTGCGTATGCATGTGAGTTTCTATCGTTCTGAGGACAAATTCAAGTTATTTTGTTTGTTGTTGTTGTTTGTTATATTGTTATGTGTGCTCTTGTACTAATTAAAGTTTTAGCCTGCGAGCATGTTTTGGATAGTAATTTTGTTTGTGTGCTCTTTTACTTGTAAGGATTTAAATTTCATTCAATTTAACTTTAAGCTTAAAGGACACTTTAAAACCGTCACAGCAGCAACAGAGCTAGATCCATGAAGGCTTAAGACCTCACAGCAGAGGCCTGGACTGTTTGTGACATGCTACAGATTTCTGAAGCAGTTGAGCCTGGGCTTAAAATCCTAGGTTGCTTTCACACCTCGGCAGTTTGGTCTGTTTAACCGAATCCTGGAGCGTTTCGTCGGATAGTCTGGTTGGTTTGGGGTGGTGCGAAAGCTCATTCAAACTCCAGTGCTATGCAGACAACCAAACTCTAGTCTGCTTGAAAACAGCGGTCTGCACCAGAGTTCAGTTCACTTTAGGTGAGAATGCAATCTGACCTAAGTGAACCAAAAACATGTAGACTGCAATTTCAACCTTGCACGCAATGTAAGGACCTACTGTGTATATGATATAAAGATTGATTACATTCAAATTCATAACTTATTATGACCTTTCCTTGTTGTCTGTGCAACAACATAGCATTGTCTTCCTCACCACCCTCTCCTTCTCTTGCTGTCTTTGACAAAGTGCAGTGTGAACGCTAACTGAAACAAAAAAAAAACGCAACAATGTTGCAACTTCACCCGCAAATCACACCGAGTTGTAAAAACTCCCTAATGCTTGCTTCCGTTTTATCCACCACCTGTTTCTACCACTCTAGCAAATGGTATTAATGTTGTAATGAGACCTGAATGGTGGGTGGATGTGCAGGGAGGAAAACATTATTTTGGAATCCAGCCATAATGTATACTGTGCCAACAATGTTTTTACTTCAAGTAGAAAGGCCAGGCACAAACTGTTGGAACGAGTGTGTGTGCAGTGCTAAAAATGGTTGCTGCCATTTTGAAAGAGTGAAAGAAACCAATTACCAAATTTAGAAAAGGATTTGGCCATTAATAATAGCCCCAAATGGTGCTGTCAAGTTTCTTATGTCGCCTATGCATAAAAAGAACATGTTCTATCATGAAAGTTAAAGTCCTGCTGTGGGACACCAGCAGACACACAACAACAAAGCAGAGTCAGTAATAGCTATCAGGGACCCCAAATATTAGGAACTATTACTACAGCTGTCATTGTCGTGTCAGAGTAATACATCTTAAAAAAACATCTTGCTAAAGCAATGTGGTTCAAGAATTTGAATTGTATTGTTCAAGGGAATGTGACAGTCACAGAGATGGACGACAGAATTAAAGGAGCATTCCGGTCAATTCCAACACATAGCTCTGTTGTTTGTAAATTCGGAGTACTGTCAGTAGAGAGAAAAACCAAACCAATTAGTGCTGCCGAAACCGTGTTATCCTCCTGTTAGAGTTAGCACCCATCAGGCTTAAACGGGGCAAGTTTTAAACATGTTTTAAGCCTCTTAATATGTTTAAAATGTAATTAAACGTTCCTACCCATGTGATGGGATTCCTTCTGAGTGAACACAGTGAATCTGACTGCAGGAGATGTGAAAGAAATGTATGAAAGTTCTGCTAATTCGGCTGGGTTTAGTTCAGGTGTTGATACTGATAAAAATAAGCATATGCTTATTTTTTAAAAGAAAGTGCTATAGTACAACTAGGAGGAGACAAGTTATAATTAAGGTAAGTTTGGAGACACTAACTTATTTAATCATTAAATTGATAGCCTAAATATTTTTGTTTTAACTCTTTTCTGTGTTGTAGTATGTGGACGGTCCCTAAGCTCTCTAACTGCCGTCTCAACACAGGAACTAAACCCAGCTGAATTAGCAGAACTTTCATGCACTTCTTTCACATCAACTGCAGTCAGATTCACTGTGTTCACTCGGAAGGAATCACTGCACATGGGTAGGCACTTTTAATGACATTTTGAACATGTTAAGAGGCTAAAAACATGTTTAAAACTTGCCCTGTTGAAGCCTGTTGGGTGCGAACTCTAGCAGGAGGATAACACGGCGTAGGCAGCACCGATTGGTTTCATTTTTATCTATACTGACAGCACTCCAAATTTACAGACAACAGAGCTTTGTGTTGGAATCAACCGGAGTCCTTTAAATGCACAATGTTTAACTGTCAAGTGCAACAAAGGATGTCCTAAACTTTAATTGTCAGAGCAACAATGGAATTGTATAAATTGTCATGCCAAAATACTCACATTAATACAATATAATATAAAATACCATATTTGAGCTCCAAATTCACTTACTTTTCAAATTGTTTTCCCCCTGTGCAAGCATTGAGTGCCGGCACTGTGGTACCCTCTACTGACAAGTTTCCACTGGTGCAGGGAAGGGTGTAGTCTGCTTCCCTTCTTGTGTGGGTGTGAGTGTGTGAGTGCGTGTGAAACCGGCATGTACCTCATCTTCCCTGCATGCCTTCCCTTTTCTCCAGTATGCTCTTGACTCAACACTGTCTCCGGGACCTAATCCTCTGATCAGCATGCCAGGAGATCACCAAGGGGCCTGAGTGAACTGGTGGACAGGGGCCTGGCTGAGGTTACGCCTCCAGTCAATTTCTCAGATTGTCTTAGCCACATACTCTGCTGAGCTTATTGTTGAACAGAAGGAGGTGGTTTAAGAGGACCTCATTTCCCCCCCACCCATCTGTGTATGGGTGACGAAAGCGTACATTTAGAAGAAAAAAATCACATTATTTCATTTTATGCTGGACAATGGATTTATTCTTCGAAAGACTGAATGTAATTGTAATGGGGGGGGGTGTCAGGTTCAAGTTACCAGACAAAGACTGGGGTGAATAGAGTGACTTGAGAGACCAGGGGATTGAGGGGAGTTGCTTGGCACACAAACAATTAGCACTCGTCCCTGCATAACTTGCCGTAGCCCCAAATCCCCACATTAGTCCAAACAAATTGACTGGACCCAGGTCTTGTTTGTCTAGCTCTGCTGGCCTGTTGGAGAGGGCTTGAGGGCAGCGGGGAATGCCCCCTCGAAACAGCACAACTCATGAGAAAGAAACAAATAATGTGTTCTGGTCAGAAAGTGAGTCTTCCAACACTTTTTTAAGACGCATTGGTAACATGTATTAATTTATTCTGTGCTTGATCAAACGTTGTGGTTTGGCTGTGCGACAATAAGACAAGCAGCTAACTTAGTTATAAGGATATAAAAATGGGACGTTGTCAAACGTCATACAGTGGAAAAGATATGAAGTCTGCACAGTCTGCTTTGTTTCCTCACTGATGTCATGTTGAAGAATGTTTTGTGTCACAAATTGGGATATCTGTCGCTGTGGTAATTTGATTGAATGCAAATCAATTATAATGGTTGAAAAGTATTTTGTTTAAAATGTACCTAAAAAACGTAGGCTGGTATTTCAACCATTGAAATAACGTTTTATTTCTATGATTTCAACATCTTTTAAATTACCATATTTTAACGGGTTGTTGGGATCTGCTCAGAACTTAAGTGGAGATGTCCCCCAGGATAGTTGTCACATATTGTTAGGCCGCTCCTAATTTTGCTCCTCCCAAATTGGGGTGCCTTGAGCGTGGGTGAAAGGTGCCGCAAGATTCCTAATATCATCAGGTTTTGGCAGCTTGTGGTATCAAAGAAATACATTTAACATAAATATTGGCAAATTTAATTGTAGCCTATTGATTAATTATATAAAATATTTGTCTGTAAACTCTTTTATTCTGGGTGACTGAAAAAGGGCCTACATTATTTAACTAAGATGACTTAGTCTCAATAAGTAGGCCTAGGCCTAAACGAACAAATAAAAAATGGAAATAAAATTAATAAACACATTAAGGAATATAGCAAACAGCTGAATAGATAAAAAAGGAACAAAAGAAAGAAAAGGCTAAATAAATGCTAAAATACATAAGTTTATGTAGTAGTAGGCCTACTTGAGTACAAATAAATATCAAAAAAGCAATTCAACCTCTTGATTCCCTATACAAAGATTAATGTAGGTGAACTACCAGCAAGCAACTGCAAACTGTGTGTAGGCTACACCACTAGTGTAATTACATGTAGTTCAGTATTCCCCAACTCCAACCAGTTTAGAAAGCCGTCATATTTCATTTCTCCATCTATAAATAGCTTGTGTTCTCCGATTAAAATTGTTTACGGCCATACCACCCTGAACACGCCCGATCTCGTCCGATCTCGGAAGCTAAGCAGGGTCGGGCCGGGTCAGTACTTGGATGGGAGACCGCCTGGGAATACCCGGTGCTGTAAGCTTTTTCTTCTCGTCAGCAGAGGTCGCTGCTCCTTCTTTAGTGGAGACAGAGCTGACAGGGAAACAGTATTGAGGATGCACATTGAACTTTTGATCAATACATAAAAAGCCGAAATACAGGAGTCGATAGTTAACTTAAAAGTTGAAACAAAAATACATAAAACATGTAATACACCTGCATTTAATACATGCTTGCATTAATTAATAAATGCATGTCGGTGAACAGACTTAGTGTAGCACATTTGATAAGCAACATATTAAAATAAATGTACCCAAGTATTATTAAAATACTGTTGCCCCAAAGCTAAAAATTAAGATATGTTTTTATGATTTTCTGAATTACTATAACCTTTATTTATTGAAGTTAATAGTACATCAGAATTCAATTTTATTTATAGTGTCAATTACAGATAGAGTAGGTCTATACCACACTCCATAATTTACAAGGAACCAACAGTTCTTGTAGTTCCCTCACATCCAGTTATACACATGCCGCATCAGAAGCAATCACACGCATTCAAATATAACAGTCCTTTAAAGTTCATTTATGATTGGATGCAAAACTCTGGAAAAAAAAAAGTCTTCCAATTGTCATTATATACTGGTGGGGTATTAAGACTCAACCCCCTGGGGCCTGGTCTAATTCAATTTGAGAAGATGTCATGTACTGAAGCAGCTTTAGGATACATTCCTAGAAGGATCAGCGTACTTTAACAGTTGTACACATTGAGTACTATACATTTCCTGCAATGAAGCACAGGACACAGTAACTGCATCTATAGTAACTAAGTTGGACTCAGCAGCATGAGAACACCAGATCTCTTAAGAGTCAATGGCTGTTTGATTTGTTGCTATGCTGTGCAACATAGCTTAAAAAAATTTAACAACTGCCCAGTAAACATTGCGATGTGTAAACTTGACCTTTTGGATTTAAATATAAGTACCAAACCATTTCTAACGTCCCCTGAAGAGATCTAAACCCGCCACATGAAAAATACTTCTGATCTCATTGGAGATAATTTTACAGCATTAATTTTAGGGAGGCATAAGAAAACTATACCTCTTCACTTCCTACTAGTGATATTTACTACTACATTTGGTGGCGTGGACATCTGTTTAACTACCCCTATTGATTTACAAAAATCAAATTAGGAAAAAGTCAAAGAGCTCAGTATGGTTTTAAGAGTGCATTTTATTTATGCATATTTACAAATGTACCTGGGACCACCACAAAGCAACTTCAGGTCATAAGCTCATGAGTAAAGACAATTGCTTGAGTACTGTAACTGTGGACCCTTTGCCAAAGGGTAAAAACAACCAAGTCGACAATACTTACCAAAGATGTCACTGTCCTCAGTAAAGACAGTTTATCACCTTTGGCTGATAAACTACAGTGCAAGGAACAAACCCCTACTCTAAAGCTAATTGTTCTAATCACAGGACAATAACCCTTAAGTTGGACCCAACAAAAGATGTTAGCTAGCCACAGCAATTTTGGGGTAGTAAGTTCAGGAATTCAACCCCTTGACCCCATTTTTCCTACCAATGGACTCTCAGGCAGATGAGTGGTCACAGCTTAAAACATTTGATGTCTTCCAAAGCCATCAGAGATCAAGAGCAAAAAGAAATTCCACAGCAGAACTATACAAGTAATTAATGAGGAAAAAAAAAATGTGCCTTAATTTGTCAGTAAAATTTTATTCCAACAATAAAGGAATGCTCCATCTTCCATTCTTCAGGGTCAAACTATGGACAACCTAGGGTGGACATGGCAACTGTGGTCTTGGTTGAGTTGGTGGTTGTGATGAAGGGGGCGGGGGTGGTCGTCACAGAGGGTGCGGTAGAGGCAATCTCTAAGTCAAAATATGGCTCTTCAGGAATGTCTTCAATTCCCCACAATTCAAACAATCCTGTACTATCATCTTCCGTAACCGTTTCTGAGTACGGTGCTTGAGTTGTCACACAATCATCTTCTGGAACCGTTTCAGAGTTAGGTGCTTGAGTTGTTGCGTCTTTAATGGATTGCATCGTCATTGACGGCGTTGTGTCCGGATCAAATGGTTCAACAGGAGTCTCTTCAAAGTCCCACAGTTCAAAAATGTCTGGTTCCACTAGCGCTCGCTTGACATGATGCTTCAACTGTTTTTGGTAACAAATTGCCAGCTTTGTGTGCAGTTTCCCAGTAGAATCTAGATAAACCAGTTCAAAGCCAGAATCCTGCAAACATCTAAATGTTAGTTTTCACAGTAAAGAACATTTAACAAGGTGATATGCTTTGCACCTGACTAACCTTGTCTGGTAACTTTGATATTTGAACAAACAAAGCACTGGGGGTCTTCCATTGGCTCACAGAGTATCCTTCATAAACAAAGTCATCTGCAGAAAATAAATTGGTTACTTTGCAGAGGTCACAATTTATGAGGCTTGGAAACAATTTCTCAAATCAAGAAAAGCTTGCTAGCAATACAAGTCTAACCAAAGAATTTATTTTACACATGTGCCCCTAGTTTCCACAGAGATTTCAATGTTGCCACAAAAAACACCCATTTCTTACCAAGCTCTTTAACCTCCTTTAGTTTGGTTTCACGAGGCAGTGTCACAATGATACTCGTTCCACAAGTTACCAGTGGAGACATTCCTGGATTCTCACAGACAGCCATGCCCATCATGTTCTTCTGCAGCAGCTGGTCAAAATAATGCAGTTTCAATGGGCTGTATCCACCCTCTTCAATCTGAGGGGAAAAAAAGAAAAGAAAAATATTGTCAAAGCATTTTAGTCAGAACGGCATTCATTGGTCAAATTATTAAGAGGCATGGACAATTATAGCATATTGACAGATGGCAGAAAAGTTGCAACAAGGAGAAAAATAAAAGGACTAAGCAGCAACAAGTGTTGTCATGCAATTTCAGAAAGAACCAATCTTCAAATTGCTCAACTTTTACATCAGATCTCCTATGATACAATCAGCCAATTAATTTACAGCTTGATATTTAGTATATTGATAAAAAGAAAAACTTCAAAGGCCAAACATTTGTCAGCCACAGCACTCGAGTTTGGGCAATGAAATAAACCTTTTACCTGCGTTGTTGAATAGCAGCCAGTATAGGGAAGATTCACCAGCAGATCCCACCTATAAATATCAATGGAACCATGACACCTGTCAGGCAGCAACAACAACGGTGTCCCATCTGTGGAAATTGATGGAGAAACTTCAGGCTTCTGACAACAGCTGGCATTGCCTTTTCAACAAAAAAAAAAAAAAGGCAAATAAAAAAAAAAAAAAAGTTGTAGGTGGACGAATGAAACACCTTCCAGACGCAGATTGGTGTATCGGGTGGGTGAAAAGCGCAGGGTCAGTGTATCATTACTGCAGCGGAACTGTGGCTGGTTGGAATTTGGTAGTCCTGGACTTTTTCCTCTCCCTGAAATTAAGAAAAAAAAAAAAAAAAGTTATTTTTTTAGAAATGGGAAATGTTAAATAGAATGGAGTAACATTTTTGGGCAATTGGCTTATCTGCTTACTCACTGATAGAGAATACCGCTCCAATGTCCACACACTAAATATGAAGCTATACAGTCAGAAGAATGTATCAGCTAAAGCTCTGTCCAAAGCTCAAATACAATATTGTCCAATTTGTATTTAAAAAAAAAAAAAAAAATAACCAAAAATGTCAACTATGCTTAAACTTGGAACTGCTTTAAATAAAATGTCAAGTTTATCCACTGATACTTAACATCTCAAGAAGCATGAAACACATCTTATGATGGCCAAAAGGGAATAAAGAATAAAAAGGTGATGATTCAGATCATCAAGTAGGCTACACATGCCCAGATTATCAAAAAGGACAAGTGGGCAAGTTCCCAGGGTCAACCATCCCCCACCAGTGGAGGGGCACCACATGACAAACTTTAAAAATATTTTTGGTAAATTGTTATATTATTCACTTGAAATTTTTGAAAGACCAGACATTAGGCTACTTGTTTATGAACACTAATTTAACAATGATAATATAATGAACAAAATCAAGATGACCACTATCACGCCCCTCCCCAATCTGTCAGCGTTGAGTTGGTCCACAAGTACGAGCAAATGTATCATTTGGGCCAGGGGGCCTTTGAGGTATAGTGCCCAGGGGCACCACATAGTCTTAATACAGGCCTGAGGTTACATTGTATTCTGCTATGTAGCTGTATTTTTCCTGGCATGTTTGGTTTTAACTTTTGAACAAACATTTGTTAGTTTTTGTCATATAGTCTACTGTATAAAAGGTTTTTACCTTGGAGGAAACGCCAAACCTGAGCTGGGGCTCTTAGGTCGGCCCTGGCCCTGGCCCTGGCCCTGTCTCGAGGACCTGCCTCAAACTGCTGCCCGGTGACGTCAGAATGCTGTACCAGGCCGGCCAACCTTCCCTGAGCGTCTCGCTGACTACCTGCACTGTTGAGCTGGGCTAGCGTTAGACACATACAAACCCGAACCATCAGAGCGGTAACCATGGTAGCGCTTGACTTTCCACTGCCACCAGACGAGGACAAAAACGCCGAACTCGGAAACTCTCACACCTGCGCCGTTAAATCTGGTTAATTAACTCCAAACGCTGTACAGGTGCGTTTGCACGTGGGAGTCAAGTTGGGTTGTGGGAAGTGTAGTATTTCCATATCTGGTGCATGAGTAGGCCTAGTCCTATTCACACTGGTGGTCTGAGTTGTTTAGATATGCCATAGAGCCAACTTTAACTTTTAGGCTAATAGAAAGGGGAAATACACACACATAAAGAACAACCAGGACAGCATGCAGACAAGCATCTATGAATAGCCTAGTTTGTTTGCTTACGGCCATGCCACCCTGAGTAGAAGCCGCAGGGTCGCTGGAGACCGCCTGGGGGCTCGTTGGTGTTTTTTGCCTCCAACCTCGCCTTCCAGGCTGCTAACCCTAACCTTAACCCTAAACACAACCATTGCCGCGCTGCCTGGAAGGAGATGCTGGGGGCAAAAACACCCAACACCCCGCCTGGGGGGAGTAATTCTCGTCTTTCTGAGTAAGGGCGCTGCTCCTTCTTTAATGGAGACAGAGATGGCAAGGAATTATATGGATGATGCTAATTGTTTTGGGTTGGTGATGTTTTAGACTAGAGAGTTACATGTTTATTAATGTATATATACACAGAGGCATCTCACCACCACTTAATGAATATGAGGGTTGAAAATGACAATAAGTCGGCCTAAATAAAAAAACTTAAATAATGTAAATACTAAAAGTAGATGTTAATAACAAGACATAAATAGCCAACATATTTTTTTAATTACCTATATTTAGAACTATGTATTTATGTGTTTATGTATTTATGGAAGGAGGTCTTGTTATGCTTATTTATTTATGCATGTATTTATTATTTTTTATTTCCATATTTATTTCAGCATTTATGTATTCTTTTTTTAAGCATGTAGGCTATTTGATCCTGTAAGCCTATATACATTCATGTGTTTATTAATGCACATATTTATGTATTCTCTAATTTATTTAGAAGTTAAAAGTAGCCTACAATAGCAAAAACTAAACACGGCCAAATAAAAAACATTTTAAATATTTCACTTGTCTAAACTTAAGAAGAAGCAGCGCCCTCTGCTGATGAAAGACGAGAATAAAAATCTTACTGCTCCTCAAGTCCCTATCCGAACCAACAGGACTGTTTATTTGTTATTTTTTTACTCTCAGATAAGTTTGGTCTAATTATGTGATATGTATTGAATGCACCTCCGTTATATTTTTGGATAATTTGCCTGATATTCAAGGTTTTACATGATAATATCTCGTTTGCGCAGTACTGAAACTAATTATCTGCCACCAATTGGCTAGACTAGCACCGCTTGTGAAATACAGTAACATAGCTAGATTCGATCTCTCTGAAATGTGTTTAAAATGCGATCAGACTATTGATTCGACATGTTTAGACATTGGAGAAATTCGATGTGTAAATATGATTCAGAAGTGTAACATGTCAATGCTAAAAACAGAGGCTATTCCTGATTACTACTTTTATGAGGGCTGAGGGTCTCTAATAATGTATTTAATCCCTCATCAGATCATCTGGCTAGCATGTGTAGATGTTGTTACTACAATGTAAAGTCGAAATTTGAGGTCTAAATATGCTTTAGATATGTAAACAGAATGAGTTTTAATGTGTGTTAAGTAGGCTACACCACTATCAAACTAATATGTGCAGCTTTTAGTACATCTCCGGGGATGTGTTTGTGTCTTCAAAATGGATGGTGTGCTTTAAATTATTTGTCTTTTCTTGTAGAAAATTGCATCTGTGCCCCCCTTTAGGTTTAAGCCTATTATTAATATTTCTTCATATTTTACTACACCATGTCAAGTTTAAAACATGGAGAGAAAAAGATATGGATGCAAGGTTTGCAACAAAACATCCAACCTGACTCACCACATGAAGCTTCATGCACCAAACGAGATGTACACTTTGATGAGTGTGCCAAAAGCTTCAGCTTCACACAGCTACACTCACCTCAAGCAGCATCAGGTTCCCAGTATCCCTATGTATAGGCCGGGAGAGGCCGAGCTGCAGTGTACAGATCTAGCAAAGGGATGTGGAAAGGCCAGTTAGTAAGTACGCTGGATGGTCATTTAGATGGCTGTGCAGCGACCTCTGCTGACGAGAAGAAAAAGCTTACAGCACCGGGTATTCCCAGGCGGTCTCCCATCCAAGTACTGACCCGGCCCGACCCTGCTTAGCTTCCGAGATCGGACGAGATCGGGCGTGTTCAGGGTGGTATGGCCGTAAACAATTTTAGTCGGAGAACACAAGCTATTTATAGATGGTAATCCAACACGGTCTGTTTTCAAATGTGTCCAGATTGAAGCTTAAAATTAATTACATTTTCTTAAAAGAAAAAATATATTCTTTAAACGTTTGGCCTAAACTATATGTTTATTCGTCTCGACCAGGAGGGACAGATGAAACATTACGCACGTCCCACTTTTGCTGTAATAATTGCTGAACGTTTTTGTTCAAAGCTGAAAATGCAACTGACAGACGACAGGTGTAGGTTGACAAAATATAAGCACTCAGATACGACCGCTTTGTAAAGTAGGCCTATGTTTAATAAAGTGTTTCAACTGTCAAGTTGAATCAGTTGTCCCGGCTCCCCTAACTAACGTTTTTATCAACTTGGACCCTATTTTCCCATTTTTTGTGTCTAATTGACTGAAGGGAACAACACTCATATTGGTCCAGTATTAAGCAAGAAGGCTGCATTCTGCGGCGACAGCAGGGCAATTGTCTAGCTTGTATTTACAGTCACAAAAGTGCTCGTTTTGCCAATGACAGGCTCAGATTAATATTCTAAGTGTCTGACAACATTATGAAAAGGATCCATTCAGAGATAGACTTTTAAAACCTCTTAAAGACCTTTCTGTTTAACCAGAAACAGCTCGTCGCTAGCGCTAAACCCACCAAACTCCATTTAAAAAAGCAATACTTTTAGCGTGTAGGGTATAGAGCACATATTTTCACATGTAAATCGGTAAACTGTGTTTATTTCAACCAAAACTAGAGTTGTGATGGTTGGAAAAGTGGAAAGACAACCTAAAAACATAATTTCATAGTTTTATTTTATTTCTGTAGACTTTGAATGAAGTGTATTTTACGATGCTAGAATTACTGCTTATTTACATGGCGTCTGGTGGGTTTAGCATACGCAATTTCCTTTTTGTTTAAAAAAAAAGGATCAGGATCAGAAAGGTCGACGTCCTTAGAAATCCTTTCCATTATGTTGTCAGTCACTTATAATATTAACATGAGCCTGTCAGGGGCAAAACGAGCCCCTTTGTGAATGTAAATACAAGCTGGGAAACCCTATTAATTTGGATTGAAGCTTGTTTTTCATGTATGGACTCTTTACTGTTTCTCGTTGTCACTGCAATTCAATGAAATACTATTTAATTCCATTTAAACCACTGTGATTCAATGTGCCATAAAAAGAAGAAAACGCGCTAATGTGTCATTGGGCCACAAAAAAAGTATTGTCAGAAGTGGGATTCGAACCCACGCCTCCATTCGGAGACCAGAAGTCCCGTGCTTTAGGAAGGTATGTAACCTTGAGTCTGGCGCCTTAGACCGCTCGGCCATCCTGACAACTGTGCGTTAACAAGCGCCAGTGGGCTGTTTGATTACTGTTAAGCGGTGTTTATACCTGTGGATTTGTAGATTTAATGCGTTATGAGCGTTTTAGTTATTACTACGTTATTAGTTTAGTAAAAGCGACCATGTTAACGAACACTTCAAGAAACTTTAAACCGTGGCGTAGTTTCGCCGTCGATAACCAGTTATGCTTTGGCTACAATCATAATACTATAGTTCCATTGTTGGATTCAGTTACAAAAATAATCAATATCGATAGGCAGCCTTAGTAAATGAAATGCGCAGAATCATCGAGCTCACAATTGGATGTCTGCTGTATAACAACAGTCATAGCTTGTGGAAATGTTTCGCCACCTATGGCTTGTGTTTCATCGTTTGCGATTTCTTAAGGCCTTGAGGCGTGTTCAGGGCTTGAACACGCCGGATCTCGTCTCATCTCAGAAGCTAAACAGGGTCGAGCCGGGTCAGTACTTGGAAGGGAGACCGGCTGATACCCGGTGCTGTGAGCTTTTATAAAAGTAGTCGTCTTTCATCCGCAGAGGGTGCTGATCTTTCTTCTTTACTGGAGACAGAACTAAGTATGGTGAATGCAAATTAAACTATTAAAATATTGTATGTATAGTTTAATTAATTTCATACGTTAAACTCAAAGGTTTGCCTTTTGTATCGCTATTTATCCATGATTAGAGTAGTACGCGTACATACCCACCAGGGGCACTAGAAAGCTATTTAAAATGTGCTTAGTTTCCTGTTATTTTCTGAGGCGAAGTCATGTCCCGCCCCACGCTACTTTACTCTGCCCCTGATTGGTTTATCATGACATTCAACCCTAACCAATCCCACTCTTCTTACAAAATCTAACCAACCCAAGCAACGAAGGCAACGAGTAAAAACAATATTTAGCTTCCGGTGGTCGAAAGTGACTCCCCGCCCATACCTCTACATAACCACTACCAGTCATTCTTATGAAACAACAACATTGGACTGTATTCATTCCGCCGCTTTCAGCTGAGAACCTTTTGTACGCAAACTAAGACCCATTTTTGTTAAACATGTCGATTTACAGGAATGCCGTTTGGTTTGTGAAAGGACTCCAGGAGTATACCAAGTAAGTGGTGGGCGCACTACTGTGACCTTTCAATGTAAAGTAGTCAAATCTCTTGTAGTTTTATGATTGGTGCAACATTTAACGTTACCCAATCATCGTACTATGAACCTTGAGAAGTACCTTCAGATACTACTCGCAATTTTAAAAAATATGTTACTCTGTTGGTGATAAAATTCTGAGATTGTATGTTTGCATACATGCAAGCATACAATCTCTAAACTAGTCTATAAAATGTAAAAATAGTCAGTGGTGGAAGAAGTACAAAGACCTTTTACTTAAGTAAAAGTAGCCTTACCACATCTTAAGAATACTATGTTACACGTAAGGTCCTGCATTTAAAATCTTAAATTTAAAATGCTTACTTTAAAGTAAGTATTCAAAACAGTAACCTATACTAAAGTACTCATTATGCAGAATGGCCCATTTCAGAATAAATATATTATATTTTACAGGACTAATGCATTAATCTGTAATCATCACTAATGTTGCAGCTGGAGCTAGTTTTAACTTCTAAAATATGATGGGTCACTCAATCTATAATAATACATCACAGTTTTTAGTGGTATTCCTTTTTGGTAACTAGTTTACTCAGTAACTTATGTAGTCAAATAATGGAGTGGAGTAAAATGTATTGGCTTCCATAATGTAGCGGGGTAGAAGGAAAAAGTAAAGTTTGCTTGATCTAATTATTAATTAATTAGAAAAAACAGTCTATTTTGTTTTTGTCAATGAATGCTTGATTAAAGCACTATCCATATCCATATATCCTTTCACCCATGTTAATGAAACCAGATCTTCACTGCAGACATCAGACCAGCAGAAGACAGCCGTTTAAATGTCTCAACCTCTGTATTACATCAGAATATGTGATAACATTGGTGTCAGTGCATGTGTATTGTTTTCAATGTACTCCTCCTAACAGGAGTGGCTATGAAGCTGCAGCGAAGCATTTTGCTCCAGCAGACTTGGATGTAAACCTGAGTGGGAGGTCCTTCATGATAACCGGTGCCAACAGTGGTATAGGCAAAGCAACAGCGCAGGAAATAGCCAACAGAGGTGAGAGTTTGAATGTCAACAGGTAAAAAGTTATTAGTTATTCCCCTCTGTTTGTGGAAAACAGTACAGAAAAAAACAGTTCTTCTAGTTACTAGAGATATCCTCTCACACAACCATTTAATTGTATAAAAGTGATATTTTAAACAAAATCTTCAAACCTACATTTCCAGCCTGTCATTTGATTAGAGCATTTTATGCTTTTGTCTTTACCTATTTTTAAATTTAAATAATACTTTTTGTCTCCACTTGTTTTAGTCTTCATACTATTTCTACCAGCTTTTGCCATTTGTCTGTAAAACACTACCAACAACCTATACCAGTAAAGTTTAATTCATTGATTGACACCTAATCAGTACAGCCCTGTTTCTGACAATAATTACAAGAAGAGGTGATAGAAGTTACTGCTGGCTTGTTCACTGATATGTATTTATTTTTGAGTCTGCAGGGGGAACTATTCACATGGTGTGTCGAAACAAGGGGCGAGCAGAAGCAGCCAAAGATGAAATTGTGGAACGGAGTAAAAATCAGGTGAGAAATCTGTTGCATGTCTGCCTGTCCAAGTGGGGGGCTTAATGATATAGGGTGGTTTTTATAGGGGTTTTATAAATAAACTTGACTGACAGCGAAATCTCTTTGCTCGTGGACAGCTGTAACACAGTACTTCAGTACACTCAAGTTTCACTTTTATTTTATGTTTTAGTCCAAAAAATGTAATGCCTAGACTGGTTTAATAGGCAAGGCGAGGCAAGGCAGCTTAATATGTATAGCATATTTCAGCAACAGGGCAATTACAAAGTGCTTTACATAAAAACAATTAAAAAAAACAGATAAAACACAAGAATAAAAGTGCAATATAAGAAATTAAATGTTAAAGAAATCAACAACCATTTAAAGAAAAGCAACATCAAAAAGAAAGGTCTTCAGCCTTGATTTAAAAGAAGTGAGTAGCAGCGGACCTGCGGTTCTTTGGGAGTTTATTCCAGATATGAGGAGCATAGAACCTGAACGCTGATTCCCGTTGTTTAGTTCTGTCTCTGGGGACCGTACATACAACATACAACCAAATATATAACAGGGGAGTAAAACAAAACATAACCGTTTGTATTGTCTCAGAGTATATATATATATCATGTTGCACAGTTTGGTTATTATAAATTATACTTTTTTCAAAGACAATTGTTTCCTTTTAGTTATTTGTGCTTACAGGGCTGCTTACATTTTAAGACATTGAATGGATGCTACTGAAAATCATTTACTTCATGTCAAAAAACCATTATGCAATACTTATCCTGTAACTGAATATACAAGGTTAACTGTTGTAGGTAGAGCCAACACATAATGCATGGTGTTTATCAATATTTCTGATACAGTTGTGCAGTACACAGTATATTTTGGCAGATATGCAAAAATAAATGGTGTCTTTACATTGTTTGTCCAGCAGAGAGCACTGTTAGTCAAGAGAGGACAAGTTATTTTTTAGCTTACTTCAGGAACACTTGTCATTTACTTTTTTTATTAAAATGTATCTTTGTCTGCAGAGGCACAGTTTATATTTTTTTGGGTCACTGAGATATATATGTGGTCCTTCTGTGGTGAAATGATTCACATAACTGACTCCAGTTAGAATTCCTCAGCAAATCAGATCAAGACCTCCCTCTGTCTTGATTAAATTTGCTGTGTGAAAAGATATATTAAATTATATATGAATTGGTATTACGACATGCAACACTAGAATGATCCCACATTCTCAGATCATCAGCTTTAGAAGCAACCACCTGCAAAAGCCTGTTTAATTTTGAACGTCGCACAAGTGTAACTATCACATAAGGAAATTTCCTTTTATATTCTTAAACTTTTTAAGAGAAAGTAAAATATCAGTCCCTTATGTTCATGTTTTCGGTTTATTCCCAGAATGTTCACGTCCACATCGTTGACATGTCCAGCGCAAGACAAGTGTGGGAGTTCGCCCAGAACTTCTTACAAAGCAATGCCGTACATGTGCTGGTAGGTGTTATGAATATATGGGTTGGTTCACCTGTAATGCACACACTGTTTTTTATCATAATTGAATCACTTGTTGTGTTAACCAGATTAACAATGCTGGCTGTATGGTCAACCAAAGAGAGTTAACTGAGGAGGGTTTGGAGAAGAACTTTGCCACAAATACACTTGGTAAGTATTTTCAAATACTAGTTCCAGTGCAATACCTGAGTTGGGAGCGTGCCTATGTTCCCACATTTCTAAGATCTTTTTCCAAAATCGGGCCCTTTGTTCCCACACTTCCTTTTTCATAAATTTGTATCAGATTTGATCCCCCTTTCTCCCAATTTGGGGTTAGGGGTTAAGCCTAACCCTAATTTTGAGAAAATCCTTAGAATTGGAAAATGGATACCTTACTTTAAGAAATGTAGACATGTTTTGACGAAAGAAGCCAATGTTTTTAAATCTTTTAAGCAACAACCTATTCATATTTTGATTCTAATCATAAACTATCTGATCAGAGAAAAGGGTAAACTACAAATCTGACAACTTTCAGTACTTACATTTTTTTTTTTTTTAAACTAAGCAACACATTTCAGTCAGCACCAGTGTTAAGGATGAGGGTTCAGTTTCTGGATTTGAGTGCTCTCATTATGGGGCGTCGGTTAGACTGCAAGAGCCCGTAAACATCAATCCGCTTAAGGTGCTTTAATAGATGCCACGTTTTTTAGGCTACAACATTGTTTGTAACATACAGCAAACATCTTCTTACTGTCGTCTAGCTTATTGACTGCCTGTCCCCTGAACACAGCCCAGGGTCTACAAATGGCAACAAAACAAACTGTGCCCACCTGCACCACCAAACAGTGTTCCAGCCAATAACAAGAAGAGCGAGAAGGATTTGGGGGTGGTGGTCGGGGGTTTGTGCGCGTAAGGGAGGGGGAGGGGACTGGACGGGATGAGGAGGAGCGAGGGGTGAGCTAGGCCAAACATTTTTCCGAGTGAAACGTCACCATTCACATCACTTCCTGTGGGAAACTCGGGTTAGATTTTGCTAACTGAGTTCCCCAGTTGGTGACGCGTTGTTGACAACTGACGTTTGATGTAGGCGACTTTGGTTCTCTCAACATATGTTAATCTCAAACTGTTAATTGTGGACAAACGCCTCTGCCAAGAAACATACACAGACAAAACATTTCAAAATTCAAATTATTCATAAATAAGCCTATGTATAATTAAAAAAAAAAAAAAAAAAAACTCATGTGTTCTTTCTCGATGTCCTGCACATAAAACAAACAAACACCTGTCGATGTGCTGTTTGTATGCTCGCATAAGAAAACAGCAGCAAATCTTTGTTATTGTGGCCTCCGTGTTTTCACACACTAGGCTCCGCCCAACAGTTGGTGGCAGTCATGCAACAAGTTGTAAGGCCAAACGGCAATAGAAGAAGAAGAACATGCATCCCGACCACGTGAACACTGGCAGTCGGAAAAACAACGTAATCAAGGGGTCGGTCCCTGATACTCCCAGGTGGCTTGTACGCAGCAAAAGCATAAAAGGAAAGGAAGTGAGGAAAGCAAGTACCAAAATAAGAGCAAATAGGAGCTTTACAACAGCCCGAGACATTTTGATATAATTAATACAATAACCTACACTGCTGAGTGTGAACACATTTTCCTACAAAAATCTTTCCTGTCTATTTAACAAAAGCCACTTCTCAGTGACTGTTGTCATAACAAAAGCCATGCAAGTACAGCAGAGTAAATCATTGTTTAAGTCAGGCAATACATAAAATAAAATATTATATAAATGTAATTATTTTTTTGAGTTTGGATTCTCAGCTACAGCAGATAAGTGTTTCTGAACTACCTTCTGTGCTTTCCTTTATTTCCAGGTACATACATCCTCACCACAGCATTGATACCTGCACTGAAGAAGGTTGAAGACCCAAGAGTGGTGAGTTGAATTGTTGCGTCAAAAGGCGCACAAATACATTTCAGAAAGATGCTTTTACTGTCTGACCTCGTCACAGACCGGCAGACTGTGTGTACATTTTAAGCTTTATTAAAAAGTCAAAAAAATAATATTTGCTACCTTCTCCTCTCAGGTCACGGTGGCGTCAGGCGGCATGCTCACACAGAAGCTGAACATGGACGACCTCCAGTTGGAGAAGGGGACGTTTGATGGCACCATGGCCTACGCTCAGAACAAAGTAAAGGAGACTGATGTGCAACAACACAATATGATTGTGGCATGTGTCCGTGTTTGCTGAAGTGTTTTTGTGTTGTCATTTTGACAGAGACAGCAGGTGATAATGACAGACAGATGGGCTTCTCAGCACAAAGAGATCCACTTCTCCTCCATGCACCCTGGCTGGGCAGACACACCAGGTACACAAAAGAAAGAAGATTATATTTCTTTATTTCTGTGTCATTTCATTAAATATGACCTTGTAAAATAAACCAGTATACTCACAAGTCCAGGATGCAGGAAAGCATTGTACTGTAGCAGCATGTATCTGAAGAGCTGTAGATCATAATATCAGGGCAGATGCATTTGATCATCTGACAAAAGGCCAATTCCCAGCAATTATTTTATTGATTATTGTTAGTGAAAGCAGAATGAGATAATATATAATAGATTGAATGTTGTGGTTTTTATTTGTCAGGTTTTTTGAAGTTCCCATCTTTGAACTCCTACCTCAACTCAATGCAAAGCAAAGGAATCTTATTTATGGTGCTCACAATATTATAAAATGACGTTTTAAAATCAAAAACAATGTTTGTTAATGTGGATGATCAACAGATTTAACTTTCGACAGTTTTCTTTTAGACTCTGCTGTGGTAATTTTAAAGTACTGTTTTTTAGGCACAGCTAAAAAGGCCTAAATAATAATAAATTATAATATATAAATTATATACAGTATATAAATTATAATTTATAACATGTTCTAAATAACAAAATCAATGCTGTGATAAAGACACTAACATATGAATAGCAGCTGGCATGTGGCAGAAAACGTTGGTTCTGTGATTTGCAGTTTAGTTTTTTTGTCTCTGTAGCTGTCCAGACGTCCATGCCTTCATTCCACGCTAAGATGCAGTCCAAACTGAGGACGGAGGCCATGGGGGCCGACACCTCGGTGTGGCTCGCTGTGTCTGCGGCCGCCGCAAAGCAGCCGAGCGGTCTCTTCTTCCAGGGTATTTCTTTCAGCTATCACAACATTTTAACTGGATAATAGACCAAGAGTCAAACCATAACTTCATGGTACTCCTTTACAAGTAAAAGTGCTGCATTGTAACTGTTACCTAAGTAAAAGTAAGGATGTATTTCGAGCTAAAAGTATCAAAAGTTAAAGTACACAATACTCTTTTTTTTTTTTTTTTTTTTTTTTACAGCAGACATTTCTACTTGCCAAAGCAGGAAAAGCACAGTTGCATTAAATAACATTAACAATGGCTTAGTTAGAGTAAGTGTCCCAGTGAGCTGTTTCAGTGAATACAGGACCTCCTCTAAATAAAATACAGCCATCATTAATAATATAAATATTATTCTATAATGGCCCGAGTCTTACACCATTAAATAATATTATTTGATCAGTAAGGCTATTGTAATATTGTGTAATTATGATTCTTTTTAACAATTTTTTTGACACACCATACAATTTTTTTAATGGCTTTTTTTCAACAACCAACAAGTAGTCACTTCAGACTCTGACCCAGGTGTGATACCCAGTCCAGGCCGGCCCTTTTCATGAGGTTTTTTCGACATACTATGCCATAACTTTATTCAACATACTGTACCATGATCTTTTTTGATATACTATACCATGATTTTGTTATCACTTTTTTCGACATATTTATAATTTTGTTTATATACTGTAGCATGTTTTTTTAACATTCTATTCTATGACTTTTTTTGACATACTATACCATGAATGTTTCTGACATACAGTACATACTATGACTTTTGTATCTATTATTATATATACTATGTAATGTGCGTTGTTGTTGAAGTATATATAATTTTCACAAATGTGAATGTATGTTCGGTCACATTTTATAAGCTGATCATATGTTTTGTGTGTGAAATCTTAATTTGAAAACTAGTAACTAAAGATCCTGATGGAGACAAAACATTATGTAGGAACTGATATCAAAGCACTGAACCGAAAGGGAGAAGAGCGGCTGGGACCCAATAATGATGGGATAGAATTCAATCGTCAAGGGCAACGCCTCATTGTTCATGTTCCTATGGTTCCGCAAGACCTTTAAATTGAAATTGATCCTGATTTCTGCAATCAAATCTGAATATTATCATTCTGCAAAACATTTTTGTGGTTCAGCGTCTCTAATGCTGGCTCATGTGTTTTTTGTATTTTTCTAGATCGCAAAGCGGTGGCGACTCACCTGCCGCTGGCCTCCACCAGGTCCACACCACAGGAGGAGGAGAAGCTCCTGGCTGCGCTGGAGGAGTTTGCCCTAAAGTTCAAACCTCAGTAGGCCTAGCTCTGTGAAGGCACTTGTCTCTTTAAAACCAAACACTCCTAAATAATTACTAATGTTTACAAAATCATGTTTTTTTTAATGTAGAGGATGCTTTTCACATTTTTGACTGATACTTTAAAGAACAAAAACTGAAGTAAAGGTGTCTTCTGGAAAGAAGAATTGTGGTGTTTGCTTTTGTCTACTACTAATTAAACAAAAATGCAAAATTCTACATTCATTTGTGTAAACTTGATTGTTAAATTCTCTGCCGTTTTGTTTGGTAGCAGGGTGGTGGATGTTCAGGTTGGGATATTTTCATATTAAATATTTGTCTTTTCTTGTGTGTGATATCTTGTAAAGCCATAGTAAGAAAATGTCCTAATTTTTTTACTTCACAAAAATATCCAGGTACCTAAGTATCTTGGGTCCCCAAAGCTCTAACGGAGATACAAAATTAAGTCTTAATACTATATAGTAAAATGGCCGAATGATATGCACTTCACTAATGTCATTTTCACTTTAATGTTGTAAATAAAAATACCAAACATCAGCGGGTTTCAGTTTTTCTGCTTTCCTTCCCATTTTATATTAACTGAATATCTCTAGAATTTTGACTGTTTGTCCCACAAAAAATAATAATAATAATAATTTGAGAGGATCACTTTGTGGTCTATTTTTTTAAATTATACTTTGTCAATGTTTTTGACAGTTCATTGAGAAATTCAACCAAAAAATAAATATTTTCAATAAAATAAGTATAATTTGCTGACTATTGTTTACTGTGACATAAAATAAGAATCAAAAGATTATTTGGTATCTTGCTGGGACTCTTCTCAGCACCCTCTGCTTCCTTTTATTCCGTTGCCTTTCATTTTTAACATTGTAGGCCTATGTCTCATTAAGCCTATTGCTTAATTGTATATTGTTTTGTCTGCGTTGTTTTAATTTTGCTCTGTGAGGCACTTTGGGCTGCATAAGTTGAGCAGAACAACATGTGTAGAGTAGACTATAATTTAGCAGCACTTCACACACTTGACAGAGGCATTTCACACTTCCTAATGAATGACTTGAAGTGAAGCAGGCCTTCACTACAGAGCAAGTAGTCCACGCTGCCAAATAAATACATGTAGGCCTAGTATATTTCCGCTAGTGCTTTTTATCCATAGACTGTATATTTATTAATATTAACGGTCTATGTGTTTATCATGTCTCCGCCAAAGAAGGAGCAGCGACCTCTGCTGATGAAAGACGATGATAAAAAGCAGAACCGGGTATTAGGCGGTCTCCCATCCGAGTACTGACCCGGCCCGACTCGGACGTGTTTAGGGTGGTATGGCCGTAAGCAATTACGATCGGAGAACACAAGCTATTTATAGATGGTCAAACACCACTAACGGGTTTTAAAGTTGATGAATATGAAGTGGTTGGTAGTAGTGGACTACATATATTTCGCAGTAGCTTAGCTGCAATAGACAATTAAAAATCAATCTTTTCAATCTGCTTTTTAATCGGGAGCAATAGCCTTAAATTTGAACCATTGTTTATTTTGCTCTGTGAGGCACTTTGGGCTGCCTAAAGTTGAGTCGAGCAGAATAGAGTAGCCTACACCATGTGTAGAGAATAATTCAGCAGCACTTCACACAATTTACAGAAGCATTTACTCTGTCTAATGAAAAGACTTGAAGTAGGCCTTCAGTACAGAGCAAGAAGTCCAAAAGCTGACTGACTAGTTCACAAGACAATAATTTAATGCATAAAATCATCCCAAGGCAGTGTAGCTCAAGAGATCATATGCCAATTTAGTGTTTATTAAAACTCACCAAAGCAGAAAGCACAACAGTAATTAAAGCGGCAAGCAGCGTTGGACGGGCCCTCGCTCCTCTGCGCGTGTCGGTGTTACTGGCGGACGCCGCTCCTTGCGACCGTGCATTTGCAGCACTCAGACACTACAAATCGTCACCAATGAAAAGGGAACTCTGCTGAATTCAAAGATACCTCACACAAGACTCTACGTCATACAGTTCATTAGCTGTTGTTAAACGGGGCGTGGCTAAGGCCTAGGGGGCGGGCCAAACCATGACCAATGAAAACGGGAACTCTCTGTTGAGTTCAATGATACCTCGGACAATAGTGTACGTCACACAAAACTGACCTTAAATGGGTCACCATTTGTGAAAGGGGCGTGGCTTGAACAGGGGGCGCGGGCCAAACCATGACCAATGACAAAAAAACCTCTTAGCTAAGTTCTAATACTCTACATCAAATGGGACTCTACCTTAAACAGTTCTAAAGCGTGGTTAAAGTATAAGGGCCGGCTCAGTATCACAAGTAGACCACATATTCTAAGTTTTATGTAAATCGGATCATATAAGGCTGATTTCCAAAAGGAAATTGACATTGACAGAGGAAGATGTACTACATTAAATTGTAAACTATTTCTATAAAGGTCTACTGTATGTTAATCAATGTGATCTGATAAACAAGACAAATGACTCACAATTGGTCGAGCAGGAGGCCCTGCTCTTTTAATGTAATTTATACATACATGGTTACATTAATGGATACACTGAAACACACAACAATGTCTGTTATCTTTCCTGCAACAGAAAAATAGACCACTGGCCTCAGATTGATTCATTCCTTTTGACTGGTACGGAGTTGTATGTATTGTTCATCTAATGCCTTTGTGTAGTCTGGGTTTTTACATTTAAGGGTTACACCAGTGATTTTGCACATTTAAATCACATGCACTTCATATGATCACAAGTATGTAGTTTTTTGAGTGTGTTTTTTGGACCACTATTCCAGGCAGCTGTTTTTTTTAAAATTAATTTCAGTAAAGCATGAAAATCCATTGGTTGTAAACCAACAGCTTCTTGGAATCGATTGAAAAAATAAACCCTAAAGGGTCCACCCTAAATTTAAAACAAGAGAAATGTACATGATTTGTAGTTAAGGAGCTGAAAACTCAGATAAAACACTGGTATGGTCCTTTAAGTTTCTTAATACCCACAGGCTCACATTCATGATTTAACAGCTGTTATAAATGTACCTTTATGGGCAGCTGTGAAAGTACAAACAAAGTGTTTCATGAACCGTCAAGCCTACAGTTTCTAATTTCCCCACTGTTTTAAACGTAACCTTTTCATCAATCAAAAATTACACATCTTTGGAAAATGTTTAGTGGGGTTTGAATATAAGTATTCAATGTAGTTACCATCTGATCATTAAAGCACAAACTTCATAATCATTAAAAATAAAGATATTTTCTCTTCACAGCAGCTATTTGTGACACATCTTTGTTCCTTGATTCCAGTGCTTTGACATATCACAAGTCAGTATACAGTATTGACAGTAACAATGAGAAAATATCAAATGTTCATTATTTTCCTTTTAGTCCTTATACATGTATGTGCATGCTGCCACTGATGAGCGTAATAATATGTGTGCTTGCATGTCAGAAATATTAAGACCACACTTTGAATATTAAATAATCTCATTAAACAGCCGACAATAGAAAAGAATCAGCAAGCAGTCTGATTGGTTAATTTAAAGATTACTAAACCCATTTAGGCAAACACTGTGTTTTATTATCGTGACAAAGGTCTTCAATAAAAATCAATGTCTTCTGTAATTGGCTAACCTCTTAAACTTTTGATTTTCCACTTACATTTTATTTGAGCTGATAATAAAACTTGTCCCCACAGAGGTTGACAGTATCAGATATATTCCATATGAGGATATATACTGAGCTGTATACTGTAAGGTATACTGTGTACTGTCCACCTTTCCCCATATTTTTATTTGACATATTTTGAGTGTCTACTAGAATTCAAATAAAGTTCTGTGGGTCTGAACAATGTTTTGTTGCAGGACCAACTTTGTAATGTTAAGATGATTGCTTGATATACAATTTTTTGTAACACTCAGTGGACTGGGTGTATCAACAGTAGTAGCTACTAGAGAGAGAACATTTGGTTGATCTGCCAAACACTAGAATAAAACCTGCATGGATTTTCAGATAACATGCAGTTTAGAGGCCTCCATGCTGTGTATACACCTGGCTCACTGTGAGTACAGTTGAAAGGAAATTACAGTTTTAAAAAGCCATATTGTTTTTTTTTTTTTTTTTTACTTTTGGGGCCTTCCACCAGGCTGGGATATAAATTTAGGATAGGATTCAGAATAGGTGTAGATTAAAAATGCTTGCAATGTCTCAAAGGTCCTCTTCTCTAATGGTTGATATGAGGTGCAGACGCCTACAGACACTATAGTAACGGACTTATTTAAGAAACATGAATGAATAGTTTCCTCAGTGTCATATGGGCTAGAGCTGAAATTGTGCCCAATTGAATGTTACTGATCTAAGTTTGACATGTTTGATTGCGTGATTTCCTTGCTTCTTAACATGATAACAAGAACACACAGTGTAGGTAATGTGAAGCACATGAAACCAGGATAAGATGATGATATACAGTTGCAGAGATGTGGTTTCAGTCCAACCTATGCCACCCAGTAGCAAGAAAAGGAACAGCATGCAAGAGCTGCAGATAGACTGTAAATATGCTCATCAGCACCATCTACAGGCAAGACCTGCAACAGCTTGCAACACTGCAACAGTGTTGACACCTGCAGGCAACAACTGCACTTTTTTTATATATATATATGTGTGTGTGTGTGTGTATGTGTAGGTGCTGTTTTGTCTGTTTGTTTACAGGTTTTATATTTTACATTTTAAACATGACTAACCTCTGCATTACTTTACAGGCAGAAAGAGGCGGTCCTAACTAGATTTGATGAGTTTAAGTCCATTCTTGACCTTAAACAGCAGTCAACAAGTGCTCTTCAAGGGATAAAGAATACAAAAGATGCAACTCAAGTCTAAACTGCTGCTGTTACCTTCTTTTCATGTAGGTGGTGCAGGTTGGCAGGTGTAGAACTGATCAAACAGCTTCATCATGTGGAAAAACTACAGCCTGCTACATGTGAATGAGTGAGCTTGTGAGTGAGTTAGTCCAGTTCTATGACATGCTTCACATCTACACAATGCAAAGTGTGGGTATTACAGTATCCACTGACAGTGCAGAAATGCTTTACTTACTGTTTTGTGAGTTTCCAGTCTGAAAAGCTTCAGGAATGCATGAAAATTAAGTAAATAAGGTGTGTCAATTCCTTAAAAAGTCAAATTCTTCCACCCTACCAAGACACTCTTATACAATACAGACACTCACACACACATACACACAGAGAGATCCCCCACCAAACAGCACCCTTCACACAAACAAACACCCACACCTGTCTGTAACCTTGTGTCAACCAAGGCCTGTCCTGTTCCCAGGCTTCACCGGCCTGCAGTGTCCTTACTATGAACGTGCAACAGCCACTGCTTTTTTGTTGAATAACTGTTAAATATTATCCCGATGACATTGATATTGTTGGATATGCTTCTCTCTTTCTTTTCAAAGTGCGACTGGCAAACAGAGGTGAACAGAGTTTCCTGCCGACTGCTGGTCGCCCACAGATCTCAGGACACCACAGGAGTCATGTCCCATAGCTGCAGATAAACATGAGACATAATCAGTTTCATGGTTGTCAGTTTGAACTAGTTTTTAAAGGGAAGGTTCTGCTGACTATTTCTAAAGTTCAGACAGAGATGAGAAAATGGAGACAGAATTCTGGAATATGTTTTTTTTCATATGCAAGTTTCTAGATCTGACACTCATAATTCCATATTAAATGTAATATTATGAGTTTTCACAAAATGTTACTGTGTGCCTGCATGTCTAAACTGAGACTCATGAATACAACAGATACTGTTTGTTCCCATCCAGACCTTGATAACCTTGTCGGTGCCAGAGGTGAGCAGATTCCCAGTGGTCGGCTCATAGTGCATGTAAACGATGCAGTGCTTGCTGTCATGGAAGGTGGCTGTGGGCGCTCGACTAGAAGACATGAAAGGAACGGCAGTTACTTTACTGTGTGAGCACTCAGAAAGCTGAAAGCACAAAGGTTCAGTATATGACAACAACAGAGGACGATTGTTACTCACTCCTCGTCAGTGATGGACTCGTGGCAGCTGTCACACACACGCACCTCGAACTCAAAGCCCATGAGGGGGATGGTGGACCGTTTGGATGAACATTTGCCACACACGGCCTGGCCACACTTCCGGCAGTGGTGCTAAAGAACACAGGAGGACTTCAACACATCAGCTTTTATTAACAGTATCAATTCTTCCCAAGACATAGAAAAAGGGTTAGTAGTAGTTAGTTATTATCGGAGATGGGCCAACATCATTGTATTGCAAGTCACAAGAAGAGTCCTAAGTCATTATGCACTCTTCACCAAATGTAATACAATTTTTAAATGTAAAGCAGTAACAGTACAATAAATCTACAGACATACAAATGTACTGTATATTTATCACTTTTAAACAAAAAGATCAGGTGTACCATCAGGTGTGTTATTCCAGACAAAATTAAAGTAATTTTGAATTTCTGAGCTGAATGTTTTGCATGTTGTCACCTGATTTTTTTTGTTGACTTCAGTATCAATTCATTCCAACTCAAAACCAAAAATCATTTTAAGTCACAATGCATTTTAGATTTTGTCAAATCAAGTGTCACCGCACCAACACTGGATTGGTTTAAACACGTTTGAGTGACCTTATGTTATTGTTGTTTACTTTTGCTTTTATGATCACGTTTGTTTCCATGTGTTTCCATATTTTAAACTGACTAAGCAATAGAACGATGGTCTCAACCTCCTCTGTTTTAAGTAGATTGTATTACAATCTAATGTGCATGGTTGTGTACTGCTTACAGTTCTTTGTTATTGGTCCAATTCTCAGGTTTATTTAGCTTTTTGTGTGTTCTCAAGATTTGAAAGTGAAACACAGACTTCATCTCCAGAAACACCAAGTGTGTTGTGTTTGGTTCTTGCTACAGAATGTCCCTGAAGTTTGCTGTGCAGGCAACATTGTTTATTTATTATATATTACTGTATTCATGAACTCTGGATCTCACACACACACACACACACAGGAAATGAGTAACCACAACATAAAGCTGTTCCTGAGATTGAGACAATATAACAGCCACATGATGTCTGCTGACCATTATTGTAGGAAGTGTATGTTTTTTACTAGAACGTTGTTTTAGATTAATTCAGGGTTTGGTAGAGCTAATTAGTTTTTGTATCTGGTGATTTCTAATTATGGAACCTTTAATATAGTGAAAGGAATACAAGAACATTAGGAATGGGTTTTTACAGTACCTGTCGCAGGCCGATCTTCTTGCTGTCCCACATCTGTTTGAAGTTCCAGAAGAAAGGCTGCTCGCACTTCTGACACGAGTCACTGTCCAACCACTCGGGGGTCTGTGTAAACAGTTTTAAAGTGAACTATTAGATCAAATTAACACGTGTCACAGTTCACAGATTAGGCATGAATGTGTGTTTGTGTGTTGGGTGGATGTCACACTCCATCAGTCTCCTGCCTCCTCTTCTCTCTCTCACCTCTTGTCGTGTAACATCCATGTTCCAGATGACGATGCCTCCATCTGAGCTGCAGGAGATGAGCTGACGAGTGTGTGAGGCGTAACACAAGCCCTGTACCTTGTCACTGTAAAGTATAGAGCAGAGGGGTTTGTGTCCTGGCATGTTACCATGAACATAAGTGGTTAGTATAAGAAATGCTCCTTAAAACTCTGCTACAAAACAGCCATGTTGCATAAACACAACTTGTTTTCTTTTTTCATACATTTACAGATATGAGCTCTTTCAGACATTGATGGTTGTAGACATGCACCTTGTTATGTAAATCGGATATCAATTTTAAATGTTGGTTTCATGTCTGAATTAGCACCTCATTCATTGTAACGTAAAAGTCATGGTGGCAAGCTCACTGAGTCGCACTTGTAATATTTCTGTAATACTTTTTACATGGTTTGAATTGAATTAGGGCTTACCGGTATTTATTGAATTAATCGATTATTTACTTTATCTATAAAATGTCAATATTGCAAAAAATACTCTCACGAGTTCCTAAAGCCCAAGATGATGTCTTTAAAATCACTGTTTTGTCAAATCAACAGTCCAAACGCCAAAAGATATTCAGTTTACAATTTACATTGTTGTAAAACAGAGAAGAGCTAAAAACATTTGAAAAGTTTGAGCCAGAATATATTTGGCATTTTTGCTTGAAAAAATTCCTTCAACGATAAATCCATTATCAATGCAGTTCACCTCAACTCTAAATTGAATGCAAACATAAATGTTAAATATGCACAGGGAAAGATTAAATGCACTTTTTGTTTGGATTCTTAAGTTCAAGTCTTCATGCCACCTGCATGAATGAATCATCATGAGGAATTAAACCGAAGTCCCAATTTACAGGTTGACATTTTATGTTTGTGCACTGTCTGACTTATTAAGGGATTGATTTTGATATTTGATTGATATTATAGTATGAGCAACATGACATAAGCAATTGATCATGTAAAAAAGCAGACAGTTGTACATGATCAAGTGAATGCATGTACAAAAGCAATGATGATGATAAATTGATTTTATCTTGTGCACTAGATTATGTGAAGGTGGAACAAGCAGCTTTGAGAGTCTCAATTGTGATCTGAGAAATTTACCGAACCGACAGAAAAAAACTGAAAGCATTCAACACAAAAAACACTAAATTAGTACCACAGTGCCATTAAAAAGACAATAATAATCATTAAAAAACAAACCAAAAAAATTCAAAAACAGAGAAGCACAAAGCAGAAAAGCAAATAATTACAACAGTCAGTTTTTGGTTTCATTCAGATGAACTGCTACAGTAGGAGACATATTCAGAAGTGGATGTTTATGATTCTTACTGGTGTCCTTGCATTTCGATGGCGGTGCCTTTGCGCCCTCCGATATCCCACATGATAATGGAGTGGTCTGAGCTGCCGGAGAACAGCACCCTCTGGACCGGGTCCCAGCACAACGCCGTCACATTACCTGGAGCAAAGTACAACACACATGATAAATGTAGGGATTTATCATGCACTGGATCTCACAAGTTAATTGTTTTCTTCCTTAGCTGATTTTATGTGCTGAGCCTCAAGGCTAATTTGACTGATCCTGTTAACAAGCCTGACTTCTGTTGCATGCCTTCACTTTTGTGTTTTGAAGCAGTTTCGACAGTAAAAAACAAGTGCAAAAGATTTTATTAATCATTCAGGACCATCAGGGATCTTAATATCACTTCTTAACTGGCTGAATAAATCTGTAACCTGAGGACAACATAAGTTGACATCTTGAGGTCATCTAGCATCAAGCATTACTTGAAGTTAATGCAGCTACTGTATGAACCTTGGTGGTTTGTGTGAGGTTCCTCTAAATATAAAATAAAGCATAACAATTTAATTTTCCTCTTCCTTTATTCCTTTTCTCTCTTGACAAAAGCTGTACCTGGCTGACATTTCTGCAGAACACTAATTGTTTCATTAACATGTTCATTTATCTGTCCATGTATCTTTGTACAAACAACATCTGAGTAAATATTTTTCAAAAGCCAATGACAGTTTTATTCAACAACAATGAAGCTCATGCACTGTACTATGGGCAGAGGCTGCAAAAATTCAAAGTTTCATCAATGTGTGTGTTGCAACAAAAATTCCTTTCATTATGAATCAATCTGTGCAAAACCCCAATATTAAATTTACAATGATGAGAAGCATCAGTAAATCAGTTGACTATCTGATTATTCTTCAAGCACTAGTGTGTGTGTGTGTGTGTGTGTGTGTGTGTGTGTGTGTGTGTGTGTGTGTGTGTGTGTGTGTGTGTGTGTGTGTGTGTGTGTGTGTCTGTGTACCAGTGTGTCCCTTAAAGGTGGTAACCAGGCTGCAGTTGTCCTGCTCCAGCTTCAGGATGGTCACCTGACCAGACTGGTCCCCTACAAAGGCGTGTCTGGTCTCCACATCAAACCTGAGATAAAATTAAGGTTGAAGAAGAAGAAACTTTGTCCTGCTAAAAAAAACTATTCATGCATTCATTTGGATCTTTATCTGTAACTGGACCAAAAACACAGAACCAAAAAAAAGCAAAACCTCACTGCTATATCAACACAACAACTGAGCTGTACAGTGAGTGAACCAAATCCTTTTATCAGTGTAAATTACCACATGTAAGATTTGAATCAAAGCCATTTTCAGTGGCAGCAAAGTGGAGGACTCTTAGCTCTTTCACTGGCCATTTAGTTAAACCTCTTCTGACCTGGTTAAGTCACTACAGACCAAAATCAATACAACACTGCTCGCACTGTAGGATGGAAAAACAATGACTGTACAAGGAATAACCTATACGATTTCCATCCAATTTAAATTCCTTCTGCCTGAAAAACAACAACAAAATAATAGAAATCTAATTACTGGAACTTTCAATTCACTTTCTCACTCTGGAAACCTGAGATATTCTGTCATTACTAGTGAGCACAGGTGATTTACAAACAAAAAGACATCTAAAGATCTAGATCAGTGGTTCCGCTAACAAATCAACCTTTAACAATATTTGGAAAATTGAGAAACAAAAGAGCAAATTAAATCAAACTTTTCATTAAAATAACATCATTTAAGCAGCACTAAAGCAATTTTCCCGCTTCGGTCCCCCTACAGGTTGGAAGCAGAATTATCCATTACCGATGTTGTTATGTCTCATTCAAACTACAGATCCGCTACCCGATCTGGCAAACTTGCATAATGTAATGTAATGGTCAATTCCGCTTCCAACCTGTAGGGGGACCGAAGCGGGAAGTGTTGCTTTAAGGACATGCAGCAAGAGCTGAAGGCTTCCTTTTACCTTTTTACTGCCGTTCACATAGGAAACGATTATTAAGTTAAAACTTTCCTCAAGCTGCATTTTGAATTTAGACACAAAACATCCCCAAATACCAGAGAGCATGATAGGCTTTGTCATATTTTCTTGACCCGTTTGCTTTATGAGCTTCACTCGTCTAAATAAGTCTTATACGCTACATGTTATTTTGATGCTTTCAGCATCTGCTGAAATGAGATTCATTCAAACTTGCTGTAGTTATGTCATTTATCCCCAGGTTCAGTGTGCCCCGTCTGCAATGGCTCTATGCTCCGCAATGACTGTTTGACCAGCAGCATTTAAATTACAGTCACCAAAGGGCTTCTAAAACAACCTTAAAGTAGATGTCTAAAACACCATAGCTATTCAACATGCCATACAGTTTCACATGCCAATTACCAAATTACACAATTACACTTTACACTTAGTACAGAAACAGCCCTTATTATTCCACCTAAAGTCCTTCCAAACAGAAAATGTAACTGTCACTTCTCAGCTTCTCCTCTCCCACTGGTTTTAATGCCATGCTAACTAGACCGGTTAGCATGTAGAGGCTAGCATCAGACCAGCAGTCTGATGACCTCCCAGCAGGCTCATTGGTATGGATCAGCCTCGCTGCTGAGCACTCAACAGCCTTTGATCTGGCCATTACTGAAACCGACTCAGGCCGTTTCCTTGACAACAGCATGACTGACGCCTGTTATTAGCCCTTCCTATTGGAACAAACTAACTTGAAGCTAATCTGCCCTTATTGCCCTGTCTTATATTTATATGGCCTTAAAATAGACTGTGTTGTCATAACAAAAAGCCAGAGATTTTTCCCAGTGCAGAGCACCAAAAACGGCTCTTCACTTTCCACTTGGTTATGTCCACTCCATTTAGTAGGAAGCTTGGCTGTCAAGTTCATTGAGCGCACTCTAAGGGCAAAGTAGCAGACAAATCAAGTAAACAAACAGACAAGGAGGGGCATAAAAGGCCTTAAAAGGATACTGTAGTCCTGAAACACAGGCAGCAGTGCGATACGTCCCCAGCTGCTGGCCGCTTTCTGAGCAGTACCAGTTAAAAGTTTTGTCTTGACCGGTGCTCAGAAGCCACTCCATCTCCAACACAAACAGGACCACAGTCACTCTACCCTGATGGGCTGCAGGAACACAAAAACACACATAAATAAAACATAAATCACATTGCAGGGGCACACCCAGAAATATTGGATAGGATGGCGTCAACAATTATAAAGCGGTGTATAATCAACAGTGTGCTGAAATTGCATAGAAATGCACTTTTTACACCTATTATGGAAACAGCAAGAGGGTGCAAAAGTAAAGAATAATAGTCTAGCACCACTGGCTTCTTTTAGGAATGATTTGAAAACAAATGCAGAGAAAGTTTGAAAATTGAAACTGGTGTAGCAATATCTACAGTTTCACAATACACAGTCACACATGACACTATGACGTTTGATACATAAGATCAGAGAATTACATACCATGAAATGTCAGCTATAAATATTACTACATTATACATATTTTAAAGATACACTTGATGTTACACATAAAGGTACGCCACAATAGGATGCGCATTACATAACTATGTGTCTGCAAGTAAAAGACAGTTAGATATTTGTCTTTTAAAGACTATTTGTGTCCAAGAATAAAGAAGATTAGATAATTCCAGGTTTTTTATTTTCTCAGAGAGGGTTTTTTTTTTGTTTGTTTTAAATCATTCTATAAGATAATCCCAATTTGACACAGTCTCTTGTTTGGTACCACCACTGAAAGTAATCAAAGTCAGACATTTTCAAATCTTGTACATACAGTATGTGCTTTATCTGGTACTTTCAAGCCAATAACTGCCACAACATTAACAACTTGATACTTGAGGCGTGTGGTCTGACCACGAGGTAAATCCAAAGTGCTTTTACCAGATCCAAACGGCCACACTCGAAGGAAGAGTGAAGCCGGCATTGAGAAAAGGGGAAGAAGCGATATTAAGTTCATATACAGACTGCTATGTCTGCTGGAAAGAATTTGTGTTTCTGAAGCAATTCAACCACCTGACAAGCACTTTTGACAGAATATACTGGCCCCTAAAAGTTGGCTTTGTGTTTTTTTATCAGAATGTCTAATTCTGCAAGTGATGTAAAGTGACAACAATAAAAACAAATTGATTTGGAAAATTTAATTTTAAGATATTTTACCACTGTTTCAGGAGTGGTACCCCCCAACCCCCACCCACACACATACACACACAACTTCCTTTCTCACCCTGGTAGGTGCTTGCTGGGGTCATTTTATTGTAGTCTTCTGACAGGATAAAGTCCTAAAAGACAGGAAGTGGACATTCATTTTTTACAGTTACTAAGGTCAATGACTAAGGTTTCCAAATAAATCTATAAATGGCAAACAAATTTTGTTACTGGGTTCAAATTTCAGTATGCATATACTAGAACATTACAAACACATTTGAAAAAGTTTTAAATTGTCACTTAAAATCTGATTATATTTGAAGCATAAGCCTTCCTTTTGCAATTAAATAAATCTTAAAAAATACATGCACATTTCCTAGGTAAGATAAATAACCCTGTGCATAGGCGAGTGAAAAGATGCTCTTGGTCTGACATTGTGATTTCCTCTGAGGCCAACATAAAATAATAAAACAATTCTTGGTTGTTTGAGATATAAATTCCTAGAAAATGTTCTGTTATGTCACTGTCTGACATTGTGTACGGCCAACTTGTTCCAAAACGAACGACTCCCTCCATCTACTGTAGGAAATTCTCAAACAACAAAACAAACACTGGACAGTTAATAAATGCTACATCTTAGAACCGACTGGCCTGTACTGTGTCATGCAACCAAACTTAGTGAAACAGCAAGGAAGCCAAATGGCATGGTCTTACACAGATACTTCCCGTATCCATCCCCACGGACAGCCTCCTTGTCTCTGGGTTAAAGGACATACAGGAGCATGATGCTGGAGACACAAAGAAGCATAAGAATAATAGTGAACATTCTGCTTGTATGTATCCATGTACCCTCTTGGAATACTGAATAATATTACTATTTTAGGCAGGTTTGGTGTAGGACAGAATCTCTACTACTTAATGTCTGTTGAAAACTTGTTTGTCTGATTGCAACATAGGACCAAAGTCCCTGCAATTTGACTTCAAATTAAAGTTTTCACAGAGCACAACAAACACGAAAAACGTGTGACAAAGCAATTCAAAGATGCCTTTATGTATGAAAAACTCAGAGAATGAATTCCTTCTACCTATATAATTTACTTTATTAAGTAATTTCATTCAAGATTTCCGCCCTATAAAAAAACTGAAGGACAAAATGAAATTGCTATATCCGTAAATCCTGAAAGTAGTGATTATTGTGTGCAATTTCAGTTTTTATATCAGTTAACTAAAATGTCTAATATATACAGCGTCTGGCACTGCTGTAGGCTACAGATATTGCTGATGGCAGCATGGAATTTCCTTCAGTTGCACAACTGAAGGGAAACGAGGACAAACAGTGTCACAGACATGCAGCACTGCAGTACTGAAGACAGGAGAGAATAGAGTTGTGTAGTGAATGATCCTACAGGAGCTCAGATGCTGAATCTAATTTCAGGAGCTTGTTAACTCTGCGTTGTTGACCGCACAGTGGAGTCTGTGTAAATCATTATGTTCGTTGTGATGAGGAGAGACACTCACAGAGAATGAAAGCAAAACCAGAGGAAGAGTGAACAAAAACAGGAATGAACAGGCCTGCCTGTTTAAAGAAATACATGAAGTTCCATACTCATGGTTTATTGGATTACACACAACAATCATTCAGCTTATTCAAACACACTCATGTCTTTGTTTAAAATATTGCCTTAAAACCAAGGCCATAAATCAAACATTATAACACAGGTAAAATTTACATATGAAAACATACTGTGGGTAAAAAAAAAAAAGTAAGCAAGAACACTTACTTGACATAGTGTGATAGACACTGGGCCAGTACTGGCCACTGTCTCTCTTTAGCCATACCCGGATTGTCCTGTGGGGTAAAACCATAATCTTTTAGAATCTGCATTACCAAGAGCCCTCATTGTATCTGACTTGTAACACTAAACTCTTAAAGTGTTGCATTCTCTGGCACTTTGTGCTGTGTGTAACAGGGCAAGACAGTAAGCATTATAAAACGGACCACATGATCTATCATTAAGGTGTACACTGCATCAGTCAGTCAATTCGCTGAGATTTGAAATTTATCCTTTTTGGTTGAAACTAGCAGCCCTGAGTGGTTGGCAAAACTCACTTTTTTAAGTTGCTCTCAATGGTCATCTAAACACAATGAACAAAAGCTTGCAAGAAAAAAAAAGGTGGCCTTGTGTTGCAAGTGTATGTACACATAAAATAATTTGTTATGAATGTTTGACTTTCTGGGAAGCAGATCAGCGATGGCAATGCCATCACACCTCCCAAACGCCAACATTTCTGTGAAAATGGGGACATATTTAACCAGCTTTTTAAGCTTTCTCTGCTAAAGGAATACAGGAGAATGTGCAGTTAAAGCTTAGTAAAATCCAATGTGGTGATACTCTCCAAAGTTGCCACCAGCAGCACCCACTGAAATCTAATAGTGAAAAGATAATTTTAATACAGATCCAAGTTTAAACTACATCAATAAAATAGTCTTTTTAAAAAAAAAGGTTCATTTGCCTGGACTACATGTTGTTCTCCATGTGGCCTCTGGCATGAACAGTGTGGACACCCACAGCTTTACAGCCTTCTTGTCCTGTCTGTAATATTAAACCAGTTACAATCGCTATTATACAAGTTTCAACGCATTTTAACCCCAACATTTAGTGGCGTTTGTTTTTTTAAGAATTCACCAACACCGTGAAACACTTCGGCACAGAAAAAAAAAGTCTGCAAGTGTAACTTCTTGTTGCTGGATTTGGTGGTTGAAATGACTGCAGAGACAGATACATTTGCGACATGGCCATTATTTTCAGGAGTTTTTTAACGATGCGTTGAAGCGAGCTATCCCATCACTGTTCCCGTGGTCAAAGCCAAAACCAGAGACAGTAGACTAGGGACATCTGTGTCCTGTGAGTGCCGACAGCAATGTGCCCGAGCAACTGACAGATATCATATCGGGATATAATGTTTAGTTTTGCTACAAATAATATCATTACAATTTATCAGCTGTGGAAAGTAACTAGACCGTAGGCTCCTTCAGTCAATTGTGCTTTTAATTGAGTATTTTAATTAGGCTACTTCTAGTTCACCACAATTCAGTCAAATAGGCTATTGTACGTCTTATTTATTTTATAGCTCTAGTTACTTTGCAAATTCATATTAATCGTACAAAATAATATGAATAAATTATGATATTATATAGTGGATAAAGATGAGACTTTGTTGACCCCGTGGTGAAATTCACAAGCTACCTGCCAAGTCATACTTTATTTTGGTGAAAGTAACTCAAACGTAATGCAAAAGTATAGCATTACAATTCTGAGACAGCAATATTGTAATATAACTAATTACTCTCAAATGGCAGTAACTAGTAATCACTAATAAATTACATTTTGGAAGTAACTTGCCCCACACTGGTTGTGACTGCATCAAAATACCAAGGCAAAGTCTTTATATGTGAAAACCTTATCTGGCAATATACCTGATTCTGTTCCTTATGAGTGAATATGACAAAATGACAAATCTATCTGTAAAATTCTGTTTATAATAGTATTCATTTCTATATTTATTCAGTACATATCCATCCTGCACTTACTGCTATTGCACTTCTGGTTAGACCCAAACTGCATTTCGTTGCCTTGTACCTGTACATGTGTAATGACAATAAAATTGAATCTAATATAAGTAATTAAAGAAAATGTAGATGTACAGTAAGAGGTAACTGTGATAGCACAGGGTTTACAGGGCATATAACTTTTGAACATGTAAAGGATCACACCTACCCTCAATCATTTGCAGATCTCAATACACAACACACAACACACAACACACAACACACACACACAGCCCCAGGCAAGTGTAAAACTGGGAGAGCGAGGGGAAAAATGACAGTGCTCTTGTTTATGTTGACCTCTTTATGGGTCCCAACCCCAAGGTTGAGAAACTCTGAACGATAAAACTACGTTTTACTAGCTTTTATTGCCATAACATGTAAAACAATATAGCCCAAACTGCGAGAGATATGTTTTTTTTCTGAATGTGTTCATTTTTGGTAGCTAACAAGCTAAGGTTAGTCGTTATTAAAAATTACCCTAACCAACAGTAAATCAGATTGTTTATGATTTTTAACGTTAAATTACTTGGATTTGGTTTTTTTTAATCAAAGAGCACACCGTCACTGTGGTTAACTAGAATAAAATGCGCTCCGCAGCAGATCACTTTTATAGAAACGTTAGATGGTTTTTCTTCGTAAAGAGTTGGACTGTTTCTGTATGAAATTATTAAGCCAGGCGGAGTTTAATCAATGACCGACATGAGCGGGGACATTGTCGAAGGGGGGAGCTAGTGATGGTTATAAATTGGGATTTGTGGACTAGCCGCCGCCCAGCTCGAAGCATAACGTTACCTGTCCTCGGACACGCTGATAACGCCGTCTTCCTTGGGAATGATGACCGCCGTGCTCACAACGTCCTGGAAAGCCTCGATTTTGCTGAGTAGACATGGCTTCCGAGCCTGCGGTTGAGGTTGAATTTCGGCAGCCATGAGTTGGTGGTGTCCAAACCTCCGTCTACGGTTCTGGCTCCGTGAAACATAACCCCCCACCCACCCCCGGTCCGACTGCACAGCCTTGGCTAGTAACTGCTAGCTAGCTAACTGTCAACAAGCAGCATAGTGTTGTGACGGCTGCCAGAGATGCTGCCAGTCAGCTGACAACAGACACCAAGCATGCATTTCCTGTAAAACGTTATATCAAAATAAGACTTCCTGTCAAACTTTGGCTTTATATTGTTATATTTTCAAAATAAAAGCTTCAGACTAGTCAAGTAACCATAACCGTTACGGTTTATACTTAAAATGAAGTTTTTTGATAATACAAAAAAATAACAATAATAAACTATATTTATATGGCACTTTTCTTAGGTTGCAAAGTGCTTTACAGCAAAAAACACCAGATAAAACATAAAAAATAGCCTAACACAGCTGATCAAAAAACACAGGGGGGATAAAATAACATTAAGAAGGCAAAATCTGAGCAGGTTTGAGCAATAACATTTGAAAGTATGAAGATATCTTAAAGAAATAATGTGACCATTTCTAAACTATCATACCACTTTCTGATAAAACACCCTTATTATAAAGAATTCATATATTACAGTGACTTGGGTTTTCATTTTATTTTAGCTGGGGGATTCACAAGCACAAGAGACGTTACAAAAAAGCGGTCAGGGGGCCAATTGATGAAACAGTTGATGGGATATGCTGACTTTAAGTCCCCATATGGATAAAGTTCCAAAAACACAACAAAAACCTTCAGGTTACCAGGTTGTGGAAAATCCTTCTCCAGTGTGACAATTGCGTTGTCTTTTAAGACAGCTCTTTACTCCATCAGGAACCAAATGGACCACTTGCTTTATGCAGGTTATCTGGGCTTAAAATCTAAACCAAAATACGTATCAACATTTCTACAACTGCAGATTTGATGGGATACTGTGAAAATTATTCTTTTTACATTTTGAATTGCAGAAGACTGACTAGGAAACCTGTGACACCTTTGTTATTTACTTATTAACAGTTGTGGTGTATTACGAATATAAAGTAGCATACTGTTTTGGCTACAAGGAGTTGAAAAATAAAAAAGATGGCTTTTTCAACAGAAACAAAAGCATCTTTTACAAGTTTTGTAGGAAAAAGGCAGTTTTCATGTCAGTCTTGGACTAGTGATGTGATTTAGACAGGCATCCTCTTTAACTCTTAAATCTTTAGACTCAGCCTATCACTCTGCCTTGAGATTCATAACCGGTCATGTCTATTGTACACATCATTGCACTTTATATGAATGTATTGGGTGGTCTTCTCTTCAAGAAAGACGTGATACTCACTGGCATTAATTTATCTATAAAGTTCTTATGTAAACTACACAACACTTAGGACCGCTCTGCGGATTGGCTGTTGCTTCATGTTCCATAAGCTTATGGTCTGAACTTGGAAAAATTCCTTTTAACTTAAGTGCACCTGACTCCTGGAACAAATTTCAACACTTCCTTAAAATCAACTCACTTGTGCCATTTGGGCAATTTAGAAATCTGTGTTTTTTGTCTTTGTATTTTTACTCGATGACGTTACTAATGAGAATTGGCCCTCAATGATCTCTCAAGGATAGATAAAGGTTAAATGAATGAATAACAGCTGATTTGATGACCTATTATAGAAAACCAGGTTCTCATGACACTATATTGATATCTAACTAACATTTAGTGACAATCCAATATTGTTTACCATTTGTAACTGCATTATTACTAAATAGAAACAAACAGCCATGTTGTTACCAATATAGGCTTTACTGATCCAAACAGAAGACACAGATGCAATTGTACATTATACAATGTGACAAATAAATAGATTGATTGATTGAGGTGTCTTTTTTTCAAATATCATAATAAAAACTTTCCCACTTGAGAAATGAATGAAAAGAACTCCATACTGTGCTGTTTCCCTATAGGCCTACACTTTCACTGTTTTAGATGTTGACAGTGGATTTACAGCTAATATCAGCAGAGACTGATCAACTGTAGCCTAGTTCCTAGTTGCCTAGCCTATAGTTGTAGTTCCCAATTTGCAGGCCTATATCAATTATACGACATACAACACTTTATTATTGTTTGTTGCCTTTTAAATATTGGTATTGTTTTCTGTATGTAGCCTACTACACCAGGGAAAATTCCTTGCAAGTGTAAACTTGCTTGGTATCCTAAAATCTGATTCTGATTCATGTCAGCCTACTTTTATGTTGAAGGGAAACAACCGGGGGCTGGGCTATCCCGTAATCAAGTCTCTGTGGCAAGAGGAGACATTAGGTACTCCAGGGTTTCTCCTGGTCTGAGGCATCTTTCTGTGACTAAATGTACCAACAAAGTTATCAGAAATATTCTATTAAAGGAATTCTATCCTAACCTGGTAAGAAGAAAATATTTGTTGAAAGACTTTGGTGAGAGAGAGGTTAAGAAAATAAGGAAAAGTTATTTCTCATTTCCGCTTCTTCCGAAGGTGAAAGAGGTCAACTTTAAAATTTTAAATGAAATTTACCCAACAAATGAATTCTTAAGACTAAGATTCAATTTTGATACAAATAACTGTGTTTTTTGTGAAAAGGAAATTGAGAATCTAGAACACGTATTTTTTCTGTGTGAGTTTGAAATTGGTTTTGTTGTATTTAATGCCTTGTTTGTTTGTATATTTGTATTCTAAATGAATGAATGAATGAATGAATAACAAATAATAATAAAAAATAAAAAAAAGTCTCTGTGGCAACAAAACATCCCACTTCCGGTTATGACTTTCATAGTAAAACCCTCAAAGATAATCATGTATGTTTTAGTAACGTTTTTGATCCAAGCTAATGTTTAGGCCTATTATAAAACATACAAATATTTAGGTGTTGTGTGTTAATATCAGCAAACACAACAATGTCACACATTATATAAAACACGTTTAGTACCTCCTTGTAGGCGTTTACAAAGAGTTTTTTATTTAATTATTTTTTTTACAAAGAGTTGTGAAACACGAAGAAGGTTATTTCCGGTCATGGTTTGTCTGGACTTCAGAATAAAGGTCTAAAACTAGTACAGTAGATACGCTGGTAGAAAAAACTATGAACTTGAGCTCTTTGGATGTTTCGTGGTTCAAATTCTTTGGAGCAACAATAGAAGGCTAGATCGTAGTAATAAATATATTTTTAGAGTGGAACAAATGTTGCATTTGTAACATGTAACCCATCATATCATAGAAAACAAGTGCAAATTGAAAAAAATTAATATCGTTATGAAATTTTAACAAGAAAAAAACATCAAGAAATCAAAATAACGGAGAACAAATGATTGAGGATAGCTCACAGTTGTGATGTAGCCTATGTTTACTCTAATCAAAAAGTCCAAAATAAAGGCCACACTGTAGAAAATACTCAATAACAAGCAAAAGCCCTGCATTCAAATTTAAATGTAAAACTTACAAATGGTCCAATATAGATGCATAAGCAAAAAAAAAAAAAAAAAAGAAAGAGGCTATAGCTTACTCATTACAGAATGACCAGTTTCAGAGCGTTTTGTTAGGGTACTGTTTATATTTACATCAGGCCTACTGCAGCATTATTTTAATGTTGAAGCTGGTGGAGGTGGAACGATTACTACTTTTAATGCTGTTGGGTAGCTTAATTCCTCAAAAAAAGGTTATAGGCCTACCTGTAGCCTACTTAACTTAAATAAAATACTTGAGTAAAAGCGTGTTACTTGGTTACTTTACTTTTCACTTCTATGTAGGCCTAAACCATATAATCAGTTGGTTCACATTGGCAATAAATAAACATCTGGTGTACAATATTGCCCTCTTGATCACATTACACCAGCCACATTAATAATTTTATTCTGAAAGACATGTAAGTGACACGCCGGAAAATTGTGTGTGTGTGTGGTTGTGTGTGTGTGTGTGTGTGTGTGTGTGTGTGTGTGTGTGTGTGTGTGTGAGTGTGTGGTGTGTGTGTGTGTGTGTGTGTGTGTGTGTGCTGCTTCAATAAACTCTGTCAATCAGACATTGCTCCTCTTTGCTACCGCCAGCCACCGGTTGGTTTCCGCTTATTTTTGCGGAAGTGATGATATTATTTTCCAAGGAGCTAATTATGTAGGCCTAAATAGTATTGCACAATCGCGCACGTCTGGCTGAGTGTCATGTGGCGTTAGGAGTGGAACCTAATCAGCCAGGATGATGTGTAGCCCAGTAGACGATCAATTGAAATAATTCGTGCATTATATGACAAAACTACATGTATAAAGCCAAAACTGATGGGACAACAACAGAAGTCTGCATACTAGCCTAGCCTACTTTATTAAATCTCACTAATTTAATCTATTTTCAGAACTACCGGTATACAGTTTTTGTTTCTTATTTTTAGCAAATATGTAGGTTATTGCACATAAAGAGCTGCAGAGTGTGTGTGTGTGCATGCGCGCGCATGTCAATCCCTTGCAGCAACTATTCAGCTAAACCCTGTTCCTTCACATCGTTTCTTGGTCATCACATAAAAACAAAAACAAAAGTGCCATAGTGTCAGCGAGTACTTTCTGTGTTCCCTTGGTGCATTCCTTGGTTATTATTTAACTGTTTTTTATATATATATATATATATATATATATATATATATATATATATATATATATATATATATATATATATATATATATATTTCTTCTATTGTCTCTCTATAGGCTAGTAGGGATTGTCTTTCACATTAATCCACGCCCGTGCACATATAGTAAATGTTGATTAGGCTATGTAAACACCTCTCAGGACACACACCGGCTCATTCTTGAATAATGTGGTTAAACAATACGGAAATGCTCCGGAAAAGAGTGCGTCGCCACATGTGTTATGTCCTTTAACACATAATGCATGTACAGAATATTTTCCTTACATTCCTGCCTCTCAGACAAGCAAGCATGCGCATGAGAGGCTCAGCTTTGGCCTTATTTGGATATGGTAATAAGTGGCATCTGACAGCCAATGAGGAGCAAGAGTTTTTACACGTGATAATGATGGACTGCTTGGTAGGCGGGGCCCAGCGCGGAGCTTTGGTTAAAACCAGTGCACAAGGCACAGCGCATTCAGTGTAGGGAGAAGCAGGGATACACTATGAGGGGGAACTTTTTTACTATGAAACTTAGGAATATTTGCAAAATATTGTAAAAATTATCAAAATCCCTCGTGAATCAATAACCTGCCCCTAGGGTTTGAGGTTGGTAGTTTAGTTTGCCCGAAAAGGGCTTCTATACTCACTATTCTTACACTTTTTTGAAAGAATGTGTGAGACAGTTAGCCAGCTAGCTAGCTAGCTGAGAGGTGATACAGGCGGCAGGAGAACAAAAGATCTTTTTGCGTTTTGGCCGGTTGTACTGACACCAAGTCCATGCAGAACGTGTCATTACCATCACAATGCCCGTTTTACTTTTTCTGATAGACACGTCCGCTTCAATGAACCAGCGCACCCATCTGGGCACTACCTATCTGGACATAGCAAAAGGCGCTGTTGAGACTTTTATGAAGGTACTGTAACCACGGGACACATTCATATTGGGAGATCCCTAGCGGGATTGTACTGTTGCAAGCTCGGCTGTCAAACCCGATCTCTCGGTAACCGTAAATAATTGTCTACTATTTCCACAGCTCAGAGGCAGAGATCCGGCGAGCCGAGGGGACCGGTATATGTTGGTAAATTTTGAAGACGTTCCGTTCGGGATAAAGGTAGAGTTTGTTTTCGGGTCATGTCCAGCTTTACATTGCGCAGATTGACTGTCCCTCCATCGCCCCACCACGTTGTGATCACCACATCAATTGTGTAGAGAAAATCTTCAGGAGGAGCTTTCATATCCCTTTTAACAACATGGCCGACATTTTGTTTCAGTGTGAGAAGCAAGGAACTCTGGGTGTTATTTATACAGCGAGGTGATAAGGGGGGGCGGTGGGGGGGACTATCTTACTTTACTTGTTTAGTCCAAATTTCCACTTTAGTCCCAGCACACATGGCCACTTTGTAATGTGTGATCGCAGACCGGTAGCAGCAGCCTGGTAGAAACGGATCTTAACTGTAGTGCTGTCACATTTTTTGGCTTGGGCAAATTTGAGGAGAAGCGACCTAAATATTTATGTTTATCAGTACAGAATCATAGTAAAGTCATAAAGTTAACCTTTTGACTTCTGCAGAAGTTGTCGTGCGCACAACAGTGGTGTAGTTATATATCTTTGTGCATGTTATTAACCTACTTTTTTCATATTTTTTATTTTTTCAAGGCTGGATGGAAAGAGAGCCATGCCATATTCATGACAGAGCTGAGGAACCTCCAAGCAGCCGGACTCACATCTATTGGCCAGTCCTTGAGGACCGCTTTTGATTTACTCAATCTTAATAGATTAGTGACTGGGATAGACAACTATGGACAGGTACGTAGAACTGAAGAGGCAGAGAAGAAGTCAAGTTGATGAAAGTGTTATGACAAGGGGCTATATGTCCCTACAGACCCCCTTCACCCACCCCCTACTCCTCTTCCCCTATCCCCAGTATTACAAGCATCAACCACTGTGACCCCACACACACTTATAGTAATGTGCTCATGACCCAAACATAACAGCAACAATCTTAGAAAACCGTTGCTATGTGGACCTTTGGTGTTAAATACTGCCTCCATGCTTTCAACCATGTATAGCTTCATGCTAACATTTTTAGATGTACAGAGATTAGAACTTTAAATTAGCTTTGAACACTTGAACCCTAGAAGTTTATGATGTATTTGAAATTTAAGGATCTGTTACAGCTTTAGAGGGATTAACAGCCAAATCTGCATAGAGCTGCACTCAAGTTATTTTAGTAGCTACATTTAGCTAAAACTAAAACACTCTAAAATGACACATCTGCTTTAAATTTTGCCATGATAAGGGTTATAATGTTCAGTTTTGTTGAAGCTATTTCAGAGAGGTGTTATTTCAACTTAATGGTCGAGAAGGAATTGCTGTTGAATTATATTGTATTATGATGAGAGATGTTTCTAATATTTAGTCTACTCTCATTGACATAAATAGGATGGACACCATTTTCGAAACCCCTCCAACTAAGAGTACAGCTTCTGAAAGGACCGTAATGGGAGAGTTGTCACCTTTCTGAACGTTTTTCAACAACTGAACATTAAAACCTTCTTAAAGGTGTAATTTATTGCTTGACTATTTTTTTCAGACTGCATACAGTTTTTAACTTGTGAATTTAAAACAAATCTCTCCTCTAGCTGAACAGCAGAGTTGCTCTGATTCACAGCTGGCGTTTAAACTTAGTTGGGACTAAATATGGCAAACACATATTCTTTGAGCTCATAAAGTTTGTAACGGATTCAATGTTACTGGCCCAGTTCCAGAAATTGTCGTCTGATGACATCACGTCTCTGTGTGGTCAAACTTCCAAGGGGCGGAAGAGGAGGTAGTTTTTGAAATTAAAGCTGTGCGAGAGAGGCAGTATGATTGATAGATTGTGTTTTACGGTTTAGACAAGAGAACACCTAAGGCTATAAAAGAGTACTTTTCTAATCTTCTTTCATCGTGCAACTTAGTATAGTGTAATACAAAATGACCAGAGTGGATCTATCCCGATTTAGTCTCATTTGAAAGCAACAAATAACAGCTTCCAGTAGATGTATCGCATCACCCTGTGAGGTTTTCTTGTCTTCTGTCCAGTGTCTTGAAATGAGTTATAGTTTTCTGCCAAAATAGTCATTACTACTGTTAGCTTAAAGTCTAGCCCATATCCAGTTGGACTGCAAGGTGAGTCTGCACACTTGGGGTTGATCTAGGACCTGGACGTCTGATTTCCAGTATGGAGGTAAGTCGAGAGGAGCAATAGTGAATACTTACTAGCATTTCCAGAGTAACACACAGAAGATCCCTACCATCCGGGGTAATGCATACATACAGCATACATAATGTATGTTAGACACTCTCAGGCAGTTTGAATTTCAAATACTGACCATGCTATCACACTGGCATAAGTATTAAGGACACAGACACATTCCTGTGAACACAAACGGCACACGCTGAGGTCAAGGTTACTGTTTATTTCTCTGCTCACCGCTGACTTCTGACAGGTTGATTTAACAGATTTCTGATTTAATGACCTCTGTGCCTTTTCAGAACTGCAGGCCAGTTTCAAAATGAATGGTGCTCTCACTTTAAATTTGACGTCATAACCAATGTAACTATTGTATTTAGCTTTTGTCCTTCCAAAAAAAAGTGGTATATGGACCATTGATAAATGGCTGAAACTAACAATTATTTGTATTATCAATAATCTGTCTTTTGGTAAAAAAAAAGCTATCCTTTAGTCTTAATGTTAAAAAAATAACCCATCTTAGTTTCCCATAGCCCAATGTAACTTTTGTCCGATCAACAGTCCAAAACCCAATTCACAATACTAATACTATTGGGGAAACCCTATATATATTTTCCTTTGAACTTGGGCAAACTTAAGGTTTCACCAGCGCTCTGATGACTCTACTCATGTCTCTGTGTCTTATTCTGGATACATTTACTTCAACGGCTGTAAATCAAAGCCAGAGTGATGTGGTAGCTTCACAGTGCTCTGTGAAATTTGTATTTGAAGTGCCCCGTGTAATAACTCCATAGCATCCACTATTCTTTCCAATTTAATTAAAAAAAAAAAAAAAGTCAACTTTGATTTTTCTTTCTCGTGTTTGTAAGTGCTAAAGGTGTAAGACGTTCAGTTGGGCAGAGAGTTAGCGAGGGGGAAGACTAAAGGGAGTAAGGCTGTGGGGGAGTTGATATTGCCCTGGAGTGCTTCTCTCTGCTGTAACAAAGAGCCCTCCAGGTTGCCAGGCATCTGAGATGACTCTCCCCTGGGAGATGAAGGCAAGTTTGGAGGTAGGAAGGGAGCCAGCCAGCCGGTAATCATGACACTTATCACAGTTTCATTATGAGAGCAATGAACAATCAGAAGAAATGGAGGACAGGAAAGGAGGATAGTGAAGAAATGATATGACATAATGATATTATGTTTGGTTGGAAGTCATCATGTCAACGCGGGTGATAAACCGGGCTTTAACGGCTCTCCATTAGCCTGACGTTGTGTTAACAGACCAGCTGGTCCTGCTGTTTCAGATGGACTGTAGCTGACTGTATAGACGACCCATCTATGAAGTCTGCTCCAGATGATTGGGGCTCCAGTTACTGATTTATTGATTTCTTCCTTGATTATTTTCTTGTTTAATCAATTGGTCGCATTTCCTAAAACCCAATGTGATGTCATCCAATGGCTTGTTTTGTCTGACAAATATTCCCAAATCTATTCACTGATTCAGTATATAAGACAAAGAAAAGAATCAAATCTTCACATTTGAGTATTTATCAAATTCCTGTTTTTCTGTTGATCTGTTGCTTATTGTTTCAGCTCTACATGTGATAATACACTGACCTGTCAGACTGTAGTGGACAAGATTACAGGAGCAGAGCTGGCTGTTGATCTGTATTGTCCGTATGAACTGATGTGATGTCCCAAAACTAATTGTAATAGCTGCATTTTGCCTTTTTATGACCAACACCTAATTGCATAGCAACAGTAAAGCTAAGTGAGAAGATGTGACACAGATGAAATCATCTTGTCATATCGTCTGGCAAGTTAGCCTCATCACCAACTCATTTGCATGCTCAGAAAGTGCTCAATATAATGGGATTTTGGGGTAGGAGGTAAAAAAATAAAATAAAAAAAAAGGTTGTCATGGATACCTACAGTACTGTGGATCTTGGTTGGTTTCTGCTCTGTTTTCTTTGGGCTGTTTGTGTAACTGGACAGAGCCATCATTTAGCAGTTTAGACTCTACCCACATGTAGAGTCCAAACTGAGTGGGTCCGCATCCATTAATAATCACAGAGCTGCCGGAATAGGATGGCCTTTATGAAAACTGTATGACTGCAGTGAGGTCCAGTGTTCTGTTTGCTGACAGGACTGCGTTGAGGTTTTACACTGTTAACTCAAAGTTATTCTGTGGAGATCCCACAGGGCTGATGCACAGTGATAAATGCAGTGCTGCTCCAGTTTCACTTTTTCAGTGTGTGAAGTGCTGGAGTCATGAAATATTATGTGAGGTCTAGCAAAAATTAGATTTCACATAGATCCTCAGGTACACTGCCATTGGGGAGGATAGAGTGGCCATGTAATAATAATACATTTTATTTAAAGGCACCTTTCTCGGCACTCAAGGACGCTGATATAGTGCTGATACACACTAATACTCGTCAAAGATGTTCAAATGTAGCTAGAGACTGTACTCTTACTGTTTCTGTGCATTATTCCCTTGAGTTAAGGTTCTCTTTCTAGCCACTCACTTAACATAGATCCCCTTTAACTTATGATTATACTTTATCTGCACTCATTTATCCCTTAGAATGCAATAAATATACACCTGCTAAATTTTAATGTGTTTTGTTTTGTAAATGCACTTGGCTCTTTTTGGTCATTGCGTTTTGTCTGCCAATTTGGTTAAGTATTTTAATTGTGAATTTGTCTCCTTTTTTCTTTGCAGGGAAGAAATCCTTTTTTCCTCGAGCCCGCCATTATAATCACGATCACTGACGGCAACAAGTTGACCAGCAGCGGTGGAGTCCAAGACGAGGTCAGCCAACATCAGGAGTGCTTCCTGCTTAGTTGGATGTCAACTCAGGAGCCGGTCTGATCACACAATGTTCACTTTAACACAAGCATTCATCCAACCCTTCCCTATGATCTGTCACCACGGAGGCTAACATTAAACTCACAGGACCACTACTATTACAAACCATTTTTAATAGTTAAGGTCAGAATCATCCCATGACTTTATAAAGCAAAACTGACATATTGTACGCTCACAGCATATTGCCTGTCTTACTGTGAGCTATCACTAACTAAATATTACCACATTAGAAGAAAGATAGACAGATAGAAACTGTAATGCTAGTCAGTGTTAGCTTTGAAGTCACGTTGTGGTAGGGCCAACAAGTAATGATATTTTTCTATTATCAGTTAATCTACTGACCATTTTCTGAATTGTTGGATCTATAAAGTGTCAAAGGAAATACCCCCTCACAACTCCCCAAAGCCCAAGTTGACACATTGAAATTGCTTGTTTTATGTGACCACAATTCAACAACACACACATACATATATATATATATATATATATATATATATATATATAAAATTTAAAATTTCTCATAAAGGACTAACAAATCAGCAAATAGTCCCATTTAAGACTAATCAATGAATTGCCCGGCCTTTAAAATTTTAGAAAATAGTGTAAAAGGCCCACTATAATTTCCCAGAGCCCAATGTTTTTGTCTGATTAACAGTAACATAAAAAACAAATGTAATTCTTCCCATTTGAAGAGCTGGAACAATCAATTTCTTTGGACAATTCTGCTTGGTCAATGACTTAAACAATGAATAGTTTTTTTTTTTTTTTTTTAAATCTTTGTAGTTTAATTGATTTATCAAAGTAGTTTTAGCTCTAGTTATGATATAGAAGTACAAATATCAGTAGTGTGAGCATGTAGTGTTGCCTTCAAAGGGCTGTGTGAACACGATGGTTCCTTTTGAGATCTGCTAGTCAGAGAACAGCTGTCCTCCCAGTGACTCAGTAACTTATTCTGCCTTATTGATTTATTTCTGCCTCCATCTGCAAGTTGTCATGTCATCCATGTAGAAAATTTGTGCTGCTACTCCCTGTGTGATAGAGAGGACTCACTCTATTAAGACATGTATTCAGTTTTGTAGTGTGAGAAGCAAAACTCGTGGAGGTCTATCACATACCATTGAAATCCTTGATTCTTCAGCCACAGTCTAATTTATGCGATCTGTGATGATTCCAGGCTTGTGCTTGTTCAGACTGGGCACACGTTACAGAGTGACATTTGGTGGGAAGTTTTGACTTTAATTGCGGCTCTTCTTGCTATATTTAAAAGTCTGAGCTGCCTAAGAAATGTCTGAAAAGATAATTTATGGTAAAATCAGAATCTGTGTTTGAGGAGCAGTATGATGGATAAAAGCCTGTTACCATGACACTATGAGATCTTATAATGGCACCAATAGCACAGTTTGCATTTAGTGTTTGCTTAAATGTTAATTAGTTCATCTTTGTTGTATAATTACAGATATGCTTTTGTATACTTGATGTCAACCCAGATTGGGGGTGGGCAATATGAACTAAATATTCTGTGACACTATATAGTTTATCTTTTTTTATATTGTAAAAGCAATATTTTCTGGATGTAGTACATTTTCTGCAAGTTCGTTTGGAAAAAAAGGTCTATAGATAAATTAACCAAATGGGAATATCTGGTTTTGGATATTGCTGGGAATTAAATATTTGCTAAATTAAGGCATTTAATTCCCATAAAATTCCTGTTGATTGGTTTTCATTTTCAGTCTAAAGCTGTGATATTAAAGAAAGAGCTACCTTAGTATAAACGGTAAAGCAAAATCTCTGACATATTTCTCTCTCTTGGTGTATGAACTGTATATTGTCCAACACTTTGTCTCTAGTTATGATCCATGTGTCTTTGTGTCAGTAACATTCTCTCCTCCACCGTCTAGCTCCATCTGCCTCTGACCACCCCGCTGCCAGGTAGTGAGCTGACCAAGGAGCCCTTCCGCTGGGACCAGCGTCTATTTGCTCTGGTGCTGCGCATCCCCGGTAACGCTTCGGTGGAGCCCGAACCCCTCGGTGGCGTCCCACCTGACGATTCTCCAATCACCCCAATGTGTGAGGTCACTGGAGGTAGGCAAAACTGAGCAAAAGCTTGTGTTGTTTGGTTAATGTATAATATGTGTTTTTAGAGTGCATTGCTTAAAGGGACACCACAGATTTTACACATAAAGTTGGGTTTACTCGTAATGAAAAGTACTTATTTAGTAGAATATCTGCAGCTCTAGAGCAGCTTTGTCAAATCTGAAAAGGAATCAAGAATTCTCTTGAGTTAGATTTTAGATTTCAAATTTTTGACTGAAGACGTGTTATAAATTCGGGAAATGGAGTTTGAAAGATGAGCGATGAGAAGGTTTAATGAAAGATGCTATTATTATTATTGCATTACTGTTTATACTACTAAAATTGATAATTTCTTAAAATTTAGTAAAGTTGGTGATGTGACTTAAAGTGTTTTTGTTAATGAGTCATAACTACGAAAATGTTCAACCCTAACCCACATAGGCTTACAAGACACAACAAAACATATAAACCAGATCCAGCATTTAGCCCATACATTTTGAAATTATTCTTCAAACAGTCCAAAAATTTAGAAAACCAATGTACGTGATTTACACAATTAGATTTAGAGGCCCTTGTGTCTGCAGCATTTATTAATAAAGTATATGTAATTTAACCTTTTCTACATAGTCTTTCTAACCTTTTTTTCAATCATCTCAAACAGCTGGCTAATATAAAGACATCAACAAATATTCTTTGTTCATGTGTACACCAGGATATTTCTTGGCAAAACATCATAGGCATGTTACTCTTGGGAGTGACCCAAGCCTCATTTCTACAGCACAGCCCAGTGAAACATACTGCAACAAGCACAAAGTATTTATTAACACCAGCTGATTAATCATATCTATCATTACACAGAAGGAGTAAAGGATTTTTTTATTTTATTGTTTTGGCTTTTTTTAAGAGGGAATTTTATTTTCGTGAGGCCAATCAAGTTTGCCTTGGCAGCTGTTTTTCACTCGCATACCCCCCCGAGCTGTCTCTGCACCATCTTGCTCAACATTCAGAGTTACTTGTGTTTACAGGTTTTTCATCGGGAGGTAAAAAAAACAAAAACACAATACAAACGCAGTATGCTCTTGTTTCAACCACTGAGCAGTTGTGCTATAGCTGTTGTGGACGGGTTCAGTGCTTTGCTCAAGTACTCTTTAGGAGCAATTGTTGATTTAAGGTTAGAAAGCTCAGGTTTTCCCTCTTGGTCCAGGATTGGAAATGCCTTTGTCTTACTCACAACACATCAAAATACTTCTATCCAGGTACAGTACCTACTACCTACCACTTTCAAATAACATCCATTTATAGTAGACTTGTGTCCCTCCTGTCTCCAGTCCTCATGCTGCCTGGTGTTTGAAACAGCTGGCAGGAGGATAAGACTAGAATGATGCTGATGGCAGGTTAAGATTAACACACATAGAGAGACAGAGATAGAGACCGAGCACGCCAAAGCTCTGTGTAGCAGTCAGTGGTGCTGAATGCAGAACATGACACAGCTCCATTGTCAGTGACAGTCTACAGTGCATGCTGCCTGTCCATTACTGCTGATGGCAGACATGACACAAAAGCCACGGCCTATTGAAAATGAGTGAGTGAATGGGTGCATAACAAGGTCATCAGAGGTGAAGTTTGAGGCAGTAAATGGCCAGAAGGCTGAATTGGACTAATCAGTTGTAGCTTTGTAAGACAGTGTGTCTGATTCACGGTCTTTACTCACGCAACCTTTGCTACCCTGTGACTGATGCTGTGACAAATGAACTGAAGCAGATTCAGAGCTTGAGAGAGCTATGTCTCATGCAAATGTACCTCTTTGCATGCCGGTAACACGTAGTGAGTGTAAAGGACTGATAGAGCCCCATGAAATTGAGTACAGTGTTAAGTCGAGAGCACTTGTTCTGTATCTGTAGTCCAGCGCTGCATTTTGAATTTAACTAAGAGTACTTGACATTCAATATGATGTGCTTTTAACCAGAATTATTTTGTAGTTTTAAGAGATGGTTGTTAAATTCATGGTTAGGTTTGGGTTCTGAAAGATGGTACCATTTTAGATCTGGTTTTAAGTTGGTAAGCTTTCCAGATTCTTTAAGCTTTGGGTCTCAAATCTTTATTCCCTCTCAAGAAAAGCAACATGCATACATTCAGATTTTATCTAGATAATTGGGATGGATATTGGCACTGATCTTCCTTCATTTATTTAACTTTGCGTCAATTTGATTTTTCTTATAAGAAGTCAAAGTGCTTCCCAGAATGTATCCTTGAAACTTACCCTTCTTTTCATTTCACAAGCAAGTAGCTATCACATACTTCTTTCCCCACAAAAATAATAATTTACACATCACGTAGTACTATGCTGTACTATTTGTGATGAGTCACCACAGTCTACATGTAACATTTAATGCAAATGGACACATATTCACTGAGCAAAAACAAATGATGCTAATGCAAAGATTAATCTTGAAACATTTTGCCCAGGACTACTAAATGGAAATTCTAAATGTAATCTGTCTTTCAAAACTTGAGTTTTACTAGTTTACTTTAGATTTTAGATATATTTATAACTAGCCAAACTATGTGTAATGACACTGACTACATATTATGTAAAAGTGGACCCTCGTTGTAACAAAACCACAAATAATTATCACCCATCTCTTGTAGTTTCCCTCAGTTTCATGGAGCCTTCCAGGCTCTTTTCAGTATTTAGCTTTCAGTATACTGTATAGCTCAGTGTTTAGTTTTTATGGCTCATTTAGTGTGTGATTCAGCCTTTACCCTGTTCCAGCAGCAGTAGGCAGCTGTTTCCTGTTAACAAGCTCGGATAAACCTACTGCACTCTACCCACTTACCAGCAAACATTAGAGAGACAAAGTTAGTGACTAGGTAAAGAGGAGTGGAGCGGAGCATCTAGCAGCTAAAGAGACAGATATTTTTTTGAGTTGGTGGAGCTAAATGTAAATATTGGACTCAAATTCATTTGGTGACCAGACGTGATCTATGATCTAGTAAATGATAACGTCGGATGGATGTGTTCTGATGCCAATGTTAACGCTAAAACAACTAATAAATTTGATGAAATGTAAAATATTGTTCCACTCTGCCCTAGTGGCCCAACATGAATTTGTGCAGCCTTAAGAGTGTTAGATAAAACTCATAAACAGAGTTGGAAGGATTCATCTTTCATAAGTGGATTCAGTACCTTTTCAATGTTAAGTTAAAGCACCAGTGTGTAGTATTTAGTGGCATCTAGCAATGAGGTTGCTTAGCAGAACCCTCAGGCAACGTAAAACCGTGTTTGGTTTGTCCTATCTGGGCTGCTGTAGAACATGGCAGTGCAACATGTCGGGCTCTGTGGAAAAATACTTGGTCGCTAGATATAAAGGGCTCATTCTAAGATAACGCACACACAAATTCTTAGTTTCAGGTGATATACACTTGTGAAAATGTAGTCAATAGATTCCCCAAATCCTACATACTGCTCATTTAAAGCCATTGGAATCCGGTTTAATTAATTCACATTTTCATTTTCATGTGTCTGTGTTGCAGGACGTTCCTACAGCGTGTTCTCTCAGCGAATGTTGAATCAGTGTCTGGAGTCTCTGGTGCAGAAAATCCAGAGTGGAGTGGTGATAAACTTTGAGAAGACTGGGCCTGACCCTCCTCCTTTAGAGGGTAAGAGACGCCTTTTGTTTAATGACATTTTAGTGCTGACTCTTTTTCTGAAAGACCTTTTTGACAACTTCTGCACTGCATCCGTTTGATTAGTAGATAATTATTTAGCTCTCTCTCGCTCCCTGTTTTTTTTTTTTCTCATCCCCCCTGAGCTTTTCTTTACTGTGGTTCATAAGCAGCTGGTGGATGTCATGGTTTAAAGCCCCAACTTAATATTTAAAGTGCCCACACACTGTTACAGTTCATCCAAATCATCATAATCATCATCATGTTGTGTTTCATACCTCACAAACACCTTCTTGTCTTAAATGGCTGCTGGTATTTTTACCTGTTAAGTCGGCTTCCTCTGTTACTGTCTGTCCAGATGCTCCAGCTGAGGTGGTGAAGTCCGGTCCACAGGCTTGGCATTGTTGTCACAAGCTGATTTACGTAAGACCCAACCCCAAAACCGGTGTCCCCATTGGTCACTGGCCCATCCCTGAGGCTTTCTGGCCCGGACCAGAACTCCCCCACGCTGGTAAGAAACTTGTGGAAGAATCAACAAAGCTAAATCACCAAATCATAAAAATGTATGGTTTGACCATGCATCTTTCATAGTACCTTTTTACAGCCTCTGCTGAATTTCTTGCATTTATATCTCTATATACTATAACTGACAGTTGTATTCATCACTTAGGTCCTAGAGCAACAGGGGAATAATTCTAAAGTCCTGAAAAACCTTACAGAGATTATCTTTAATTCAACTTTTTTTACAAAGATATATATATATATATACAAAAAGTATATTGTTTGTCCACATGGGCACTCAACATAAAAAGTCAGACAGTTCTTACTATAGTAATGGAGCAAAAAGGGAAGTATTGGAGGTAAAGGGGAAAAAAAAGATTTCACTGCCCAAATATATTGCACAATAGAACAGATAAAGCAAGGACAGGTAGCAGCGCAATATAGCAGATATTTATCTGGCAATATCTAGTGTGTTTCTTGTCTTTTCATTTTGAATATACTTGAATTTTATAAATAAACAGTGAAAACATGTGTTTTCCTATACTATAAAATAACATGAAAACCTCCCTCTGTGCCTCACTCAGCCCCCCCGCTCTGCCCACCCCCACATTCGTTTCTCCTGTCTGGACGCGGAGCCCATGGTGATAGACAAGGTGCCCTTTGACAAGTATGAGCTGGAGCCTTCGCCTCTCACCCAGTACATTTTGGAGAGGAAGTCCCCGCACACCTGCTGGCAGGTACAGCACCATCACAACCACAGCAGAAGAAAAATAACCAACACTTTGTGGGAACGGACTTCAACATTAAGGCTGAAATCCATTATGTTTCTAACCTCTGCACCTGATTGTAGGATGACAATACCCCATTTCAAACCCTGATCCAAATGATTATTCATAGTCGTCCAAAATCTCAATTAACTACTCGTTATAGAGATAAAGTTACTAAAGGTGTATTATGAGTGGAATAATGAATGAGTGAACAAGAGGGTGATTTCTGACACGGCAACTTTGATAAACACCTAAGTAAATGTTAAATGATACAGTGCATACTAAACATTAGCACTAGTGCTGTTAAACGATTAAAATATTTTTTGCAATAATCGCATTAATGTTATAACAATGTCGTAATAATGTCATGTCCTAACTTTTTTTAATCTATTCTAAATGTCCCTTGATTTCTTTTTGTCGCGTTAGTTTTTTCTCATTTTAATTGCTTTGTGCAAATGCCTTTTTATTGAAAACAAACATTGGCATACAGCCTACTGTAGTGTTCAATTCCACACGTAACATTCTCACCTGGAGCAAATAATCTCTCACACAATGTAACACTGTCCATCAATAAAACAAGGGGGGTGGGGAATTGGCATCAGCTGTGTGCTTGGCCATCCAGTGGGATTTCAGACTGAACGTGTAGCGATAATAACTCAGTTCACAACTAAAAAAACACACAGATCACTTTGGTCTTGTCAATGAAACCATTTGGCAACTTTAAAAAAGTAAACTTTCCATTCAGAATCTTATTGGCGTCCATTTCGGCGTCTCACACTCGCCATCCACTTAAAACGTAACGTTACTACTCTTTGGCCGGCTCGCAAGCCCAAACAAGTGTGCACGGCGCGCCTGTTGTTTTGTTTCTAGCTAGATCCGGTGTGGTGATGTAGTTTTTCTAATGTTACTAGTTGTTGCAACAGCATGTCAAAAAAAACTCCCGCAATAAAACAATTGACACCGTTAAAATGGGTTTGCGTTAACGCTGTTAATAACGCACGTTATATGTCTCTGCGCTAACATATAAACAAACTAAACCGCTAAACATCAGCATTTAACATCCAGATGTTTTTTGTTGCTAACTCAAAATATTTTAATTCTAAGAGGATAAAACCTTTTGATTTAGGTAGCATGGTGTGTCCTCTGCTGCCGTCCTCAGACCAAACTTTACTACGAACGTTTAGGGTCTCTGCAGCAGACAACAACAACAACATCTGCACTTGTTGCAACTCGGGGTTCATGGTGTTGATCAGAAGAAGTTTACGGTCGTCCTTTATCAGACGGTCTTTGAGAGCCTAATAAAATACGGCATCACCACTTGGTTTGGTACAGTGGAAGTCCGACTCATGCAGACTGCATAGAAGACAATAGGTTTCTATCCCTGCAGTCTTCTTAGCTTTTTATAGGTTTCTTTTTTTTTCATCTATTTTGGCATTAGTGTGTTGTCTATTAGTATGTCCTCGGAAATGTTTGTTTCCTGTAGCAGTTTTCACCTCATCTTTTATGTGTGTGGAATGTGTTTTATGGATGCGTCATGGGTGAAGGCCCAAACCAAATTTTCTACAATGTGGGACAATCAAGTGAATCTTGTATGTTTCTATCCTTTTACTAGTTGTCTCTCTATTTTTCATTCATCCCACTTGTTTGTTTCTTGCTGTACATCCTCAGGGGGCCTCTAACCAGTCTGTAAACATTTACTTGACTTGTTTTTGTCTGCCCTCTAAAAATGCAGGTTACTTAATTCTACAGTAATGAATCCGAAAAAGAAAAGTGTTCTACTTAGCCAGAGGTTAGTTGAGGTGAAAACATTTGCTTCAAAAGTGGGTGATTAAAGTGCAGTCTTCCTTTTAAAGAGATAGAGATAGTTCATACCTTTTAGCAATAGGTGCATGGACATGGCTCAGGCTACAGATCACGATCATGGTCCTATTGCAGTGAACCAGCAGCTTATTGAGACAGTTAACAAAAACAACCTTCTGCATGTCATATGTTTGTGTTTGCTGGTTGAAGAGATCTAATGTCACCACACTTTAACTGATTTCCTTGTTGTCTTTTAGGTGTTTGTGTGTAACAGTGCCAAATACAGTGACCTGGGCCAACCCTTTGGCTACTTAAAGGCCAGCACAGCTCTCAACTGTGTCAACCTGTTTGTGATGCCCTACAATTACCCCGTTCTTCTGCCACTTCTGGGTAAGACTGATGAGTCCATGTCACATTTGTCATTCTTCCCTCAATTTTACTGTCATTGTGTGCTCCTGTGACATCATTTCTTTCTTGTACTACCTTGTTAATTGTCATTTAGAGGGCAGTAAATATAGGACCAGTCTTTTGTACTTGTGTTTTTGTGTCATGCATGCCTCCACATTCCTCAGCACATGTAAATAAAGATGGTCATAATGTGCCATTATAGTAAGACGGTCATTATCGTTAAATCATTAAATTCATTGTTATTTGGCAGAAGCTTTAGAAAATAAAATTAATCCCTGGAAAGTAAGAAATGTAAAATTTCTTATTTTTATACAGTACATATGAACGTAATTTTTTAGTCTAAATTTGTTTTCCTTTTTGCAGACGACTTGATCAAAGTGCACAAGTTCAAGCCTACCATCAAATGGCGGCAGTCCTTTGAGAACTACCTGAAGACCATGCCTCCATATTATATCGGGGTCAGTGGACTTGAGCTCATCATTCTTCATCTCTCAGTTTTTTTTAAATTATTTGTTCCAAATAGGAAAACCATAAAAGATATGCACTGCTTTAATTGTTATTCTTCTTCCCACAGTCTCTGAGGAAGGCTCTGAGAATCATGGGAGCACCAAACCTGCTGGCTGACAACATGGAGTATGGTCTGAGCTACAGCGTTGTCTCCTACCTGAAGAAGCTCAGCCAACAGGTAAGAAGTTGGGATGTTTTGTCTTGCTACCTTTGGGCACCAGAGTATCACGAAAACTCAGTGTCTATCTGCTGTCTGTATGTTAGCCTAATGCACCCTATTATTTCTAATTGTAGTCAGTCTCACATCCACTGTCCTGCTGTAATAATCACTCACCAGCACACAAATCCAAAGCTAAAAATGGTCCCCTAAAGGCATTATTTACTTCTATTTGAGTAAACCTTTAAGTAAATTGACAATATCAGACAAAAAAGTGTTTAAAACAATCAAGTAACAAAATGCATGGTGAGATTTATATTCTTGGTTACTTCTTGGTTAATTCTTTTGAATAGATACAGTGTTTGTTAATAGTATGCTTAATTTTATAGTTAATTGTATAGAAGCAAATACAATGTAAGGAAAACAATAACTTTTGATGTGGGTGCCAAACATTCAAAAACATATTGACCCTTGTATCAAAAAATGATACTCAATCCTAGTGTACAGATTTTCAAATTGTTTATACATTAAGTAAGAGACTAAATGTGACTGTGTTCCAATTGCATCTAGTCATATTACTTATTTGCTTACATTTCCAGTCAAAAATTGAATATGACCGCCTGATTGCCTTGATTGGTAAGAAACAGCCACCCGAGGCCGGCATCAAGGTGCGTTGGCGAGGTGGAGGTATTTCTCTGGCCCAGCGCAGGGACTTCATCCAGCAGCTGCAGAGTCTCTCCGGGGAGGGTCCGACTCTGCCCTTAGAGCTCAACCCCAAAGAGTTTCAGGGCTTCCAGCTGGCACTGCTCAACAAGGTAACATCGGATTATTATTCATGTTAAAATCAAAGTTGTTCTAAAGATAAACAGATTCTATAAGCAAGAGTTATTCAGTCATGGTTACACACATCAACATTTTCTTTTACTGTTGTATACTGAGATGCCTTTACTTTGACAGTTGTGTTAGTTGTGTTAGTCTTACTCATTCACTTTCTGCTTAGACTTTCTCTGCCTTCCTGGCTTTCCAGCCAACAATCCTCCTGAGGTGTTTATTGAAATTGAGTGTGTTTGGTTGCTTGCTTGAGGGCTTTGTCATTTGAAGAATGCTCATCTCTTTCAGACAGTATCCACTGTATATCCTCTCTGTTATAGCCAAAGTGAAAAAGAGAAACAACCATATTTCCTAGCCCAATTTAAACTCACATCGCTGCCTTTACAATGCCCTCTGTCTTATGTCCTCATCAGGGCCTGAAGCCGCAGAGCTTTAGGAATCCCTACGACATCCCCCGCAGCCATCTGCTGGATCAGCTCAGCAGAATGAGGAGGAACCTGCTCAACACTAGCGTCTGTACTCTCAGAGGGCAGGACTCAGGTAAGTCACTGTGCAAAACCTTTTTCTCACACCCACTGTTGGGTTTGGTCATAATTGTGCACTGGTATTTCTGTAACCACACCCAAAACTGATGTTATGGTGAAAACATCAACCACTAACTTAAGAACAAGAATTGTACAATTATGTGTGTTAGGGCTGTTGAAACAAATTCCAAAAAAAAATATAATTTTGAATAGTAAAAAAATCTATACTATTCAAATGCTGAAATTACTATTCAAAAGTGTTTTTTTGTTGTTTTTTAAAATTGGGTGGGTAACATTAGCTAATCTTCCTCTTCTCATGTCATGTCTGATAAACAATAAGTTACGGGAGTGAGAAACACAAGACATTGTGAGCTAACGTTACATACCGAGTAGCGCTGGTACAGGGGGGAGTGACAGGCTGCGGTTGGAAATCGGAAGCAGGAATTGAAATAGTTTAACATGACTTTAAAATCATCATCCACTGAGCCAAAATGCTTATGTTCTGGTTTCCTAACTTAGCTGGTAGCTGAGACAGCTAAAACAGCTAAAATTATTGTTAGCTGCCCTACAGCTGTCAGAGTTGGCATCGACTTCATATTTACGTAACAGCTGTAACGTCACAATCTGCCAGAATTGGGTTGCTTTTAAACCACTAAAATAGTAGTGACAGCACCGTTTGCCTTAGTTATCAATGCCGTTAGCATCGTGGCTAACACTATTTTTACTTAGTTTATGACAAATTGTTTTGGCTGTGCTTTCTTACATGATGTCATTGTGCTAACCGAGCAACATTAGCCTTTACAACAAAGCCGCTTCAATACACCTGTTAGATAATGTTTCATTACAGAGTTGTCAGCTAATTTGTGTTTGTCACTGTGTGCATGATGGAAAATAATGTAAACAGAGAGCAGCCAGAAATGCAATGCGCCATGACGTAGGTCCCCCTCAAGGCCAGGCTAATGTTAGAAGTCCCTCTACTTGACAGAATGTGTAACAACAACCGCATGCTTATAGTGGCATTGACAATGCATAAGCCTGAGTAGTGTAGTACATATTTATAGTAGGCTGCAAATGAGCATTACATATTTGAATATTTAAATATTTAAAAAAAATAACAAATGAAATTGTAATGATATTATAGAGGAAGACTGACAGCTCTCTCTCTCTCTCTCTCTCTCTCTCTCTCTCTCTCTCTCTCTCTCTCTCTCTCTGTCTGTGTCTGTGTGTGTGTGTGTGTGTGTGTGTGTGTGTGTGCGCACCGTCTCCTGTCCAGACCAGCTCCACAGCGTGCCAATAGCCCAGATGGGCAACTATCAAGACTTCCTCAAAGCTGCTCCTCAGCCTCTTCGAGACGCAGACCCTGAACAGCCCAAACGTCTCCACACATTTGGCAACCCCTTCAAATTAGACAAGAAGGTAACCTATCGGCCCTGATATTATGACAACCCTGGTCCTCTTTCATGAGTAGCAGACAAAAATTGTTAATTTAGAAACGTGTAAATTGAGCACCTTCCTCACTCCCCTCTCAGGGCATGATGATCGACGAGGCAGATGAGTTTGTGACCAGCCCTCAGAACAAGGGTAAGAGACCAGGAGACAGCAGCAACATGACGGGCGGAGGGCCCAAGAGACGTCGCTGCATGTCGCCTCTGCTGCGTCTAGGCAGAGCCTACACCCCTCCAGTAACACCACCTGCCAGCCCTCGGCCAACAGGTACAATTACACGTCTTTCTAACTATGCAATCCAACTCTTCAATGTATTTGACTTAGCACAAATAATACAGAAATGCCGGAAAAAGCAAAAAAAAAAAAAAAAACATTGCTCAAGTCTATCGTAATTCAGTGCTGAACAAAATAAACAAATGTTTTTTGTTTTTTTTTAAATCACTGAACCTGCAGACATGGACATGAATGACAGTGCAGTTGAACCGGACCTGATCATCAACCACCTGAACCAGAACCACTACGGCTCAGATGAGAGCTCAGACTCTGAGCTGGATCAACCCTCGGAGCCCAGCAACCACCAGGAGTACCACACGGCCGCTGAACTAGAGGACCTCCGGCAAGGGCACGGGGACGATGAGGAGGAGGAGGATGAAGAGGAAAACGGGCAACCCCAGGCAGGCGAGTTACCGCCGGGCAGCGAGGGAGGAGCAGAGATGGTGCTGGTGGAGGACCAGCCACCTCGCTACCTGACACCTGCAGCTCTGAAGAAGCACATTCACATCGAGACTTCAAAGGTCAACAACGAGCTGAGGACGCTCATCACGAGGGAGATCAGGAAACCTGGCCGACGTACGTAGCAAAACATGGGGGGGCAAAAAATCAATGGTCTACTACTGTTGGGTTAAGATTGATATTCTTCTATACCTGTGTGTGTGTGTGTGTGTGTGTGTGTCTCTATATATCTCAAAGCGATATTTGACACCTTCATTTAAGAAAGATAAACATATTTCTTCAAAACCCTGTTGTATTTTATTTAACAAAAAAGACCATTGTTACATATTGCCTAAACACAATTAGCCATTTAAAGACCTATGCCTGAATTAAAGAAAGACTTGGCAGAACTATATTTAAATCATCAAATAACTGACTAAAGAGTAAGTAAAGAAGACCTGGTACTTGACAGTGTTTGATACTTATGTTATGGAGAATGCGGTCAGTATACAAAACCTATTGAGGTTTAATACCCAGCTTTACTTAAAGACTTCTGCTGTCCTAGAAAACACAGCCATAATTGAACAATTATTCCTCATTGACCTTCTCTTTCAGACTATGAGAAGATCTTCCTCCTCCTAAAGCAGATCCAGGGCACTCTGGACACCCGACTCATCTTTCTCCAAAACATCATCAAAGAGGCGGCCAGGTACAGTTATCTCTGATGTCACAGCATTACTGGTATTACCCTGCTGTCTTAAATAAGCTGGAATGGAGCCATTTGGAGATGTGGTTAAGAAGCATATTACCTGTATTTCACTTGTAGATCCTGTATCACTCAACTATCTTTGCTTATGCCCGCCCTTTACCACTCTCTTCAGAGAAAAAGGGCAATTCTATATCCTAGTGCTGTGATCACCAGCAGCATCCTGTTCCTGACATAAGAAAATGGTTTAATGGACTTACTGGCTACAGAAAACAAACTTTTGTTTTTATCGTTTGTTCCTTGCTTTAGGTTCAAGAAGCGTGTTCTCATCGAACAGCTGGAAAACTTCCTTGAAGAGATCCACAACAGATCCAATAACATGAACCACGTGGACACCCTCTGAGACCGGCTCATTCCTAAACTTAACTTATTGAAAATGAACCTGACAACGCCCCACATCCTTCTGAAACCCCACACCACCCCCACCTGTACTGGGTGCCCGCAGAGACAAGACAGTACAGCATCTAGCTCTCAAACTATCACCTCTTCAGTGGACTCTCAACATTATTGATGGTTGCGTTGATTTGCACACAGTTTAAACTAAAGTCAGTGTTGACCCTGGATGATGCAAGTTTTCAGATATCCAACAGCAGGAGTGAGGAAGCATTATATTGCTACAGGTGACGTGTTTGTCTACCCAATTTGTTGGCCTGTAGAACATTTGAGCATGGCTGTTTTCTGACCTGTCAACCCGCCCTGAGGCGTCCCCCCCTCTCGCTTATTGTCCTCCTCCAATTTAGATTTTCTTCTTTTTAAAAGACAAAGTGAAAAATCTCAGAGGACGAGGTGGATAGAACGAGGGAGTGCAGGACTTTTCTGGAGAGCAACAGATAGCAGCCTGCACCTGAATGTTATGTTCAGTCACGTTTTATTTATGATGATGATGTAACGGAGCGACAGTGTAGAAGGGTTCAGGTTGTGTGTTGGTAACTCAGGGTCAAACAGGATCCAGTGGAGATGCTTATGAAACACTTTTCTTCCCTTACGTTCATATTCTTTTCCCTTCTTCTTAGTTCTTCTACTGTTTGTTTTGTGGGATGATGAGTTTGTTGTTCTGTTTGACGGTTGGAATTACCTTACACTCCACTAACTGAAGCACTCTAATATCGACTATGACTTGGCTCATGTAATGCATTTTTCTGGTTTACCTACCAGACTGAACATTAATATTGAGTACTAACTTCAGAATGAATCATTTTGACAAAACTGGTCCACAGTTTTCATTACGTCTGGAAACTTAAAAAATGAATTCTGTGTCTTTTGCAATACAGGTTTTCTGAGAGATCGACACAAAGTTAAAATAATTTTCAATGATGCAACATCATTGGTTACAGATGTTGTAATACAGGGACAAAAAGCTCAGGAACGAACACTTACGCATCATAATCAGCAATAAGATTGGTTGAAGCTACCCCCCCCATTTCTGTCTTATCTTAATTTTAGCCTGAAACACAAACTGTTGTCCCCTGGAGTGTTGATGAACTAAGGTCTTGGATGCCAGCTTGTCCCATGCTGGTCGCTGCCAAATAATGAACCAGTCCCCAAAACTCCTCCCTGCCATGAATCTCAAACCAACTTCTTGTCACTTAACCGTGAATGCACTTGTGTAAATTTGAGAATGTTTATTTAATGTAATTTAAGAGAAATACTACCTTTTTGTTATAAAATTATTTTTTTCAACAATGCTTTTTTTTGTCAGGCCTGTTCAATTTTCTCAAATATACACAAATAATTTGAAGTAAGTTCTGGAGGTCAAGAGTTGATTTCTGATTCAGGGGGCAGCCCTCTTCTGTTCCCTCCCTCCTTGGACAGGGACCAAAATCTGCCATACTTGTCTTTGTTTGTGAAGAGGCCGCTACCAAAAGAGTATTTTGAATACACTGTAAAGATGTAAATAACCCTAGAGTACTATTTAAAGAGAATGTTCAGTGGAAAATGGCCATTTTGTAAGTATTTCCATGAATAAAGTTTCTATTTTACACTGTGAAGGGCCATGTAAATAAAGTGTTCTGTAAAGATGTGACTCTGTGTTTTTGTCCACGTGTGATGGTGGATTTAGTGACACTGCATCAGACAAAAAAGTGGAGTTTTTTTAATGGAATGGAAGAAAGGACCCAAACACTCTTAGCTTAAAAACATGTATTAAAATTTTATTTACAGACATGTACAAAAATAGTGTCCCTCTTCCTGAAGTGTCCATGGACCCTCCCGTTGGTCCACAAATAAATACCAGTAGTGAATAGGGGTCAGGGTAGGATTGTGTGTGAGAAGTGTTTAGGTATATGAGTCTAGGGTGCTTGGTCTATTGGGTTCATCACTCGGCCCATGAACAAGATGGATCCTGAAATGGAACAAAAAAAAGGTTCACTAAGATGTTTTTTTTTCACGTTAAAGGATCATACCAGTGTGTTTTATTTTTGTTAATTTAAATTTCGAAAAGACACTATGTGGAGAGTATTTGTGATTGTAGCACGAAAGAAGGCATCTGTTTTCGTTTATAGAAATAAGACGGTGAAAATTGTTGCACTATATGTTGCATTTAGCCCATTCATTTCTACTTTCCGGACAGCTGTTGGTTTCTGTATGTTATAGCAGCTGACTTGTTTCAGTTGTGTAATCAATCAATCACACTGAATCAAGTCTGTGTACATTGCTGTCAAACATAAGATTAATATAAACTCATAAACCTTTAAAAATGGTTCTGGAATGGTATTTGACACAAATTAGGACCTGTGGCTGCCTGTAACAGTAGAAAAGAAACCCTACAGCATGCTTTGCAAAACATCTAATAATGATGGAAACTATGTGATTGGTCATAAGGAGTTAAGTCGTGCAGAACTACTGAGATGTTCAGTTAAGCAGACTGGAGTGGCGGTAAAATACATACCTGTGTTAATCTGTCGTAGCAGAAATAAGAATGGCCGGTCTGCCTTGAAAACAGGTGCACGGGATCGTTTGAGTAGCACCATAGCTGCAAAGTTACAACATTATTTTATTATTCTGTTAAAAGAAATGGCCGCAGGTAAGTATAATCATGTTAAATGACAAATCTATGAATCATTTTATTATTTTGCATCTCTCACCTGTAGCAGCAGCTGCCTTTGTCCCATCTTCTGTGACTTCTATTCTCACTTCATGGAAGGCATCAGACACATAAAGACTCTCCTCCACTGTCGGAAGAAACAAACTGTCAGCTGCCAGCAGAGCTAGAGTAATCAGTGTGTGGCCTTCAGCTTATGGTATGTTATACTGCTGGTTATCTGGGGTACCTTTAAAGCACAAACAACTGGAGCGTATGGAGCTTATTCTGTGAAAACCTGATGAATCACTGTAATAAAAATCAACAGTTTGAATGCATCGTCGATATGTATTGACCTGATATTCCAGTGAAATCAGCTGCTGTCGGGTTAAAGGCATCACTGATGCCCATGGCCGGAAGCGCTGACCTCAGATTGAACTTGTTCTGCATTCTGAACCTGTGAACACCAGATGACAAATTGTTTGTACGTCTGAGAACTAGGATCAACCAAGTCTAAAAAGCATCTGCAGCAGGGGGCATGGGTAGAAAACCTGGGTAGGAAGATGTCCATTTTGGTTCTGCGCAGGCCGGTGTCCCAGGAGGCGACCTGGCGAGCGGTGAGCTGGGACTCGAGGGAGGACAGCGGCGTCTTCCTCTCGCTGGCCAGGACCACCTGCAGGCTCAGGGAGCGGCCCAGGTACGGCAGCTCCAACACGGTGTAACGCTGATCTGATGCTGTCCTGAACTGACCTGCCAGGGACAGCAACAAGTTCAGGTGAGTAACATCTGACTATTTCCACTGATTGATTTGGTGATTATTTTTTGATTAGTCTATCCAAGATAAGACAGTTAAAATGAAATGAAACAAAAACTAGCAAAACTATGAACAAACTGGATATTGTGTGTTACTATATTATATTACTATATACTGGACATTCACTTTACTGGATGATGGGTTTATTACAACAGTTGATGTTAAATTATTGACAAAAAAGAAGAAGGAATTAGTTCTTTGCTTTTCGATGGATAGATGGATGGATGGTGTCTCTTACCAAAGCTGACCTCTGTAGCCTGATACATCATGGGCACCTTGATGGCACTCCCATCAGAGAGGATAAAGGGCAGGTTCTGGGTGTTGGTAAACAGGAACTGTTTCTGCCAGACGCCCCTGAAGGCCACCGTGTTGACCAGGGTCATTTGCAGCCGGTGTCCCCACCATAGGGCCTCTGTCTGGGCCTCGCCTGAGCCCGACAGCTCCCCGCTGCTGCTTCCTGCCTGGAGGGGCCACGTCTCATCTGCAAGGTAACAAGGGAAGGGCAAAGTTAAAGGTATGTCGTGTGCAACTTATCTCAGAAGTCAGCCGTCTCCAGACTATTGGCAAATGTGGTATGATGAATGAACAGAAGAAAATAATTTGTAAATACACCCAATAGAGGTTTGGGGGGTATACTTTACATTAAAAAACATTCCTCAAACATCTTGGGCACTATTTCACAACATGGACAGGGTCACAATATGTTTACCAAGATAAGAAAACTGGGGAATATTACATATAATACAAAATACTATCTTCAAAGCAAAAAAAAACATTTGATGGACCACAAGCTAAAGCGGTTTAAAGCCACTGCTTCAAGAATTAGAATTAGAAAAGATAATGCTGCATTCATCAAGTTTCTTGGTCACTAGAAGGCAGAGAAATCCCACAACAAGGTGACACATTATCACTTTATAAAGTTGTTTTGGCTGATATGTTGGGAAACCATTTCCTATTTACACATCCACCAGAAACAGAGACACATTATCATTACACTAAAGTCTCCTTTTAGCTCTGGACTGGACTCCATTTGCTCCACTATGTTCACCAGTTCATCGCTAACTTTGTCTGCCTGCTGTTAGCGTACAGTGGGTTCATTAGAGCTTGTTTGCTGCAAACAGCTGCCTGCTGCTGCTGGAACAATTTCACAAGAGCATGGAGGCTAAACCAAACAGTAGCAGCTAGAAGAGGCTAAAAGGCTCCATGGAGCTGCAGAGCTGATCATAACTCTCTGTGGGTTCACTAAAAGCAATCCCTTTCATATTTCACGCACAAATGTCATTCATTCTCAATATGAAAATGGTAATAATGGTGCTCTGACTGTTTTATAAAGCTGTCTTGCTTACCTTGGTTGTGGCCAGCTCGCTCCAGCTTGCCGCGATTATGGTTGGGCTGGCTGAAGTTGGCTCGGACAATGCTGGTGTTGGCCCAGGCTGCTGCATGCTGTGTAAACTCTGTCAAGAGCTGGACGCCACTCTGGACGAATAATGTGCAGGTCTGCTGCAGCCACATCCCCTGGCTGGTGTTGCTCATGGCACTCTGTGAATGCAACAGGAAGTCCTGCACCTGGGCATCTGCAAGATAAGAAGACACAGAGGACGGGTGAGATGTGGTGGTGCATTACATGTTTTAGGAAGTTTAGAAAAAGGGAAGACTTCAGTTTGAACTTTATCAGCTGTATATAAAAAAATGTATGCACAAGAATAGGTTTTGCACCACAGATCTGCAAACCACTAACATATTGCCAGCTCTTCATCTTTTTGAACTTGTTTGGAAGCAGCTTTACTATCTCTCAATCATCTGCTCTAGTTCAACACATGGTCACCAGCACAGTCAAAGAATTAGAATTCACACCCCTTTCAAAAAAACCTCTGAAAAATGACATGTAAAAGTGTCTGCATCAGAGGAGCCATTCCTGAAATGGTTTCATCTTAACAGCCTTTGGCATGTTTCAGCAGCAACCTAACAGAATTTGCCCCATATCCCTGCAGGACTGTGCACAAACAAATGCTCATTTGACTTAATTTGAGCATTGCTTAACACAGTCTGCTGAGCACTACAGACCACAGGGATCTTCTCATCTGATAAACTCGAGGCATTTGTAGATAAAATTACCAAAATTGAAGTGAAACAGGTTCTCTCATGACTGCAGCATTTCATTAGTGCACAGCAGTTATTATGAGTAGAAAGCAGTATTTTCTACAAGCAGTCACTACACAGTGTGATGTCTTTTTTTCTATGCAGCAGGGCTAAACTCAACAACAAACCCTCAGTCTCTTTTAACTGTTTTACTACAAACACATGGCTTTAGGGCTGAAATGATAAGTTGATTAATCAATTAGTCGGTTGTCAGAAAATAAACTATTATGATGACTGTTAAAGTCATTTATCAAGCAAATGGGCCAAACATTTGCTGGTTCCAGCTTCTCAAATGTGAGAGGTCCTGGCTTTCCACTGTTTTCTATCATTGTAAATTCAATATCTTTGAGCTTTGACTGTTCAGACTCAGACAAAACTAGCACAAGTTTGGGCATTTTCACTACTTTTTATAGAACAAATGATCATATATGAAAATAACAGTTGCAGCCCTACATGATTGTGATGTTTTTGCTCAACTTAAATTAAAATGACTTTCTATTGGAGCTGATCTCCTCTGGTTGAGGTATCCTGCTTAGTGTACAATATCGTCAGTTTCTATCCCTGACTGACATGTCAGATCACATCATGGACGTAAAAGAAACAGTAGCTCCAACTCTTATTTTGTTATCTTTAATTAATGCTTTAGTGCGTACCGGTTTTGTATTGATGAACACCCCGTTACATTTAAGCCTTTGCCAAACAAGTTGATAAAAAGCTTCAAGACTATCAGTTCCACAAAACTCTCTCTTTATTTGTTCAGCATGGGTGTGTTTAGAAATTATTTTTGTCCAGCAACTTTTGCGCAATATAACTTCTTCTGAAGAGTCCATTATGTTTTTTTTAATCTTCCGTGTCCTCCTTGGCTATTAGAAACTGCATGGGGGAGTGGTTTGGCCGTGATTACGGAAGGCTTGTGTCATGTGGATGCAACAACAGTGGTGTTTTCATTATTTAGAATTCCTCATGGGGGCGATAGAAACTGCGCTCTATAGCTTTAAACATACTGACCTCTCGACCCAGAGACCGAGCTTCAGGAGTGGTTAATGAGATTAGAGTTGGTGTGGAGGCAGGTATTATGGCTCCAGACACCACTGTGCTCTGTAGGGCCAATAGCAGTAGCAGCACCACTCCCCACTACCTGGTACCAACAGCACTGAAGGCTAACAACAACCTCTGCAACCTCACTCTCACAGCATAAGGAGCAGCTAATGCTACCTGTAACACAAGCTTTGCCTTTTACATCTCCATATCAACAATCTGGGATGAATCCTACCCTTCACATTGTATCCGAGTGTTCCCTCCAGCTGAGCCAGCGTGTTGCCCCTGGCACCGAGTTGGAGCAGCCCCAGAGACAAGGAGACGCTCACTGGTGACACAATCAGGTTGGAGTTGTTCTCTGTCTCGATGAGCGTCTGATAGAGGCTGACAGTGAACCTGGTGTGCAGCTCTCCCATGCTGTCCTGAAGACTTCCGTTACAGTGGCTTCTCTCCACCAACCAGAAACAAATGAAGAGTGAAGCCACTGGCAGGCGACACATGTCCTCAGTGCTGTAGGAGGGGGAAGTGTCCACAGAGTGCAACACAAGACCCAAAAATCTAAATCCTGTATGACCAAAAGAAAGAAAGTAAATAACCCACTGTGGGCAGTGAGGTCAACAAGCAGCCAAGTAGTATTGCAGTATCATTAAAAAACAACTGTAAAAGTTCTCGACTTATTCTGCAGGTGTGCTGATTTGCAACTGTTTTGTTGGATGCAATGCATTACAATTGAACATAGTTTATTGAAACATCAATTTCATAATTCCATATGTTTTGCATACATTTGCTGTAATGTGATATATATATATATATATATATATATATATATATATATATATATATATATATATATATATAGATATATATATATATATATATATATATATATATATAAATCAGAAAAATATTGACTGAAAGTGTTTTTCTAGGTCAAATTTATATTAAGCAATGTGGAGTGCCAAATCTGAAAAGACATATTTAAGATGTATAAAAAACACAAAACATTAAAATAGCCTGCTATTTTTATGTTTGTCTACAATTTAGTAGCAGCAATAACAGCAATAACAGCAGCCATATTTTGCAAAATTAGTTAAATTTAAGTAGACTGACAAATGCTGTATATTGTATTAATGGTATACTATAGTAATTTAAGGTCAATTTGGAGACATTAATATGATATGATATTAACATGATATAATAATGATAATATAATACACAATGATATTAATTTAACACTCACTTGGGCCATTTCTGCCTACTTAGCATAATATTATACTTATGATATTTATACTTGTCTATAATGTACTTTTACTGAAGTTTAATGCATTGTTGTATTGCTACTTTTACTTAATAAATAATTGGAATACTTCTTACTGCACTCCATAAGTGATGGAAAATGTCAATTTAGGAGCTTACTAAAATTATGAATATAAGTGGCTCACAAGTGCTACAAACTCCCATTAGACTTTAAGTTTAAGGTGACCACTATAGTAATAATTTTAATAATTAATTTGTCTCCGCAGAAGAAATATTATTGTGATTATTTTCCGTTGATGCTCAGTTGAAATGATGCAGCTGCGGGTCCTACCTGCGGACAGGTGAGGTCCTTTTAACTCCAGCTGTTCTGTCAGACTGTCACCAACCATTCAGCCTCTGCAGGGGAGCTGGTGTCTTGTCTGTCCCCGCACTGCAGCTTCTTGTCACTGAATCAGTCCTCTGCTGTCCCCGGCTGTCGGTTCGATTCTCCGGTCGTCTCTCACTGGAGCAGTCTGTAGGCTAGTCATGAGACCGTGTTTAGAGGGGAACGCTCCGCGCCGTGTTCGCGGTCTCCGTCGGCGATGTCCGTACCACTCGTCCGGGATTCCTGCCGCCCCCGGGCTATAAGGAGCCAGGCGGAGGGAGGCATGTCACTGACCAGCAAATCCCAAAACGGGCAGAGGGAAGGGAAAAAAACACACACACGCGCACAGCACGCATGCATGCATGCACGTTTTCTGAAATTTTACACCCAAGGTAAACATTTCTACATAGCATACCTATCTGTGAACAGTGTATCCATGTTCATTCTGTGGATTATCTATATTTTAATTGCTCACCCACAAAACTTGTACAAAAATATATCTGGATGGATGGGCCTGGATACCACTAGAGGATAGTGAGAAAAATAGTTTTAGTAGCCTGTTAATCTGGGCCTAGTAACCTGGCCCTTTAAATAGCCAGATAAGCGAGACAGTGATGCGTTAGGAAAATGTTCACCTACGTGAAGCAATAAGTCCCACACAACACTGTTTTACAGCAAACAATTAAGAAGATCAGCCAACATTTGCTGTCTGAGTTGCTGACAAAACGTTTTATATTGATTGAATTTATGACAGAAAGTTCTGTCCATGTGTGGGCTAATGATGGTGTCTCTTATGGTCCAAGAAAATGTGTTTTCATTTGTAACTATCTCTAAGATTTCTTAAAATGTCTGCCTCCACCCCGATGTCATGGAGGTGAAACGTTCTGCACTGCACATCTCAAAGTGGAGACCTTTCAAGGGAAACAATATTAATTAGGCCTACAACAAGGCAGGGGCCCACAAACTTTGTTTTGCCCTGCCCCATCTATCTATCTATCTATCTATCTATCTATCTATCTATCTATCTATCTATCTATCTATGCTTTGTGTCTGTTTGTGGACATCATTATTGATAACTGTGACAATTGTTATTTCTTATGGCATAGATTTTATATGTTACTATGAATATAGGATATCATATTTATTGCAATTTCATACATCTATTTTCAAGACATCCTTTCTGTTATACAAGACATTCTGCCTTTTGTTGCTATGATCAAAAGACATTGTGCTCTGAGCGTCACACTTCTGCGTCAGCATTTCTAATTGGAATCACTCTGTGGAATGTGGACTCACTCATCATGGACATGTTGCTGCTCCAGCATGTGTACCTGTAATGCATCTCAGCCATCAGGAAGCATCTTAGTATCAATGATGGGTACAGACATGGGCGACAGCAGGAAAAAAGCATATAGACAGAACAGTATTAGAACAATAAAAGATAATAGCCTAGCCTATATAACAATGTACAACATCTTAAATAGTAGTAAATTAGGCTTTATTTTCATACATGAAAACAGCAAATAAAAACCTCTAATTAAATATCTAATTGTGGATGATCTTTTCAAACCTTGCACAGGATAAAGATAAAAAAAGCTTTTCATTGGGATTTGTTGATTTACTGTAAAACAAGTCTACATGCCATGCTAGCAGCAGTGCTTTGAGATACATGCTAATGCTAGCATGGCAACATGTTAACATGTTTTTCAGGTAAAATGTTTACCATGTTCACCATCTTAGTTCAGTGTGATGCCAAGCTAACAGCTGAGGCTCATGGTAACGTCATTAGTTTAGCAAATATTTACAGTAATCATAAACCAAGATGTTGGACTAATTCAAAATCTGACCCAATGATGGCTCGAGATGAAGAGTAAGGAGTCACTAAAATTATTACAATTCATTCTGAGGGAGATTCCAAAGCAATCCATCTAAGAGTTTTAAGACATTGCACTCAAACCCAAACAGATGCAGTGGATGAAAAGTCAGGGGATCACAAAAGTTGTTATGCTATATTGTCTGGGAATCATGAATATATCAAAAGTTTTGGGCAATCCATCCAATAGTTGTCCAGATGTATCAGTCTGGATCAAAGTGGTGGGCTGAGGAACAGGTTGACATTTCCATTGTCACAGTGTTGCTAAAAAACAACATTTCTAATCATCCACCAAAGCATTGCGCCATCAAAAGAAGAAAAAAAAGACAGAAACAGATTTAAAGAAAGTCTTCCTGTATATTCAGATGTTACTCTTGCTAGAGTGAATAAGTGTCAAACAACCTATGAAAAGAGGCAGGACCAATACAAATCCTCCCTTACTATGTAAAACAAAACTGCTCAACATCACTTTAATCTGTTAAATCTTTGAATGTAATTACCTTTGAAAGAGTTACACAGATAAAGCTGTACTGAGTGTGCACATGACCCATCATTTCCCACTCTTAGCAGCTATTAATGTAGTTATAATGCAGTGAGAAGGAGCAGAGAAAATAGGGGACATAAGCATAGTTTGATTTTTACGATTTGTCCATAGTTAATGATGGTATGCCCTGTATTTCACCTAAAATCAATTTTCTATGGAGTGATCTCCCCTCAACTGCCCCTCTTAATTGGGGACATGACAGTCAGCAAAATAAATTGTGGACATTTTTTCCCATGAAGGAGAGAACATGATTGGTAGCCATCAGGTATTTGGCTGCTTTGTCTAATGGGGGATTCCGGCCATTACTGGACTTGACTAATTAGTGGAGGCATGGCGCGGCTTCATTAAACAGAGTCGCCGCATTCTTTAAAACCCAACGCCCCAACTACAAACACAGGAATTTGGATTTTTAAAGACTGGGATGGAGGAGATGAGATGTCACGGTAAGTGACCAAAGACAATTGTTTGAAAAGATGCCACCATAAACAGCAGCTTTCATCTTGGCGGTAGTGAGGCCTTTGAAGAAACACTATGTTAGGGGTTCATATTTGTGAAGTAGAAATAATGATTTGCGCTCTCTGTTTCTGATCTGTGGACCAACTGCAAAGCAAGCTGCTGCTGCTCTGAGGCATCAGGATGGAGGGCAACAGCATCACTCTGCAGTGGGGAGTTGTGCTCAGGAGGCTTCTGCACACTAAAAATAATCATTCTTCACTTATCTGTGCAGGTAATTATGTGCACCTGGCACTGTTTCAAAAGAGCATGCTGATATTAACAGGACAGTCACTTTCACTGCTCTTTGAGCTGCCAGTTTAGATCGCAGTTTGGTCGGCTGCCACTTGGTTACTGACCTGGCATGCCAACCAGTTTGTCTACAGACAATACTGCTGGAGTACACGACGAGCTGCTCTGCCCTTTTGGGGTCAAAGCCAAGTCTCAAGTCTGTATAAGTAAATGCACAAGAGTCCAGTCTAAGCCTCAAGTCTGTTGATAAGATGAGAAGTGAAAGAGGGGAGCAATAGTGTCTCAGTGTATGAGAGTGTTTCTGATTCTGTTGTTAATTGAAGAATTTATTGTGTACAACAAAGGACAATTACCTTTACTGAAACAAATGGTAAATAGACTGTTCTTATATTGCATTGTGCTTTTTCTTTACATTAGCGGACAAAGCGCTTCAGAAAGTCTTCATTCACACACACACTGATGACAGTTGACCTACCATGCAAGGCGCTAGCCTGACCATCAGGAGCAATTTGTGATTTAACGTTTTGCTCAAGGACACTTTGACATGTGTATAGGGAGAGCCGGGAATGGAACCACCAACCCTGCAATTAGTAGACAAAATATTGCTGTCACATTGTGTCTATTGTAATTGCAGGGCTGATTGAGAAACCTGCAGTGTACATACACTGAAAATTGACTTTTTAGGGAGAGTAAACATTAATGACATCTATGTTCTGGTCAAAATACTCAGCCCTTTTTCACAATATTATAATCACAATGTAACGCAGAAGAGTTCTTAGAAACATCCATTTGAGAACATTATGAGATGTTAAATTGATCAGCACCCCTTGTGGCTCTATATCTGTATATAAAAAAAGATATTACAATAATTTGAGATGAATCAGCATTCACTGGTAGTTTTAGACATTTTAGGCTTCAGAATTCTCAACAATGATTCTAATACCTATTATTTACACGTGTATGTCAGTCTGTGTTTCCAGGTTGTTGTTTTTTTTTTATTACTCCATGAGAGTTTTTCCAACCATTTCAAAATATGTACATTGATCAGTGTCTCTGTGTGACTCTGCGATGCCTCCGCCTTTCCCCACACAGCAGCAACTTAATCCCTAACTAACGGAGACTGTCGCCAGGCTCTCCATTCAGACCGCTCACCCAGTCCTTTTTTCACCACCTGACCTTTGACCCGAAGGGAAAATGATAATGAATGAAGGAGGAAGAGGAGGAGTAGGAGGGGTTTACAGAGTACAATTACTACAAACCACAGGAATTCTCGGTGGAAAGAAGAAGAAGAAGAAGAAGAAGTACTACAACAACAACAACAACAACAACAAGAGGCAGAAGGTAAAGAACAACAACAATAAAGATGAACATGATGATGAAAAACTACTACTATAGCTGGCTAACCCACTAATCTTTGATTCATGGTACAGGCCCCAGAAGAAAAACAACAAAGGAGAAGGAGAACAACAGAAGAGTAATAAGAAGAAGAAAAAGGACAACAACAAAGAAGTAAGATGATAAAGATGAACAAGAACGGATTAATAATAAAGATTCAAGTCAAAGAACAGTGTTGTATAAAAGATGAACAAAAGAACAAGAAAAAGCAGACCAAGTTGCAAAGACATTGCTGTTGCCAGTAGACAGTTTTAAAGCAGCCAATGTGAAAAAGTCCAGTGTTAAGGAGAGATGCACTGAGCACAGTTGGGATGTGATTGACAGACTAATTTCAGTGTCCTACTTCCCTTCAGGCTCCTGGGCTTTGGGCAGTTCAGGCGGGGAGGGATTAGAGGGGATGCTGGTGTGCGGGGCCGGGCCAGGCTGCAACAACGCCAGCAGCGCTGTGAGCCGGTGTCGCCAGAGCGATCTGCCAGGTACGCCACGGCGGATTAAAGCTACTAGTGCTGGCACTGTGAGAGGGGCGACGTGAGGGGACGTGTCCCACGTAGCCTTCACCCCGCAGGAGCATGGCTCTGGAGAACCGTGGGAAAAATGTTTGGTGGTTGTTATTTTAAGTGTCAAGACAATAGCTTTAGAAAGCAGAAATACCCTTAAATGTTTGAGAAATGTCCCAAACATTCACTACTGCAACAAATAAAAAAAATAAACAGCCGAATAAAGTTTTACATCATGTTGGTTTCTAACATTGTATCAGTTACACTGTGGAGGTTTTGGTTTGTGCAGCTTTTAATACACATGTTAGTGATAAGTGAAGTAGTTGTAGTAGCATTTTCAACCTGTTTCACTATAGCACCATCTGCTGCCATTTGATATTGAAGGGAAAAGTTGTCTTCTGCATTCAAGGTTCAGTTTTTTGTATAGCTGCAGAAATACCCGTACATCTGGTTAAGAATAATGCTTTGCGTCAGGGGTCTTCATCGTTTTTTAGGCCAAGGACACCTCAGCTGAAAAAGAGGGACCCCTTATAAAATTGAGTTGTATTATACTGGGCCTACAATAACGTGTAGTGCGGCCTAGAGCCTACACATACCTTTGTATGTTGCATAAACACTAATATTATTAAAATAATAATTGTTGACATATTCATATATTTATACATTGTGTTTTAATGTTAAATTGTGGCACAGTGAATATTTAAGCTTAACAGTATCTTTGGATGGCTACCTTATCTATGGGCCAGTAAGCCTATCATCAAAAAAGTTGGGTCTTTACAAATAATATGTTGAATTCATGGTAATGTATATTTTCAGACATATTTTATTGTAATTCTTTTTTTTTTAACTATGGACCAATAATTTGGTGGCCCCCCTGCAGCAACTCTGAGGACCCCCCCTCCCCCAGGGGTCCCTGACCAGCTGTTGAAGACCTCTGCTTTACATTGTAATTACAACAGTAAACCCCTCCTATAACTCACAGACATGTATCTGTATGAGACAACGTGGCACATATGGTCTTTAAAGATCTCTTTTCTCTCATTCTCGTCAGCACGCAACACTCCCATTCTGTGCAAGTATTACTTTGAAAACTTTTTTTGTAGAAGAAAAACTTAGGGTATAAATGTACTGTTGCATAAAACATGTAAACCTTTGTCAGTCAGGGATCTCTGGATTCCAACTACCAGACTGATCTGTTTTCCAGACTTCCTCACTGTAACCTCTGCACTGTGGAAGCAATACATTACACCACTCTGTGTTGATTGGTTGATGATGACATCACCTCTGCAGGACTGCAAGTAGACTTTGCCATGACAACCAGTGTGCCCTATTATTGGATATCCCGCTTCAGCCTGTATGGAAACCACACAAGGAGATTCACACCTGTTTAAGTGCTCATACTGTGGAGAGAGGCAGGTTTAGCAGGCTGAGCTGAAACAAGAGGTCATTAAAGATGTCCCCAGACACAAGAGCATTACAGTGAAAACAGCTCAGTGATGCTGTTTCAACAAGTCCTGAAAAACTTATAGGATGTATAATCTGACTTTATTCATTTAAAGATTAGTTTCAAATCAAGACACTGATAATAAAATCACTTGATGTGGAAATCATGTATTCAAATTAAATCTTTAGCCTCAAAGTTCAACACAAGAGGGCAGCATTTTATTGCATTAAAAGACTATACTGTCTAAATAAGAATATTACACAAACAGTTTTATATGTTAGAAGATCACCCATGTTTCTTCTTTGACCAGGAGGTTAGGAAGTCTTTATTTAGTGACAGTTTAAAACTCATCTTAAGACAATTGTTTAGTTTTTTTTAAAAAATGTTATTATGGCTACATGACTGACCATATTCTGGCTTTAATCTGTAGTTTTCTGTGCCTCACTATCCACCAAACTATAAACCTATAAAGTCCCTTTAACTTTTTATTCACATGAAGTAAGTACTCCTCAGTTTCCCCTTGTTTATTATGGGGTTTAATCACTTGAGGTATAATTCAACAGCCTGTCTCTTAAACAAGCTCCCCCATAAACATCAGGACAGCAGAAACACATCTTCCATCACAGACTGAAAACTCTATTCAGACTGTAACTTGGCCCATACATTAATAATAACCAAACAGTAAAACTGTCTCATATTGTTTCTAAATGTAGCACTTGAAGCTATTTGCTGAAGTTGATGTACTTGCATGATTGTTTCCACATGGTTGAATGCACTTATTGTAAGACACTTTGGATCAGCTAAATAATTGTAATATAATGTAATGTAATCTGCAGAATGTTAAACTGGGCTAAGCTTGAGTCCAGTTGACTGCATTTACTACCTTGGTCTGACTTTTAGTATCTTCTGCTTCTGATGTGAAAATGTTTAATTAAAATGGCCCCTCCAAATTGCCAAAAAAGCAATTACAACTATTTTTTTGCCAATATGAGTGTTTTGATTTTTTATTAGTTATCATCTGGGCATTTGCACTCCAAGCCAATAGGGGAAAACCACGTAGTTATGGTGGTGTCCCTCATAATTACACATCTGTGCACTTTGATGATGTGCTTGGTTGGTAGCACAACTTACACCTTAAAGCTCCCATATTATGCTCATTTTCAGGTTCATAATTGTATTTTGAGGTTGTACCAGAATAAGTTGACATGGTTTCAAATTCAAAAAACACCATATTTTTGTTGTACTGCACATTGCTGCAGATCCTGTTTTCACCCTGTGTGTTTGGGTCTCTGTTTTAGCTCCAGAGTGAGACATCTCACTTCTATACTATCTTTGTTGGGAGCTGCACATGCTCAGTAGCTCGGTAAGATCACATCAGCTAGATAACTTTTTCCAACTTTGGTCCGTAAAAGGCAGGATTAGCTGGGAGTCCTCTTCTAAACAAGGGCACACTTATGGAATACCTGCAGAACAGGGACATGGAAGTAGGTTTTTTGTCGATTATGGTGAACTAGTGTGTGCTGTGGCAGTGTTTTGCCATTGAGAATGACCTAGCATGCTTGTGCTAGCATGCAACAGTTAGCCATTTAGAAAGCGGTGGAGATTTTGAACAGCTCACCCGGAGACTGAAGGCAGAGGACATTCAGAAACCTGTATCTCACTCTAAACAGCATGGATAGTTTTTTTCCAAGTTTGTATGTGTGTGGAAGCACTAAAGATACAAAATAACACCCCAAATCCCATAAAAAGTCAGTCAGTTTAATATTCTTGATGTAAGGAACAGACTCAAGGCCATTCACCACAGTAAGTGCCAGTTTCCTAACTTAGTTGTTTGACTTACCAATTATCACACTGAGGTGCCAGCTGATGGTATGAGTTTCTTTTAATTCTAAGTTATTCACGTACCAGGACTATCTGTTTTGTTTAAACTCCCATAAATTCTGCATAAAATATGAAACTGCCTGGTAGTCACTTTGCTGTCATTCTCACTAACTTGACTAAGCTACTTGGGGGCCTTCAGACTTTAACCTGCTTTCCCTTTAATCTTAATATGTGCTATGTATAAATAAAGTTTTCTATATTCTCATATTAATGCTCAAACCACATTAGCATTTTAAAAAAAAACACTTTGATGTAAGTAAAATAGAGAATCAAGGCTGGAAAGGGACCTTAAAGTGTGTAGCACACACTACATTTATTGAATAGTGTATCTGTACACAGTGATGTTTTTTCTCCTTTAAATGTGCATTATATAACCTGATATTTACACAAAACTTAAAACTACAAGCAACAAAAGCAACATTTACAAATAACATGAGAGCATCAAATACAGTTTGTGCTGTGCTCCAGTTTACACTGTTGCTGTAATGTTAGTTTTACTATCAAACACCAGAGGGCAGAATAGAGCTGTGGGTGGTCTTTACTGGCCTGAGTGAATCCTCTCATCTTAAAAAATATTTCATTAAATGTAGAATTCTTGATCTTCTTCTTCTTCTTCTATCTTGTCCGTCTCTTCAACAGGTGCACTAATAATGCTGCAATTGTCAGACTGGTTTATGGAAACATCACTCAGGGACGTAGTGTTCATACTGCTGCTGAGGATACGTGACCCAAACAAGGTGGAGGGAGGGCTGTTGGCGGAGAAGCTGTTTGGAATCCGTCCCAGTGTGGCTGCCCTGTAGGCATTCTCTGGGAGGCCAGGAGAGAGGGATGGACCGATGTCTTCTGGTGGTGCCGATAATGGCCGAGAAGTCTGTGGCAGGCTGGATTTGATGTACGCAGACACCACTGTGAGGTCCACATTGCTGCCTGGATTCACTTTGTTCCCTGTGTCCACATCTGTCTCTTCGGCCCCAAGCAGAGCGTCCAAGTTGAGCCGGAAGGGCGGGACGAGGGAGGAGCTCCGGTTGAGGGAGTGGCTCCTGTGATGGGGGCTGGGAGGAGGTCCGGGCGAGGAGCAGGTGGAGTGGGAGCTGGCTGAGCCCAGGTTGGGTAGAGAAAGAGGGAGCTGGACCGGTGGCCACTCCACTGGGCCCTCCAGGTGTCCGGATGGTGCTGGTCAACCCACTGGTCCTGCTCGTCACAGGCCAGAGGGTGGGAGCTGTGGGAGGTCTGGTGGACGCTGGGACGGGATGTTGACCGGTGGTGGTGCCGACGGTTCCTGTAGGAGGAGGCGCTACGGGTGAAGGTGGATGGAGATGAGGCTGACTCAGTGACAGACGATGATATGTAGCAGGGTTCTTGTGGGTGTTTGAAGTGTGCACCTTGGACCTGAGCAGGAAGAAAAAGAAAACCAATGAGAATGTTTACTGTAACAAATTTACTTTATTTATTTATACTTCTAAAATCTATTTTAGGATGAGGAAAAACGTATTTGTTCTAATAAAAGATGAAAAAATGTTTTGTTTTCCATTTTAAAGTTAACAAATCTTGATAGTTTTTAAGTAAGATATGCTTTAGCCTAATAATCAGACTGAATTTCCATTTTAATTGTTGTAATTGCTGCATTGGTGACTCCAACTTGCACAAAGGAGTGTGTGATGAGGAAGCAGGGCATTTCAGGTGTATAATAATCTTACCATCTACCAAGATAGTCCAAAAATAACAAGAGCCTTAAGCACCTCGCACCTTGCTTCTGCTGAGTTTTGTTTTTAACTTTGTCACCTCTGGCAGAGAGATGTACAGGGTTTCCCCCGAGCATCCATTCAAAGGGGACGTGTTCAGGGGTTCCTAGAAAGTGTTCCTTCCCCTGTCTGATGATGTCCTTGGCTTATACCTTGTCTTCCCCTCCTGAGTCATCTGACAATTTGCCAGAACTTCTTTGAGGCAAACTGCCCTTCTCAAACTTCTTCCTACATCTTTTTTTGCTTCCACGGCAACATAGGGTGCAGTCTATCTAGTCTCCTACTTATTATATCACACATACCTGACTCAAAAAAACGGTGTGTGGTTTGCTGGTTTGAAGTGTGCACACATCCTTCTTTAATAAATACCAGTTTAGGTGTGAGAAATGCTGCATGCATGTTTTTGTGCTGTTACCTCTACAGTGGAGAGTGGACATTTGGATTCCATTTGGATTCCATTTGCCTAATTTCCCACAGGTCTGCCTGGTTTGAAGTTGCATTCAGTCAGTTTTATGTATTGGCCAGAGTTCTGATTACCTTTCTGGCAGATTTTGTTGTTTGATACTAGCAAATTTGTTAAGATGACACAATATTTAACCTGACCTTGAAGGTTAATTTTTAACCTTTGAAATCACAGTTTGATTACAATATTTTTGTCAAATAACTTGCTTTGTAGGGCATTGTTGTTAGAGAGCATGGCAACTCTCCCATCTTGTTGTATTTCCTAAAGTGGTCGTTAAATATTAGGTCACAGGGGTTACATATTTCAGACTTTTAACTTCTCCCTGTAGGGCTCTCATGCAACCAAGTGCTCCTCACGCAACGTAAAGGCAGCAAAGTAAAGGAGAACGCGGCACAAGGGAACCATGGTGTGTACAAGAAGCCCCCAACAGGCTTCCTATTCTCATCCTGGCCACTTCATGAATCACACCAGCTGGAGAATTCATCAGCGTCTGTGCAGCCCCATGTGTATTACGCCTCCATTTATGGACCAAAGCATCTCAAAATACAGGGACTGCTGTTCAGAAAACCTGCTTCACCACAAATCTACAGTCTGATTATCATCCACAAAGCAACTAGTCTGGAAAAGTAAGAAGCAATATGGTAGATTCCACTGTCGTTACACTAATGTGGAAATGTTCTTTTCTTTTTAAAATGTGAGGCAGTATTAATTTCATTGTTCTGTCAGTTCAATTTCTCCTCTGTTTTCCTTCTCTCCAAGTATTGAAATACACAGGTCCCTCCTCGTCTCTGCTGATAGTTTCACCATGTTTCTGTTCTCATGTCTGCTCCGTCATCCTGCTTTCCAACCAAACAATACAAGCAGAAGCAATAACTTTCCACACAGCAGCCTTAAGGCAATTATTTCCAAGAGCGAGGGAGATGTAGGAGAGTTTGCAGATTTCCATGTGTTCACGTTCAAAAACAAAAAAAATATGGAAGAAAATCTTAAAGTTCCCAGAGAACAAGAGCTGAACTGTGATCTACCACATCCTCATGACAGACTTAAGTCAGTGCATGAAACAGGCAATGTATTTCTAACATTGATAAATATCCTTGCTGATCATGATTGGAACATTCAAAATATTTCTACAGTACATGTAACTTTAACTTCTGATGTATTATCCTAAATTCATCATTAAAGAAGGAATGTATACAAAAAGAATGATCTAATATTTTGCATAAAAGTAAAAGGTTATGTCAAGAAAATGGCAAAAAACAACCACAAAATTGCGAGAGTATTGACTGGAGTATGTCTATTTATAGTAACGTGTGCAGCTTATTACACAACCAGCTTGTTAAGGTGACACCAGTTTATGAGAGTGTCTTGTTGAGTGTGTTATCGCTGATTGAGAGGATAACAATCAGACCAGACTTTAATATCTGCTGACTGTATTTATTTCTTTTATAACGGCATGCTGGGTACAGCTCGTTCTCGCTACAGCACATTCAAGAACAGATGAAGAAAGAGACCAGAGATGTAAAATTGTAGCAATCTGTATCTCATTTGCATTGCTCAGTGCCCAAGGATGCGCAGTGGAGGGGGGAGGTGTGTGTGTGTTATAAAACCACAGGCACAGCAATAGGCCCATTCAGAACAGGCACATTTTGAATTGCACTCTTCAACTTAAAAGTTGATGCTATGTCAATGTTGTCTTCACAACTTGTTTTCACTGCCCTCAGGTGGACAAAAAGAAATCCGTCATTAAAGTTTTAAAGTTAGAGTTAGGGGCTTGGGAATGTATTGTATCAATGACTGTCCTCACAAGGATGAAAGCACAAATGTGTCAGTGTGTGTGGAGAACAAAGTGAGAGTGTAGTGTAGTGTAACAAAGCACCAATGTTTTCCTCTCTGTTTAACCACCCTCTGTTTTGGTTCTCTCTCCTCTACAGTCCACTGCCTGTTTTCTGCCTTTCACTCTCTTCTGCACTTTATCTGTCTTCTTCTTTCCTTCGCTCTGAGCCATGAAGCGGTTGTATGGCTGCATACTTATCCCTCCCACACAGGAAAGAAAGAGGCAGTGAGTGTAGTCGTCTACTCTTGAGGCTATGATTTAAAACCTAATGACACTTTAGCAAGGCCAAAGCAAAACCAGTGTGTGTGTGTGTGTGTGTGTGTGTGTTTATCCTAAAGATGATGCAGGTCAACTGCATGCATTTACTGAAGCTATATCTTTGCATGTTTGGATGAAAGTGTGTGTGCCTCCGTCTGCTAATAGGACATGACAGGATCTGTCCAGTTTTCCGTGAGGACAACATGCTACAATGCTGGTGAGGAGCCACAGCAGGGGGCGCTCGGTAATGAGGATGCTGACTTGGCGATAATCAGACACTTACTCTTGTAAACTTCAGTTATGTTGGGATGAGCCAGGTCAGCCAGAGATCTGACCTCAGTGAGACAAAAACACCACCAATGAACAGTAATCCTCAACAACACAATACTACAGAAGCAAGAACATTTGGGATTGAAGTTAATAAAACAAGTTTGATTGTAGCTCTTTTACTGGGGTTTTCCAAAAATTGATTTGATTAATTGCAAAGTTTAGTTTCTAACAGTGACAGTGAAACATTTTTTTTTTTAGAATTTGCTGCAATTCTTCATTTCTGTGGTTTCTCATAAAAGAAGCTGAAATTATTAAAGCTGATTGCCATGTTGTGTTGTTTTTTTGTGTTAATGAACATTGAGGATACCATAACAAGAATGCTTTGAATGTACAATGGGGGAAATACTTATAGAACTACTACAGAAAGGAATACTGTGACTTCATTACTCAGTACATATCATACGCTAACCACTATCATGACACAGTGTAATGATGCTGTGTGTTAAAGTGCAGAGGACATGACTTCATGCCAGGTGGCAGTTAAGCATCATGCATATGGTCCATTGTCATGACAGATTAGCTTATTGTTTCTATCAGTGCTGTTCCAATCCCAGTAATGGACTGCTGCTTAATCGGCTTGAACTTTCAAAACTACTTATCTGGCCGCCTGGACACATATCCCCTCTGAAATTGATACCGTCCAAACGTGTGTGTGTGTGTGTGTGTGTGTTCTAACAGCATAAATCTTTGTGGGATTATTCTGAGACAGATGTGTACATGCAAACGTTTTACAGTGTGGATAGATGATAATGGATGCATGTATGGCTGGATGGATTGAATGGGGCTACAACTTGAGGAAAATCAAAGCTACTTTGCCTACTGTGTGAGTTTGTTATTTTTGGCTGCAGAATCTCTTTCTTTTTTTTTCCTTTCTCTCTGCTTTGATTGTTCTTTCACCCAGAGACACCGACTTTCTCTGTATTCTTGTAAGCAATTATAAATACAAATTGTAGATGGTGTAAGTCAACTTTTTTCCTTCCTTCTTTCTGTCTTTCTTATTTTGTCATTGCAACTTGGGGCTACAGTCTGTGCTCTGAGTGAGACTAGAGTTCCATAGAACTGAAGATAAGACACTGACAGATTTGTCCTGATCCAAAGAAACTGGGAAATTATATACTATCCACCATTTTACTTGAGTCTCCCTTGAAAAGCAGAAATAGTTCATGACATGGACACCTACAAACAAAACACTGGCACCAATTCAAAGCCCTCTTACTTGCAGCAGGATCTTATTTCCATCGTAGTCCTCTGTCTGCCAGCGGACTTCACTGATTGGGCTGCAAGGGTGGGGTAGCAGGGGTACCAGCATCCCAACATCTCGTACCCTCATTTCCATCACCGCTGACTCCAGCACTGCCGGACTCTGACCTCGTGGGAGCCTCTTAAATGACAATTGGATCTCCATATCCGGGTTGGAGTACACCACAAAGAAGCAAAAGTCCTCCTTCTTCTGCGCTACCTTGCGCTGAAGCAACAGCTTGTAAAGCCGCACCATGTCAATATAATTTTCATGTCGGCAATAAACAGTGAATCGCACAATTTCTTTCCCATAATGGACCTGCCGCACAGCCCAGAGCGGCGTGCCAGCAGACAGAGTGAAAAAGTCCTGACTGCATGGTGCCAGCGGTAACATCCGCCGGCCATTGCTGACTTTTTCAGTGTGGTGGTAGCGCCAAGGTGGCCTGTGCAGAGTGCGGTGCAGCATCAGGATCTGCTCCTCGCCACCGTATGCCTCCTGGAGGAAGACGATAACTGCCAAGGCTGGCTGGCAGGCTGCAACCGAGCTGCCGTTTTGATGGTGCTTGGGCCAAGAGACGGAGGCCCGCTCTGAGACTCGGAAGAGCTGAAGCTCAGGGTGGACCCACGCCAGGACTGCATCAGCAGCACGCTGCAGAAACTTGCCATGGCCAGGGTCGGCGATGAGGTGGACGCTGACAAGGAAGGGATCCTGGAGCTCGCCCATGGATAACTCACCTCCACATACAACAGCATCAAGACAAGAGATATGAGAGGGGGCATGAAGAGAAATGGGATGAGAGAGACACAGGGGAAGATGAAATTATATTTTAATCAGCTTGCTAACTTTGAGAAAACAAAACTAGACATTGTTACATGCATTCAATGAAACTGTGACATGTAAACAAGTATGGTTAAAGTTGGGAAAAGATCCTGGCAAAGAAACTACAGTAAGTTATGGTTGAGTTTAGGCAACTTAAACAATGAAAGGTCAGGGTAAGATTGCAACCCCTTACCATTCCTCATAGAAAGGTTTTTACATAAAGGGCACACTACTAATTCTGCATTGACACTGAAAGTTGACACTAGATGTTAATCAGACTCCTCTCAAATCAATATAATTCTTAGCCGTACTGGGGCTGTTTTTTACTCAACATTTTCTTTCTTCTTCTTTGTTTAGCTCTTTGTTCAAGTTTCCCCATCCTTTCCCTCCCTCCTTCCCACAGGTCTCTCACTCCTGACCTTCTCCATTTCACTCATCCACATCTAACTCCATCTTTCTCCCAATTTCTATGTTTACCTTTCTCCCTCCCCTCTCACCCTCCCTCCTCTCTCCTTTCCACCAGACCCATGTGGAGCAGGGCTCCTCCGTGCAGGCTCATTAGTCCCATTAGGAGGTCATTACTGAAGCCCAAAGGAATGTTTCAGACCACAGCAGGAGTGATGCATTCAGGTGTAGCCTCCACATAAACCTCTGACCTGGAAAAGCTTGGCACCCTGGCACAGGTACTGCAACACTAATACTTAAATATTCCCAAACTCCAAGTCATATTTAGCCAGCGTTTTCATTCTTGCATGTTACATGTACACATTCACAGGAATATCTCCTCATCTCCATGTTCTCTCATTTTGCTACGGCCTTTATCTGACATCTCGTGGGACTTGTCCCATTTCGTCTGTGCTTTGAGGCAGTTTGGGAAAGGACATAGTCTTCTTGTCCCTGGCACAGCAGACTGTTTGGCTGTTGCCAGAATCCCACCATGAAACAGAGGCCAAACAGGGGCAAGTTCAGTCTCATGAGTCCCATTGGCCTTTGTAAAAAGACAGCTGACCAGAGAGGTGACATTTTCTAAATGTTAAGATCAGGTTTCGAGGAAACATTGTTCAAAAGGTGGCCATTAGAGCTGTAACGACAGTCAGCTCATGGTCCACAATCATAAACAAGACGGGGCTCCTGTTTTCATACATGGTTGAATTATTTTTACAAATTGGATGTGCAAAAACAATATTACAATTTTTTTTTCTTGCTTCTGCAGTTTAATTCTTCAACTTTGTTTAAACAAGGTTGACAAATGAAAATATGCTTAGATAATGTCCTTGAACAGGTTGGACTGATGACAACAACACAAAATTCTTCTTCACAAGACCCCGATTACATTTTTCTGGAAAATCATCATGTCAGCATTTTCGGATAAGGAAACCCCTTAACAGGGAACTACTTCTAAATGGAAATTGTAATTATTTCCATTGGCAGTTCATATCCTTGTGAGTAGGTCACGAGTCTTGGATGTCAATCATTGACTTTATTTACAATTACTGTTACTTAAAATTGTAAAAAACTAAGTCTGAATAGATTCCATAAGGTGATTTGAAAGGAATCAGATTAAATAAGCAGATTTAATATTGGATTTACATTTGTAAAAAAAATGCCATAAAACCCTAACCTTAACATAAAGTGTCCTTGTGGGTAAAGAGATAAATACAGCAGGATAAAGAAAGATCCACTGTAGGTTTAAGCTGGATGCCAGGGCACAGACGTCCTGACACACACACACACACATACACACACACGCTCACACAGGGTGCCACGCTCTTTAACAACTAGCTAATTAATCCATTTAGCTGCCATAAAGACACCAAACACAGGGATGATATGGATCTTTAACGTTATTTACTGTACAGCACATTGCACATACAGCTTGTCACAGCTTGATTTCTCTACACTAACTCCTATTACACCCAGTTCTCACAGTGTCCCAGAAGTGGAAATTACAATGTTTTCACTCTGTCGTTATTACACACAGGCCTGAATTACACACACATGTTCAGTACCTTTGCATGCACTAAATGGAGAGATGTCAGAGTGAGGGGGCTGCCCATAGAAAAGCACCCCAAGCAGGTGGAGGTTTGGTGTCTTGCTCCACAGCACCTTGGCAGTGAACTGGCACCTCTCCAGCTACTAGTCCACCACCATAATTTGGTCCGTATGGGGACTTGGACGAGCGACCCTCGGGTTCCCAACCCAACTCCCTACAAACTGAGCTACTGCCAACCCCCACATGATCCAAATCACAGGGTATGGTGCATCTGTGCTGCATTCATGAATAATTGGAAAAATTTGTTCCTGACTGAGATAGGGCATGACCTTGGCAGAGGTCTGCGCTCTCCAAAGTCCCCTTCTTGTTTGTCTATTTTTACACGCGTTCACCTCTATCACATTTACTTCCCTGCCTTTCTACTCATCTATCCAAAGTTCTTGGGAGACTGTAACTAAAATGACTCTGGGATTAAAGAAGAATCTAAGTTTGGGTGAGGATCGAGGCCACCATTAAACTGAAGGCCACACACACTTGTTTATTTCTGTCTGATAGGATTAGAATCAAACAACAGTTTGAAGCACGGGGATGATTAGTATCCAATTGGATATTTAAAATCCTAGAAGACACTTTGCATTCACGAGTGCTATTGCCAACCTTTAATGACACATGTGCAACTAAACCAACTACACAATACATTTTGAGTACCAGCTAACACACATTCATCTTTAGTTCGCAATCACTCACTTAGAAACTTGAAAGCTAACGTTGCTTGAAAGTTTCTGCAGAGGAAATAAAAGGTTGGTTCAATCTACTCGGAGTAGGTTCACTGAGAGTTAAGCATGAATGGAGCCGTGATACAACAATTCACCATGGTAACAACCACAAAGAATGGAAATACTCATGTGCACATACAGCTGCTCAAGTCAATGCGTAAGTTCTAATATAGTGTATTAATTTCATATTTAATCACAGGTAACCTATAAAATTACTGGTGAAAACTGGAATGGTAGTAATGGCTTTACTAATATGCTCTACATTAACAATGTTGTAAAGAATACTGCTGTTTGCAAAAAAATGTAATGCGACACAAAGAATGTGCTGGGATGTAAGAGCATGTCCACAATGGGTGCCGTTAGTGATATAAGGACAAATAAGGTTATGTAGGATACATAACTGATTGACTGGGAAGAAAAACAATACCGCTCAAATAGGAAAGTATCTGGAAATTAAAATAGATCTATTGTCGGGGCTTCAATATCATCTCACGACGTAGGTTACTGTATGTTTAACTCCCTGCGAAGTAATACAGCTTCTTCATCAATGGGATCATCGACAAAAGGAAATGCCATGTTAGAGAAATAAAATGTTTTATAGCCTGCCTAACATGGTTAATAAACCAACACTGTTTTTTATTCATGCAGATAACAAACTGCGCAAAACTGCGCCTATACAGACTGAATGAATGAATGAGCAAATGAAAGAGCGCTGTGTCAGAGGGAGGAGACTTAGAGAAGAAAACCTGCTCCCGACCAATAGGTTCACAGGCTCAGTTACCATAGTAACTGACTCTAAGGTTAAGTTACCTCTCTTTCTGGAACAGGCTGGAGTTACCCCTCTCTCTCAGGTTTGATTAACCTCCCTTTCTGAAACAGAAAACCCATTAACATACTCAAAGTTTTCACTAAACCTGCTTTCTGAAACGGACCCCTCTGCTCTCACTCACTGTTTATTTACCGTAACATTAGTACCATCAACTTGGAAACAAGTTGATGGCACACTTAACATAAAAGCTACAACTTAATACCTTGAACATTAAAGCTGATGCGTTCCTCTAGCAATAAGGTTTAATGGGGAGCTGGCTCACAAAGAATAAGAATACATTAGAGATTAAGTCACACCAATCCTGTGAATGGAATGAAGGGGGTTTGTGTGTGTAATGCTGGGGAGGAGTGTGTCTCTAAGCTCTTAATCTACTCGAGTCTTCAAAGTGGAGCTGATATCCTGACTCGACTGACTATGAACACACACAAGACTATGCACAACCATCCTCAACACACACTAAATCAATTTGCAAATGTATAGAGGCGTGTCTTTTCTCATTCCCACAGACGTTTACCTCCACTCTGTGTTTCAGTGTTAACTGGCAACACATGCTTGCAGCCATACGCACGGATGATGACGTGAGATAAAGCAACACGCCTTCTAGTGGCCCCTGCACATATGAGAGTGATTAGTAGCAAAAACTCAACTAAGGCCTCTGACTGTGTGTGTGTGTGTGTGTGTGTGTGTGTGTGTGTGTGTGTGTGTGTGTGTGTGTGTGTGTGTGTGCATGTGTACTGTAGTCGCAGCTTCAGCTAGCTTGGACCTCAGTGTAAGTCAAAACAACTGAATGAGGAAATTCAAGATGGGGGCCCCTTTTTGTCGTCTGGTAAAAAGAAAGAAAAAAAGTTGCAGGTTCTAACACTCATACATTGGTTTAACTAGTGGCAAGGAAATTAAAATTTGTAAAGTTTTGACTTTAATAGCTATTAATTTTACTTAACACTAACACTGATATATCAACATCTCTAAGTGGATATAGCAAACATTTCGGCAAACATTGCTTAATTTGTTGCTTTTACAGTATGTCCAGCAGTCACAGAGCAACATTATCATTTGAGTGTGCGTAACTGTGTATCTCACAATGTAGTTCTTTAAAAATTATATTTGGATTATATTTTTTTCAGAAAAGCCTGACCAGGGACTTGGGTTGCAAATTAGCCTATTGCCTAGAAACCTTTTATGCAACATCTACACATATTGTGGCCTTGACTGTAATACTTATATATGTAATAATGGGTGCTGCATTGTCCCTGACAAATAAATTGATAACAAAAATAAATAATTTATTATTATTATTATTATTTATTATTATTATTGTGTTTCTGGCCCCTTGGTAAATGTAAGTCCAATATTCTCTCTTTTAGCTCTATTTTTGGACTCTACCAACTCTTGAGGGAAATAGCTGTTTCATTATGTCTTTAAATGCTCCACTATGTTTACCAGCTAGTCACCCGTCTGCTGTTTGATGCTGAGCAGGTAGCGTACAGTACGATTTTGGAGCTTGATCACTGAAAACAGTGGCTGCTGCGGCCAATAACGCCGCTATGAGAGGGTTGAGAGTGAACCAAAACAGAAAAGTTGTGGATTGACCAGCTAAACAGTGAGCTGAAATTCCCTCTAAAGCTCTGTAGTGGGGAGTGAAGCTGCATATTCAGGTAACAATTCTCTGTAAGTTCACTGAGCAACCTCTTCCACTGTGTCACATTGTCTTCACATTTTCATTTGATACATGTGTGGCATTTAAAAAAATATTGATTATTGCCATTTCAAAGGATAAGTCCAACAACATTCTATTATGAACTTGTAATAAATCCAATTGAAATACCAAAACCTACAACAAATTGTCTGTGTATTCAAAGCCTAAAATATATTATTCCTCTGTGCCACAGAGCTCCATTGTTATCTAAAAATGGTTAAAAACACTATATTGAGCCACATCATTGCCCTGGATGACATGTTTGGTCCCTGTCATGAACACACACACAACATAGTTTGTTTAAAGTCAATCCCACATTCACTACACTGCTGCTGTTAATATCACAAAGCAACAGTGCCTGAAATGGACCAGTATTCATCAGTACTGAGTACTGGCACACTGATTTTTGTCCACATGAGACCCCTTACTTCTAATTGTTATTAACAGTATTATATATATTATAATAAGACTCTGAGACATTAACATGAGAACGACAACAACCACCGTTTCACAGAGGATAAAAGCAATCAGATCAAAATGTGGAGCCGCTGTTTTCTGGCTTTAAACTGCTGCTTGTTTCAAATTTACAAATTAGATTAGATAGGTTACAACAGACTGTCTAAAGATTAGAGGGGGAGACTTAGTAAGGAGACCAAAGCCAGTCAACACGGCTACTCCAAGTTCATATGTTCATGCATGCCATGTGGCATGCATGATAGATAGACAAATAGTTGAAGAGGTGCTGATGCTATAACACTATTTAACTATATTTTCTATCAATAGGAAACCGACCCAAACATGCCGTGCATTTAAACACATCTCGTTTTTTTTTTTTTTGGGCAGGTATAAAGCATAGACATACAATAACAGTACCAACTAAGAAAATTGAAGAGGTAGTCCTGATTGTTCAACAGTGAAAACTATTTAACTATGTTGTTTTATTGTTTTCACTTTAAATGTCGTACGAGAGCAGAGCCAAAACAACAAAACATTTCACTGTGCAACTAATTACAGACTGCACTGAATGTGCACTCAGTGAGCACACACGCACTAATTCATTAACTTGAAGTTCCCACAACAAGGCTGACAGACAAAACTGCTTCAATTAGACCATTAACAAACAGCTGACTGAAGCGTATTTAGCGGCGATCACAGCCTCATAGTCCAAACCTCATTTTGGAGTACGCACATTTGGAAACACTTAATCCAGGCTGCTTTATGGCTGTGTGCATGTGTGTGTGTGTGTGTGTGTGTTGGGTTGTTACGGGTGGTCCTTGATCAGGTACTATTCAAACTGACTGTGCTGAAAGTGCCTTGGCTGATATCACTGCAAATGGTTTGGCATGTAAATAGATACTCAGCACTGTGACTAGAGACCAGTGCGTCATCTTCCCCAGTGTCTGAGAATGCAAGTTTGTGCTGCTCAGAGTCAAGATGGAGAGTGTTGGAGCGGACCAACACCTGGCTGCAGGGACTACTGACTATCTCACCAACAGACCACAGTATATGAGGCTCCATCACTGTGTGTCTGACGTGGTGCTCTGCAGCACAGGTGCCCCTCAGGGTACGGTGCTCTCCCCCTTCCTTTTCACCCTCTATACCTCTGACTTCACTCACAACACCACCCACTGCCACATCCAGAAGTTCTCTGATGACACAGCCGTTGCTGGATGTGTTTCTGAGGGGAATGATCTGTAATACAAGACTGTTATCAGGGACTCATCAGGGTCAGCTGGTGTGAGCTCAACCAGCTTCAGCTTAACACCAGCAAGAAAAAGGAGATGATCGTCAACTTTAGGAGGAAAACATCCCCTTTCACACTGGAGCGCATCCAGGGATCGGACATTGAGGTAGTGGAGAGCTACAAATTCCTGGGTGTTTACCTAAACAATAAAATAAACTGGACTGGTAACACCCCTATTTAATTTAATTTCACATCACTTACTTACTTACATTGCACTATTTTTCATACTATGGCCACCTCACTTTAGTTTACTTTAAAAAACTTTTTATATAATGCCACTTTACATTCATTCAGTACTTTTTGCACATTGTCTGTTGTTTGCCTCTTGTTTGTTTGTTTGTTGGTTTGTTTTTATTGTGGAAAAACTGCTTCTGTAACAAGTCAATTTCCCCATTGTGAAATGAATAAAGTATTATCTAATCTAATCTAACCTAATGAAAGGAAAAGACGTAGTGAATGCTCAGACCTCACTTTGACCAATAAGGGTGTAATATACACCAAACACAATGACACAAAAATAAAGTGTGAGGCAGAACTAAAGCTGTACTGATATTAAAATTTGAGGTAGAAAAATGCATATCATAACATATCCCTTCTTTCCAAACACAACCACGTAGCTATAGTTGACTTGCGCCTCCTTAAAAAATGTAAAAGTAGAATGTAAATCAAATGCACATCTACTAGTATAATCAAATATTTTAAAAGTAAATTTAAAAAATGTAATGTGCAGAAATGTTTGAGGTCATGGTCAAACTAAAATTAGCAAAAGTAAAACATAAAATGTAAAAATGCAGCCAAAGCACCTTTCTTTCTTCCGGTTTCTATGTATATATACATCTGTCTGACAAACGAGTTTTACACATCTGCATGATGTTCAGCAGTTCTGAGTGCAACTTTAAACTACAGCAGAGCTTGAATTATTTTAAGGAAGAAAGTATGACTTGACAGGCTCCTGCACTTTCACAAGTAAGTACTTAATCCACTGCCGAATATACAACAGAGTCCGTCATGTACAAATGTTGGAGAGTGGATTTTTTTTTTCAAACTTGCATACACACATGTTCCTGGTTCTGCTAATCTACTGCCTGTCTGAGCCAGATAAGAGCAGGGCCACGGGAATTATTCGATGCACAGGCAGTCTGGACGAGCAAAGTGTTTGACTATGTGGTAAAGATGAATAATTTTTTACCACTGACGACTTACACTACCACAATAACTTGGATGAGAACCAAGGACTGGACTAACCCCATCAGTGATACTATTATGGCCAGCAGCTTTTCAGCAATAGCCATTACATGTATTTACATTCTGTATAATTCTTCATACTGTATAGTGGTTTTCATTGCAATTGGCAGAGTCCGCCTTTTTTGTGTGAACCAAGTTGCTTACTAGAGCACAAAAGAGTCAATGTTACTGTTTGGAATTTGATCTAATTGATATCAGGCTCTCTGTTCACTCTTCCACAGTGTATCAGAGCTGTATAAATTCCTGCTAATGCAAACCAAAAAAAATTCCTGCTGCATTTTAACTTTAAGAGGGTTCGACTGGGAATGTACAGGTGGCTTTAATTGTGAAGCATCCACCGGAAATAAAGTGTATTTTTCCCCAAGGTTAATTCATTTTCGGCAGATTTTGTCAGCAGATAACTGTTTCATTTTTGCAAGCATGAATGGAGTAAAGCACATATGCATATGTGTGTCTCAGCGAGCAGACATCTGCTGGTGACAGGTTGAAAATATAAACCCCTGACATCAACTTCTGACTCCAAGGCTTTTGACTACTGTCAATCCTGTCTAGGACTCTGTGGTATAAAACACTTACTGAACTGCACAATATGCTGATGCATATTTATTTTATTCACTGTTTTGAAATCTTCCTTTCATTCTTCATTTCTTTCTTAGAAAGATATATATCCGCAGTCTTTGTTTTGCTTCCCATTACCTGCAAACATTGGATAAATCCTGAGTAATTTTCATGTTTTCTTTTCATCTTTCATCCAAATTTTTGTCTCTTTTCTCTCTCTGGCTATTTCCTCTCTCTTTCATGTGTCTACATCTGTGTATAATAAGTACATCTACAGTAGATTTCTTCCAGATATTCAAGTGTGACAAATCATGCATTATAGTAGTAGTAGTATATTTGTATTCGCGTCTCTGCCTGGCGTCTTTGTGTTGCAACAGTCTGACCTATGCATAGTTTAAAACCTTCTTTTGGCCCAAAAACATTCATTACTCTGACAGCCGGATCCCTCCGGCTTACATACATGTACACACACACACACACACACACATGCAGAAACCAATTGGAGGCAAGGTCACAGGTCACTCACGCTGAATGGACACTGATCTGCTGTGAGCAATAGTGAGTGATGTTGTGTGATTAAGTGTTTGGGGTGGGGCTCAGTTGAAGCCTCTTGAATCGAAACCCATTTACCTTCTATTGAGCGATCAAAAGATGCTGCACACACCAGCTGCTGACAGCATAAAAGACAGATTACACTTAGCATTTTGTTTTCGTCACTGCTGTTGCATGAAATCTCCACTTCTTAACACTCTGAGTGATAAAGAATATTACAAAAGCCTTTGCATTTATGAAACATTTTAAAGAATACATATACATTCAAGGTGGCAGTGGTACAGTATGTTGTGTATATATATCATTTGTCATTTGTAACATTTTCCAGAATTGGCTTCAGTCTTCAACATGGAAAAAACTATACTGTTAAGTGAGTTGTTTAATCCTAAACTACATTTTTAATTTAGCAGGATTTGTTCAGTGTATGAAACAGCTGCCTGTCTATGACTAGACTTGTCTTGATAATGACTTTTATTTATGTTAGATGTTTTATGCTTATATTCTGAATGTTTTAGCAACATGGCTCTGCCTACAAAAGCTTTAAATGAACAATGAACAAGTTAACAGTAATAGACTCACTGTCCTAAACAACAACATATTGACATAGTTTCAATTTCAAGCTATTTGAATTTCTCCAGTGTCTGTTGCATAGGACCTAAAGTAGAGTATAACCTCAGTCATACCGATGTTGGTAGTTTAACATGATATAAGTCTGTCTACAGTGGGGCTTATGGCTTGTCTAAGCTGAGGTCAAAGGTCAGGGGTTAAGACCACCTGTATAAATATGAGTACGCTCTCTACCAGAACCTAAATATATTTCTGTTAAGGCAGGAGACGAAGGAGACTGATGCTGCATGCAAGTGCATATAAACTCCTCAGGGCACATGGACATGCATGAATATACACACAGAGGACAAAAACAAGACAGCTACACACAGAGCTGAGACAGATGACTTCTCTATATTGTTCTGTCACATCTCTGTAAAACCATTAATCTATTCCGTCCTTTCTGTTTTCATCATTAGTGGAGGCATTAGTTTGATAAATAAGCTGACGCTGCTTTTTCACTTCTATCTGTGTGTAGGATGTGTAGGTTTTCATAAACTAATTTTCTCAGACTCAGAGATAGTATTGGACAAAGACCTTCCTGTGATGTTCAATAATTTCAGAGATCACTGTTGTCAACCCTGAGAGAATCCCTTACTAGCAGTTAAACATACCATACCCTTTACACATTTGAGGGGTCTTGTTATATGCAGTAAATGGACATCTGCCAGCCAAACAGACAGAAGTATTGAAATTGGAAAGTATTTTCTATTATTATTATATTATATTCCAATCATCCTATGGATGACTTTCAGTCTATACATCTCAGTGAAAGCTACAAGCAAACAAAGTCACCAGCAATTCTGGTCCAGTAGTGTCTGTCTAATTGTGATCACACTTTTCCATACTGTATTTAAAGTTCTTGTGTTTTTCTATGCATGTTTTGTTCCCATCCTGACCTCCAGAGGAGACAGAGACAATAGTGGGCAGAAGATCATCTGATACAGTAAAGACAAAGGGAAACATGAGGGGGAAAGACCAAACCAGACACTGCTCGGTCACTCTGTGTGTGCGTGTGTGTGTGTGTGTGTTGGTCTTCCACTTCCTGATGTGCGGGTGTGGTGCCGGTCCTGTAAACCAGATTAATGGGCTAATATTGGATATAATCCTCCCATTGTGAAAGGCCCGGAGACCTGGCAATCAGACTAGGGAGAAGTCATAACCTCTGCAAACACAGATCGTCACAATCATACACACATTCAAACAAAACTACACACACGTTCACACAAAACTACACACACACACACACTGTACGTACAAAAGTACTCAGCAGCAAGTGGAGACCTCGTAGTTCAAGCACTGTTGGCACTTATAACAGCAAACAACATTTAGTAGCTGATCTGTAACTCAATTGCCTAACAATATCATATTGTATCCGCATATGTGATCAATATCATATTGTGGTATCAATATCAGCATCACAGAAGTTATCACAAAAAGTGAAATGAAAATAAATCAAATGAAAGCCATTGCAGATACATTTGTCTATTTAAGTTGTCTATTTAAGTATAACTCCAGTTTATTACACTTGGGTCAATTCACTCAATTTCATTTATCATATGAATCATTATATAAGTTATTTCTAAGATCTGTATATATAAACTATAGTGCGTAGTTTCTGTCTCTCCCAAGAGGAATTCTGAGTACTGACAACTAAAGTGTCAGCACGTCCACATGATGCAAGCCTTGCGCACGACCCCCACCCCTCCTCCACACAGTTACTTGTAGGAGGACACGGAGGATTAAAAAAACATGATGGACTCTTCAGAAGAGGTAATTATCTTCTCTCAATTTTCTCCACACGAAAGTCGTTGGACGACCCAATCTTCTTGTCATAGCCATACTGAGAAATACAGAGAGAGTTTGTGGAGCTTATAGTCTTAATTCGCTTTGTGTCAACTCATTTGGCTTAAATAAAACGGACGATCATTAATATCAAAACGTTACGCACTAAAGCTTTAACTAATGCAAATAAGGTGAAAATATTATTTTTATTTCTAACAGCACAATGTTAGAAATTTGGTTTGTACCAATTATGTGAAATGAACATGCTTCCCAAAGCTTTATTTATTTATTTATTTATTTTTAATTGCCCAATCAAGACAAATGTTCATTTAATTGATTGCATGATTGCCAACCATTTACTATATCCAATGTGCAAAATGTCTAGCATGTACCATCCCAGTAATTGTACACTAGGGTGGAAGTAGGAAGAAAACAACAATCATTCCAGCAATTTTTTGTTACCATACAAACAAATCCTCCCTAAACCGTGCTGTAGGCCATACGGACCACTAAACACACACAAACACAATCCTCCACCGTGAGTGGATTTATTTTGTCAGTGTGTATTAGGGAGATAAAAGTCCTGGAACTGAGCTGTGTGTGTTTGAGTCACTGCTAACAATGCTTTACGTCACCATTAGTTTACTTACTGCTGGTTGAGGACAAGGGACTGTAATCAGACCTGCAGAGGAAGACAGAAAAAGAAGGGGGGGAAAGAGCAAGAGAGGCCATGTGGACAGTGAGCAAGAGAGAAAATAAGGACATGAAACAGAGAGAGGAGACAGGAGTTTATATTACAGTATGAAGTACAATCCACATACGGTCATTTACAGGATGACACAGTCCTATTTCAAATAAAGAGCTGACAGCTGGCTAAACAGAGGAGAGCTCCTTTATACTTACTGCATTCAACTATTTTCCAGAGGGAAATCTGGTTGTTTTTACGTTTTAAGGTTTATTTGACAGCCGTGATTACTACTTAATTTGCAGATTAAGATTAGAAGATACTTCTTCCAAAATATGATTATTAGGCATCGTTAAAGAAGCTCACTATTTAACTACTAATTTAATTCATTTGTTTAATCCAAACACAAACAGAAATGTAATAACAACAGTTTGTGGTTTTATGCCGATTGTGACACGGAGGATTAAAAAAACATGACGGACTCTTCAGCAGAGGAATTATCTTCACTCGAGTTTCTGTGCACAAAAGTCGCCAGTCGACACCAGTTTCTGAACATTGACATACTGAGAAATACAGAGAGTTTTGTGGAGCTGATAGTCTTAATTAGCGTTGTATCAACTCATTTGACAATGGCTTCAATGTAACCAACGTTCATTAATATCAAAAAGTTACTCACTAAAGGTTTAACTTAACATGCTTATTTTAGACAATGATTTTTAGTAATGACTACTAATGTAAACTAGTCTAGTGCATCAACTTCCAGCTCTGTGTTAATACAACTTGACCTGTTAAGTTTCACTTCATGTAAAAACTTAGACGGTTTAACCCTCATGTTGTCCTTGGGTGAAATTGACCCGTTTTCAGTTTGTTTTTTGTATTTTTGTCACAAAAAATGGGCCGTCAAAATAAGCTGAAAATGTTAACATTAGAAATAACAAAAACCATTAAAAAAGCACCCACAACATTGAAAAAGTGACAAAAATGTTGAAAAAAGCAATAATTATGTTGAAAAAAAGTGACCAAAATGGTTTTTTTTTTCATGGTTGACGGGAAGACAACACAAGGGTTAAAGCAGCTGGTTTCCAAAGTCATCTATTTCGGGAAGCTAAATTAGATTTCTGCTAGTCTGATCCCTTAGGATTAGAGAACAAATTCTGGCATTTTGTGTCATTACATAAATATCTGTGATTTTAAACATACAAGAAGCATACACATACAAGACTGACTGAGGAGCTGGCCTGCATCCCACACATTATAATTCCCTGAGCTGTCTGTGAAACCTCAGCTCACACAGAACCTGAGATTGTTAGTTCCACGGGAGTCAGCTGACAACCAGTGAAAACTGTTCTCACACACACACACACACACACACACACACACACACACACACCCTGTGACTCCATCTCTAAACTAATAAAGCCTCTGGAGCTACAGGACAGCAGGAAGCAGAGGAACATGTCTGTTTCCTGCTGCAGCAGGAGGTTATCAATCTAACTAACAGGGGCATTAGTGGTGTAGAGAAAGTAATGGATGGGAAGTAGTAGAGGTGAGCAGAGAAAGGTAAGACGAAAAGATGATGGGGTACTGCAGAGGGGTAAATGTTGGTGTAGGGAGCGCCAGAAAAGACAAATATACAGAGCAGATTATAAATGACCAGACGGTTCCTCCTTTTTTGGAGGAACACAAGGTGAGACTAACAGACGTGACCCTGCGTGCACGGAAAAAATGACAATGTGGAATAAATACTTTTTTATGTTTATGACTCTTTGAAGTAGAGGTGGATGTAGTAGTGTGTGCAGTTACAGATCTGTTTTGATGGCTCCCTTGGGTGTGTGTATTTGGCAGGACTCCCCCAGTTGGAGTTCCCAGTCTGGCCACGCTGCCTTGCTTCATCTCCGTCCAAAAAAAATAAACTCAAAGTGAAGTGAAGACAGGCAGCAGTGTGGTCATGAACACTGGGTTTGACTGCAGAAGGACCTGATGGGTTCTTAAAGGGCTTGTATGAACAGATTCAGTTGTCTGTTATTTGATTAGGGTGGGGATGTAGGGAGGGAGGGAGAAGAAAACAGAAAGATGAAGAGCATGGATAAAGAAAGACACAGAACATTAAAGCAATAACATTAATGTTATTGCTTTATTAATGCCACCTCTATAGTTGAGGTCTGGTTATGGTCCGGGAAAGATTTTTTTTGTCATGGTTTAAAGAAACCAATGCTGACTAATGGTAGGAGATGAGGAGTTCTTGAAATAACACCTAGATGTTCAACGTCCTCCATAAAACTATAACACTGTCAAGCTACTTCCATCAGGACAGTTATTATTATTCACACAACCAAAAGTCAGGAAAACTTAATGCTGCATTTATCATTTTTGCCAATTTACATATCTAGAGGACATTAACATTCATTTGGAATGTTTCACTTTCCTTTCAACTCTGGTTTGGTCTCTACCATCTCCTGAGAAAGTCTCGTATGTACTATGTTCACCAGCTAGTTTTAACTTTGTCTGGCTGCTGTTTGGTGCTAGGCAGAGCGTACAGCTGCCTGCTGTGATGTAGCTGGAATCAAGGTTGATGAGACTGAACCAAACTGTTAATTTCCTGTAAAACCAAAACAATGAGCTAAAAGACACTAAAACGGAGCTGCAGGCCCTAATACACTTTAATTATAGACTTTAGTTATAAGGAGGTGTATAATTGTTTACTTATGTTTCTAAAGTACAATAAGGTCTCTATGAAGTTTGTGACTTGGGACTGAAGGAGAGATGCAGAGACAAGTCTAAAGTGAAGAGAAGGAAGTGGAATGAGGCAGGAGAGGTGGAGGATGTGACCTGATAGAGGTGGTGGCTCTCTGGTTATCAGCTGCACGCTCCATGATTTTCCTTTTACATCAGCACATTACACAGAGCTCTCTGCTGCTACGTTTTCCCATGAAACACATTCTCTCTCACACACATTATGTTGTTCCGCTAATGAAATAGCATGGACGCAGGTGACTCCTGGATGTACTGATGTCAGATGACTTTTCGAGCTTACTTACTTTCAATATGAGAGTAAAGAGAACAATGGAGTCCTGCTATTCTTGTTGTTTTCAACTTTTAACATCAACCTTGCCCAGGGACAGCAGAAGAAAAAATTGATTTTTAGCTGAATCTGGCACATTTACAACATAAGGAAGCCAATTAATAAGACTTTTTTTATTGATAAATAAATAATATTTTATTTAGTATTAGATATATAGGGGCCCTAAGACTGCACAGGTTACAATATTTAAGCCTGAAAAATCTCATAACTAGAGAAGAACTGAGGCTGGGTGATATTAACAACAGGAATTATCCGAACATTTCTAATATTGATAGCTGACTTCATGTTATGATATTTACTTAAATACTCAAAAAACATGTTAAAAGAATAACTGTATCTGATCTTTTTATTTTATGGGTTAACTAAGATCCTATACGTTTCAAAACACACAATGTTATAGAGTATATTATATATTTAAGATTGCATGCTATAACAGATCTGAGTCATTCAGATTGTTGATGATGACTTCCAGGGGATAAGGGTTATGTAGGATCTCCCTCTAAAAACACACACACACAAACACAGATCCTTCACTACTATAACACCACATCCAGCAGTAGACAGACATACCGCATGAGAAACTGAAGCACATCCTTTTCTAATGGCTGAAAACAGAGAGAAGAATACATTCATTTAACTCTCTGTTGTCAAAGCATTCTTGAATTAAGCTTCAACAATAATGTGGCTGTACTCATTAACAACTAAGTTGGTGATTAAGACTTAACTTTCTACTAAAGAATTAGCATCACACCTCGTTCATATGCCCTCATCAGTTGTTTAATCAAGTATTGGCACAGCGGTGCAGTCTAGGAATATCAGCATAAGTAGCCTATAGCCTACACATGATAACTAGTTATGATTGACTACTGATCAATAACCCTAGATGTCTACCGTCACTTTATCAGATTGATAATGCACAATCTACTACTACTCCCTCATTGAAAAAAAGTCTATAATCTATGAATATGACATTCAGGATCAGTCATATCTCAGTATGATTTCTGCTTCACCCACCCTCCAGTCTCGGCTCCTGAATCCACGCAGTCATCTTCTGCTGAGGTTTTCTCCATCTCAAAGGCTCGGCTGAACAGCACTTAGGTACATTGTTTCAAAGTCCCGAGGTAACGAATAAGACAGAGGAATTTAAAAACACGGAGCGGTTTAGATAAGACAGTTACATCAACGAGCAGAGTCTGAATGAGCCGCTTTCTAACTCCTGACATGGAATAAGCTGTGTGGTGGACCAGTTGGAGCAACAGGCGACTGAAACTCTCTTCTCTGCGTCAGCTGCGCTCCGTCGTGATGCCTTCTGGAGCAGTCGGAAATCTGAAAACTAAATGTGGCGCGCACATGAGCGAGAGTGGTCGACCTAAATCAGAATGTGGCAGGTTGATTTTGATTTTAAAATAATAATAATAATAATAACAAAATACTCAAGGCAAGTCAATACATATTTTTTAGCAATGAGATGAGTCAAAATGTTACTTTGTAAATACAAACATATGATATATAGTTTTTTTTAACATTTGTTAATAATTTATTGACTCGCCTTGTGTATTTTTAGTTTTTATTAATTTAATTTAATTTTTACTTAGGTTGAGTATTTATTTTTTATTTTTGTTGCTTTAAAATTAAATATATATATTTTTTTAATGTGTCTGAAAAGCTTCATAGCGATGAGATGTTTAGATGACAGATATATTTATTTTATTAGAGCCAAAGGATAGCCTAGGATACTAGTAAGAATAAAAATTGTTTCCCTTAAGTGTAGATAAATGGTAATTATAAAACAAAAAAGAACGAACTCTGTTAAAAACCATGTAGAGGTGATATTATCTAGTAGTAATCTATATTTCATAACACTAGAAAAAGAGCTTTAGGGATATGACTATCCAATGAGTTTTCCAAATGTTTCTTCTCCTGTTATAAAAAGCTCCCAGCTTTGTTAAAATTTACCAAAGCCTCATAAAGTATCCATGAGATGGGGCTGCTAACAGTGACTGTTTTGAGTTAGATATTCGCAGAATATATTCGAGCAACACATGAAGGTAACATCAACAAGTGTGCTACTTTAGCTCTATCAACCGGGTGAATGAGGTAATGCAGCATGTACTCCACCCATAGACTGTATATTATTGTTAATTAATATAATATTAACGGTCTATGACTCCACCAAGCAGTCATCTCATTTCTAAACAACAAACAATGCCGTTCTGTTCATGAAGTAAACCACATACCTGCTGAAAGACCCGTATTTTAAAACCTATGGTTTCCTAATCATTGGCCTATTAAATTAGATTATCATTCTACCTTTGTACAACAGAAAAATTATATTATGTAAAGTAGCAGTCTTATAATACAGCTTGTGTACAATTGTGTGATGCAAGTGTACAATCAAGTGACAGAAATTTAAAAAAATAATGAATGAACATATTGGATGAAATCATATTGATGGTATGTTATAGAGATAATAGACTAAAATAAGACACTGCATCCTAGGGATGTCTTTGTAAACGGTCGGTAGAAGATAAATTAAAAATCCCCGTTGTTATTTTTATTACAGTTGCCAGCTCTTGGCAGTGTTGAAGAAGGGAAAAATATATGTAAGTATCATTTAGCATTATTATTCATAATAATTCATAATCAATCACAATAATAACAATGATAATAATAATAATAATATATAATAATAACATTACTATTTGTTACTATACTTTTTTATTGCAGAAAATATGGAGCGACAACCATAGACAACAACATGACGTTAGAAATCATGACATCATCTCCCCGCGCCACACAAAGCGCGGAGGCCACTATGGGAGGACAGAGAAAGGCGGAGGCAGTGGTAGCGTGTTCAGGCGGTTGTTCTTCTCGTGCACGTTGATGTTTTTACGAATTAGCTTAGCTAGCTGCAAGACGGATCCTCACCATCGTCCGGATAGCTTGACTGAAACCAGAAATGTCTGTCACCGAGATGTTCAACTATATCCAGGGCTTTCTGAGCGCCGACCAGGACGTCAGAGAGGTAGCTATGCATGGACAGCCTGCTGCAGAGCTGCACACAGCGAGACAGCTAGCTAGCTGTCCGAGACAGTTAGCTAGCTCTCCGAGACAGTTAGCTAGCTCTCCGAGACAGCTAGCTAGCTCTCCGAGACAGCTAGCTAGCTAGCTAGGGGATACATCCTGTCAACACACATAATACGTTGTTACCCCAGAAACCGCACTATAGTAACAGAAGTCTTGTTTATTTGCCAACAGCGCCACCAATGATTGAATACGATATAGTCGCGTTACGTTACAGTTATTAACTAGTTACGTTATACTGGTTTATAAAATATGTCACTTTTCCAAAAATATAATTTACATTATCATATTTTGTTTCACGTGCTTTAAAAGACTGGTAACATGCAACTTCATCTAAAATATGGTCAATTTAGTTGTGCTCCTTATCTGACACATAGCTAGGCCAAAGGTGTAGCTCTTCTCTTTCTTACTCTCTCGTTATGGCGTTACTCGCTTTAAATCGGCCCATGAAAGTACACAATGTTAAGGTAATTAAAAATACTTAGTAATTTAAAAGAATTGCATTGTATTGACTTTCTTTTGACTTTATAGAAAATGTATAAATGGCCCCTGTTTCTGGTAATAGAAAAGAAGTTATATATTGGATTAAGAAAAACACACTTGTACTTGGACTTTGTTTGTAGGATATCCGTAAGGTGGTCCAGACATTGGAGCAGACTGCCAGAGAAATACTAACAGTACTCCAAAGTGTCCACCAACCATCTGGATTCAAAGAAAGTGAGCAATTTACACAGTATACACTGTTTTGACTGGCACTTGATGGAATGATTTTCCTCTCCAATTTAGATTTTTAAATCTTAAAATGAATCCCCTCCCCCTCCCCCTTTTCTCTTTTTAGTTCCCAGTAAATGTGCAAAGGCACGGGAGTTGTTCTGCACAGTCAGGACACAAATTTGCAACCTCAAAACAAAATTTCCCACGGAGCAGTATTACAGGTATGAGCCACTTTAACAAAAGTTGCAGTTGGCAGCTTTAATGATGATTACTGATTGGAAGGCTTGTCATATATAGTTCATTCATACAAAGTTACTCTGCATAATGTGTGTATGTATCTACCCAGAACTCCCTGGAAAGCAGATACTGAGTGGATTATTGTGGCCAAACAAAGTGAAGTGTTTTATCTCTCATTCTCTGGCCTGTTTGATCCCGCTTTAGGTTCCATGAACACTGGCGGTTTGTGCTGCAGCGCCTGGTTTTTTTAGCAGCCTTTGTTGTCTACCTGGAGACTGAAACTCTTGTGATTCGGGAGGAAGTGGCCAAGATACTCGGCAGTAGGTATCAGTTCATGTGTTAGTGAGTAACCGTAACCAAGGAATGCAGCTTTACTGTTTTTCCTTCTTTTTTTCCGGCCCTCTTCACCATACAGTTGAGGTTGTGCGAGAGAAAGGCTTTCACCTGGATGTAGAGGACTACCTGGCAGGTGTGCTGATCATGGCCAGTGAACTGGTAAGACAATGTTTTGCTATGGTGTTCAAGAATATACTAAGGCAGACAGAAGGACACATTCAAGTTCTCCCTGAGTTCTTCATGGGCCCCTATATGCTGTGCAATTTTGGGACTTAACAAATTAAAGTTGACAATCACACTGGTCTTAGACATGTCTACCTGCAGCCGATTTACAACTTTGACCTTGTCAAAATCCTGACCTTCAGAAATTTAGGAGAAAACTCTCATAATTTGACTGCTGCCAAGGCATAAGTCTACAAATGAACCAACCGGAACATGGCATGAATTCACTGACCAACCTGAACCTGAAGATTGCTGTTAGCTCACAGTGTCTAGTGTATTATACAGCTTTCTAGTCCGATAAAATAAAATGGCAGTGCCACAACATTATGGTATAATAGTTAATAATGATTTAAATGAAAAGGATTTCTTAATAATCAATGGAACCTTGTACATGTAAGTTGAGTTACTCTGAGTTTAATTTGTACTCTTGTTTCTTCCTCCAGTCGCGGTTGGCGGTAAACAGCGTTACAGCAGGAGACTACACCCGGCCGCTCCGCATCTCCAACTTCATCAACGAGCTGGACTCGGGCTTCCGCCTGCTCAACCTGAAGAACGACCCGCTGCGGAAGCGTTACGACGGCCTCAAGTACGACGTGAAGAAGATCGAGGAGGTGGTTTACGACCTTTCCATCCGCGGGCTGGCCAAGGAGGGCGAGACTGGCGGGGACAAGTAGAGCTCGGAGGCTGCTGCACCTTACCCCGTCTAGAACCAGGGATCTACCTGAGGCTCCAGCAGCTGAGGACAGAGTGTGCGCGTGGGTATGAGTGTGTTTGTGCGAATGCATGCATGAGAGGTGCTTTAGATGGATGGCAGTGTGCCAGAAAGGGGGGGAGGGGGTTCGGGCAGAGACGTTGGCAGAGTATGACGCCCTTGTTCAAAACCGAAGGTTGTTTGTTTTTGGAAATCTGTGTTCTTGGCTTCATCTTATTCATCGTTATTGTTTCACAGAGTTGGTTTTGCAACAGTCAACATGTTATTATAAGATTACATTATTGATGTTTAATTCATTTGAGAAGCCGGCCGGAGAACGCTCAGTGGAGTAGAGCCGCACACAGCTTCTTTTTTCTGGCTGTTTGTTTATTTGCAAAAAAAAAAGAAAAGTGAAATGTGTTTACCAGATATGCCTGGTGGGATTTCTTAAGACTCTGTGTTATTGCACCCTTACAGATCCAGGAGCCTCATTTATAAAGGAAATAGTTGATGCAAAATGATGCTTACTAAGTACATTTTACAGCATCCTTACCAGATTTTCATCATTACTGACTCATAAGAAAAGCCTCTGTTTGGTCATTATCCCCTAACCTGCATATACCTAGTTTTTATTTTATTTTTTATAAATGAGGCTTCAGGAACAGTAGAGCCAAAGAAATGGAAAAAGAAATGCAATTCACATGGTATAAAGCTACTCTACGATTCCTTTTTTCATGTAATTTTTTTTTTCAACAGCAAGGAAAACTTGTAGAGCAATGCCAATGAATGCAGGATGTCTGAGACATTTTAATATTTGTTTGTCAGATGATTAAGCTTTCTCTGGAAATCCATGAGCGTACACAAAATAGTCCGAATATCACGTTCTGCATGTGAAATGTTTCCTTTTTTTTACATTTCATTTTTCAAACATGTTATGAAGGTTTGTTTCTATTGTCGGCATCCATGCTTCTAGACTGTAGTGGGTTAGCTGGGTTGTATGTTCTAGAAAAAGAAAAAAGTTCACTCTTTCCATATTGTGCTTTTTGTTTGCTGGAGTGATAAGTGCATTTCACTTGTACAATATGTATTCCTGCCTTTGAATCAGTTGTCTTTAAAGATGCTTAAAATGACTGTAAATATATTTCTACATTCTACCTTTCCAGCTCCGTCTGACTTTACAAATGAACATTTTGCACAGAAAAATACAAGCAAGGTTTAAAATCTTTTAATATAATTCACAATATATTACATTGCGGAAATAATACATCAGGTCTTTCAAATGCAAATGAGGAAAAGAAACTGTATGCAATTCAGAAGCCTTTGCTTTTGTCATTTTTTTTACTATTTGAAAGGGTTCAAACAGCATCCTCCAACAGCACAGGAGTATTGGTGTGGAGTTGAGCAGCCCTGCCCTCCAAAACACAGTGATTTGCTACCTTTATTAGTGCACTTCATAGCAAACATAAAACAGTATCAGTCTTAAATATTGGTTTTGGTTTGATACCTGCGTTGTCTCAACCTGCTGAAATCAGCTTTGGTCAGCTTCTGGTATGAAAAATTGTAAATGAACAAGGCTGGGTAACATGTTTTACCAGTCGTTATAATGGAAAACGTTTTATTACTGAATAATAAAGTGCATTAAAGAAAATAAAGCCTTCATAAATAAACAAACGCAAACATAAGAGGATCAGGTTATCACATATCAGCAGCCAGGGACTGTCAGAGGAATAATTATATTGCCTGTAAATTGGTCTCATAAGTGCCAACAGAGGGCAGTCTAGTCTGTCTGAGATCAATGCTACTGTGGTTGCAAATATTCCAGTATGTTTTAATACAACAGTAATGACATACCAAGGCACAACAGCTCATTGTTAGTGATATAAAGGTAAAACTGTGTCATGACGAGATGGTTGAATCAGGTAAACCGGGTTTAAAATACCCAAACATTTGCTTCTTCAAGTTTCTCAAATGTCACTTGTCCCTTTTCTGTGTAATCAATAATTAAATAACTTTGGGGTTTGGACTGTTAGTCGAACAGAACAAAGCATTAGAAGACTCTTCTTAGGGTCTTGGAATTTTTCAATATGTCAGACATTATTAGACCAAATGATTATATCAGATAAATCAAATAATGCAAATAACTGCTGTCCTACAGCTAGATCAAACATACATCAGTACACCTGTTCTGTCCCATGACCCCACATGAAGTCCTGGACACAAGGTTGAAAAACTCTGCAGTCAACACACAGGGGGGGGGGGGGGACTGTACTGTTCAACTTTACCTGTGTGACATGATGTTAACAGGAAACAGTTAAAGGAGACTGACTAGACTTGTCACAAACTGCTTTCATGGCACTAAAATGATCGTAACTCCAATTCCTTTGTGTAAGGATAATGGAGGGACGCTTTAAGCCATAAACATGATTAGATTTGAGACTTTAATCTGCCACATGAAACTCAGTAACACCTAAACACCAAAGTAAATTATTGAAAAATTAAATGCATGTACAGTAGCTACTTATCTTGGAATTGGCAGAGATTATTGCTGTTATGTGAGTTCTCATTGAAACACAGTGATACAGGAGGTCTGCTCAGCCTGTCAGAGAGGCTCTGCTCAACTACATCTCTGGCAGTGAAAGTTGCTGTACCGCCAACGTACAGTAGAGGGCGGCACACAGACAGTAGAGGGCAGTGACAACAAACAGGAACCACTGAACAAAGCTCTGAACCACATCTCCACCACTACATACTAAAACCAAATGTTTCCCTACCCACCGTCTTGTATAAAACAATTAAATTACAATTTTTTTTTGCAGTCAGCCATGTTCAGTCATGCTTTGTAACACACACTCCATATTTACGGAAACACAGCTCTCTTTCTCCAAGAGCAAACACTCTTTACAATCAAGGCTGACAAGCACAGCCCAAGTTTTTTGGTTGTCCAAGAATCTGATATTTTCTTTCAATGTTAACGACTTGAATCTTCACACACAACTTCATGACAGTATGGCGCACTTGTAGCTTTATAAGAAAAAAGTGCTATATCTTCCTTTTACTTTGAGAACGATTTTTTTTTTTACTGAAATCTAACATGTTTTAACAATGCCGTTACTCCCAAATGCTTCTTGTTGCCAGTTTAGTTTTGCAGTAGAAGGATTTAGGTTATTTACAGTGTAACAAAAGCGGGGCATGGTTAGTCTCAGGAGCGGGTCTGGTTTGTGTTGATCATGATGTTGGGCAAAGCATTGCGTCTTTTCCTCCAGGTGCCCAAGTCTCGAGTGTATCTCTTAATCTGATGGAACCACTGCTGTGTGCGAGATTTGTCCGAGGCGCGGAAAACAAAAGACTCCCGCCGAATATCGAGCACCTCGAAGGTGTCCTCACAGTCCGGATCTGTCGACACCACACAGTTTCCCAGACGGATGGGCTCTCTCAGCACTGTGAACTTCCCGCTGCTCTTGTCCTTGATTATAACTAGCACTCCGTCTCTAATGCTGTCACCACCACCTTCACCCTGGTCCCCCCGTGCCCCCAGGTCGGTGCCCTGTCCTTGGGCTTCACCGGCTCGCTGTATCCTCACCATCAGCAGACTCTGGACATTTTGGAACTTGAGGGCCTTGGGGCCCTTCTTCAACCACTGACCATCTGCTGGCTGGGACAACTGGAGGGGTCCCTCCATGACAAATCGTGTGTTTTCTCTCGCCCAGCCCACTGTCTTCATCGACACCTCTCGCATCTCAATGTTGATGACCTCTCGGTTTTTGCGGCTGTCGCGGCGGAACGAGCGGAGGGACCAGGTGACGCCATTGCCCTCCTGCTTGGTCTTCATGTTGATGTGCTCCAGATGGGATTCCACCCGGCTCTTGGCCTCACGGAGACGCGCATAGTCTGGGTGGCATTCGGAAGTGACCTTAATGATGCGGCTCAGTAGAAGCGGGTATTTAGTGACACGCTGGAGGGGCGCCATGAGGAAGGAGCGCAAGTTCATACGACGCAGCGCTGTGTTGTCATTCTGGGAAACATCCAGGAAGATTCTAAAAAGACACAACGAGAGAAAATGAAGTTGAAAACACAGACATTCCTGTGCATGTCCTGGGAAAACTCTTAAGAAGCTGATTAATGGGAATCACAGGACAGCCTGATTCATGGGTGAACTGTAGTTCTGTCTAAAAATATGAATCATTACAACTCTCCTCTCAAAATAGAACTTCTTTTGAATAAGTGATAAGCCACTGTCTTGTCCATTAAGATTAATTATACAGAACAGTTGTGGCAGGAACTAGAGAAAGCTCCCAGAGTAACTTTTCACACAGTCACACACTCACACACACACACACACACACACACACACACACTCAAACACACAAACAAAGAATCCATATAGGCAACTCTGTGTGTACCTGAGCAGCTCTTTCTCCTTCTCCAGTGAGTTGAGCAAGTTGACCGAGGTGGACTGCTGCAGGCAGTAGGTCTGGAATGCGGGCAGCATGTTGACGAACTCCAGAAAGATCTCTCCTATGTACACTGTGAGCAGATCCTCATCTCCCTGAGGTAAAACCAAATGAGAGAATATGGTCAATGTGCAGGTTATTTGTGTCTCAACAAATCATTGTTTTTTAAACTATATCTTTCTATATTTTTTGCAAATACAAAAACGGGTAAATATATATATATATATATATATATATATACACCGGTCCAAAGTTTGGGGTCACATAGAAATTCCCATTGCACTCCATTGTAGACAGAATGCCAGCTGAGATCAGTTGCATTGTTTTTTTAACCAGGGCAGTAATCAGATTACATTATGTGCTTACATAATAGTAAAATGGTTCTCCAATGTTTTTCTAGTTTTTTATTTTTAAATGATAGATTAGTACACAGAATGGGCCTTTGGAACATTGGATGAATGGTTGCTGATAATGGGCAATGTAGATATTGCATTAAAGATCAGCCCCCCCACCCAAATTAGCAGGTATTCTGTCTATAATGGAGTGGTATGGAAATGTATAAGTGACCCCAAACTTTTGACCGGTAGTGTGTATATATATATATATATATATATATATATATACATACATATATATAAAAAGAAGCTAACTTGGATGGGGGGTATGAGCAGGTCACCGGAGACTAGAATAGTATGCTTGTTTTCCTTAGTCACAGTATATCACAAGCAAGTAAAGTTATCACCTCTTTGTGTAAAGTATCTGTCCCATTTTTCCCAGAAGGCATCACATTTGTCCTTTTGCAGTCTTAGACTTCATGTCATACGCTCCATGAACTGAACGTTTTTAATCATAGCTACCTATTGGTCAATAGTGCAGAGCCATCGCCTTGTTATGGCCTTTTTACTTGTAAACATGTACTGCCATACATGTTTGTACTGTTGTCCGTTATTATGTCTAAAACATCTGCTGGGGCAGTTAAATGTGTTCAGCCATCAAACACATAAGCATACACCAAGCTCAGCACAGCACAGCAGTGATTGGGGAGTTTAGCCTCAGAGGCTACAGGACAGGGCGATGCTGGGGTGGAGGAGGTGGGGCTTTTGAAATGCTTTATAACAGCAAGTGACTGCTGCAGTTACAGCAGACAGTGGCTTTCAGGTAGGGCAGGGTACCAAATTCAATACTTTTAAGCACCAACTGAATTGCCTCTGAAGTATCAAGTATAAAAAAATGCCTAGTCATTCAACACCCAATTTCAGTAGGTAAGGAGCAAATCTCATCAGCATCAGTAGCTAAGTTTCCATCCAATTGTCAATCAAATTATCTGAAGTTCGGTAAAAAAAACTCATGCAAATAAAGCAGGTGAAAGTGTGTTTCCATAAAAACCTGTGCGAGACAACTGTTTTTTGAGACTGTTTAAGCGCCTTCCATGTACTCCGGAGGATGTCCCAACCATAAAATGATCTAAAACTTAATTGTAATTCATTATTTATTCAGCAAACCGAACGTATTTCCTTTGAGTTGATATTCATGAAATCCCATTGAATTTTACTGTTTCCATGAGGCGTTTTTCATTCAATATCACTTAATTTGGAAAAAAAACGTGTGGATGGAAACATAGCTAGTGCGACAATAAGCATGCAGTATGCTTCAACAAAGATCTAATAATGCTGGTGATTGGCTGTCTAACCTTACATGTCTTCGAGGCATGAAGAAACTACGTTACACAGAGACGGGCTCACGTAGTAGGAGCTGAACAATAAATAAAAAAAGAGTGCCATAATGTGTAATGTTGGTATTTCTTTTTGTTTTATAAAATTGGTATCAGAAAAAGTATTGTTTAGGAACTGGTATCAAAGTCATGGTATTGATATGGGTATGATACTTTCAGGTGGACAGTGAAGCGACAGGCATGCCAAGGCAAAAGAGTGACCAACATATTGCAACGGGTTTATTAGATATATGGTGTGTTGCAAGACTTTTTAGGAAATTGACTCATTTTGTACTAGTCAAGAAAAATTACATATTGACAAAACAATATCACCACAAGGTCCATTTAGTAGCTATTTTGGAGCTTCCACTGTATCAAACAATTGTTATCAGATGACGTTTGCCCAGTTGTCATGGAATTATATTTTCTGAGCACTTTAAGGACTTCTTATCCATGTGGGCTTAAAATTGAGATTAAAGGTTTGTTATCCACGATGGAAACAGCACTTGACCAAACAATCTTACCACAAGGTCCATTTAGTAGCTGTTCTGGGGCTGTTCTTGTTTCCAAGGTCAAGAATGACATTTCATTCTCATTAAAAGATGAGTCTAGACTCAAGAGAAATTGTAAAACAGGCTGAAATAGACACGTTTTATCTAACTGTTCCTACATTTAACAAAAAAATCCTTTGTCCTTACTAGGACTTTCTTGATTCTTGATTAAATTCTTGAGTCCGACTCCGTTGAGATTTTGAAATCTTAGCTTAAAGCCATCTTTTTTCTCTTTGCTCTGTTGGTCCTTATTTTCACTGGTGAGGTAAACACTACTTCTATTTGACAACTAGTAATGTTGATTCCTTTTAACATGTTTAGAGAGTCCTTGGGTTATGTTGCATTATAAATAAACTGAAGAAGCTGAATAATCTTAAAGTTGTTTCAATGTTTTAAGAAAATTAGACTTTTTGGACTCAATAACAGACTGAAATCTGCTGTTGCCATGTTCTGTAGGCAGTTGCACTCCAAAGTGACCAGGCAACTTATTGCCTTTATAAACGTGGCCCTTAAGGTAACTGATGTAATTCCATTAGGTCCTTAAAGCTTAAGAGCATTTAAAATCCGACCACTTTGTATATGTCCAGTTGTGTGTGTGTGTGTGTGTGTGTGTGTGTGTGAGTGAGTGAGTGAGTGAGTGAGTGAGTGTGAGAGAGGAGAGAGAGAGAGAGAGAGAGAGAGAGAGAGAGAGAGAGAGAGAGAGAGAGAGAGAGAGAGAGAGTCACCTGGTCAAAGGCCTGGTCGATGCTATCCTGCAGGTGTTCAGTGAAGCGGTCGTTGACGTCTATCAGCTCCTGTACGTTGCTAAACACTACAATGAGCTGCTCAGGGGTCAACAGCCCAGCACTCTGCATGGGGCAGTAAAACTCCTCCTTGATGATCCGCAGGTCCTCGCCGTAGCTCGACTCTGTGTTCAGAAACTCCAGGATGGCTTCCTTGCGCTCGGTGCGCAGCTTGGAGCAGCGTTCACACATGCGCTCTCCTCGCTCTTTGGAGGCCCCATCCCTCATTCCACAGTCTGGACAGGGTCTCTGGGCCTCCCAGGCTCTGAGAGAGGCAGATGGTCTCTTCCAGGTGCGGGACAGACCCGGGCCAATGCCGCTGTCCACGCGTTCAACCTCGGCTCCCCGGTTTCTGCGGTAACGGCGAGGCTCGCTGTCCTCCTCCTCCCGCTCATCACTGAGGCCTACCACTCCACTGTCGACGCTCAGGCTGCTGATGGTGCTCCAGCGATGCTGCCCGGAGCGAGTCACACCCAGACCCGCCTGGCGCTCCTCACCAGGGGGCTCTGAGCGACCACGAATTGCTGCTGGAGCTGGAGAAAGAGGGGTGGAGATGGTCCGATTAATTAGTGCTCATAATGTCTATGGACTTGGAGATATATATATATATATATATATATATATATATACGTATATTCTATACAGTCACACACACACACACACACACACACACACACACACACACACACACACACACACACAGCATTTACAGCCTCCCTAATGGATGCCCATTTAATCTGGACTAGTCATTACATGTCATGTCAAAATGAAGAAACTATTATAGATTTCATCTTTCTCCAGTAATTAGATCCCTAACCCTGCAGTCGACGACTTGACCCTTGTCCCTATGCTTGTCAATACCATTGTGCATGCTTTTAAACCTAAACAGAGACTGTATGTGTTTGCCGAGACATGGTTTTAAATGTTTTATTTAAACACCTGGCTCATTTTACTGGGGTTATCTTAATTATGTATTAATACACCGGATGATGATAATGTTTTGGTACTGAGAAAAAAAATAATATTTGTGGCGTGTATATCTGTTTTAGTTGGAGAGCAACAAGGTCATCATTAGCATATGCCAGCCATATTGACTGACATTCCGTGGCGTCAAAGAGCTTCTGTTGACATGGCAGAAGTATTAGCAGGGGAACTCTGGGGAGGTGAGGTGAGGACAGAGTGCAAAGGCCAAAATATTCAGAGACAAGCATGACACTAAGTTGCATGAGAGAAACAAAACAAATGCAGCTCTTAACAAAAATGAAAGGCATTGTAATGTCAGGCTAAGTTGGAGGTTCATTTACAATTGAGGGGGATTCACCTTCCCTAAAGATTAAAGGGAGATGGGTAGGGAGGAGGAACTAACAAAAAGATGCGAGTCGGGTTATGGGAAACGTACAATCCAGTGTTTTTGTAGTTTGACCCATATTAGGAAACAAAAGTACAAAATATATCTCTCTGCTTCTGTAGTTTTGACCATAGAGCCGTCTTATGTAAATCCCCAAATTTCTACTGAAGCGAAATACTATATCACTGAAGTACGCTATTTTATTTTTTTTAAAGGTCCCATGGCATGAAAATGTCACTTTATGAGGTTTTTTTAATATTAATATGTGTTCCCCCAGCCTGCCTATGGTCCCCCAGCGGTTAGAAATGGTAATAGGTGTAAACTGAGCATTGGGTATCCTACTCTGCCTTTGAGAAAATGAAAGCTCAGATTAGCCAATCTGGAATCTTGCTCCTTATGAGGTCATAAGGGGCAAGAACTTAGCCTTTGTACATGGGGCTCACCCTCTACCAGGTGAGCTATCCAGGGGCCCCACTGAAAGACTTCTAAACAGATTTTTGTGATGTTCTTATAAAGGACTACTGCAGGACAAATATTTCATGATAGGCCACACTGCTCATTTTTACCTATAAAGCTTTTCCACAATATTTTTTTGGTGCATAAAACATTCAGCTAAACCGGAGAAGTTTGTTGTTTTACTTTAAGTACAATGGATACAATACAATGGATTACATACAGAAAACTGATCAAACACTGTGACAACAACAAAGTGACACAGTTGTCAACCATGTATGTGTCATGTACTCACCACTGTCTCTGTCGCGGTCTCTGCGATGGCCGTGGAGTCGGGCGGCTGCAGCGATCTTCATCTCCAGCTGTTTGCGCTTGGAGGCGTCGGCTGGCATGGGATCGCTGTAGTGGGGCCGGAGACGGCACTCACGCTGCGCCCTCACCGTCTCAGCCAGCTCATAGGCTACGTCTGAGCTGGAGCGCCTGCAGCCCAGACTGGTGTGCTGCTGGTTGGAAGGACATGTGTGTCAATCAAATGGTCATGTTGCTATAGCAACAGATGAAGAAGGGCAAAACTCTCAGAGGATATAAGGTGAGAATGAAGAGAGAAATCACAGCTTGTGGATCTGTGTGTGCGTCTGTGTGAGGAGTTGTCATGTCACCATGTCCACTGTCATGACATAACTACATAACAAATGTTGGTTATCCCTCTGAGCCCAGCTTGTACAACTGAAAAGAATCCAAATTTCATACTGAGACGCAACACTAATCGTCTGCCAAGTTTTGTAATGGAGTCTAAACACAACATGGCCACACAGCCTCTTATCACAACTTGAAACCACCCAGCCTTGAAGATCAGAGATGCCCCCCTAGTGATAATTCAAAGCATTTCCAGGCTTTTTTTGACATGAATGGCAAGGAATTCCCTGACACACTGCAGCATTCTGCACGGACAAACAATCATCAAGTGGCTTTTAAAAATCCTTTTAGGGTCTATCAAGCCCTAAAGAGTTGACCTGAGGTGGAAAGTTCAGAGGTTAACGCTATGACACGCTACTCCTCACCCCATGAACGATTACCTCCACAAATGTTTTCTGATACCTAACAGCTACACATTATGGAAAGGCACAGGAAGATTTTCATCGCTCTATACCAGAGAACAACATGATTTACAGCTTGCAGTTATCAAGGAAAATGAGAGAGAATAATTCATGTTCCGTCGAATTATCAAATTGCAGCCCTCGCTTTAGGAATGGAGAGGAAAGGTCCATTGTGGATTCACTGCCAAAATATGAAAAAGGCAAGAAGCAAACGCACCCTGACATCTGATTTCTAAACTACCTACAGCCTTGTAGAATGCGTGCAAGATGTAACTCCATGTCAGTCCGACTGTCAGTCTGTTCTGCAGATGCAGAGAGGAGCACAATGCTAGCTGGAACTGATGCTGGTGTCAAGCTGCAGCCAGCCAGCAGAGAGGCATCATGCAGAGAGCAGGAATGAAGCGCTAGGGTACTGGCTACCGACATCTGGAGGGGGGCTTAATCCTCTTTTTTACTGCAACCTCAGATTTTTGAGCTGCTACTGGAAAACAGTGCACTGCATGCTCATTCTTGTCTCAACAAATACCTCTGCATCAGTATGTGTGAGTGATGTGCATGTGCATGTGTGTCGCAGTCCCCTTGCTTGTCCCAGTCATCCTTAAATACCAATAGATTTATGTGTTTTTGTACACTACGACGAAACGATGGAAGGCGCGGAGCAAAGACCGACAACAGACAGCACATTTAAGACATAAAAACATCAAAATGAAAAAGAATCCTTACGCATTCTCCCGCTTCCTCTCTTCCTCCTCCTGCAGGCGTCTCGTCGCCAGCCTCGGCTCTGCAGGCCGTTGTTGCCGTTGCCATGGCAACGGCAGATGGCTGACAGTCGGCCAAGGAGGTGGTGATGTCACAGCCTCCGTCCCGGTCACCTGACAGCCTGACGGGGGGCCTTGGCGGAAATCTCTGCACTGCAGCTGGTGGAGAGAAGAGGAGACGGCGGTGGATGGAGAGAGGGAGGGGAGTGAAAGAGGAAAGAGAAGGGGAAGAAGAAGAAGGCAAGGAGAGGGAGAGCAAAATAATGGGAGGAGGAGATGTATGAGAAGGGAAAGGGGGAGGAGGATAGAGGCAGGATGTGGGAAAGAGGAAGTAAATGAGGAAAGAGGAAAAGTCAAAAGAGGGAGAAAGAAAACAGGAGGGAGAGGATGGTTGAAATTGTAATTCTGGCAGAGTTCTCTTCTTCTTACAGCATCCCTGTCATACATTCTTCCCTCTCAAGTCACATACCTCTCTGCTTCCTGCTGTGTGTTTCTCTATTCCCTACCCCCCCCCAACCCTCAACCCTCAACCCTCAACCCCTCCTCAGGAGGACAGTAATTAGACACATCAGTGGACATTAACACCTGAACCCCTGGACAACAGGGACACTGCCAGTACACAAACTCACTGTACTACCACTGTACAATTGCACTTTACTGAAATACACATACCCATGAGCACAAACCACAAATGCATGCCTGCAGGGATTATGCATGCATTTGTAAGAGCATATAACACAAATACAGCAGAGACCAGAGGACTGTGCCCCCTATTTTAGTCAAATTCTGACCATGAACCGTGTGCCAGGGACTTTTGTTGCAAGTCATTCTCCATCCCTCTCTAAGCCATCATTTCCTGTCCAATCTCTCTAGTGAAAAGGCACAAAAATGCCACAAAATATTAAAGTCTAAGCAGCTTTGTGGCAGACCTGTCTCCCCATTTTACTTAAAGCTGTATTTATTTTGATGGTCACTTGGAGGAGAGACAACCACTACAACACACACTACTGACAACGCCTTTTAAAAGTTGTTATGGTGAACATCCAGTCGACACAAAGAAACATGTTCAATAATTTGGAGTCATTTGGAGACATTTTACAATGGAATTGGTTATTAGGCTTTCCTAATAAATAGTAGTCTAACAATTTAACATTTTTTTTTTTTTTTAATTTAAAACACTAACAAAACGTAAAAGGTTTTGTTAATGGAGACTACTTCATGATTTATAAATATTGCAATCATTTTGACAGGTTGTTCTGACTATAAATAATAATGCACATTTAAATTAGTTGTTTACCACAAAAACCCAAAGGAGTTTGCAGTATTTTCACAGCCCTGAGTAGTGCCTGTAAATCTAATATACAGTAGCCTGAAAGGCTGCTTGTAAAGCTTAATTACTGAATGCACAGATGGACATATCAACAGATGGACATATCAACATTTTTATCAGCCTCTCTTCCCTGGATTTTGGCAGTTGGACAGTATGGAGATTCTGTTTAGAGAGATTTTAGTGAGTAAATCAAACTGAATTCTTAAAACTGAAGGGGAAAAACAGTAAATGTCCCATCAAACCAAAAGTATGAGCAAAAAGAGGCTATAAAAGCTAATAACTCTGTCTGGGTTCCTCACAGAAATTCCTTTCATATTATATGTAGTTATATTGATTAGGAAACTTTAAATGAATGCATCTATCTGCTTTCACACATTAATAACAACAGGAACTATATACATTGTATTGATTCTTTTTTTTCAAACACTGGTAAGCTTTACAGTCCAGCAGGCACGAGTGTGAAACACAATATCATTGCAAGAGAAAACAAAATACTTACCGTTACAGCTATCTTAGAAGATTTTTTTTTTTTTTTTTACTTAAAATAAATGTGTTTGTAGTTCTTTATCGGCTCAGCGGGTTTAAAAGGCCCAGGGGTCAAAACCCATAATAAAGTCTTAACAACGTCTGGCTCTCAGAATGAAAGAAAGGCTGTACTGTGCATTCCTGAAATATTATTATTTGCCCCCCAAAGTAGTATATGTAAAAAAGAGAGAAGATGGCTTGTCTCAGGAGCATGTGGGGTTAGCATTGATCATGGCATGACTTCCAACAGCAGTGATATTGGCTCCTGAGCTTGAATGTAATGTTGCATGTATATGTCTCTTGTCATGCCCACAGTAAATAAAACTAGTTTTCATCAGTTAAACTGCTGCTGTTACTGTGGCTGCTGTACAGACGAATGTTGCATTTCCTTTGTCCAATTCCAATCTCTTAAACTGTCCTTATTGTTTGTTTTAAATAGGGTTGTAACAACAGATCATGTCCATTATTGACCAATCTGTCAACTAATTTTATTTATTAATTGATACATGTTGTTAGAAATTAGTGGCCAATAAATAACCCAGAAGCCAAAGTGACATCTTCAAATGGCTTTTTTTGATATGGATATTCAATTTACACTGATATAAAACAAATAAACAAAATAAATGTTGTGATCAAATTTTTGTGATTTTTTTTTAATATTCAGAAATTACCAGATACAAACACTACATAATCAAACTACATTTGAGAAGCAGAGGCCAGAGAATGTTTGGATATTTGCTTGCTAAATGACTTAAACAATTAACTGATTACTGTCAATCCATTAATCAAATACTTGTTCCAGCACTAGGGATTAACCTCTGCTATGATATGCAGTTCACTACGGCCTGTTATATCCTCAAATATCCCTGTGGCAATTTAACATGAGGTCTCATTATTCAAATGCTTCTTACATAACTGACTTTTCAGAGCTTTGTCTCTCCCAAGTTAAATTGCTGAGCTCTTTCTGAACACGTGAACATTGGCGCACGCACATTTGATGAACAACAACAAACCCTGGGAACCTGTACTGGCGTGTATTACACAAGTAATCACCAAAGCCAGCTCAGTACAGATAAAAAGGTGTCCAGATGTCCTATTTAAACGGTTACCAGTGTATCAAAAAGGCAGGTTTAAATAATGCAGCTGTGATTACGCAGCTCTAAAGCGTCCAGTGGGTTTTTCCTCAGACAAACTGCCTCAATGTCATTAAATAAGGTGTCACACTGCGGGTGATGCATGGGAAGTAATAACATGCAGCTTAATTCATCAGGAAACTGCTGTATGTGATAGATCACCGCTCAACACGGCACTATGTGACATTAAAATTAGCCCAGCTGTCATTTCCCCATGAAATATATGTATGAGCGCATCTAATAGAGACAAATAAATAGAAATGGTTAGATACAGTGGACACATGCCTCCCTCCACACGCTTTACATGACGGGTGCACCTTCACTGCAGAATACAATAAACTCGGAGATGCCTTCACTTCTATAAAACCCTCCTAGGTGTAATAATATGAATATTACTGTAATACAACTAGTATTGTGTTCTATATGATAGTTTGGCAAGAGACAAAGAGACTTATTGGTGTAAGTCAAATACCTCAGGGTGCAGAGATCACACAGAATAGTCATGTTTAATTAATAAATCTCAATGTACTAAAATATTCACAGAACCTCAAGTCAATTTTAAATCACAGGGGGAGCGTACGGTGTAGTGCATTTTGGGCACTTTTTGAACATAAAAGATCCATCCACTTGGGAGAAACGATGTTGAACAAGAGCCGCTGGGGCTGTCAATATAGGCTCTATCAGAGGGCTGCATCAGTGCTGAAATGATTAGTTGACTAATCAATTGGGAGAATAGAAGATAAGATAATTGTTTAAATTATTAATTAAGCAAAATACTAAACATATCTTAAAGTAAGAACTTGCTGCTTTTCTCTGTTCTACATCATCGCCATTTGTTTTCAGGCTTATTAATGACATGACCTTAGAGATGGCAATGTGAGTCATTTTGGTCGAGACTGAAAATATAAACAACTATTAAATGGATTGCCATGACATTTTTACAGACAGTCAAAGTCTCTCCAGAGGATGAATCATATAGTACATTGGTGATGGGGTTAGTTTTTTAGTTTTTGTTACAACAATCACTGATTGAATTAAATCATTATACAGAAATTCATGGCCACCTCAGGATGAATTTCAATAACTTTACTGATCCTCTGATTTTTCATCTAGCACCATCATCAGGTCAAAACTTAAATTTGTCCAATAAGTACAGCCCCAAAGATCCTTGAGCGTGTTGATTAGATAAAACAAGCAATTTAAAGACATCATTTTGGGAATTTTTTACCATTTTGACTATATATATAGTATATATCATTAAAAAAAACCTTTGGTTGCAGTCCACCAAACTGCAGCTCTGCACTTTCACATATTGAACATATACACAAAGACACACACAGCAGTTATTTTTCCGCTGCCTTCATGCAGTCGAGCTTCAGACATCAATCATCCCTTAGCAGTGCAGACAAAGAAGCGACAGTCAGTGGAGAGTCCTGTCAGGCAGGGAAAGATACTGCCTACCTCTCATCTATCACAGCCTGCAGAGGGGTGGAGTTTATATTCCTCAACAAGCCTTATCAAGCAGCTCCTCTGTGTTCATGGTCTAATATTTATGCATGGAGGCCTGGACCCAAATGGAACCACAATGCTGTAAAACACACCCTCCTCTTGTTTTTCCTTGATCAGAATAAACCACAGTGGAGTGAAGCCTGCATTTCTTTAGCCAACAGCTGACAGCAAGAGAGAGAGGAGAGACAGGGAAACAGCAAGTCTGTAGGGATGGTGGCAGTCTTCTAGTCTGTCATGCTTCATGCCAGCCTCCCGCCCACAGTCTTGTCTGCAGAGCCAACCCTGTTAGCTCCGACAGCTGTTATCACAATGACTGAGATAAATCGATAACACAACAACGCACACAAGCTTAAACAGATTTGTACACACTAATACAACAGTCTGGCACTACAAAGCACACAGGTGTGCTCACATACACTTCATACAGTGATAAACACACACACACACCTCTGCTGTTCAAGGGTGCTACAGGGCTCAGATGATGTGTACGGGACCTAGTTTTGCCAAGAGTTTGACTGGATTTAAAAGCAACATGTGAGGCGGCCTGCAGCATCCAGGTTCGAATCCACCCTGCGGCCCTTTGCTGCGTGTCATCCCTTATTTCTCTCACTCCCCCTTTCACATGTATATCCAGTGTCTCTGTCTAATAAAAGGGGAAAAAAACCTGAAAAAAGAATCTTAAAAAAAAGCAACAAGCCTATTGCTGAAATACTCAGGTCTCATTGCAAGTACAGTGCAAACAGAGAAAATTGAAATCCTAGATCTTTTGTTCTCATTTGTCTGTCTGCAGATGGGTTGTATTTAAAGGTGGAGTCACACACACACAAAGGACGTTCATAACTTCACTTTGAATGGAGAAGACTCTTTGCATAAGTAATAGCAGAAATACTACAGTGTAAAAGTACTCAATTCATTCTTGCATTCCTACTTTTACCTTTGTCGTTTGTCAGAATTATATAATATACACACAGAATAATCAATGGTGAAAGTCCCTAAGTATACACAATATATTCAAGTACATTTTGTGATACCTAACCTGAGCTTTTCAATTGAATGGTACTTCTACAATATAAATATGATATATTGAGTAATTTTCACTTCACATAAAGTATGAATGTACTTACATACAATTTTGACTTTTACATGTGATGGAGTATTTAACCTTACATATAACCTTGACCTTTAATCATGGTGTTTGTTTTACTTAAGTAAAGGATCTGAATACTTCTGACAATGATGGACATATGTACTGCCCTCCTCCCAAACTAACCTCTTCTTGATGAGGTCCAGTGCAGAGCCGATGAGGCCATCCTTCATCTTATAGATCTTGGCTCCGTAGCTGGACAGGTCCGTCCCGTCCAGAAGGAGTGCTGGGCAGCAGCTGGAGGGCCGACCCCAGTTCTCCCTGCTGTGTGGGAAAGGAACTGACCCAGCTGGTTCCAGACTGCTCCTCCTACGCCTGCTGCCCCCATCATCTCCTCCTGCAGCAGGGGCTTTCTCCTGGGTTGAGCTGGCCACGGACTGCAGGGGTGAACGTGGAGACGGGCCTGTGCGGATGGGTGAGTATGTGCTGGTAACGGAGGTGGAGATGGGAGCTGCAGGGCTGTTGCTGCTCACAGTATTACAGGGAGGTCTCTCTGAGGTCCCTCTGCTCATTTGTCCATCCAGCTCTTCTGAATCTTCTCGCTGCTCTGGGTTTCCTCCACTACAGCTGAACTGAGGGACGGCCCGATCAGAAGGCAATATGTTACTGTCTGATATTCCTGCTTCTTGTGACAAATCAGCCTCAGATTTTCCAGATACCACAGAAGCCACTGTGGGCTCTTTGCTCTGTTCACCCTCTTTATGCCTCATCCTCTTAAACTCCTCAAACGTAGGGATGTGTAGGCGTCCCACAGGAGGCCTGCGGTGCTCCAATGCAGAATCTGATGCATTTCTGTTACCTGCAATGTTGTCTGTTGTATATGATGTCTTAACCACTTTTGGGCTGGATGGAGAGCTATGGAGAGCCAAGTTGGGGCTGCTGTTCTGCCGCCGGAGCTGTAGGCGCCTCAGGACCTCCTGCTTGATCTCCTCGGGGCTGGTGATGCGCATTGTGCACAGCGGCCTGGACCCAGTAACTGTTGAATTGACGTGATGCACACCCTCCCGTTCCATGGGTGTAGCACCCGGGATCACCTGAGGCCGCAACGGATGGGGCCTCAGAGGCTCAAGTGATGACCGTGCACTCTGGAGGCGGAGTTTCTCCCGCAGGCCCTTCCTTGCATCCCATTCATCAACGCCACCTGAAAACAGCAACTAAGGGAAGAGCGGTAGGTCCTTCCTGGGCAGTCCAGGTCGAGGGTAAAATGCCAGACTCTCTTCGTTGGGTACAAATCCATGGCCCCCCACCATAGATCCATCTGGAGGCCCATCATACCAGTGGCTAGTGGAGGTGTAGCGTAAAATAAACTCACTGTCGACACTCCTGTAGGGAGCGGCACTGAATGCACACAGGCCAGAATCTGCCACAGTGTTCCAGTTGAGGTTCTCCATACTCCTGTAAGGCCTGTGGCCGTTGCTTCCTGTGTGGTTGCAGACGCCCAGCGCTGGCCCCTGACCCAACCCCACCCCCAGAGGGCCCTGCCTGCTGGAGCAATACCTCAGCCCCAAGTTAGTGAGCAGGGTGCTGCTGTTACACCTGGCCATGAGTGGGAAGGGAGCATCCTGGAGACTCGGGTAGTGAGGGATGCTGGGTCTGTGTCGGGGGAAGGAGGACAAGGGGTCGGGGGACAGAGGGAGGTTGGCGATGCAGGGCTCCATGTCTATGAGGAGGTCGAGGCAGGAGGCGCAGCCAGCAGGAGAGCCAGCAGAGGCTGCAGCGGAGGAGGTAGAAGGGTAGTCACATGGTGGTGGAGGCTTTACGTCTGGCATGGCTGTGGGCTCAACGAGCGCCGCTCAGACACACTGTCAGCAGGTATGAAGATCTGTAGCCTGCAGGGACAAAGACAGAGTGTGTGACGATAAGACGTAAGCTGTAATTATGTCTGCAAGATGTAGCCAATTTACTACAAATCACTTTATATCACAATGTTTTACATTCATGTATAATATGAAAATGAATAGCAGGCTGTTGTGGTTGAGCTGTTATATCTGAAAACAGTAAACATAGAGTCTGCATCAGGTATAGTCAGTATTATTTTATTGTTGCATAGTAGTTTGTCTGCAAATGGATTACACAACTCCAAATACCTTAATCTGTATATTGTAACATACATTCAAAAACACATTAGCTCCCAAGATGCTTTTACGATGATTTTCTACACAAAATGATTTCTTTGGTATCTTTGGAGACTTTTTGATCAATGTTGGAATTGAATTTGGAAATCTTTGTTTCTAAACAGTTAAGTTTATACCAAAGGTTGAAAGTCACTTAATTTATCCGATCCTGAATCTGAAAGGCAAAAAGATTGAAAAATTGGGAGAAAAAAATTATAATAATTTGATAATTTGAAATCTAAAGCTGGGAAATTATTCAAAATGACTTTTGATGGAATTATATGATTATATCATGTTATTGTTTTACAACATCCAGCTAATGAATGGCCCCAAGCTAATTGTAATTAAGAACTGAATGATGAGTACACACCAAATAACACTGGCATAAAGTAATATCAATGTACTTATTGTTATACGCAATTTTATGTACATTTGCAAAGTTGTGACAATACCACATTGCCCTTCTGTTTTCAGACTAGACTCCTAGACTAGACTAAACTAGATGTTTTTTGTTAAACGGATAATAAAGCACACATATTGGAATATAGGATAGTCACAGCTCTGGACACAGAGACGCTGTCTGTGATGCGTGGTTCCTTCATCAGAATAATCACATTCATTTGATATAAATGGCTCCCTGTCTACCCCCTCTGGCTCGTTTTTTTCTTTCTCTGCAGCAAGAATAATAATAGAGGGATTATTGCCCTGCTTGTCAGGCTCCTAAAACATGAGATAAAGAGACAGATACAGAAAGACAGACAGTGCAGGAGGGTGGAAAAAAAGAGTTGGTAACAGAGACAAAGATGAGACCGAGAGAGAGGAAATGAGTGTGACGCTAAGAGAAAGCGGTAAGCTGAGGAACAGTAATGAAGATAACTGCTCGGCTGTCCACTGGCGGCTGGCTCTGCTCTTTCCTTCTGACTAATCAGACAGCAGTCGTAGATTAGCCAGGAGCCGGTAAAACAGAACTGGGTGTACTGTGGCTCTTTCTCTCTCTCTGTAATGAGTATGAATAGCATGTCGACCACCCAACCCAAACAGCCATCATCCATATCTCACATTCTGTCTGCAGCGCAGGGTAACGGCCGTGATTATGACTATGATTATGAAACAGGGACTCAGAGGGCTCATCCCTGATGCATTAGGTAAATAATAAAACCCAGATCATCTTTAGACTCAAACACTCCCTAATGCCAAAGCACGAACAGGCCGCCATGCTTCTCTGCAGCTTTGCAGTAATAGATAAATCTCTATTCCTCACATGTTTGGTTGTGGGCAAGGCTGCAATCAGAAATAATCAGTAACCTCCAACATACCAAGCACAGTATCCCTCAAATAACATTTGTTGGTTGTTTATTAAATTAATGTTTCCCCAAAACTGAAAACAATAACATGAATATGTTGTTTTAAAGTGAAACACTGAGGATTGGAACTCAGTGGAAGCCAAAGGAAATCAATTAATTAAAAGAATCACATCAAAAGAAAAGTGTTACAGAGCTCCATTGTCCAGAAACTATTAAAAATAACGAGCAAAACTGTTGCACTGGGTGACACGTTACTTTATTACTATGAACACACACTGTAGTTTAATTTTGATTCAATCTTACACACATAGTCCTGACAGATTGACTGACGCTTTGTTGGTTTCAGTCTTAAGGCACGCTTACAATTAACTGTTTTTGATGGGTTTGCATCATACTGCATGAGATGATTTACAGTGGGTACGGAAAGTATTCAGACCCCTTTAAATTTTTCACTCTTTGTTTCATTGCAGCCTTTTTCCAAAAATCAAAAAAGTTAATTTTATTTCTCAGTAATGTACACTCAGCAACCCATCTTGACAGAAAAAAACAGAAATTTAGAAATTTTTGCATATTTATTAAAAAACAAAAACTGAAATATCACATGGTCATAAGTATTCAGACCCTTTGTTCAGTATTTAGTAGAAGCACCCTTTTGATCTAATACAGCCATGAGTCGTTTTGGGAAAGATGCAACAAGTTTCTCACATCTGGATTTGGGTATCCTCTGCCATTCCTCCTTGCATACCCTCTCCAGTTCTGTCAGGTTGGATGGTAAACGTTGGTGGACAGTCATTTTCAGGTCTCTCCAGAGATGCTCAATTGGGTTTAAGTCAGGGCTCTGGCTGGGCCATTCAAGAACAGCCACAGAGTTGTTGTGAAGCCACTCCTTCGTTATTTTAGCGGTGTGCTTAGGGTCATTGTCTTGTTGGAAGGTTCGGCCCAGTCTGAGGTCCAGAGCACTCTGAAAAGGTTTTCGTCCAGGATATCCCTGTACTTGGCCACATTCATCTTTCCCTCGATTGCAACCAGTCGTCCTGTCATTCCCTGCAGCTGAAAAACACCCCCACAGCATGATGCTGCCACCACCATGCTTCACTGTTGAGACTGTATTGGACAGGTGATGAGCAGTGCCTGGTTTTCTCCACACATTTAGAATTAAGGCCAAAAAAGTTCTATCTTGGTCTCATCAGACCAGAGGATTTTATTTATCACCATCTTGGAGTCCTTCAGGTGTTTTTTAGCAAACTCCATGCGGGCTTTCATGTGTCTTGCACTGAGGAGAGGCTTCCTTCGGGCCACTCTGCCATAAAGCCCCGACTGGTGGATTGCTGCAGTGATGGTTGACTTACTACAACTTTCTCCCATCTCCCGACTGCATCTCTGGAGCTTAGCCACAGTGACCATTGGGTTCTTCTTTGCCCTCTCACCAAGGCTCTTCTCCCCGATAGCTCAGTTTGGCCGGACGGCCAGCTCTAGGAAGGGTTCTGGTCGTCCCCAAACGTCTTCCATTTGAGGATTATGGAGGCCACTGTGCTCTTAGGAACCTTAAGGGCAGCAGAAATTTTTTGTAACCTTGACCAGATCTGTGCCTTGCCACAATTCTGTCTCTGAGCTCTTCAGGCAGTTCCTTTGACCTCATGATTGTCATTTGCTCTGACATGCACTGTGAGCTGTAAGGTCTTATATAGACAGGTGTGTGGCTTTCCTAATCAAGTCCAATCAGTATAATCAAACACAGCTGGACTCCAATGAAGGTGTAGAACCATCTCAAGGATGATCAGAAGAAATAGACAGCACCTGAGTTACATATGAGGGTCACGGCAAAGGGTCTGAATACATATGACCATGTGATATTTCAGTTTTTGTTTTTTAATAAATATGCAAAAATTTCTAAATTTCTGTTTTTTTCTGTCAAGATGGGTTGCTGAGTGTACATTACTGAGAAATAAAATGAACTTTTTTGATTTTTGGAAAAAGGCTGCAATGAAACAAAGAGTGAAAAATTTAAAGGGGTCTGAATACTTTCCGTACCCACTGTATATGGCTTTTATTTTATCATTTTCATTTTATTCATATTTTGATGTCTTTACTGTTGTGACACAATCACAATTGTGTACGGATGGGAACGCCTTTAGTTTTTAAGGGGGCTCAGTCTTGTAACTGGAGAGGTGCCAGTTTACATCCTGGTCAACGCTGAGGTGCCCTTGAGCAAGGCATTGAACCCCAAACTGTTCGGGGTGCCCGTCTATGGGAAGCCCCCTCGTTCTGACATCTCTCTATTTAATACATGTGTATTGGTCCTGTTTGCATGTGTGCCTTTCAAGCCTGCTAAAATGTCAGAAGAAAACTACAATTATTACAATTCATCCTGAAGGGGACATGAATGTTTGTTCCAATGCAATGCATCCAATAGGTGTTGAGTTATTTCACTAAAAACCACAAATGTCAACCTGCTGGGATCCCTGAAGTCATTAGGATTCATCTTCTAGTGACCAAGACGATTTGCACAAAATATCATAGATCAATGCATGGGCCGTAGGTCTGACATAGCCATCCAAAGAGCCACTAGTATGGTAAAAAAATCCAATATTGCATATAAAGGCATTTAAAGCAGTCTTGCTCACTACTTTGCAACATTCCCCACAAGGATCTAATTAGACCAGAGACATTAAAGGAATGCCTACCATGCTATAAACAATGAGGAAAAAATCTGACATTTTATCATCCCATTTGTCTGTTACTATGAAGACCCTGTGAGCTCAAAACCGATTAGTGTATAACCATTATTATTCCCGACTAAATAATGGCTTTTAATATGCTTCTTGCCTTTGCTCTGAATAGGAGTGAATCAAGAATGTTTTCACACACACACACACCCACACACACACACACACACACCCACACACACACACACACACACACACTGTAGGAACATTAGCTTCAATCAGGGTGACATGATACAGCAGAGGGCACTATCGAAACAGGTGAAGAAGGAACTTAAGCTCGCCAAGTGCGTATATAAAGACAAAGTGGAAAATTTGTTGCGCACTGGAAATTTACGTCCTGCACGGGAGGGCGTGAAAACCATGATGGGGTTCTGAGGAACTGTGCTGTCCAGTTGGCAGACATCTTCTGCTTCATCTTCCAAATGTCCTTACAGCTGCATATGGTCCCTTGTCTTTGGAAGACTCAATAATTGTTCCTGTGCCTAAGATTAAAACTCCTAAGACTCCCAATGACTTCAGACCAGTGGCACTTACATCTCGTCATGAAAATGTTTGAAAGGTTAGTGGAGGATGCACTTTTGGACACTGTACAGGATGAGTTAGACCCTCTCCAGTTCGCCTACAGGTCGGGCAGAGGCGTGGCTCACGCAACAGCGACGCTTCTAAACATGGTTTTTAAACATCTTGAGGGGGCCAAGTCCCTTCTTCGTCTACTATTTATTGACTTCTCCTCCGCTTTTAACTGCATTCAGCCGCATGCCTTATCAGTCCGGTTGAAGAACACTCATAACATGGATACTGGTCTGATCTGCTGGCTGTTGGATTTTTGAACAATGAGGTCACAACAGGTGAGAGTGAACGGTGTTCTATCAGATGCCTTCTTATCTTCCACTCGGTCCCCCGAGGGCTGTGTCCTCTACCCTCTCTTGTTTGTTTTATACACAAATGAATGCCAAAGCCATCAGGAACGGCGCCACATTATTAAATTTGTGGAAGATTCTGTCATTGTGTCCCTCCTCAGCAGTGACGACTCCAAACACGGCCCTGTAATCAGTGATTTTACTGATTGGTGTAATTCCTCGTTTTTAAACATTAATATGGCAAAAACAAAAGAAGTGCAGTGTCTGTGATCGACAGTAACCTGTGCTTTGAGCCCCAGGTCGATGCTGTGTGTAAAAAACATCAGCGCATCCACTTTCTCCGTAAGCTTTGCCGTTTTTATGTCAATACTGTTTTTATGAAAATGTTTTACTTCTGTTTTATTGAATCAGTTCTTACTTTCTCTTTTATCTGTTGGCACTGGTCACTTTCTATTAAACAGAAAAATCGCATGCAAGGTATCGTGAAGGTGTGCAGCAAAATTGCGAGCACACCCTTTGATGACCTACATGACCTGTATAAGGCCAGATCCTTGAAGAAGGCAAGAGCCATCCTGGTTGATCCGAGTCATCCCTTATGGGGTGAATTCATGCTGCTCTCCTCCGGGCGCAGATATAGTCTGCCGCGATGCAGAAAGAATAGATTCAAAAGGTCATTCATCTCGGCTGTTATCCCAATTGTTAATAATATCCTGTAAATTCAAATGTAATTCATGTTGTAGTCTTATTGTGGTTGTGTTTATTTATATTGTTACTGCTGGCTGTAATCCAAATTGCCCCTCGGGATAATAAAGTGACCTTGACCTATGATCTGTTTTATCATCTTGAAGACCACCTTAAGGTTTTCTTGGACTTACTGCATGTGAAACTGACTGAGCACTTGGCCTCTGTTATTCTGTTTGGCAGACACACATATGTGTGTGTTAGTTTGGATTGGAGAAAGTGCTGACATGTTGGAATTGGGCTTTAATTAGAAAGAACGTGTGTATCTGAATAGCAGGCAGCATGCTGCTCTGCATGCCTCTCTCTTTCTCTCTCTCTCTCTCTCTGGTTGAATTACTGCCAGTATAAAGGCTCTCTGGAGGTCCGCGTTTTTTCTGCTCCCTCTGTCACCGGAGCTAACTGAGGAATAACTCATCCCTACCAGCAGGACAGTAAATCAGCCACCATGTCCCAGCATGCACAGGGGCTGGGTTCTCCAGATTTAATGGCAGAGTGTGTGAAGAGTACAGCATTACAATAAGGAAATAAATAATTTATGTGTTCGGATTTACTGTCAGAGTGTCTCCATTATTAACTACACTTACAAACCTCCATCTTAACAAAGTCAGTTTGTGTAATATATTGTTCCCTAAATTTAAAAGCTTATGGCCAAAAGTGTGTGGACACCTCTGTGTACTCTCGGCCTCTTGACTGTTTTCATTCCATTGAAGTTGAATCTTAATGCTATGTTTAATGTCTTAGACAATAGCATGCTTCCAACTTTGTGGTAACAATTTCTGTTTGTCCCTTTCCTGTTTCTTTATTAAAATGCCCCAGTGCTAAAATCCAGATCCATAAAGAAATGCTTTTCCCAGTTTGTTGTAGAAGAACCTGGCCTGCATAAGGCTCTACTGTTGCTGTGTAATTCTGTCTGTGCATATTTGTATCAGTGTGATCTTATATGTGAGTCAGTGTCTATTTTGCTATCTCCCCTCCTCTCTGACGGGGCAGAGGTTATCTAACAGTGGGCATCGTGTTGCAGAGATCAGGTTTGGAAGCAAATCCTCCTGTTGCAGCCAGTAATTCCTGCATCGTGCTGTCTGATCTTCTAAACTTACCCCATTTTAATCAAGCCTCTACGCTGCTTTTCTCCTCCTACAGGTCATTGGATTAGATCCCAAAGTGCCCGGCTCCCTCTGCTCAGTCTCCTCTTAGTACGGCGATCTGTCTAGATTTTCAACCAAGCCAGACAGACGTGGCCTCGAGCTACAAGTAAAGAGAGAAAAAGATAGAAAAAGCATATCAATCAATAAGCTGAACAGAACAACAAACTACCACAGTGGAGAGATTGTTGTGCCAAGTGCTGCTGCCTTTCACTCTGCGAGACAAGGAGACACACAGAGCAACAGAAACTTGAGGCTTGAATAGCAGCTGTATCCTGATACCGCAAAACAAACCGTGTCCTCCTTTTGCAGATTGAATTAGATGTTGAGTCAATTACATTATTACGGTTTTTCTGTCAGGAGACAGTAACAGGCACTCATCATGCCAAGAACTTGGCAACAACTGTGTGTGTGTGTGTGTGTGTGTGTGTGTGTGTGTGTGTGTGTGTGTGTGTGTGTGTGTGTGTGTGTGTGTGTGTGTGTTGAATCAGTCACAGGCTTCTTTAAAACAGCCTGCCGATAATTATTCAGTAAGAGAGGAAACAAATACTGGTGGTGCCTGCCCAGGAGACCACAGAGGAAAATTGGTTTTATTCAAATCCAGTTCAATTCCACCTTTTAAATAAACTTATAAATTATTATAAGTTATAAATAATATTATAAATAAATATTAGATTTAATTAAATTAAATTAGAAAAGAGTCCCAGTCGTTAAAAAAAACAATAAAATTACATAAAATAACTTAAATGAAAATGTGTCTGTCAAATAAAAATACATTGGAATATATAGTATATATACTGTATGTTGTGAATTGTCGTTTTAAATAAGATATATTAAACAAAATAAACAGCTGCGGTAGTAAAACACCACATGTACAGTGCAGTTAAAAAAACAGTTGTTTCCTTGCACACAAATAAGAAAAACACATTGAGTTAGCTGAAATCAACACGTTCAAACTCAACGTCAAGTTGCGTTTCAAAATATACAAAATAAGGAGTACAAAAGCAGTGAGATAAACAACATAAATTCCACACATAACATCGAAGCAGACATGAATGTAATGTAGGCCAGCAGGCCTAAAATAAAACAAAAGAGAATGAACTGCACTGCAGACACAGCTCAGATCAAAGACACGACTCAGACTGGGAAACTCAGAAATTAGGAATAATTAGTTTACAAAAACAAACAACAACAAGAATGATCCCACCTCCTCTTCAAACACGACTGCGCCACTAAAACCTGCATCCAACACTTCAACATCTTCACCCACACTATGAGAAATAAAATGTTGTCATTCAAAGCTCAGATCATGTGTTCTCTGACGTTAATACCCCCATCTCCCCTCCCCTCCAGGGGATGGAGAGTGCTGAGGCTGCATCATCCAAAGCTTTGACAAGCGACTGTCACTATAGAACTGTGCCCCACCCCCACCCCCACCCCCCACACACACACACTCCTCCATCCCAGAAGTGCTGGATGATCGACAGCACTTCCAGAGGATCCTCCGTTTTATCCCAAGCAGGCTCCTCCTGCAAAAACAATCCAACGTTTACATTTTGTTTGTCATCTGATATGTTGATTTAAAACAGATTTTGAGAGTCTGAATTAGCTCAGTTCTTCAGCTCCACTTTGCCCACTGGGAGACGTCTCCACTCAGCCCTCTTGCTTACAGAATAACCCCGCTCTAACAATCCCACTGAAACTGATAGGCTTTTCAGAGAGGGAATGAGAAATTGTCACTGACTGAAGTGATCCATTTATTTATTTATTTTTTCTCTCTCTTTTTACCCGGCGAGCGTTTAAATCACTGAGCCAATTCCCTGTCGTTCTGGCCCGATTCATTCATCCCCACAAGTGTTTCTGAGCAGACCGTGCACACTGTCTTATTACTGATTTGTGTGTGTGAGTGTGTCTGGCTGAATGTCTTTCAGATGCTATATGCAATGGTAGAAGAGGTGATAATAATGTGCTCCATGGTTTTTGACACCTCTAGTGTTCCCTACAGACACGGAGACTCACGCCTCTGTCTGCTTGGTCCAGCTGTGGTGTGTGTGTGTGTGTGTGTGTGTGTGTGTGTGTGTGTGTGTGTGTGTGTGTGTGTGTGTGTAAGGGAGAGAGAGAGAGCGAGAGAGAGAGAGACTGCCTTTCAGCATCACACACCTAAATCTCAATACTCATATTTGTGGTTCCATAAAAACAGATATTGCAAGAAGTAAACACATTCTGCTCTCTGTCACAAGAATTACTTCAGCATACACAAACATCCTGATCCATGAGGGAAAACAGCGACTAAAACAAAAAGAATACAGCTGGGAAAAACATAGCACAATAACAAGAACATAAGTGTTACATTTACAGTGTTGCTAAAACCATATACTGTATAAAATATGTTGCTCAAATATTTACTTTACCGAAAAATATATCTTTGTATTTCTTTGTGTTTCCTTTCATGACAATTCTGTTGAAATTCTGCAGGAATTCTGCATTTATGGTCAGTCATACAAATTGTAAAAATGACCTCCCTGATTGTAACCTTGCTTGTGATTCTATTGCTGTTTTATAGCCAACCATCAAGTATCAAATTTTAGAGTCCAGACTTCCACAAATAAACAATGAAATGCACAGCAAACAATGTATGAATGAATTAATAATATATATATAAAAACAGGTTTAATTGAGGCACTGCAGGAATCAGTTCAGAATATTTACAACATGAAAACATGACCAAAAATTATATTTTGTTATTCTGTAAAATGATTCAACATAAGTCAGAACTCTGTCATGTAGCATGGTGGTTCATAGTATTTAAATACCCTGAAAACCGACACGGCATGAATATGTTCACCTCTTATTGATGTGTGCTGTGGCTCAGCAGGTGTCTCAATGTGAAGCTCCGTACTGTGTGCCACAAAGACATGCTAACATTAGCACAGCTGGAAGGCACAGCAGGAGTGTGACAGACATGCCAGAGCTCACTGTGAGGCCAAGACTGGAAAGGACACACAGTCAGACAAATGCATTTAAATGAGTCTCTTTACCTTCGATTTGGCCTTCCAGCTACGCTGGCCGGTGGAGCTATTACGCTAAAAATGGAGCTATTTGAAAACACTGCCATGAGTGGCGATAAGATACTGTATGTCTGCTGAGTCAAGGCTGGGTGTTGTGTGGTAGTAAAGTTAGGAGGACAGCCTTTACAGTCAATGTGACCTGACAATGTGTTTGCTGTTGTCCTCCTTTTCTACACTGCATTTTACATCAGGTATGCCAACAGTCAGATACTAAATAGTCACAAACTAAGAAAACCTTTATAATAATAAAATAAGACCAATGAATGTAGCTTTCAGTTTATTTTAATGTATTGTAAGTCAAGTCAAAAGAAAGTCTTTGGTAATCCTACACATGTTTTTAGGGTGTGTATGTGCTTGAGCGCATCGACACACTGTTTGCCAGCAGACTGCTGTCCACATACTGTGTGCCGGCATGCAGTCTGGCCTCAAACACGGCGGCTGCTGCTGGGCTATTTCACCTTGGCACAAAAGCGAGCCTAAAGACGCCGGCCACTGGCAAACACTGAACTATGGCCGACTGGTTTCTCTTTTATGAACCCCTGAAGCCAAAATAACAACAGCCTGCAACAGCAGTGCCTTTCACTGACTGAGGAGCAGAGAGCGTAAATATAAGGTGGTGAGGTGAGAAGGTTTGACAGGTGACAAAACAGCTCTGAAGTCATGAAGTCATAGTCACCACCAAATGCAAAATGTACACTATCACTGACTGTACTTAAAATTTCAAAATCTTTCTATTTGCATGACATTTAGCTAATATTACAACATGTCAACAGACTCATCCACATCTCAACACTTCACTTCTGGTTTAAAGGAAACTCCATCCAAAATCTTCCTTGGGGTACATTAATCCTGCTGAGCCGCAGAGATTGTTGTTAAAAGTGTCTTTGCAAAATGTCACCAGAAACTTTTCAGTATAATCGACTATCATCAGACCAAGCTCAATCTTTGAAGATTGAACATAAGTCTGGAAAGTCTCCTTTGTATTTTCTTTGCACAAGAGGCGTGATCAACGGCATAGTTCAAATGACTCTGTCCGCAATTGGATAGTCCTTCAACCAATCAGACCAACAATCCAGGTGACGTAGCAGCAACAGCGGCATCAACGGGTTGCTGCTCTTCGGTGGCCGCCATGTTGAATAAAAACAAAAAGCTGCTTGGTTGATTCTCTATTGTCATCGTGCTAAACCCGCCAACAGCGCGCCAGGTGGATAAGCCAGTTTGTGATTGGTCCCAGCAGACATGTAACAGAAGCAGGATAGAATAATGTACAGGTTTCCAGCCTGAGCTGCAGGGTGAAATCAAATCGCCAGCAGATCGGGCTTTACCCAGTCTATTTTTTCAATGTCTAACTTTATGTTCAGCATTTTGCTACTCATAGTAGTTTTGGCAAAATATTTAGAAATATTTTTGGAAAATCTATAACTGTTTGGAACATCGTGAGCGAGCTTATGGACAGTGACGAATCGTGTTGCAGGAATAGCTAAGGCTAATAGCTAATAGACTAAGGAAGTGAGTGTGTAAACTAAATTTCTCTAAAGCACTTTTTAGAATTGTAGCAACAATGTGCTTTACCGGAGAGAGAAAGGAAAAAGAAAATATAGATGATGTGTAAAAAGGACAAAACTTCAAATATTTGACTTTCAACCTTACAGGTTGTTTGATACTCAAAAGATAAGATATATTTTAAATGCAGTATCACTTGAATGGCCTTTGATATGTACTCTGTGACTCTCTTGACACTGATAAACAATGGACTCTCACTTTATACATTTCAGATTTGGGCAAAAATATTTATAAATGCATCCAAATATTTTAGGGAGTGAATGGCAAAAACAGAAAATGTCACTTATAATGCAGATTAAGATAAAACCAAACAAACCTCATAAACACCTCAAATATGTGTTATATTTATCCAGCAGTTTTGCATCAGTAACCTGTCTGACGGTTTACCTGTCCGCCTGCCTCTCAGCGTGTAAATCATCTATTAATCCTGCAGTTTACATCTTTATTTCTGTGAAAGTCTATCCACATAAAGCTCCAATCCTCCCAGCGTGATCTGTGATCAGCGGCAGTCTATTGATTGAGATGCTTATCCGCAGCGTCTTACGTAAGAAGACCTGACCGCCATTATCGATTTTTGCATACAGGCAGGATTTGTGATGGGAAGAGATTTCTCCAGAAGAGTAACATTGTCGCTTTGCAACTAACATTTCCGGCACATATGTGATCAAAATACTCAAATAGGCTTACATTTGCTGGTAAGCATTTATAAATGCCTTAAACATAAATAATTACAGTTCTAAGCTATTATTGTTGCAATTATTGTTGTTACAATTTGACAATTCATGTTTAATGTCCTAATACTGGGCAAAAATACCAAGAATATTTGCTTGCTTTTATTTTATTTAGGTTTGTTTCTTTATTATCTTGTTATCCTGCCAAAGTGAGCACTTTTTAAATAATTACTTGAAGTTGATAACATGTGAATTTGTAAAATGTGGTTGATATTTTGTAAGCTAAACAATTGACTAACTTATACAAACTATGTAATACTCACATTCCAGCCTCATTTGTAATCATGGACAATGAGTGATCCAATCTCTCTACATCCACACACACACACACACACACACACACACACACACACAATGAGTGGCTCTACATCTCCTGTCAGGAGGAGGATGGACTGAGAGGGGAGAGGTTAGAGCTCTTGTGGATCAGTGGAGGCTGATCATTAAATGCTACTTGAAGGATTAGTTTACTAAATGACTGAGATAAGATGCAAATTAAGGAGGTGAGGAAGGATGAAGACGAAATCAGGAAAGCAGAAAAAGAGAGATGAGGATGAAGAATGAAAAAAAAACATCTGGTTGGTCTTTGGGACCTGAGCCTCACGGAAGCTTCTCACTGACAACATGTGCACTGGAGGTTCACCAGCATAAGTGTTTTCAGGGTTTTGGATTTCAGGAGAAACTGATGATTACACTGGGAAAGGGTTAACTGGATATAATGTGTAGGCTACATACCTTTTGAATTAGATAAGATAAAAAAAAGAAATAAGATAAAACTTTATTTATCCCGAGAAAAATTATTGTGCATCACTTGCAATTAGGGCTGTTACGATATGGAAAATAAAACCAAAATCGCAACACTCAGCACCACGAACCTGTGTCGTGAGAAGAATCGCAACTCAATCCAACTCCAGAGTTATCCTTCCTGTCCAGATCCAGTGCTACCACATCTTTAACTTACTAGTAGTCCTTATGGTGTCTTATTCCTGTTTTGTCTGGTAAATTTAGCTAACTGTACAGATTGGCTAAAAGCAAAAGAGGGGGCACCGGTAACGCTAACGGAGGTGTAACGTTACGAGTGGCTGTTGTTCTGACTCGGGTGTCTGGGACTGTTTTCCGACGGTTCTGTAAACTGCCGTTAGCATCCTTAGCACCGGAGTGTAGTGCTGACCGGGATGTTTGCTAGCTGGCTGGGGGCTGACTGTGGAATGGATGTGTCCGCGGACAGGGTCATGTACTGTAGGTGTCATGCAACTTTTGGCAGGTAAGAAGAGTGCAGGGAGAAAAATGACAATATCATTTGATTGATTTTAAAAAAAAACAACAACTGCCCATCGTGAGTCTGATAATCTGAGTGCAATGCTGAATAAGAAGAGTACTCTTTCAATGCACTACCAAATATAAAGACTGTGATATAGATGGAGAATTGGTCAATTTAAACTAGGAGGAGAAATTTTAAAATCAGAAAGCAGAGAATAAAAAGGGCAGGTGATGCTTTTCCCATTTTTAAGCTCCAACTTCCACTCATAAATGAATGCAGCATTAGCATTGACGATGACTGTAATACACAGGGAGATGGGTGATCTAAGTTAGGAAAAAAGGTTGTAAAGTGAAAAAACAGCTTCCAACTTCTGTCATTCTTGCATACAGATGCTGAAGAATTTCTTCAAAAGGCAAGATTTCCATTTTTTGCCTCTCAGACACATTCCCACATGCACAGACACAGAAAACCCCCACACACCCTCCTCTAGGTTTCCCATCAGCCAGTGAAATCTGGGTTAATGAGGCACCACCCGTGGGCACTGTCAGCAACACCTACACTACCAGTCTCATCAGAGGGAGGGGAGGAAAGAGAGTGGGTGGGAGCCTGCAAGACACTGAGCACGGGCAACATCAAAGGTAGGAAGTGTGGATGAGTGCAGTAATTAGGCAGAATGACTAAATATGGTGGTATCTGCATGAACTACAAGTCTCTGGGGAGATGAATAGAGTTGTACAGTAGAGACGGTTTACTACAGGAGCTAAGAGTTTGGCTCTGCAGGATTGTTCACATCCAGACCACACCGGCACAGTGAGGGTCTCGGTTCAAAAGACTCCAGCAAAAAGCTTGAAACTGGCTAAACGCTGTCGCTACCCGATGTGAGTCGAGTGCAGATGTGAGTTGGGCATGCATCATTTTGTGACAAGTGCCCTCCAAAATGCTAACAACAGACTTTTGTAATGTTAGTACAGTAAAAATGGACCTACTTAATGACGGTCATTGCTGCTGGCTACAAGTTAGCAGTCAAACACAACAAATGCTGTCAGTTGAATGGCGTTTTGAACGTTAGCAATCAAACAATCATAGATAGCTAAAACGTTTTTGAAATGATTTCCATCTTCTGTTATTGTTTGTAATGAGAAAAGTTTATTACTTCATGGATTCACAAAATTCAGTATGACACATTATGCCGTAATCCGTTTAAATCTGAGCATGCGCAACTCACATCTGCACTCGACTCCCATCAGGCAGTGACACCGCCACAAATTCACGCTATTCTGCTGATTGGCAGTCAGTGTCGGGCTAATGCATCACAAACATAGTAATGCTCCAACAAGACAGTGAAGATGAAAACTGCTAGCAAGTAAACAGAAGCTACATTTGTTCAAATAAAATAGTAGCGGTTTTAAGTCTCTTACAGCACTTACTCCAATATGTAGTTACTGTATTACTACATAATAGGGCTGCAACTAATCTGTTGATTATGTGAACAGAAGTGGTGAACAGAAACAAAAACATATGGTATTCACATTTAAGAAGCTGGAATCAAGATTTTGTTCTCTTTTTCATACAAAATGACTCAAAGTTATTAAATCGATTATCGAAAATAGTTGGCGATTACTTTAATAGTTGACAACTAATCGATTAATCTTTGCAGCTATAATACAAAATGTTAAAAAGTCACTTTTATAGCATGGCAGTAAAGAGTACCAACAAAACAACCTGCACTGTTGTGTACTTCTACTTCTGTGGTTCAAGGTCATCTTGGTCTCATTCATATATTTCATGTGTTGGGAGTTGGAAATGCTGCAGATGAATTATACAGAAAGCCTTTGACCTGAGAGGAAAACACCTTGCATGAGGTTTTCCATGAGCAGCACTGCAGTTCTGCACATACTAAAAGAGGACAAAAGAGGGAGTCATTTCCGCCGAGGAGAGACCGTTCAAAGGAGCCTATTCATGCAAATGATGACCGGAGCTATCATTTGATATGAGGCCTTGTAATAAAGATAAAGTGCTCTGGAAAGACTGGTGCTTTGAAGTGCTACAAGGAAGGTCTGATACTCCTGAGATGTATGAATTATAATGCTTGATCTAGTTGTTATTTTAAATAGAGTGCTCTTCAGTTTATTGTATTATTAATTTATCTTATTACAGGCCATGTTTGTGGTTTGATCCATAATTCCTATTTCCTAACATAAGAGCCGGTCTGTGATTGTAACTGAGAATGCCCTTTTATGCCCACCTGCCTTAGTGTAAAATAATAAGGTTTGTTTTTTTCAGTCAGCCTTGGAGTCATCCTCTTGAGTACAACTGGAAATGCAGTGTACTTGTGTTATATAGAGGTAGCTATCACCTCTCAACCCTGCAAGTATTGAAAATATCCAAAAAATGTATTTATTTCTTCCTTGACCATCTACGTATACCAGACATTTCTTAATGTTATTGTATTTTATTTAGGCAAAGTTATTGTGAAGTTATTTGTTAAGACATTTGAAAGGTTTGGCATAAAACAAAAACAAAAGAAGATAACTGTTTATATTTAGCTAAGTAAGCTATGGAACATTTCTTTTTAGTAGGGCTAAAACAATGAATCAATCTAGCGCTTATTCAATCATCAGATAATATTTTATTTTTGATGATAAACATGACCTTATGCCAGCTTCTTAAAAGTGAAGATGTGCTATTGTCTTTGTCTTAGACGTTGGTAAACTGAATGTCTTCGAGTTTTGGAGTGTTGTTCAGACAAAACAGGCCATGTTGGATATGGTTGGATTCATAAACCCAAATAATTGACTACTTTTTAGTATCTGAAGCAAAAGTCAGTTTTTTTGTTGATGCAGGGACCAAAACACTTCAAATGATACCCAGGTCTAATTAGAGTAAAGTTAAGAGAAATAATGACACACACACACACACACACACACCCACACACACATTTTAACACACTCACTCACTCACTCACTTACTCAAGTATCTGATGTGATGCTATTATTATATTGAAATGCTATTTTTTTTTTTTTTTTTAAGTATTGCAAAATGTTTGAGTAGCGCGTGACATGCCTCATGACCCGAAAGTTCAATATCAGTGGTCAATATCTGGTACAATTGAAGACTGCCATTGTGGTTCATGTTTAATGATAAAACAGGAAGACACGTAATTACCCAGTGATCACAGAGGAAAACACACCTTGATTAAAAACAGGCATAATCCCAATAACTGTGTGTAAGTGTGTTTGTGTGTGTTCCTGTCACCCAAAAATATGGATTTCTATCACGCCTCAACTTGCTGGCTGCATCCATAACAACAGATACACAGAGCTAACCTTATCCGCAACAGGTAGATGAAGGACACACACACACACACACATTCTACATCTCTTTTAACATCCATGCTGCACTGTGGTGATAACAATCCCATGTGACAGTTAAAAGGTCCGATCTTCAAACAAGATGTTTCAGGAACAAGTTGATGAAGCTCCAACTGTGTGATGAATGTTTTCCTCTGAGGGGTACAAATGAAGCGCTCCCTTCATCACGCTGCATGATGAAAAGGGGGTCTCGTTCCAAAAGAAAGAGAGACAGTAGGAGAGAAATAGAGACTGGCAGATAAAGATATAATCTCTATATTTAGCTTTGTGTAATGCTGGGAAGAAAAGCTAAAGCACACTGCTGGCATTTAAAACAGAAATAACGAGTTAGTGTTTTCAGGATGAGGGCACTTGCCCGAGGTAGACCACTCTGATACACTGTTTCAAATCAAAAGAACATCCTCCATATTCTTTGTTTTGTAAAGCTTTTTAAAAAAAAATACTCTCAGATCCACGCCACACCAACATCAACAACAGTTGATTAAAACTGAGATAAACCACAAACATCAGCTGACATCAGTGGTAGCTGATGAATGGTAGCTGAAGGCTGTAAAGCCTGTAACGTAGATGAGATATGAAGCAATGAATGTATTAGGTAAGCTCTGTGTAGAAAACACTCAGGGTGCTTTTTGCACACACCTACTATGGCGGCGGTGGTGGGTGCCGTTGGTGGAGGCTCAGCTTGCCCCTGTACAAAACCTGCAATCTACAAAACTGATAATGGGAAGGTGATAGTGGAAGATGAACTTTATTGTGGTGAAAATGAAGACACTTAGCCATTATGAAATTCTTTTGTTGGCAGCAAACAACTTTTCATATGAGTGGATTGAGGAATCCAAGTGGGTCTTGTTTGGTGTATGCCCGAATACCACGCTACGCTGTAACGGACACAAAGGCCCACAGAAGGATGTGAATAATATTAAGGCCTGTCTGAAGGTTCTGAATGAGTGCGGTGCAAATATTCCGCCGTTTGTTTCACATTACTTGGTTTAACTGCCACCTGTCGGGTTTGGCAATATGGACGCCTTGCCGTTGCTTAGCCAAGTGGAGCAGCTGAGCCAAGAAGTCTCTAGCTTGAGGAGGGCAGTGGAAATACAGGCAGAAGTAAGTGAGAACTTGGGGGCAATTGTGAAAGAAGGTTGCAAAAAGTCGGGGACCCTTAAAATAACTGTGCAACGAAAACCCCAAACAAGCAAGCTCACTCGAAACGTGAGCAGAGGAATGTGGGAATAATTGGAACCGGTACTGACAGCAACATTGGAGTGGTATAAACAAAGCTGGTGAATGTGTTTGCTACTAGGTTTTCTTCCACTCTGGATGCAGACACGCTATGTGGCTATCTATCTGAGAAATTGGAGAATAGAACAGTGTCAAAGATCAGGCATGGCTCATTTCCCATCAGTGCTGAATGTAACAATGTTGCGGATATGTACGATCCAAAACTCTGGCCCGACAGGACATATGGTCACTGCTATCATGAGGCCCGTGGCGCCAAGGTCTTTAATGACAAAGAAGGGGATAAACTGGATGGCCATGGTACACCTGCAGACAAAAGCCATTCTGCATAGTAGCTGCATGTAATGAATTAACCTAGGCTGTATGATCATCTGTGTCGTGTCTTATAATGCGTATGGGCTTCGTGTTGGCCACAGTGAAACTGTTAAATCACGGCGTGTTGTTGTGGACAAACTGAAAACATGCTTTTGGGGCAGGACACCTGCTCACAGAGGATAGGCTGAGAGCAGGGATTGGCCTTCCTTGCTCGCACCCGATCCTTTGTTTTACTAGAGAATAAAAGACGGGGGCTCCCTCGGTCTGGCAGAGTCTGCTGCGGGTCGCGTACGAACGCCCAGCCACGTTGATGCTGCTCTGCTCGGACTGACGGCTCTCCAGTCCTGTGTCACGGTAAGAGCTCAAAAGTAGTGTTTACTTAGCATCACGTATTGAGTGCTTGTGCATGTTGTTACCCTGCTGTATTCTGTGGCGGAATAAAAAGACACATTTATTCTAGCAGAAACAGTGTTTGAGTTTTTTTGTTTGCAAAGTAGTGTTCACTTTGCATCATGTGTTGATAGTGTGAAAGTGTGCTCGCAGCTTCATGGTGTTCTGTGGGGAATAAAGAGGCAATTTATTCTAGCAGAAACAGTATTTGAGAGTTTTTTTTGTTTGCAGCCGACCACCCCCCGATCCTGTATAAAGATTTTTTTTTTTTAATGTTTGCCAAGCAGTGTTTTGTATTCATATGTGCGATGCGTGGCAAAAATTAAGTAGCAGGCCAACTCATCATCAGATATATATATATATATATATATATATATATATATATATATATATATATTTAAAAATGTTTTGATAGTTAAAAATTAAAAATAAACATCTTAGAGTCATCTTGCTGCCCAAATTCAGTCAAAAATCTTATTTTCTTCTCCTCACATAAACAATATGAAATACAGAAAAACACTGTTGTTGCTGTCTCTGGTTCTAATTACTTGGCCAAGGCCAATGTTTATACTCAGTCTACATACACAGACACACACACACACACACACAAACACGCACTCACAAAGGGTGTTTTCATTTGTGTCTTGTCATTTCTGTTGGGGATCATAATGACATCAGCAACACCTACAACAAAACATCAACAGTCTGCTCACATGCGTATCCATATGCATGCACGCACGCGCATACACACACACACACACACACGTGCGCACATACACAGTGTCTGACCTCATAGTGAAAAAGGAAAAGGTAGATGGGGAGAGGAAAAAAGGATATCCGTAGAAATGAAGGGATGATAAAAGCCTGAAGAGAGGAGGAGGAGGAGGAGGAGGAGAGTTGTCGATGATAGTAGAGAGGGATAAGCAGAGAAAGAGATAGATGAGACGCAGGTATCATGTCGTCCCAGGGGCGGCGTTAATAAACAAAAGGAGGGTAATAACGTAGGAGAGGATTTGCTGGGCAGCAGATGGCTACGTGAGTCACTCCTTTCTCTGGGAATGAAGGGAGACAGGGCGATAAGAGAGGGTAAGGGTGGACGGAGGAAACAGAAAAAGAAATTGACGATCTGAGAGAAATACAAAGAATAAAAACACAATTTATCCTATCAAAGCCCTTCTGCATCTCCTTATACCTGCCTGTCACTCAAGAAAATAATAACTAAATTGTGCTGGGTTTTATTTACTTGCTGGGTCACAGGCAGCTGCCCAGGATAAATCATTTACTGTCATGAATAAAAGTGAAAAAAGAAGAAAATGCTTCATTGATGCCTTGCCGTTACTAGAAACCAAAGAGCCTCCTTTAAAAAAAACTAAAAGACGCCCTTGTCTTGAAGAAGTAGAGTTGACTTAAAAGTTATCACTTCTGAAAAGCAAACAAAATGTTACATGTGAAACGTGTGTTCATATTACTGAAAAATAAATCTATGACTGTAAAATAAAAAAACTAAACCAATTATTTTCAAATTCAGCCATGTGTTCGCCTCCTTTCTCTGGATCAATGCTGCCCCTTGACCTTTCTTAGTGGGTGTCAATGTTTTCAAAAAGGCCTTTCTTGTATACTCATTGATGTCTTTAACATCAATCTATCACAGATACATCATGGCCGGGTTATTGACGGATTGGCTCCTACAGACGCCTATAAGGATCTGGATCTGCTAAAGGCATTTTGGATGACTCACACCAACAGAGAGAAAGAGGAGGGAGTGAAATAAAAGAGGGGAGATGAAAGGAAAGCCCATTCTTCTTTCTCCTCCAGAAGCCAAGGACACGCTTGTACAGTAATTGTCCTCAACCGTATGGGGTGAGAGGAGAGGAGAGATTTCAGATGACAAAAAAAGATGAGGGAAAAGGGTAAGAGGAAAGCAGAAGATGAGAGAAGGGATGAGAGTCATGGAAGGACAGAGCTGGAGGGATGTGATGATTAGCAGCCTGGCGGGAGAGGAGGTAAGGTGGGTGTTGGGATTGGGAATGAGGAGGGATGGAGAGCCATTGATCAACTGTTGAATTTTTTATTTTAGTGCCGATACATAACCAAAGTTTTGGTGCGCATACAAACACAATACTTTTGTTACCTTGCACCTCAATTTCACAGGAATTACATTCATATGTAATTGCCGATTGAAGAAGTAGCGTACCTTGTTGGCATCACAGATTAAAGTTGACCTTTTTTAACTGTAACCACAAGTAAAAAGATTTTGTAGGGGAAGAAAAGACATTTTGGCATTGTACATATCAAAACACAACATTGTCCAGTCAACATTCTTATTGAGTGATAGATTTTGGTACTGGGAATATCAACAAGTTTTTCTCCCTTTTTTTAACAATATGAGCCAAAGAGTGAATTGTCTAAACAGCAGCAGGAATTTCATTAAATATAGCCATTTGATTTAAATCAAAAACTATGTGATCAAGAAATAAGTAAAGGACAAAACTAATCTGACTAACTTTAAGTACTTCAATACAGTTTTTGATACTGCGTGGTCAAAGCCACAACTAAAACCTGTCTGTCCTTAACCTCTCCAAAGTCCAGCTAACACAGAGTGGAAGTGGAAGAAGACAGCAATGACAAAGAAAATATAAAGAACAAGAAGATTAAGAAGAGAAGCTGTCACTTTTATTAGTGAAGCCTGACATTGCTCACACACTGTCCATCTGTCTGCTCTGAGCCATCATAACACTCTACGCTCTGAAAATCAAACGTGACAACCCACACTGGGTGCTTTATATTCTGCCCAACACCATATAGAGGATGCTCCCACTAGATGCTCCAATACCAGCTGAAATCCTTCTACAGGCAGAACAAATTGTTGCTAGAAGAATTCCTGTCACTCATTTTGACTAAAATATACCAAAGGACAAACCGAAGTGCCAATTTAGTTAGACACAATGGCTGCTGAAGTGCCAGCCACACTGGACTGTATCTTCTGATCAATGACAGATGGAAATTTCTAATCACAAACCCCAGGAAGCCATTTGGTGGTCCTAACCGGTGGGTACAGAGAGGATTAGCCTAGCGTGAACCATCTAAGCCCCGAGTCCAAACCTCTCCCCTCCCACTCTCCAGCATCAACATCGCCATGCAAACCTGCTTGTGTCAACTCAATTTATTTTCCAATTTCCCACCGGGTGAAAGAGTGCCTCCCTCTCGCTCTCCCTGTCTGCCATCTATCACTCTACAACTCTCTATTTTCTGTTCCTACTCGCTTTTCTCTCCATCATTCCACGTGTACCCTCCTCTTGTGTCTTATTGGCCAGACTGCAGCGAGCGTGGGGTGGCATTGTCTTCCTCCAACTAGACAGGTGACTCAATCAGACAGGAGCAAACTACTTATAGTTTATACTAGAAATTAACAATTAGTCGATTAATTGATTAGTGGAAAATTAAGATTAACAGAAAATTAAGCAGACAACAATCTAAACAGAAACAATTAAGCATTTAAAACTCCAGTGGAACAATATATTTATATAACCAATGAGTCAAATGTGAAATCCCTCTTAGTGATGAACCCACAGAGATATAAAGTACAATTATCTAACCAACTCTGGAGCTCTGCAGAGCACAACATTCACTGTTTGGTTCAGTCTCAACTCTCATCAGCAGCAGGCAGCAGTTTTCATCAAACAAGCTCTCAGAAACTAACTGTACACTTGCTGCTCAGCACCAAACAGCAGACAGACACAGTTAGCATCTAGCTGGGGAACATACAGTATTTAGAGCATTTAGCAGCTACAAAGCCAGATACAGAATGTGAGTGGACATTGACTTTCATTCATCAGGTGAACACAAACAATGATTCCCTAGAAATATCGCTGCTCATTGTGCATTAGATGTGTAAATAAACAACTGTTAGAGACAAACCATTTTTGGAAGGTTTATGCTTATAAATGTGAAATATGGGAATTCAAGTAAAGTGATGCCTGTTATTGTTTTATTGTACTATGGTTTAAAGTAAGGAGTTAAAGCAAATTGTTTAAAATAAAGTGAGTAAAAAAAAGGTTCTTTTGGCACGAGAGGTTTTTTTTCAATGTAATGAGTAACAGTAAATACTATCTTATTGAATGGAGCATTATTTAGGATTTTTAATTACATTTGCTATATAGCCATACATCTTAAGTGAAAATGATCGGATTTCATAGTATTGATTCAAACCATTTCACCCAGCCCTGGGTCCACCCCTTATTTACATTCGAGTCCACAGACCTAGTTGATAGTCATGCTGCTCTGTGAGCACCCAATAGCACACACAAGCACAAACACAAGGGGCTTGCCGGCAGCGGAGGAATACACAATCCACCTACGAGGAATTGATCAGCCACAACAATTAATCATGTGGGATGTGGGCGGTGACTCTCTCCCTCTCTCTCTGTGTGGATCTCTAAGTGAGCCTCTGAGAGAGAAATGGGACAAGAGCACAGGATAATATCAAAGATATTACTCACGCTGACCACCCCTAACGCACACTCACACACGGACCACATACAGGTACAGATTTACAGAGGGTCAGCCAGACATGGGGAAAAGCTCACATTCCCCTCTACCTGCAGCTCATATAACATTTTCAGAGAAGACTGAGCAGCTAGACCAGGTTGAATATATTCATCTTTTTTTTCCCCTTCTAGGCGACACTTTCACCTTTTGAGCTACATCTGCACGTTAAGTGAACGTACATATAACAGGCTTTAGTAATGCTTTATATGCAAAATGAGGTTCTGGATAAGCAAACAGAAGGTTGTAAAACTGAGCTGTGCTGTCAAAAGAGCCTAAAAGAGCTATCTGTGTCCATGCAAAGCATCACATTACACCTGCTGTCATCTCCTGACTTTCCTCCATACAAGGCTACATTAATTATTGAACGATCCCTTCTTTGTCAACTACTATACCTCCGATTGAGCAGAATAAACCTGCATTCATAATAAGACAAGAAAAATGTAGCCCCGAGCTGGAACAGGGGGGATTTGAGCACAATGCTGCTGTTGATACAATGATTTAAAAAAAGAGAGAATGCACGCAGTCCTGTCACTCACAAAGCAGACCACATGCTTCCTCTTTATCTCTAGTTTTTCCACCGGCAACAACTGTCTCCACTCTGCAGCTCTTTCCTTCAGAGAGGCGAAGCTACTGATGCTACAAACTCCTCACCACAAGGAAATAAAAGCCAGGAAATTCCAAGTACTATTTGCAGGTTTGTGTACTCACCTTTGTTATTGAAAGAGTGTGTTTGTTGGTCAGTGTGCATTTATAAGCTCCGCAGCGCAGCAGGCAGCCTCTCCTCTCTGTCTCGCTCCCACAGTGAGCTGGAGTAGAGTGTGAGAGTGTGTGTGTGTGTGTGTGTGAGTGAGCCCTCTCACTGGCTATTGTTACAGAGAAGGGAGCCAAACTGAGCATGCTCCAACATGAACAGCCCTTGTGGTTGGCACGGTAACCAGAAAGCGGCTGTCGTTGAGTAGTGATCTGCTTTCTGTTGCGGACACAGACACGGAGCAAAGTGCAGGCAGGTGCTGATGCCACATTTCGACACTTGAATTCCTGAATTCTTCTTCGTTTCATTCTCTGCAGTCAGAACAAAGTGACAGCTGCTCTATCAGACGACAACCTGGATCACATGCAGGAGTTAACACGGTGTCCTGGATACAAAGTAATCCACCACAGCCCAGAGTTCTCAGTAAAACACCTGATATTTAACCTGGAAAAAAAAAAAAAATCAATGCTCATTTTTACATCCATACTTGTATTTTGGGTTTCATCGAGAACATATTTTTTTATCCCTGTTGCAATTTCAACTAGCGCAATATACACATGTGAAAGGCTGCAACATATTGTGAAGACACAGATTTTTTGTGTTACTTGAGAGACATATCAGCAGAAAACTGTACATTAAATTAACTAAATGCCACTTTTTTAACGGTGCCTTTTATATTCAATTCAATGTTTAATTTGTTCAATAAAAGAATATTGGTAATTATTTCCTTTCATTTGTTTTAGATTCAACAAGCAATTGGTTGTGGTTTAGAAGAATAGTGAAAGCAGCAGAAAGGCAGAACTGAGTACATTTGACATGTTTCTCATTTTTACATTTTTCAGATCACAATTGACACTCAAAACTGCTTGTTAACCTTCACATAATCTAGTCACTTGTGCACAAGATGAAAGCAATTTATCATTGTTTTGGTCAAATAGAATTTTTTTTTTTTTACACAATTAATTGCTCATGTCATGTTGCTTGTATTATAATATACTGGATGTCGGTTGAATTGTCTTAGTTCATTAAATATGTCTTTAAATGCAAAATGGTTGAACTCATTGTCATAATTTTTCCATTCAGTACATTTCAATTGTTCTTACAGATTATTTTGTAAGAACTTGGTCCAGAATTTATTAATTGCTCTCGGGTGAATCTTGACCTCCATTAACAAAGGGGATTGTGTGAAACATTATCAGTGATCAACCTCTATGTAAAATAGCTTGGAACTGCACCTAATGAACCTTCAATTGGCAAGCAGTATATAGTTTTGTGTTATTATTTCTGAATTGCAATGCCACTGTAATAAAAAACAAAAATAGAAGCATAAACGTGAATCCTGTCCAATCTCTTGCAATCCTAACGTCACATAAAGGAATATGTGACTTTGTACTGTTAAAATGTATGAATACCATACAGAAAAAGTGCAGTCTTGTGCATTTTTAATCATTGTCATCCAAAAATGTAGCCATAGTGTACTTATACCTATACCTAAAGTACAATTTTGTAAAATGACACAAGGACTCGACCTCCTGATGGAACGGACATGTTCATTGACATAAAGGTTTACTTTTGAGGAATGGACTAGAGATTTTGAGCAAGTTACAGGCTTTTGCAGATCATCCATTGGGTGGTGTTGTCTGTAATAACTGTTCTGAGAAAACAACTTACAGGTTTGCATATATTACGAATAATGCGAGAAATGTATCAAAGCGACAAAGAAAAAAACTGTAAAATCCGCCCATTCATTCCTGTGAGAGTTGCTTATTGGCACATGAAGCCAAAAAAGTTCAACTTCATTCATAAAATTACTCGGATGATCGGAGCTGCTCCTGAACAGTGAGGCCCATAAAGCAGGCTCATTCGAAACCTCCGCCAGCTGAGCAGGTTACGTCCGGTCTAGTGCTCCGATAAGAAAATGATTGACATCAATCAATATGTTTTCTTGCCTATCATGAATTATGAACATTCTCTCCACATAACACCAGGGGGGTTTTAATATGAATTATCAGCTGTCATCTCAATAAAATCCAATTTTCCCCATTAATAGGCAAATCCCAAATATATGCTCAGTCGGAGGAACAAGTGTCGTAAGAATGAACAATTTTAACAGGCTATGTATCAAACACAAGGCGTGAACATTACGTAAGTGCATCACAGAAGATGCTCAGGCTGTGGTTTTAAGATATATGTCCCCTGTTGCTGTGTGCAGTAATGACAGTGTGTTGCAGCTATGTGGGCCAAGTATGTGTGGCTGAATCTAACAAATACTTTTCATTGTTAATTTATATGTCAATTATTTTCTCGAATAATTCATTAGTTGTTCTATAAAATGTCACAAAAATGGTGAAAAATATTTTTTCCCAAAGATATCCAGTTTACTGTCATAGAGAAGTGAAGAAACTAAAAAGATATTTAAATATAAGAAGCTGGAATCAGAGAATTTTTAGTCTGATTTCATAGAAAAGGACTCAAACAGATTAATCAAAATAGTTGGTGATTAATTTAAACAGTTGACAACTAATCAAATAATTGATTGATCGTAGCAGCTCTAATGTAAACCCATACAAGGAATTTGACACTGGTTTTTCGTTGCTCTCAATGTACTTACAGCAGTAGACCTGATATCCCTTTCTAGAGAGTGTTGTCAGACTGTTGGTAAAGCCATTATCAGTGGTCAATACGGTGTTCAGTATGCACCTGCTTTTCTGCATATCAAGGCTACCTGGCATCAACAGGAACACACTTCAATGTTAAAAGGCTGTAAAAGCCTTTCTCCAATATTTAGCAGCTCCATCACACAAACAATCAATACACCGAATGCAGGAGGGCATTAATCAGAGGAGGGAGGTGGAGGTCTGAGTGATTATGGAGAAGTATATGAATATACTTTATACAGTATGTAATTACTGTCAAACTGACTGTGTTGAAATCCACTTTTATATTTATTAATAACCATTTGAATTTTGCAACAACTGCACATGGTGGCAAAATGACTGCAGGTGTGACTTAGGTAATAAACAGGAGTTAGAAGGTGTGTGTGTGTGTGTGTGTGTGTCTGAGTTGGCTCTGGTCTATTATCAGACAAACACTGAGGTCTATGTGGTACTGACACCAAGGGTTCGAGATGAGATGTATCCACTGAGCTGCCCTGACACACGGTTAGATAATTCATGAGGGCTCTACCATTTCAATAATTCATAAGGCGCTCGCGGGTGACTCACGGACAAACCTTTACGGAGAAATGTAGAGGGAGCAAGACAACGTGAGAGAGAGAGACAGACAGACAGACAGGCACAGAGAGACATTTGTGGGGTTCAAACTCAATAACAACTTGCCAAAACATTTTGAGGTCTAAATTTAGCACTGCTTCCAGGGGTAGAGAAGGGGAGAAAATGTGAGAGGGTGAGCCAGCTTTTAGTGTTGAGTAAGTCACCCTGGGAGCCCGAAAGCATGAAGCATACTTCTCCACACAGAGTTCACCTGAACCAACAAACACAGCAGGAAGTAAAGACAAGGCAGGCTTCAGTCATGTCATTTGTCCATACTATTACACCCACACTGAGAAAGCTTAATAGAGTGTGCACAGGCAGTGTGTTCATATTATGCAAACCTCACTGCTACACAATGGCTGTAACTGTTAGCTCTCCTGGGGAGGAACAATGCATTGTTGTTGACCCCCTTGGCGAGATGGGAAGTGTTCACACATCGAAGGGGGAGCGCGTTAAACACAGGACGTTGTAAAAATTGTCCTTTGCCAATGTGTTTATCTGGCGCTTGATTGCTTGGCAACCACAGGGTCATTGTGGGGCACAGCGCTGCCTTTTGATTCCTGACAATCAATAGAGTGATGGGTGACTGGATCGAGGTTGATGAAGGGCACAATGCACAAAGGAACACAGTGGCACACATACAGTAAAGCAGCCACAGGCTCGACACACTGAACTACAGTATATTTAAACCGTTTACTTTTGTCAACTGGCATAAAGTAGTGAGTTAGGCATTGAGTAGTAAGTTAGTAGTAAGAGTAAGTTTTGTCACAATGACTATGTTTACATGCACACAATATTCAGTTTTTTTGCAGCGGACTTGTTGGTGCAAACACAGCGTCCCTCTTTCATCCTTCAACCAGTTTCTTGAAAAGGTTGGCGTAGTGATGTTTGTTTGATATCTAAAAACTTGTTGAAGTCCAAATCTTTAATTCAATAATGTTTAAAAGTAGCTGTGTTTCTTTTTTTTTTTTAAAGATATTTTTGGACATTTTTGGCCTTTATTTTTTACAGGACAGCTGAAGATATGAAAGGGGAGAGAGAGGAGGAATGACATGCAGCAAAGGGCCGGAGGTCGGAGTCGAACCCGGGCCCACCACGTCGAGGAGCAAACCTCTATATATGGTCGCTCTACCAACCGAGCTATCCAGCCGCCCGTGTTGCCCCTTCTTATCGGGTCTCCAGCCTTGCAAACTGTTGGCTGGTTAGTTTGTGTACAGAAACCATAGCAACGCACAGAGCTGACCATAAGCCTGCAGTGAAATCCCTGACTGAGATTCAGTTTACATCTCTCCGGTAATTACTTGTTGATTTCATATTTTGTGGTTTTTGTGGTCAGTTTTCTATCGTTTTCTTTCATTGAACCTAAAGACCAACATAAGGTCTATTAACTTAAGTGTGAGTGAGTAATCAAAATCTATTCTATTCCATGTTTAGCCACGCCAGATACATATTCCTAGGGATGGCAACGACGGTTGGTCGGCCGGTCCTTTGATTCTGAATATCTTAGCAACTATTGGATGCATTGTCATGAAGATTTGGACAGACATTCATAATTCCCAGGCGGTGAATCCTTAGGCCTTTGGTGTTTCTCTGAGAATTTCTCTTGTGCCACTATGAGATTGGCATTTGTGGTTTTGTTATTGGATGGATTTCCATAAAATTGTATAAAAAAAACATTCATCTTAGTCAAATTTTATGATTGCATACCTGCAAACCTTGCAATCAGCCTTGGCTCTTTGTTGTGTTCTTAGCTCAAAGCTATATGCTAATGTGAGGCTGTACTGTACACCCCTGTGTCTAAGTACAACCCCAAAGAGATGTTAGCATGGCTGTAGACTCCTTTTTGTGATTATAGGTACTAAACACACTCTGTTCTTAGAGAAGGATATTTGTGTGAACACTAACACACTTTGACCTAAAGTGCTAGAGAGACAGTAAGCGTCAGGGGAGGTGCCCCATATACCTCTGCAGAAACTGCTGCTTCATTTACCCATGACATGTGTGTGTGTGTGTGTGTGTGTGTGTGTGTGTGTGTGTGTGTGTGTGTGTGTGTGTGTGTGTGTGTGTGCACAACCCACATCCCTGGCCGTATATGCTAGATATACTAACATCTAAGATCATTTGTGTTATCAATTAATCAACAAACAACTTAATGGTTACCATAACTGTAAATAAATGAATTGACTCATAGTTTCAGCACTACTGACAAAAATACCAATACACAAAGTAAGACCTCCTGTAAGTCCAACATTTTCAAGCTAAAACATGGCAGTGTTTTGTATTGTGGTATTGTGTGCAACATAATACATTGTAATAATCTGCTAACCTCAGAATCAGCCAAATATACGGGCAGTGTATTTGTGCTTTTATTGATCAGACTAGATACTGCACTAGAACAGGTGACCTCACTGGAAAAGGGGAAATAAATGATAAACAGGGCCACACAGTAATCATCATCACCCATAAACCTTATAGGAAAAGAGGGGTGACTGCAGAATCACATTAAACTGGCATTTACATGTAAAATGGGAATGAGTAGGTGAGCGTACAGTATGTACACATACATGCTCCCTTCTGAGCCCAGTATCAGCCGATTTAAAGCCCTGTGTGCAGAGGGGAAGCTGCTATCATAATCAGCATGCTCGCAGCTGCACAGTATATTGAATGAACCCCGCCCTCCTAATGGGTAGCCGTAAAATCCAATTTTCCTGTCGAACTATCTGTCTGCACAGTGTACCATACAGTCCTGCTCAAAGCTGGATCACTTGTACACCATCTAGGTAGATGCCTTTTTCATCAGCCTGCCTTGATTGCTCTCCTCCAGATGACACCACAGATCTGTTAGTGTGACTGATGTACTGCAGGATTATGCTGCTGGTGGCTAATATCGTTTATATCATCATTATCGCCACAAATATACAGTAAACTGACTTTCTTTACCATGTTAAACAGCTCTAAACTACATCTGATAATGCTACATAACAGTACCAGCATGCATTTGAACAAGTATGAGCCAGACATGAAATTGCCTAGTAAATCTACTGCTCTGCAGAAACACGACTGGGCTTCATTCATCTGCGTAATTGACGCCTCTCTTAATATTCAGCCTAAATTAACTGCCTCAGTAGATACAGTAAACACAGGGTTGTGGACACATCAATGCCCCTACGCAACATATCTGCAGATGGTGCAATGGACGGAATGTACTGGGAACATTGGCTGGATCACTTTCGATTAAGAAAAGATTGGACTCTGAAAACCAGAGATCAATGTTACTCTTCTTTTCCTAAAGATGTGACAGCTTTTAAAGACTGTGCTGCGTGGGAGGCGGAAATAGAAACACAGCCATCAAAATTCAACCAATCTTCATAGTAATAGTAGGAAGCTTTTGTGTAGTTCAGCATTAACACATGAATAGAGAGGGCTGGCTAAGAGGTTGTATAATGCAGAATATTCAGACAAGGTTTTTTGAATCTCATTGACACTGCACTGTGCAGAATGAAGGCATAAGGCGAGGGCTGTGAGGTACCAGAGGCAATCATTCTGCATGAGGATGAGTTCCATGTCTGCATCAAACACAGTTGTGCTGAGGAGTTAAACATTATTCAATGACGTCGGTGACATAACCAAAGGTTCCAAGGTAAGAGGTTAAATGTCGCTGCACTTTGAATAATGGCACATGGAAAAAGCCATTAGAGGAGACTTTGGGCTATCTCTGGATGAAAAGGCACAGCCACCAATGAAGCTGTTGCCATAAAAAGAAGCTTCTAATGTTAAACATGGACAGAAAGTAGTGAAGACACTCTGGGAAAAGCTGTTTATTTAAATGAACCAAAAGTGCCTTATCTGAAAAGATAGTTCATTTTTTAAGCAAAGGAGGTTAAACTGCACGTAAGGCAGCCACGCTGCAAAACAATGGGTTTAATTTTTTTTAAATGCAGCCTCCTTCATTTAAATGAGATCAGAGTTGTATTTCAAAAACTGTACGTCTAAAATGATTGTCACTGTGATAACTTTACAGAGTTTTAAATTGTACTATCATAAATATCATAAATTGCTGTTTTGTTGTCTGATAATAACCCTTTAAACTCATGGATCTGTGACTCAAACTGGTCTCTCAACATTTTATTTCAAACCTTTAAACTGGTACATGTAGCAACAGTCATGACAATAAGTTGAACCTGCAAAGTTTTTAAACACAGTGCCATTTTTGGTCAAAACGCCAGTCTGGAAGTCTTGCTGCCTCTGTGTATCCAGATCCAAACCTCCATCCAACTTTTGAGTTTTTCAGGTTTTTGAGTATTAATAGGCATAGTGCACTGTTCGGGCTACAAGGGTTGCAGGTCAAGCTACAGTAATGTACTGCCATTAAATATTAAGTTGTAAGTACAGGAGAAAGTTGTACAGGAGAAAAGAGGAAAAAGACCATTACCAGTCTCTGAGTTTTTGAGTGTTGCAAAAAGCGCAATATAAATAAAATGCATAATTATTATTAATAAAAACATCTTCTTGTAATAGAGCAGCATTTTTTCTATTTCAGCACATGATGGAGGTGAGAGACAGAATAAGAGACAAACAGAAGGAGGAGGATGTACAGATAAATAGATTAATCCATATTTTAGCAACCAAATCGCTAAAGGCAAAGCAGGCACAGTGAGAGCCAGCTCAGCGTCTCCAGCCTCTCCAACCAGACAGTTTCCTTTGGGAATCTGCTGATCAACTATTACCAACCTCTTAACTCAACACGCCAAATCAGCTGCTTTCAGGATAATCCTCCGTACTGGTGAAAATGTGAATCCTAATAGTCCATAGGAAGGTTGTGGACATAAAAACATGTACACACACACCAACAAACAAGCAGAAGCCATCTTCAAGCTGTAAGGTAGAGCAGCACATCAGCCGGTAAAATGCCACTGCCTTCACTGTATGGATGGACAATCAGAGAACAAAAGCTCACTATGTGACGTGTTCATTTCTGGTTCTTTAGGAAAAATGCTCTTGGGCAAAAATCCACTCAGTCAGAATGCTATTTTTGTTTTATTTTGTGGAATAGGCATTAATGGTTAATTACTTTAAGGCTAGCCACTGAGAGGCATTCGGTGAGTGTTTCTTCTTGTCAGAAGAATTTTAAAAAGGGCCATTGACACTGTTGTGTCCATCAGATAACTTGCTGTGTTGTGGTTTCATAAAGAACAGATCAGACCAATTGATAACAACAAATTGTATTAGTAGAGCTAGTTACATTGTGAGATCCTAAATGCTTTACAACATAATCCTGCCAGGTGATTTTTAATATTACAGAAATGGGAATGTGCCATAGTTTTTACAATATTCCTGTGCTTTTGTCTGTGGTGAAGTGGTTAGGTTACTGTAACTATGACACAAAATAATGAAAGGGGTGTTAAAGTGTAGCTACAGACAAAGTGAAAATCATACCTTAAAAGTTGGTGCTGTCTTATGGTAACGTGGTGCTGCTTGATTCTTGATGAAAAAGATGTAATCTAACATTGCAATATCTTTCATAAATATTCAGGAAACTTAATTGAGGAACAGTTTAACTGTCCAGATGGATAGATTAAACATGACGGTTGTGTGTGTGTGTTTTTTTTTTAATTTTTCACTAATCTAGCGATACCTAACAAATCAAGGTACTTCATCAAATTGATGCAAACATCTCCTAAATGTAATACTGCCATAAAGCAGTCATGCTCATTGATTTGCAACATTGTGCAAAATTGTCTAATACAAATAGAAATGTTAAAGATTCAACTTTGTATAAACCACACAGCACAATCTCTACCAGTTGACATTCTATTGTCTTACAGTATCCATTGTCATATCACCCAACCCTAGTGTGAAGGAGTTCACTTCAAGCTTTCCCCTTCAGTTCCCCACCCCACTATGTCTATAGGTAGTCCCTAATGCAGCAACAATAACACTACAATGATACCTCTCTGGCATCCCACCATGCGCTGTTTGTAATGTATAATGGCGGACACTCCCAATGAATCTACAGTTGTGTCTCTGCACCACTCGTAATGGAAACAATTAATGGGGAATCTGCTCACTTTAGCTTCAGCTGAGTCTACTTTTTTCATCTTCTGTGGGGGGGAAAAAGAGGCAATGAATGGAAGCGAGATAAATTAACGATTGGATAGAGTTCAAACAGACAGGAACATTAGAACATGTAGTGTAGAGAAGAAAGAGGGGGAAAGAGGTGCGGAAAATGGTGCAGAATGGTTGTTAGCGAAGGTGAAGGAAAAGGTTAGATGTGGACGGAGAGTGAGCACAGCTGGAGCCCTGTCTGCAGCTTCACTCATGGTTACACCAGATGATAGGTGGAGGGGTCATGCACTGAGAGAGCTTTTACTTGCCACAGCCTATATCAGCGAGGTTGTGCTTTTAAAAAATGCACTGCACTGACAGGGAACTGCTGTGGCTTGCTGAGGTAACTTTAGAGTGACAGCCTACCATCTTTTGTCCCACTTAGAAACCTGCATTACAGTCACTAAACACATCAGAACTGTAAGCCAGGTTTCCCGGTGATAGAGTTATTAGGGATATAGCAAGTTGTAAACACGTCAGGTCAAATTAGAAACAGTTTACTCACATTTTTAAACTGTCCACTGTACTTTAAACCTGCCTTTTAATTTACCATTACATTATTGATCACAAGTAGTGCTGGGCAATATATCAATATTATATCAACATCAATACATGAGGTCAAAGTCAAATTTTATTTCTATAGCACATTTACAAACAGTGACTACTGCCCCAAAGTGCTGTACAAATATAGATAACAACACAAGATGAAAGCATAATAAATAACCGGAAAAACCCATATGAGGCTAGATATATCGTCTTAAATTCTGGATAGCGTAATATTACACAAGAGTTGTCTGTTTCTGGTTTTAAAAGGCTGACTTACTGTAAGGTGAGGTCATTTTCTGAACTTACCAGACTTACTAGCTCTTTTAATTTTTGCCTTTAGTGATTATAACCACATTATTGGTGATTATTTATCAAAAATCCCATTGTGTTAATGTTTTGTCAAAGCACCAGTAGTCAACTCTACAATATCGCCGCAATATCAATATTGTCATATTTGGTCAACAACATTGTGATATTTGATTTTCTCCATATCGCCCAGCTGTAATCACAAGCCACGATTGCAGGTTTTGTATTGCTGTGTGCAAATACTGGCAGACTAATAAACCTAAAAAGGATTATGCAGGCTAATCCATATAATAATATTATGGGATGAAGTCCACATTAGAGAAGGTTACATTTCTCAGGGAACACACAGACATTGGAAATGAATGTTGTAAGCAAGTAAAACACTAAAAATGACACTTTCTCTCATGGAAATGTTAAAGATATTGGACAATTTAATGAAGAGCAGAACACAGTTTTCCTAGGATTTGTTTTTGCCTGTGATCTCAATTTTAGGAACTTGTATTTATTGTTCGTTATTTGTTTCCTTAAAAGAAGCATGAGGAATTAATGTTTTCATATAATTAGGTATATTACAAGTGAAATGTCTTAAAACCACATGTGAATGTGATGTAAACAAAAGTGAAATTCACATGTGAATCTATCACATCATGTGAAATAGTATTTTTGTGAGCACAATACAATACAACAGAGTAAAAAATACTTTAAAATTATGTAAATGCATTACATTAAAACGCATTTTCAGATATACATTGTTATATATTATAGTACTGGATTATTATAACTAAATGTGTGTAAATGTGTGACTAGTATTTTACTGTAGCTGGTTTCCACCACTGCTTGACAGGAATTGTATTATTTGATTATAAGATGTCCGATCTGGAGTTGCTGAGAGTATATTGTTTGCCGTCAGGACATATTCCAAACTAATTATATCAACCAAATATCAAACTACTGAAGCTTTGAAACTTCTGGTGACTCTGTCTGCATATCAAGCAACCCTGCAAGGCAAATCAACTTCAAGGTTGAGAAACTAATGGTCTTTTTTTGTTTGTAGAGGTATCTGATACACTATCCATGCCCTTCAAAGTAGTTTATTTCTACATGCTGCATGTGTGTGTGAGAGAGAGAGAGAGAGAGAGAGAGAGAGAGAGAGAGAGAGAGAGAGAGAGAGAGAAAGGGAGAGAGAAAGAAAGAAAGAAAGAAAGAAAGAAAGAAAGAAAGAAAGAGAGAGAGAGAGAGAGAGAGAGATCTGTACAGTATGTCTGTTTATTCAAAGAGATCTCTCTGCCAACCAGGCCAGCCAACCTTATCAGGCTGACAGAGCATAGATGTTAAGCACTTGTATTAGCATTTTATCAAGTGATCTTCCTGCTCTTCAGTCTGCCTCTTAAAATACAACAACATTTTCTTTTTCACTCCAGCCTTCAATTTTCACTCAGTAAATTCAATGTTCAATTTTATTTATAGTATCAAATCATAACAAGAGTTCTCTCAAGACACTTTACAGACAGAGTCGGTCTAGACAACACTCTATAATTTACCAAGACCCAACAATTCCTATAATTCCCAGTAAAGACACACACATCAGCTCTATATGATCCAAACTGCACTGTATGACTCAAAACTGGAAAAACAATCAGTCTCATGCAGCCATATTTAGACAGTGTATGTAAATGCAGTGTAAGAGGGCATAATTAACAGTTTCACCTTCAGCAGCAGCATTTCTTGTTAATCTCCCAGAAGCAGTTTAATGTTGCCCCAGCTGCCTGATTCTTAATTACTCCGCAGATAATTAGTGGTAGACCATAATCGGGATAGAGACTCCACACTCATCCACCAATGTTGACTGTTGTTTTTTTTGTAAAAAGGGCGAGGACGGGACACACACACACACACACGCAGCTGTGCATGCAGCTGTGACTGATGTTCTGACAGCACACAAGGGGTTGTGCCAGTGTATCAGGAGGCAAGAACAAAGGAGGTTCTCAGGGAACAACGGGTTCAATGTATGAGGTTCGATGTGTATTTACTGTCCCATCATCATCATTATGTCGTTTAAACTTCATTCTTGTTGACTTGAATAAATCTTCAAAGTATTTGCTATCAACAACCTTAACATCAAATATGTCTTTTCCAGCGAGTAAAAAATTTGGGCCACATTTTATGCAAGTGTAATCACGATAGCCTTGAATCAAAGTGGCATTCCTTCCATCACGGCTATGGAGGCTGAGTGCCTTTGGACTGATATCTAGAGCAAAGTAGAGGAGTTACATACATTAGTCTAGACTCTATTCTGATTTATACTATTTAAAAATGTCCATTTGCCTGTATGTAGAAAAATGTATGTACGTTTTTATTTATACTCTTTATTGATCCCCAATTGGGAAATTACAATTCACACTCTGGTGTTATTACACACTACACACAGACAAAAAAGCTGCACTGTGAGATGTAAAACACATTTCCGAGAAGTCTGAGGTATAATTGATTCAAGCCAAGACAAGGTTTGCATTCTCAGAGGACAAAAGTCAATAAAAACAGCTGGAACTGGTTGTACTATTATTATCAATACCATCTTATCCCGGGGAAGGTCATGAGTGCTGAAGCCCACCCCGCCTTACATTGGGGGAGTGGCAAGGTGCATCCTGAACAGATTGCCAGTCTACCACAGAAGAAGAATGTTGAACATGAAGGTTTATTCCTGATCTTAGATAGAGTTTTACATAGAAAAGTGAACACTACTTACTACCTTTTCCCAGAGCTTTTAACCACATTATGTAGTCTTCTTCAGTGAATGGAGTTTTTACGTGACCAAAGTTCCATTCTTACAATGTAGTAAAAACTCCATCCTCTAAAAAAGACTGTGAGGTGCTGTTAAAAGCTCCGGAAAAAAGCCAGTAAGTAGACCTAGAGTTAAGATTTTTTGGGGGGGCTAATAAATAGGAATATTTCTCTGATATTGCTACAGCATATATCACAATATGGCAAATTTATGCAAAATCTACAGAAGGGCCACTGGTGAACAATTTATGTGAGTTCTGACTTTTTTCTCAGAATTCTGACTTTTTTTAATTCTGAGAAAAAAGTCAGAATTCTAAGATTATAGTCAGAATTCTGACTTTTTTCTCAGAATTCTGACTTTAATCTCAGAATTCTGACTTTTTCTCAGAATTGTGACTTTTTTCTCAGAATTCTTACTTTAAATTCTGATATTAAAGTCATAATTCTGAGAAAAAAGTCAGAATTCTGACTTTGATCTCAGAATTCTGAGAAAAAAGTCAGAACTCACATACATTTTTTACCAGTGGCCCTAATCCTCTTCCGTAAAAATCACATGTGAATTTCTAACGATATATTTTAACCCAATGAAGAATTTTAGTTATCAGACATCTGGATCTTAGTTATCTGAGAAATAAGCTGAGCAAATGTTTGCAACCCTTCAGAGGTGTCCGACAAACAGCGTCAGAGAAACGCGAGAAAAGGCTGTATTCAGTGTTTTACCGGTGTTTTAATCACAGGGGCCATTTATTTTGGAGGGGGAGATAATAATAATTTAGCTCCCAGTAAAAACCTCCTGAACAATGAACACTGGAGGAATCCTAACCAGGAGCTGTGTTCTACTGTTTACTGACCCTTTTGTGTGTCCGGGAAACGTGACACACCAGAAAAACAACAACAACAGAAAGGCATACTCGTCTTTTGGCAATGGCTTAAAAGGCTTAAAAGATTATTTTGTGTTTTATGATCAGTTTGTTGGGCAGTGTCCGGCAAGGACATACACTATGTTAAAATATTGATATGTAGTTAGATTATTAATATCAGCAATAAAGCATTCAAAGAAATCCATACAACAGTATTCATATTGAAGCTTACACTGTAGTCATATAAAGCTGTGTCATTTTTGTATTTATGTGTATACTGTGTAAAAACAACACTCATAATGACATATAACCTTTAACCTCTAATTAACAGTAATGACTATAACCTAAGATCCAAGTAATTGGAAGTCAATGGACCAAAAAAACACCTGACCTCATCCAGTAAGTTAATAAAAGGTAATTATGTTCTGTCTAGCCAAGCTGATCTTGCTCCAAAACAAATCCAGCACATTACAATGCCTGTCGCAAGTGTACACACACAGCAATGAGTGTGTGTGTGCATGCATGTGGCTAACAGTAAGCTGTTAGAGTCTGCAGGTCCACTGTTAAGACCTTTTATCACATCTTCTAACTGATTATGTCCTTACAGTTCAGACTCTCTGAGTTAAACATTAGTCTGTCCGCCACGTTCAGTTAGAACGTAAAAGAAACAGTTCCTGAGAGCAAGTTGATTTCCTTCTGCATCATGCATTTCTACCAGACAAGATTATCCATTTTTGGCTCCATTTTCTTCATCTGTGGAATGAAATTTCCCTGTCAATTTTATCACCGTAAGTGACGATTTAAAGGCTGCATTTTAAAGCCCTCTCCACATTGCCAGGGATATGATACTACTCTGGTGATACTGAGCCAAAATGTTAAAAAAAAACAAAATGAATGAAAATGAAATCAGCATCAGTGTTCTCCTACTACTATTATTTTTCTGATTATTCTAAAACCACATGAATGCAGCACAATCGCCCGATCTCGCAAAAATGAAAAATAGTTTGTATATGTGCCCCGTAAATTGTATTTGCTTCATACTTTAATGGGTTCTTTCTTGGCTCGTGCTTCACCATCCCACCAAGTTTAAGGAAAATCAGCCAAGTAGTATTTCTGAAATCCGGCTGACAGACAAGCAAACCAACAAACAAACCAAACCGAAAACATAACGTCAATGGTGGGGGTAATATAAAGAAACAACATCCACATTTACAAAGTATTGACAGTTAAGTTTAATATATGATTTAACCAACTAAAACTATTTATCAGTTAGGGTACAGCTTGTGATGCTCCACTGACTTTGGGACAGACATTTCTTTAACTTCAATGGTGCAACCTGCTTAAGCAAATCACTAGTTTGAAACGAGCTAGTAGTTACTAAGAACTTCACACAACTACTAAGAGATGGATTTATGGATAGTTGATCCAACCCAATCCAGGTTGGTAAAACCCCCAAATTCCGAGAAACAGTACGGAGGACATGACCTCAACGGCAGCTACAGTTGGCAATTCCCAGATATCCCTGAAAACAGTAAAATTCCATCTATAAATGCATCAAATCCCAACATAGTGATGAGTTCATCTAAAATAGCAGACTAGGCCTTGGCGGAATTCCTTTCAAACATGATTAAGAAGAAAATGGAGAACACGGTCACACCGTAGTGTTTACAAGCAAAACTAATCCATTAGTCAAGAATTACATTCTTCTTCTTATAAGCCAATTATTTCTACTTAAAAGAATATCTAACTTGAACATTATGCAAGCTAAGTAGAAATAAGTTCCGAGGTGCACTAATACACGTCCTGTGGGGAATGCCTTTGTGAGAGCCTCTGTGACAATTCAAGTGGTTTTCCAGTCCCGTGACCCTCATGTTGGGGGAAAAAACCCACCCAACTAAGTCAGTTTTCATCAATTATTTATGTGTAGCGAGCCTGAGGTTCATTTGACAGTATTTTCCATTCCTGGAAAACAAAGAAGCTGCTGCTTGTGCAAATAACACACTTTTACCGTATTCATTAACATTATCTGATTACAGTCTGGAAGTCAGCCAGCACTCTCATCAGCCCTAGAGGCATTTCCAGTCATGGCTTGGGTGCACCTGCTTACTGCAGCCCAGTCATCCCCCAAAATGTTGTTCTAAAGGAGACTCTAGGGACTCCCTGAGGGACATTAGGAATAATACTACACTGCCTTCAGCCGTGCTATTTCAATTGCAGTAGAAAAAGGCATTGCATAGAGAGAACAGAAAATAAAGACACATGCAGTCTTATTTCTATTGCAGCATGATTTAACACTTTCCAAGTCTTGGGTAGAAATCATTTCCAACAGAAATCTCCACAGCTACTTTCCAAATGTGAGGAGAGCTCAACCTGGCAGCTGTTTCCCTTATATGACCCAGGTAATGGCATTATGTTATTTAGTGTGGGAGTCACAATGTCATTTCAATTATTCAAGATTAGGTCTGACTGGTCAGTCAACTATTCGATAAGTTGATCAAGACATGTAATCAAGAGCAATTATGGATAATGAAATAATCATTTGAGTCATTTATAAAGAGTAAAATATTAAAATGTGTTAGACATATTTCTGAAATGAGACATTTTGCTGCTTTTCCCCCAGTTTCATACCAAATGTGAAGTTGACAAAATAATCCCACCTCCAGTTCCACTAAGTAGCTGTTCTGGAGCTTTCAACCATGCCACATGATCTTCCTCAGTACTGAAGACTATGGAACTGTAAAATGTTCAAATTTCAATTTTGTATTTTTTAGCCTTTTAAGGATTTCTTGTCCTAAAAGTTGATATCGAGGGTTCATTCTCAAGCTTCAAAACCAAATATCTCACAGCAAGGTCCATAAAAGTGTCAATACATCGCAAAATATCATCTTCTATAAAAAAATATACCACAATATTGTTGTTGTTAAATAGAATAAATTATTAACCAATCAAGAACTCTTTAGGATGAAAAACTAAGATATTTGCAGACCACACAAATTGTAGAGTGACAACATACAAATGTCTAATTGATGTCGCCTATGTATTTGTACATGAATGCCTATTTTGTGTATGTAGTACTTTGAAAGTAAAGCACCTGTCAAATTCCCTGTATGAGTTTACATATTTAATTAATTAAGTCATTCAATCAATCATTCATTAATTAGCCATTCATGCGGATTCAGATATTGTCAAAGAGCCTGAATTTGCCTGCTATAAGCTACATGTAGCCTGTGTATAAAGACTGATTTCAGTGTAAAATCACAGCTGGTGCTGTGTGTGTGTGTGTGTGTGTGTGTGTGTGTGTGTGTGTGTGTGTGTGTGTGTGTGTGTGTGTGTGTGTGTGTGTGTGTGTGTGTGTGTGTGTGTGTGTGTGTCACCCTACTTAAGGTGCATTTAATGGCGCTCCCCTGGTGTCAGCTGAGAAAAAGAGAGCCTAAATTCGTGCGTAGGCTACATTTTAGCATACAAATATGTGCGTAGCCTACAGTAAAGCAAAATGACTGGCTTCATCAACCAGACATCCTTATCTGCCTTTTGATTTTATAACAAAATACAATAAGTGTCATTCGGCTACTTACTCAGAGAGTTACTTTCAGGTCGCTTTCACCTCCATCCCATCAGAGAAGTCAGGCGGCAGGTTGAACACTCGCTGCTCCTCAGACTGAAGGCTCTGATGTGAGTTACAGACCGGGAACCGTGCAGGCCGGACGGTAACGACACCGACATAAAATCACACACAGGCTGGATGTTCATTCATTCTCTGTCCTTCCCGAGCTCGTGCTGGTTTGAGGGATTTTTTTCTTACCGGAGGATCCCGGATCCACCACCTCTTTCTTTTGCGGGGTTCTCCTTGGGAACTGTGCTGCCTTCAAGTAAAACAGTAAAATCACCTTCAGTTTTAAATCTGGAACATGTCTTCTTTTTTCACCTTATATTCACATACTATCGTGGCAGTGGTGGGATTTAAATAGTAAATATAGAAATATATGTGGGAAATGTTACATGGCTTACATTTAAAACACAGCCCAAATTCATTCAGAATACAGTATGTTATCATAACTGCAGAAATGCCAATGCAATTTTGTAAACAGGCTCAGAATCTTAGAAAATATTGTCTGTTTGTTACTATACGCGTTTTATTATGATAAATTAACACCTTACATTTATGTAGAGGTGACTATAAGGGATCCATAATACATGTTTGGCCCAACCACGTTCCTTTTGGCCGTTTACTTTCCGATTTCCGATAGCAAGTGAAGGCAGCACTCACTATAGGACAAACGCTCAAGGGTCTGATACCACTCTGCTCCTGATTGGCTCAGATGAAAAAAGCCTCCCTGTGGCCACACTCAGCCCATATGTCCCCCTCCTCAGCCCAGATCATGGTGGCATTTCTCTCTCCATCATTTAGTCCAGTCTTAGCCATATGTGTCTTCTGGTTCCTCTCCCTTTCTACACTGAGTGGCCAGAAAAAAAAAAGAAACATCTGTACATGGTACACAGAGTCCTTTATTTATAGCAATGGGAAAATGTGATAATTGAAAGTAGAACCATAAGGTTTAATATGTATTGGGTATACACTGTAGCATATTTATCAGAATTAGTACTGTACATAACATACCTTTGTGAAATTGTAATAACAACAATGCCACTAGTACCAAGAAGACTTAACACTATGTAATGCAATCCAATGCAAATTGTGTGAACCAGTTTTTTAACAGGAGCTGCTTTTTCTATTATCATAGTCATAAGGATAAAATTTGTGGTGTTGCATTGGATTCCATCGACGATGTTTGCTCTTCCATGTGTCTAAATGTGGCAGTGGACAAAATATTTGAAACATTTTAGGATTTAATTCAGTTGAATAAAACAACACCTCAAAGTACAACATCAGCATGTTTAACACACACTTACAGCAGGCAAAGCTGTGAACTTAAGACTAAAGTCAGATTTAAGTCACAAAAATGAGGACTGGACTTGAGGCTTGAAAGTAAAAACATTCAGCTCTTAAGTTGTTATCTAGACTAGGATAAGGCTTCAGGATTTGAGACTTAACTTGAGATTTGGTATTGAAAGATTTGTGACTTGACTGGGATTTGCTCCAAAAGACAACTAAAAAGTAAAAAATACTAGAAATGTAATAATGAGAGAGCAGATTAGCTTTGTTTCTCTTCCTTTATTTCACAGTCTCATTGGGATTAGAGAGTTCTGGCCAAGAAGGCAACCTAAAAGTATTGTTACAACAATAAATATAATACAAACAACAGAAAGAGGCTAACAAACGGTCACACACTCCAAAAGATCATCATTCATAATATGAAGTTGAGATTACAGACATGAGCTGCTTAGTGTACTCTGGCTGGAGTAAAGACTGCTTTCACCACTGCACCTATTTTATAACCTGGGAAGGCTCCTCCAACCTCAGTATTGGTGACTTGTGGATAGTTGCTTGGAAACAGTAAACCTGTGGGCAACCACTACAGTAATTGATATCAAACAACCACTATTTACCTCCACCCATAGAAACAGACCCCCGGGTTCTCTTCACAAAGGATACACACACACAAAATGGAAAGACAAGCCTTAAGTCAATAGGATTGCCCGATGATCCTGTTTTACTAATCTTTGTTGTCCCCTTTTAAGACCTTTCCTACATCTTCATCCTCATTCATTAATGTCCATGCAGCTGATGAACTTTGCTTTGATTCTTACTCTATAAGATGGAGGTCAAAGGTGACAGGGCTGGATAATTTAGAGCCCCACTGTCTGTTGGTTACTGCTCTGTTGTTTATTCCTATTTCAGAAGATCCCATTGCATCTCCACAACCACTTTTCTTACATACGTACCTAATTACTCACCAAACCAGGAAAACCATGTTCTGACAATGGTTTATACTATATGCTGGTGTAATCTCGACATTCCACGTGTCTTAGATGCCGATCCTTTAATGTTTGAAGGCAGCAGAGCATATGGCCTCAGTAAAGTGCAAACAGGGCGGCCATTTAGGGGCTTAGGAATCATTAACAGTTTGAAAAAAGGAAAACAGATTATTTTCACTGCCCCGGGGCTCTTGGAGCCCAGAGCCCCTGCAGCCGGTGCAGCTCGAAACAGCACTCAGTAGGTAGTGCTGCAGCACTTCATTAGTCTGTCATTGTCAGACCTGCAGGATATATCCACTGTCTTTGAGCTTTAAGCTAATTTAGTAATTAGGTTTAGCTTAGCTGATGCTGCTTTTGTGTAAAAGGTAGTTTGTCAATGTTGGGACCTGTGGGTTGAGATTCTATTAGCTATGGACACTGACATTTTGAATGTGGTATATTGGTTTATTTGTAAAGGAATGTGCAGGCTATAGGTATTTAACAGGGACACTAAAACTATGATAAAACAAAAAAACTATGAAGCTAACATACACAAGAGCTTACTATCAAATATGTATCATGCACAAAACAGAATGTACACATGCACCATTCATAATACCACAGTAAATAATACATTGATATTTATCTTGGTTTTATTTTTCGTATCTTTTAATTACACTATCAAGAACATAAACTGTGTTTCTCATTAGATTCAATGGAAAATTGAAACTAATGACAAATTTGCACACACTGCCACACACAAAAGGTGCAAGGCTCTCCGGCTTTATTAGTAATGAACTCATGAGCAAGACAGGCTTCTTTATATTTTAGATTTGACTGATGTGTTTTCTTAATTAGCATCACCTGTTTTTTCCTGTCTCAAAAATCTTTACATATTGTGTTTTACATTTTGCTTTCTTAAAAATTATCATGCCAACCTAGATCTTGCAACCTGTTTCACTCTATAGTATTAGTGTCTTTATGCATCATTTTTATAATGTCCAGTCTTGTTATGAATGTATCTTATCTCTCCAAAACACAGATGGGGCATTAGAAACCATGACATTTACCATGTAGCTGCCCCGTCATCACGAAATCTTGATTAACACTCGTTGAACAAATCAGACAAGGACACAGTCCGCCTGACCAATCATAACAAAGAAGAGGCGGGACTTCACGGTACCAATGAGGCGTTCAGGACTCTGCCTCACATGGTTATCGGATAAAAAAGAGCAGCAGAAAGTTTACAGCTCATGAAACTATCAGAATGAATGGGACGGCTTATTCCAACTTTGACAAGCAAGAACATGTCTTAAAATTAGGAGAGACGTTTGAGAAACATCCTAAAAGTGGCTACCATACAGTGCGATGTAAGTGGGATTTTAAATCATTCGGACACGTATGGCTTTTACAGTAACGTTAGCTAAAAGTAGCATATGCTAGTTAGCTTTGTAGCTAAAAATTTTGAAGGCTGCTGTATGTAGCCAGGTAAGCCGCCTCGTCAGTCCATTCGTATCCGCCTTCCCGTTTAAGTAAGTTGACACGGTTGTATCCTCTTGGTCGTTTTAATAACTTAGTTAACTGTCAACTATTACAAACCGCGGATGCTTCAGCTGTCAAAATGTTAGCCACTGTTAGCATTGCGTCAATCTGTAACGTTACACTACCATCATCTGGTGGTAAGGGTAGGCAACTGCGGAAATGAGGGTCCACCCGTTGTGTTTGTAGTCTACAAATATAATGCTGTCGTTAAAGTGTGTGTGTGTGTGTGTGTGTGTGTGTGTGTGTGTGTGTGTGTGTGTGTGTGTGTGTGTGTGTGTGTGTGTGTGTGTGTGTGTGTGTGTGTGTTAATAATATGTATTAATACTTTTCTTGTACAGATGACTTCAAGCCAGCCTCCATTGACACAACATGTGAAGGGGAACTTGAAGTGGGCAAAGGAGAGCAAGTCACTATTACTTTACCCAATTTAGAGGTCAGTGTTTGATGCTCCAATGCGACTCTTCACCAGGATTTGTGTGTATGTTTGGGCTTTCACGAGTCATTTTTTTGGACCTTTTTTCCAAGTAGTAAAATTTGAGACTTTATTTTTGGTGTTTGGTCAAAAGTCTTGGGGGAGGGAGGGGACAAGCATGCTTATTGGCTCACTGACTGTAATGAGATTTACTCTTTAGGTACTAATATTTGGTATTGAATGACAAGGCATTTTTCAACACTCATTGCTACGGAGGCAATTAGGTCGTTGCCTGAAAGTATTGACGTTCGGTACCCAGCCCTAGACTCATGACTGCAGTATTTCTAAGGTCCTGCCTGTGTTGCCTGTTTTTTGTAGGGTTCAAGTGCTCCAGTAACAGTCTTCAAGGGGTCAAAGAGGCCGTACATGAAAGAGTGCATCCTCATTGTGAACCATGACACAGGGGAGTACAGATTGGAAAAACTCAACAGCAATATAGCTGTGAAAAAGACCAGGTGGGTTAAATCATGTTACTACTCTTCTTTTTATTCCATATTTCTTCAACACATTTTACCATCTGTGATTTGTAGACGTGTATGTGTACATGTTTACATCCACTTGTTTTAATGTGCATTTTTGCAATAAAAACAAGTCTAAAATGCCCTGATTAATGATTTACGGTGATCTTGTCACATTTTAAATACTTTCTTATAAAGGGAGTTGATGATTCTCATTTTATTTTACTAAAATTTGAGAAAATTCTTTTTAACTTTTTCTTGTACTTCAAACATTGTCATAGAAACATTGTACCTGACTTTGCTTATACTGTGTATATGTGCATTCCCAGGGCTGAGGGCAGCAGTAAGATCCATTCTCGCATGGATCAACCGACCAGTCGCCCGAGCCAGCAACAGCAAGTGAAGAGTAACAACAACACCACCAGCAGTAACAAGACCTCAGCCAGCTCCAAAAATTCTCCTCCCAAAGATAAGACATCCCCGGCATCTCCCATGGACGACATCGAGAGAGGTAACATGGTTTCAGGCACAATTTCTTCAACTATAGTGGCTTTCGTAAGAATTTATTTCTCATTTTTGTTGAGGGTTTTAGCACATTTGCATCTGATGTAATGTTGATTGGGTCAGTGATTGTGTTTGACCACTTGGTTTTATTTAATGTACCCATGTTTAAATGGGGATAATTATCACAATTTCTTTATCTTTGTGTGTATATGCTTCTGTTTACAGAGTTGATGGCAGAGGCTCAGGTCATGGACCAGCTGAGCAGCGGTGACAGCTCCTCGGATTCCAACAGCTCCTCGTCCTCCAGCAGTGATGACAGCTCCAGCAGCAGTGACTCTGAAGATGAGCGAACTACTGCGCCACCCACAGCCCCGGCCAACCACAGCATGCCTATCCTCACCACCAGTGCCAACACCAACAGTCGCAACCAGGAGAGTGGAGGAGGACTCATAAACACACTCAGTGAGTAGCCTCTCTGCTGTCATGTGGATGCAATGCCGAATTTCTTAGCTGGTCATCATAGCGAGGCTGCGTGAAACTGCCTTAACATCATCTTCAACGCCACACAAACAGTGTGTTCTCTCGCTGGATCCTTTTATCGGCAGTCACAGGATCACCAATGACAATGAACAGTAAATCTACACAATAAAACACTTATATAAAACTATTCTAAATTTAGTACCGTCTTGTGAACATTATCTAAATTATTTAGATAGTGGTAATGAACAAGGCCGTTTTGAGTTTTATACCCTTTTTGCATATTGCACTCCATTACTTTTTATGTCTTTTGTATAATTTTAACTTCCAAAACTCACAACCCCTTTTGCAGTGTATCGTAAACTTGTGTAAAGTGGAGGATGCACCACAGGCACCAGGAACAGTGTGTGAAAGGTTAAGACACTGCCGCACTGAATATAATCACATTTATTTGATTATTTTTTCTAAAGTTACAAAGTGCTTTAGATAGGGTAAGGTAGGGGTAGTGGGTATGAAAAGAGGGAGTGAGCGACTCATACACTGTTCAAAATGTGTGTGTGTGTGTGTGTGTGTGTAATGTATGCATTAGTGTATATGAATAGATGTCTGTAAGCAGTCTTTAAAACTAATTGTTTATTTCACTATCTACTTGTGTTGCAGAGAATGACCTCCAGTTGAGTGAATCAGGCAGTGAGAGTGACTGAACGTTGGGACATCTGTGGACATCAGGAGGGTTTTCAGGGAGGACGCGGGTACAGACCTGTCAGTGTGTTGCTTCCTTTAAATGTGCAAACTGTCTTCTCTACATATTCACAATTCAGCTAGCTAAATATAATTAGTTGCTTCTCCACCAACAAACAAAATTCATGTCACATTTATTGCTTCATGATCTTTTTTTTTGTTTGTGTGTGGAAACTGTATGTTCAAGAGATATCTTAGTTCAGAGTGACGTGATGTAGTTGGTGTAAGAGAAGCAGTAAATTATAACAAACTATCCGTAATGTTTTGTCTCACTGGATGCACATCTGTGGTAAACTGAGGCAGAATGAGTGTTAGTGTGGATGTTTCTGCACACCAGTCAGTTGTTTTAAACCACCACTGGAGTTTCTGCTTTTCAGATTATCAATATTAGGAATTTTGCTGTGCCTTAGGTCAGATGTCTGTTATTAGCTTTAGTTCAGCTGCATTAGTTACTGATTGGAGACATTAATCTGTTTCAACAGATTTTAGGATGAGCCACACTCATATGAATTATAGTTATTTTAAAGTTAGAGCTATAGAGCCTTTTGCTTAAGATTGCTGCAGGACAACTATATTAATATAGTTAATATAATAATTAATATAATATTTTCATTTAAAGATGTATCAATTAAAATGTTGGCAGTGCTTTAGGAGCAATGGAACAAGCTGAAAACAACATGGTGTATTCTCTCTTTAGAAAGTTGTAGCAAACAGTTGCTTATCTACACAACCAGCACTCACAGATCAACATTAGCATTTATTTGTACTTGTGTTTGAATGAAAGGATGGAAGTCAAATATTGACTCTCCTTTTTAGCTCTGTGTTGGGTCTTTCACCAACTGCATTAGAAAATAATCTGTCTCTTTAGCGGCTATATGCTCCACCATGTCCACCAGCTAGTTGCTAACTCTCTCTGTCTGCTGTTTGACACTGGGTGGGTAGTGTACAGTTTTATCAAAGTGTTTTGGCAGATAACAGATGCCTGCTGTGACTGGAAACTGGGTGGATGAGAGCGGAGGTGTTGGCCAGAAAACCAAAACAATGAGCTGAAAGACACTTAAATGCTCTGTAGAGCTTAAAGACAAAGGCGGGGGATAATTAATATTGATGTTGATATAATATTGATATTTTGCAGCTTTAATAATCAAGATGTCTCTAAAACCATTTTGTTTATTGTGATATCTTAGTATAAAAGTGATTTTCCGGCAAAGTAGTGAACTAGTACTCAGTTGACTAAGTGAGGGTCATGCTTTGTAGCTTTAAACCTGCAATACTTGAATCTAATAATTTATATTTTGAAATGTACTCGACCAATGGTGAATTGCTTAATATATTTTATTTTACATTTTCCAAGCAACCAAGATGCTTTGATACTGCACCTCAATGTGAGTCTTAAAGAACTTCATGTGCCTTTTGTTATTTGCCTCTGCCAGTTATAACATAGGCCTCATCTTTATTTTGTTACAAGCCCCATATCACTGCTGAGCTGTCTCAGCAAACAGGAAGCTGCTGTTTATGTCCCAGCATTTCTTTGGCATCCCAGCTGACTCATATGGTGAGAGTCAGAGAAGAAGCTCAAGTCTTAAGTCAATAATATGTTTAAGGAGAACGGTGGCCTTAGAGCATCATTTGTAAACTATTTCAGAGTAATTTCTTTGTAGAAAAATAAAGATTTTAAAAGTTTGTTTTTGTGCTTTTGCGTTACTATTTTCTTTCTTTCACATTATTCTGATCACTCAGTACTTTTGTTTTTGTTTAAAAGTTGCACTGTGCCCCAACGATATAGAGGTGCCTAAGTCTGTTGTCTTGGTGACCCTGAGGTCTCAACATGTTACACCAGAGGATGTCATCTTCCTTCCTTTTTATCTTACTTTTTTCCCCGAAGGATATGAACATACAGTAAAAATCTGGACACACTTTGAATACTATAATCTTTGTCTTTAAGAGAAGCAACAGAACCTGTATTTTGATATACTTGATGTACAGTAATGGAAGTGTTTTACAACCAGATTTTCCCTATTTTAAAGGTCCCATGACATGGTGCTCTTTGGATGCTTTTATATAGGCCTTAGTGGTCCGCTACTACTGTATCTGAAGTCTCTTTCCCAAAATTCAGCCTTGGTGCAGAATTACAGCCACTGGAGCCAGTTCCACAATGAGCGTTTTATTAGTATGTGCCATTTCTGAGTCTGTAGCTATTAAGGAGGAGAGAAGGGGGGGCAAGGTGGAGGGGGGCTGGGGGATGTGGCCTTGACCAACTGCCACTTTGCTCGTTTGAAAGCCAGGATGTCTCTCTCTCATGGGTGGGCCAAATTTTCTGGGCGGGCAAAGCAGAGAAAGGGGGGGTAACCTTGCCTCTTATGACCTCGTAAGGGGCAGATTCCAGATTGGCCCATCTAAGCTTTCATTTTCTCAAAGTCAGAGCAGGATAGCCAGGGCTCGGTTTACACCTATCACTATTTCTAGCCACTGAGGCGCCATAGGCAGGCTGGGGGAACTCATATTAATGTTAAAAAACCTCATAAAGTGAAATTGTCATGCCATGGGACCTTTTTAAGGGAAAGTGGTTGTGTCACCTTCTTGTGGCAGCTTGAGGCTTGAATGCTGCATTTGTAAATGTATACAAATTGATATGAAATAAGCCTTTAATGATCACAGGCACAAATACAGCCCAGAGAGAAGGGTATGAACAGAACAGACATAGTAAATATATATGAGATGCTTTATAAATATCAGTGGTGGAATGTAATTAAATAGTCAACATTTACTCAAGTACTGTACTTAAGTACACATTTAACATTTGTACAACTCCACTACATTAATTTTACTTTTTTACATAAATGATTATGATATGATAAATTCATACTATTAAATTATCTCTAGTCTGCTGACTTGGGCTTTATTAGTTATTAATATAAAGAAATATAAAATTATTTATTTTTCAATAGTTTGTTTATAAAGAAATATGAGAGAAATAATTGTGGTGAAACAGACAATCATAGGCAACATTATTATGATGCTGACGCTCAACTGGTAGTGTGAGCAATGGGAAAATGTAAAGTAGTGTCAACCCTAGGAACACTACATGTGAGAACCTGTGTGTGTTTTCTTTGATCATTCACCTGAAACTGAAATTTACACCCTGGAGCATTTTTAGTCTTAAACTGGAATCATTTGATACATTATTTTGTGTTCTCTGGATCAGGATCAGTGAAATGTTCAAATTCTGAACTCAACATTTAGACAAAACCCATGAAGGCAAAGTGTCCCAAAAGTTGATCTATAACATTTACACGCATATCCAAACAATATAAGGTAAAACTAGACAAGGCAGTCCACAAGAAGAAAAATGTTGAATCCTGTTTTTTTATACGTGCTTCTCTAGAAGCCCCAAGTTATTTATTGAGTAAACCCCCCTCATTAAAGTGTCATATTTTAGGAATCGCTTCGTTTGTCATTTTAAACATAAAAATACATGTAAAAACAATGTGTTTTACTGTAGTTATTCTCTCAACTAAAATATCAACAGATCTTTTTCAACATGCGTGTTAGTCAGACTACGATAGTCCACAGTTGGCTAAGTGGTTGGAATTTATATGAGACTGTTGTTGGAATTAAATTTGTTCCACTATGTTCAAACAAAACTAGTAGCCTATCAAATAGAACTACTCACTAAAGCAAAACAATTCTCATCTCAAAAGTAAAACTCTCAAACAAATATTTATGCAGTCTAATTGTAAACTATTGGACTTTTACTTATTTACTTATACAGTCTTTTTGTTTGCAGTTCCCTCTGGTTCTTTCATTCTGACCAGACTTGCTCTCACTGCCAGCTTTGTGGGCTGACCCTGTTCCCTACTATGCCCAATATTTTGTTTGCACTTCTGACACACATCGCGTGGGCGGGTCTTTTCAGGGGTGCATCCCCATTGGCTAAAGAGTTTTTTAATGACAACCAGATATTGTTCAGTGCAGCCACACACCCTAAAAGGTAGCACTACTGGATTTATTCTGGAGAGCAAAAGTCTGATCAGTGAGAAACAATCTGAGAAAACTGTAAACAAAAGAAAATATTATCAAACAAGTGAAAGACCGATTTGCGACTACACAAATAATTCGTTTGGAAGTTATGAGTTTTACTTTTGAGATTACATTTTTTTTGCTTCAGTGAGCAATTGTTGTTTGGAAATATTGGCACAAATCGAATTCCATAGCTGTCGTCGCTGCTGTTGTTTGGACCTCAGACACTGCAGTAAAAACAGGTTTCTACGGTTGAAATGCTCAGGAAATCTCTGCTGGACATCGGACTGCGAGTGAGCCGTCAGCAGCATGAAGGGATTCACAGAGGGACAGCGGGACTGAATCCAGGGAAATATGGGAACAACCACCGCCGCGACGTGTCCTCCACCTCCACCTCCGCCACCGCCACCGTGATGGGTGACAACGCCAAAATAAAAACTATGGACGAATTAGGCGGACCAAGTTTCATGACTACCTTAAACTGGCTTTTTATAAAAGGATATTTCCAAACGACGCAACAATTACAAGTAAGTAAAGGAGAAGTGATTCTGTTTTCTGTATGTTTTTTTGATTCTGTTATTATGGTGTTTCATTGACCATTGTTTTTCTTTCATCTTGGTTTCTGCGTAGACTTTAAAGGTAGGACTACGTGTAACCTTTCTGCATTAAAATGTCTAAAAACGACTATATGTTAGGGTGACCAGACGTCCCCGGTTTCCGGGGACAGTCGCCGATTTTGGTGACCTAGCTGTCCCCGGCTGGATCCGGTTTTCACTGTGACTGACAGACCCAAAATTGGAATGAAAGAAAGAAAACTCTGACCAAACGGAGCCGATCGAGCAGCGCTGCTCAGAGCTCGGAGATGTTTTAGAAAGCCGTATTTTACCATGCTAAAATCACTGATTATTTACATGGAGTCTGGTGGGTTTAGCGAACGCAATTTCGCGGACTTTTATGTTTTAAAAAATGATCTTAATCTTTAACAGAAAGGCCAGCCTCCTTATAAATCCTTTCCATAATGTTATCAGACACTTAGAATATTAATCTGAGTCTGTCAGCAGCAAAACGAGCACTTTATGAACGTAAATACAAGCTGGACAATTATCTTATTCCATTGTAGCTTGGGTTAGGGGGTTAGCGATCTCGTTTCATACTGCATCAATGTCAAAGGGAAATCTTTCCTCAATAGTTTATATTGTATCTGATACTCAGCTCTAGGTCTAGTGTCCCCGTTTTAAGTTTTACAAAAATTAAAAACATGACGTGTTATACACTTCTGAGCTGAAAATGTCCCCGGATTTTGTCTGAGAAATCTTTGTCTGAGAAATCTGGTCACCTAGGTGACCAGATTTCTTTATCCTCATTCCTTATTCAGGGAGCATGTTTGTGTGTGTGTGAGTTTATGCGTTTGCGTGTGCTGGACACACACTGTTTTTTGAAATAGCATTTCATCTTCACCTAGGTGACCAGATTTCTACACAACTCAGCAACATATGCTGAGTTGTGTATGGAGAAACACGGGACGGATGAAACGTTCCAGTTTTCTCCGAGTGCAATGATAGACAGACTTCCTTAGGTGAAAACATAGAGCATGTTAACCTCCTTCTATCAGTCAAATATCTTCCTGTTATTTCCTTTTGTCACGGAGGCGATAGACGAGTTTTGATGGTTGAAAGTAAACTTCATTAGCAGTAACATTTTTTCGATTACTAATGAGTGTTTTTTCATTTAAACGTTTGACCTCAGGCTTATTCAGTAGACCATTTAGTGTTCTCCACAATCCTAGACTTTCATATTGCATGTTTACATGAGAAGCAAAACAGGTATGGCATACCGGGACAGCTGTTTCAACCGTCCCGGTATGCCATACAGCCGGTTTTGCACAGCTGTTTCAACCGCCCGACTGTCACTCTATGTATTTTAAGTAAATGCACAAATATCTGTACTTAGCCTATTATCCTAAATGTTTCCAACAACGTTCAAACCCAGAGAAATGTGTTATTTAATTTTAATGACACGGGATGTTTCATTTAGTAGGCTACGGAAGAGGATTAGGGCCACTGGTGAAAAATGTATGTAAATTCTGACTATAATCTCTAATTCTGACTTTATTCTCAGAATTCTGAGAATAAAGTCAGAAATCTGAGAATAAAGTCAGAATTATGAGATTAAAGTCAGAATTATGAGAATAAAGTCAGAATTATGACTTTATTCTCATAATTCTGACATTAACCGAGAAAAAAATAAGAATTCTGAGATTAAAGTCAGAACTCACATATACATTTTTCACCAGTGGCCCTAATCCTCTTCCGTAATTTAGTGACCTCTTAGTGGCGTCATACAACCTTAGTAAATTATTACCCTTTGAAAAAGAGTGACTACCCTTCTGTAAAAGGGTAACTAATCATTCGTTACTCTTTCAAAAAACAGTAACTACCTTCTTTTTTTTGTGTACCTTATTGTTGAGTGTTACATTCTGACTTAAAGTGCTCATATTATGCTCATTTTCAGGTTCATAATTGTATTAAGAGGTTGAACCGGAATAGGTTTACATGGTTAATTTTAATGTGAGGCATCTCACTTCTGCTCAATCTTTGTTGGGAGTTGAATGCGCAGTACATAGTAGAGTATGAAGCCTTGCCATGCTAGCAGCTAGGTGAGCATTATGTAATGGAGCTCGTCTATGGAGAGCCTGTTCACCCCCCATTAAGTCCCATTTGTACCGAATTTGGTTGCAGTTCCAACAGAGTTCCACTAGGGGTGATCGCAGCCCAGTGTAAAATGAACAGGAGTTTATGGAGCTAGTAGCTAAATTTGTCTCTTTCGCCTGATTGTCGTTAAGAAATCTCAGATTTGATTATAGTTTTTGCAAGTTTAAAATGAATTATAATTTGAAAGTTAAATGAACGAGTACTTATGTCCTTTTGATTTCTTACAGGTTGAGTCATTGTTGCCCATAACACGCTAGCATTCTGCTAAATGAATGCTGATTGGTCAGTGAAGGACTGATTACGACCGGAGATCCTGCTTAATGGCATCCGAAGCGGAACCACAATGTCAGAGTGAATATTTTAGAACTTTAGCAAACCTCTTTCTAGCATGCGTATTGACAGGGAGAGCCTAACCTGTCTGCTGTGTTGTCGATGCCTTAAGAGAACAAAGGAAGTGACTTAGAACTTGGCCGTCAAGCAGTATCTCTGGCCGTACGATGTGAATGATGTCATTGACATTTTAAAAGGCTTTTTAGAACAAAAAATGACTTTAAAAATATCAGCAGTGTGTATTTTAGCCTCAATTTTTGAATGCAACATTCAAATTACTAGATAAAAAGTGATATTGTGAGAAAAGTGGATTTTGAGGGGTATAGCTCCATAGACCTCCATTCATTCTGCACTCACCTGTGAGCGCCCTCATATGGAACCAGATTGAAACTGCAACCATTTCAGAAGCTAAAAGTACCCCAAGAGTGGAAGTTTTCCCGTTATTAGAAATTCTCTGATTATAACGTATTACAAAGTGACCCATGTTTGTCACAGAAGTAAAGGCTGGACTACAATAGTAAAAGCTGGACTACAATAGAGCTGTTTGGAGCAGTTTGTGAACAGTGCTTTCTGTTGGAGATGGTAAGTCCCTTTGGGGTGGACTTTGGGCTTTTTCACTTTGTAAACCTATAACATGCACAAAAAAGATATATAACATGATAAAGGAAAAGGGAAAAACCCAAAAGCATAATATGAGCACTTTAAGTGATAAATGGTTATTTCAAACATAGTAATGACATATGTCACTGTCATAAACGTTTCTGCTCATAACATATCAGAGTGCAGCATGCGGTCATGGCAGTAGTAGTTCTAGATCTTGAGCCAAGAGGATAGCTCAGGGCTTGTGTCCTTTTCTATCCATAAAAAACTAAAATGTGATAAAGGAAATGGAAGAGGAGCACTCCAGAGGATTGGATGCAGCATGTGACCGAATTTGTCTTGTCTTGTTCCTTTTTTCTTTTTATAATAAATGCTATTAATAAAAAAAAAGAATATATAAAACAAATACGTTAAAAAGGACAGTTCAGGGTAGTCTATCCCTAACCTTACCTGTATACTAACATAAGCAACAGTTGCTACAACAGCAAAATTATTTCCTAACCTTTTTTGCACATTATATAGAAAAAAACAAGCATCTAAACTTCAGGTTTACGTACACGTAACACCCCCCATTATATCACTTGGTCCCTCCTGGAACCTTTAAATTGGTGTTTGGATATACTCACAATCAAAGACGGACATTAATAAATGAGCTGGGAAACAATATTCACAAACAGTTTATACAATTCAAAAGTAAGACATTGCATTTAAGTATTGCACAAACTAGAAACATTCAACCAACTTTTAGTCAGTTCAGTTTCATTATTTTGGCACATGCAGCCCAAAAAACAAATATTTCATGTTGAAATAAGCAAACTAAATGTGGGTTTCTTTCAAGGCCTCCAATCAGTGCCAGCTACAGTGTCTTCAAACCATTGTGAATACACATACAAAAGCAAAATCATAATTACAAAACGTTCTACCTCAGCAATGATTTTGACCATTTATGCAAACATAGTACAAAGCTCTAGTGATGAAGATAAGTGAGAAGTGTTTTTTCCCCTATGATTTGGGTGAACAGCCCCTGTAAGGTTATAGACGTGTAAATCAACATGTTGCAAATATTAGTTTCACAGCTGAAAGGCTGAAATGTTCACTTTCTAATTCCACTAGGTAACTGATTGTGCTAAGTACATGTTAAGTACTTTAGTACATTGAACATCTAACAATCAGGAAATAACTCACTCTTTGCTCACAGATTGAGCACAGCAAGATCTATGGTCCTCTGTGGAAGTCAAAGTACGGCCCACTGGTGGTGGTGAACGTGGCCAGTGCTGAGCTGATAGAACAGGTGCTGAGGCAGGAGGGGAGACTCCCGGTCCGGACAGACATGCCTCACTGGAGGAGCTACCGAGAACTCAGAAACCAGGCCCACGGACCCCTGACAGAGTAAGTGACAGCCCCATAGATCCTCAAGCTTTGCATCCACTTCGCTTCGATTTGCTGAAATCTGTCTTAAAACTGGAGCTGCAACGATAAGTTAACTATTTGATAAGTTGATCGACAGAAAGATCATTGGCAGATTAATGAATGAAAAATATGGTTTGTTGCAGCCCTACTTAAAACAATAATCAATATACCAATCTTTACATCTAAAGAGTTATTAGTCACTGTAGTCACTGGAACTGTTCCTGCTGTCCATGTTGGCTGTGAATTCAAATGAAGCTAATATGAGGATTCAGAAGTTAGAGTTATACACATGAGTATTCTCAAATTTTTGTTTGAAATTCCCCTCTGTTTTACTTTTTCTCTGTGACAACTCGGCAAGAAACAGTGTCCCAGGAAACACAGGGGGAAATTGTTAGACTTTAACTTTGTAATTTTGTTAATTTGGCTCAGAAAAAGCCCAATTATTTTCCTAATCATTTTACACTTTCCACTAAATTTATGTCTGGCTAGCCTATTATGCTCTTTAATTATCATACTAAAAGTACTCATTGCCTATGTAAATGCAGTCTTTAAAAGAACCTTTTTAGGCAATGAGGTGATGTTGTGATTTTGCAACCGAGGGACTTACAGAGTTAAATCACTGGCTAACACCAAAACATACTGTACTGTACTGATTCGAAAGAGAAAGTCAGTTTTTAAAGTTCTAGTTCAATATAATTCTTGGGAAACTACAAGAATGTATGTATTACATTGCTGTGTGCTTTGTACTTGATGTGTACTTAATGGTGTCAGGCTTCAATGTTTCCTGTCCAACCTGTTGCAGCAGCATTTGTCATTGGTGGTGAATGTTGTTTTTTACATCTGAAAGCTGCTGACATGTTAACAACTCTGCATCCTGACACTGAAAACAACCTGCATAATACAGGTGTTTTTAAAATGTTTCATGATTTTCATTCACAAATGAAAGAATAGTTTAGAATAAAGCAAGAGGAACCAAATGTGCTCTGCTGATCGCAGCTAAAAACTCAAATAGGTATGTAAACACGAGTCCAATAAGTCAAATGTAATAATTTCCGCTTTGAAACTGGCATCATTTCACAGATGAAGACGTTTCCAGTAAAATGATCTGATGCAAGCCTGTCTTTCTCTAGCTCAAAGCTGATCTTAGGGTCTTTTAAAAGTTGCCTTTTAATAATTCTCATTTGTAGAATGGGAGCCAACTGGCAGCGCATCCGCAGCATCCTGAATCCTCGGATGTTGAAGCCCAAACATGTCTCCTCCTATGCTAACACGATCAATGGGGTGGTGACAGATTTCATTGACAGATTGGCCTGGCTGAGGGAAACCAGCGGCCAGGGAGTTATGATCAATGACCTGACTGGAGAACTCTACAAATTTGCTTTTGAAGGTAAGCAGAGAACAAACAAAGGAAATCAGCTGTGGAAACTCATCTTTTTTATGATACTTGAAAACATATTGTTATAGAGGTTACTAAAAGACTAAATGCATGTCACTTAATAGTTACTTGTTAAATAAATCTTATATGAATGAAAGAAACTGCAATCTATTATAATTTGTCACAACTGGAATGGAAAATGTTTGTGTTCTGCAGTACTTTTTTACTTACAGGATGTAAAAAGCAAACTATAAAACAACAGGTACAATATAAGATAATTGAGATATTGTCAGACAGATAGAAGACTTTGAAGATTACACAACACAACATTTAAGAGCCAAGTGCTCTTGACAGAGTATCTGCTCAGAGGGGCAAGAAAACCCATCACATTATCCTGTGGTTTGGGCTGTGCAAAAAGTTATATACTAAGATATTTTTGTTGTCTGTATAGACCAGAGGAACTATACCCAAGCCAACATAAGACTTTAAAATGAAGTCATCATTTTCTCATCAAAGACATTATTTAACTTTAGCAACCACCCCACTCCAACCTGTCACCCAGTCTCACCTCGGCAACCTTGGATGCTAGGAAAAAATTCATTGTTAGATTAAGACAGGAAGAGCAGGAGGATAAGCCAAAAAAGCAACTTGGACACAGTGTGATCTTTTACAGCACGTACACCTAACTTGTCATACAGCCAAAACCTCCAAACAGCTCCGTCCCTCTAACTGCCTAACCAGAAACTAGCTAAACTCCCCCTAGTCTTCAGGTAGCTTGGGCAGGTATTAACACACTGAAAGTCCTATGGGATGGAAGGGCAACCAGAGAACCCACAAGGCACACCAAGTAGAGCAGAGGGGTCATCACAACTAATTACTGTATGCAGAATGGCTTCTTTGACGTTATATACTACTATTAAAGTACTTGTTAAGTAATGATTACAACGACACTTTGACCTCTTTACTAAGTGGAGCAGATAATTAGTCAGCTATATGTAGGGCAACCTGTCAGTGTGTGTGTGTGTGCGTGCGTGCGTTCTACAGTCATTCAGGGTGTTGCCTTGACTTGACACAGTTGTTGAGTCTGTTGGCCTTGACAGTTGATTAGATAATCAGATTAGATCATTCTGATTCTTATTCTGATAATGTGTATATGATCAGTATCAGTGGTTTTAATTCCCAGTTCAGTGAGAAAGAACTTGATTGGTCTGCACAGAACTCTTACCTCAACCCCATTGAACACCTTTGGCATGAATTGGAACAGTAACTGTGAGCCAGACCTTGTCATCTAGCATCAGTGTTGGGCCTTCTTAATGATCTTGTGGCTGAGCAAATCTCTGCAGCCAGGCTCCAAAATCTAGTGAAAATCCTGAATCCAGAAGAGTGAAGGCCTGGGCAGCATTTTAATGCCCATGGTTTTTGAATGGCATCTTCAACAATCACATATGGGTGGAATATTTAGGTGTCCACACAGTTGGTCAGAGTGTAAATAGTGTATGTGCTCCGGAGAGGAGGATAATAACCAGTGCATTTTATATTAAAATCATCTGTTTTGTCCCACAGAAGCCAATCAATCTCTGTATAACAACTGTATCTTTACATGCAGGGATCTGTTCAGTGTTGTTTGAGACCCGTATGGGCTGCATGAACAAGGTGGTACCCGAGGAAACCCAGGAGTTCATCTTCTCTGTGGGGGAAATGTTTCGGCTCACCCCTATGATCGTTCTCTTCCCCAAGGCCGTCTGGCCCTACATGCCTTTCTGGAAAAAGTTTGTGGCAGTCTGGGATAATCTCTTCAGAGTCGGTGAGCAGCATTCATTTCCACCAGCGAGTCAAAGTGTAGCTTGGAGTTAATAATTAATAATTAGTAATTCTGTTACAGAAACAGGGTTGCTATTTATCCCTCCTGTGATGTTGCGGGTCAAACCGAACTGAACTGAGCTGAATTGGACTGGACTGATCTGGACTGTTTGGTAGAAAGGTGGCATTAGTGTTATGGGCCCCTTGGCAGCCCCTTTTCTGCTACTCCCCATTACTGACTGTTATCCCTAAGGGCCCTATCTTGCACCCGGCGCAGCACAGTGCAAAGCCCGACGCAAGTGTCTTTGCTATTACAACCGCCCAGCGCCCACATCTTTACGCCTATGGTCGTGCTGGTCTTACAGGGAGGTGTGTTCAGGTGAATTCTTGGCATATTGCTATCTTTAGGCAGCGGGAAGTGATCGCCCCATTCACTACCAAAAACCTGCTTTAAACTCAAAAATGCAACATTTCATCATTATTTTAACTTTCACAGCGCGCGCACACTATGCCTGTTACACACACAATGAAGTGCACACACATACAAAAGATTAAAAATAAAAATATTACAGTGCAAATCCACCATCGTAATAGCAATGCTCCAAGGTACAAACACACCTGGCTTTTAAAGGGAATGGGAGATGACACTCTGATTGGTTTGTTGCATGTTACGCCCAAAAATACACCTATGAATTAATGAGGACACTAAGTACAACCCTTTAGATCGTTAAAATAGGACCCAAAAGGTTACTAGAGCTCACGCTTTATGGCCATTGCATTAACAAATCCTTTCTAGGACGCTAGGCTCTGGTAACTCCCACAAAGTCACAAGTCCCCCTCACAGTTCCTGCTGTCCTTATTCCTTATTCCGTCAGTTGAAAGTGTGTTTCTTTTGCCATCTAGTGGGCAAAAGTGTCAAGCCTGTCTCCTCCTAGTGTTGGTTCTCCCATGTGAAATCAAAAAAGATGAATTTGTCTCATAGCTGAAAAACTGGTGAAGCAAAAAATGGAGGACATCCAGGACAAGGTGAATCTGGATCAGAACGTGGAGGGGGCGTACCTCACACACCTGCTGCTCGGTGATCAGATGACGGTCACTGAGATCCTGGGCAGCATCACCGAACTCCTGCTGGCAGGAGTTGACACAGTGAGTAGATGCAGTGTGTGCACTCTGTGGAAGGGAGGGATTTACTGTACAGTAGTTAATTTTCCTATATTTAGTTGTCTTATCCGCTTAAAGCAGAGAAATGTATGCATAATGCCTCATTGTAACACATTAAATTGAAACACTTTTATGTAACCTAGGCATCTAAAATACATTACATTAAAAAAAAGAAGATACCTGTGCGTTCCTCTCTGTTGCAGACCTCCAACACTATCTCATGGTCTTTGTATCAAATGGCTCAGGAGCCAGAGATCCAGGAACAATTATACCAGGAAGTGATAAGGGTTTGCCCTGGGGACAGGGTGCCAAACAATGATGACATTGCTCAGATGCCGTTCCTGAAGGCCATTATCAGAGAGACTCTACGGTTAGAGATTCTCCTTCAATTTGTTTTGTATAGTACATTATTAGGACACTTGATTGCAGTTCTTGCAGTTGCTTGCGGTGACCACTTTGTTTGTTCTGACAAAAAAGAGATAACATCACCAAACTGTGGACATTTATCTTATTACTTGACAAATAAAAATATTGTACTCTGTCCATTGATTAACAACAATGTTTGATGCCATGTATAATAGTGTACTACAAAGTTTCAGCTGTCACTGAAAGGAATAGTTCAACATTTTTGGGAAATTTCTTAATTTGCTTTCTCGCTGAGAGTAAGATGAGAGGACATTTATCAATGGTAAGTTCTCTTAATTGTGATGTTAGATGTTAGTCGAGTAAGTTACACTCCTGTTGCAAGAAGTTGCTTTTCCCAAACAAACAGATAAAACTTTGTCTCCTCACTGTGTTCTGTGGTCACCAGTCTGTATCCAGTGGTACCAGGAAATGCCCGTGTCACTGTTGAAAACGAGATTGTGGTTGGAGATCATCTCTTCCCCAAAAACGTGAGACACGTGTCAGACACAACATAAGCCTGTTCTGACATTTAAGACTTTAAACTTTGGAACCTCACTTTATCTAAAGTTAATAATCACAAAGCTTTAAGCCTAACAACTACTGGTGTGAATGTATAAAGTACAGTATTACAGTGTAACAGGAATGTCCTCTCTCTCAGACGCTGTTCCACCTGTGCCACTATGCTGTGTCCTATGATGAGAATATTTTCCCCGACCCCCACGCTTTCCTGCCACAGCGCTGGCTTCGAGGAGCAGAGGAGAAGTCCAAGCACCACCCGTTCGGGTCAGTGCCGTTTGGTTTTGGGATCCGGGCGTGTCTGGGCAGACGGGTGGCTGAGCTGGAGATGTATCTCGTCCTATCCAGGGTAAGGATATGTCATAGCTGTTGCTACCATGGCCGCAGATCTGCTTTCTCCGTCAAAGCTGTTATCATTCATTTTTGGTGCTTTTCTGTAGATTAAGAAATGGAAGTTTGTGTGAATCTTGTTCATTCCTTTTGCAAACACCTTTTGCGAGCACAATGTTTTAAACTACACTATATGGCCAATAGTACATGCAGAGCATAACGTTACACCCACATGTGATGCTGAACACGTCATTTCAAAACAGTGGGCATTAATCTGTTCCCATAACACCCTCCACTCTTCTGGAAAGAGTTTTTACAAAATGTGGGAACCTGGCTGCATGGATTTGCTCCCATCCAGTCACAAGAGCTTTAGGGTGATAAGGCCTGGCCTTCAGTTCATCCTAAAGGTGTTAGATAGCTTTAAGGTCAGGGTTCTGTGCAAGCAAAGTTCTTTCACAACAAACTGGAGAAAAAATTATTTATGGGCCTGATTTAGTGCTTGGGAGAATTGTCATGTTGAAATAGGAGAGGGACTATAAAATATCATTGTATGCTGTAGCATTACCATTTCCCTAGTAAATGACAGTGTGCAGTTTGTTTTGGCAGGAAACTAAATCAAATGTAATTTAAACAAGAATATAATTATTATTAAGTTATCCTGTTATTAATTGAATGTAATAAGTTTGGCTTTATGCACGTTTTACTTGTGTGATTGAAGCACCAGTACGTCTGCAGATTATTGTATCAGTATGTAGCCGTTTATTATTATTATTTTTTTTTTTACATGTTTGTTTCAGTGGGTTTTGACTACTGCTGCACCCAAACCAACATTTCGCCATATAACCTTTAACTTAGAGCCAGTTAAACACTTACTCTACCTCTGCTTTCACTCCCGGGAAACCGTAGCTGTATTAATATGTAGTAGCTATCTAACCAGAGCACAGAGGTATGGCTGTTCTTCTTTTGTTAGTATTAGCATAGAATGGATACATCACACATGCCATCTGACCATAACGCTAAAGCCTGTTATAATTCAGTCAGCTGCAGTTAGTGCAATGTGGACGGTGTCTGCACTCTTGTGCCTCACATACAGTGAATGCAAATTCTGCCAAAAGCATCATTTCATGTATTTCTACTTGAACAATGTCTCTTTTTTATTTTAAAGTTGATAAAACAATTTGAGATAAGGCCGGATCCTGCTGGAACCATAGTCAAACCGATCACCAGAACCCTGCTTTGCCCTTCTAAACCAATCAACCTGCAGTTTCTGGACAGAAGAGTCGAGCAGAAGCAGCCAAGAACAGCAGCAGGAGTTTCTCTGTGAGCTGTTTTAGTATTCACACTGTGTTGCCTGCCTGTCACCAAGCACTTGTTTATAGAGCGTTCACATGCGGAGGACTGGCTGGAATGCACCAAAACTGTGACATAAATATGTAAGCTGAATGAAGAGGTTCTATAGTAAAGAGTATAATGCTGCATAGCCTTTGAATGCTGTTTCATGGAAATATGAATACTTTATGATCTATTTAGTTTTAATTCCACAAATGCCATGTGTTTTTCAGTTGTTAGGGATGGCTGTCAGCACAGCTTTACTGTCTGGAGTTAGTCTACATGTTCCCCTCATGTTTGTGTGTGTGTGTGTGTGTGTGTGTGTGTGTGTGTGTGTGTGTATTCCTTTTAGTTTCCCCAAGAGGAACGTAGTTATGGGAACAGTCCACTTCTAAACAGTTCTGCTAACTACTCTCCCCCAAAACCAGTTGTACCATTTGCATGGTGCCCATAGGAACTGGTCTGAGTGGTAGGGGAGTGACACAAGCACGGCAACGGTCTTTATAGCGTCGTCACTTGACTTTAGCGCCACATGCAACAACAAACCAGCATGGAGGAGGCCATCGGAATGTTCCTGTTGTGCCTTGCCAGGATCCTCATAACGGAGTTCAAACGGCGGCGTTTAAAGACCAGGCTGGAGTACTTAACAGAGTAACACAGAAGACGAAGGCTCCAGTGTAATATAATCCTCAGCATAAGTCCACTTCTCAGAGTACAGCAATCCGTCCATTCTTGTAGTAATTCACATAGTCAAGTTATTATTCAGGTAGTCAGTGTTTTGCTAAAAGAGACGGCATGGCTTCTACAGATTGCGTGCTGTGGGGGCGTAATTTGTAAATTGGACCAATCCACGTAGACCTACCCTGAAGTAGGAGCTGAAAGAGTTACAGGAACTGCGGTCAGAGAAACTTAAAAATCCCTAAATTGGTCCAGTCGGAACACAAGAAAAAAGGGTTCTATGAACGCTATGTTCTAAGAACTGCAAAAATCCCTCCGGTCGGAAAGCGGCTATAAATGTAAGTCTTGTGTTATTCTATATCATTTTTCTCCATGTCACAAATCCCATGAAAAGACAACCAACAATGTGTTTCTTAACGTTCCAACTTCCCCACTATGTCTGTGGCAGCCAGCCCTAAGTTCCAAAGGTTCGCACTGAAAACGTTAACCTTTAAAAACCTGTCCATACAATATAGTTTAAATGAGTTATGGGTTATATGTTGCAGATATAGACTTAAGGTACACTTGTTATAATTTACAGCAGCAAGACAGTTTATGTTACCCGGGAAATCCAGAGTTCTTGTGAGAGCACAATTTGAATTTGCTCAGCGAGTTCCTCTGACATCGAGTAATGCTGCTCATTAACTATAGCCTTGTAGCCAAGCTGCACCAATCACATCGGTGTATCTGATATAGGCGGGCCAGAGGCGAGCTAAACAGATGACGACAGTACAATCTACCAGTTAGCTCCGCTGGTAGCTAAGTGTAAGGAGCTCTGAATACTGCAACCTGTGTGTTGTTGTAATTGGTCGTAGTGTTATCCAATTGCGGGCAGTGAGATTTTCAAATGCACGCTTGGTGCCGCCCCTCAAGATGGGCAACTTTCATTACTCGATGCCAGAACCTTAATCTTTCAGATTTGGGTTTGGATTTCCAGGCTAAATTTATGTGGGATTGAGTCAAATTGAACTACAGTGAGTGTGTTTATGGCAAAGAAGGAACATGTCATCCAGTGCAACAGTGTGCCCCATTGATGTGTTTTTAATAGTTTTCAGACAACAATGGAGCTCTATGGCACAGGGGAATAAGACTGATGAGATTTTGGATACACAGACAATACTTGTTAGTAGAATCACTTCATTGTTGGTGTTATTCTGTTCAGGGGATTTGTTTAAAATAAGAAAATTATTGAATATAGCTAGCCCTATCCTTTTTTTAAAAGCACTCAGAGCTGTAGTCAGTCCATCAGCCCTTGGCGGGCTGCTCCTAAAAGTTGGTAATACTAGAATGTATAAATAGATTTTTGTAAAAATGTTTGCATCACCAATTTCAGTGCTTTTTTTCCCTTTTCAGTCATTCAAAACTACTAATTTTACTGTACATATAACAAAAAATCTCTAAATCGTTAGTGTTGAGGAAACTAACATAAAAAATAAAAGCATTGGTCAATGAGTTGGAAGTTTCACCTGCAAATACAGGTTTTTTGTTCGGCAGAGATTTAGTAAGTGTTTCCTGTACATAGAGAAATGTATTTTAAGGTTTTAAGAGTGTTTAGAATTGTGATTCAATTTATGATTTAAATTCCCAGTTTGTTATGTGTGCAGTATAATATTTCATATGTCTTAGTGGATTAAAAAGACACACAATATCAATTTCTAAGCCAGCACATTGCTCTCTAAAGAGGTTACAATCATTTTGTGAGGATAAAAAGGGGTGAATCACGCACAAATTGCACAGAAAATCGGACAAATGTTTATTACTCATATAAGTCTCATCTAAAACATATAAAAGTCCTAAGAGATCCAAGTGCTTGAAAGCATTGAAAAATACGGAAATTGGAGATGCCATTATTTCCAATTGCAGCCCATTTTAAGGGGAGACACTAATATTGTCTTACTGGACTTAGGACTTTTTCATTTTGTAAACCTATAACATGCATACAAATATATATAACACAACAAAGGAAAGGCAAAAAGCATAAGATAGAAAGATAGATAGATAGATAGATAGATAGATAGATAGATAGATAGATAGATAGATAGATAGATAGATAGATATTGATCCCAAGAAAATGGGAAATTATAGTGTTACAGCAGCAAAATATCAGTCACACAGCATAGAATACAAATATAAATGAGATACTAGGATATAATATACATACAATATACATAAAATAATAATGGATGAAATACAAGAACACATATTTGAAATATATACTAGTTGGGAATACTTTAATGTAAATATGAACACTTTAAAGCAAGTAACCAACTGGGAAAGTTCCATGGTGATATCTGTTAGTTAAAATATTTTCCCTGTTCACCTGTAGTGTCTTCCCTTAATACAGACTACAGTGGGAAATTGTGGCATCACAGTTTTCAGTATTTTTCAGTACTTTCCACCACTTGAATCACTTAGGACGTTTTATGTTATAGAGGAGACTTTTATGAGACTAGATCAGTTGAAAGAGTTTCTGTTGCAATTTGTGTGGGGGTATGTTGCATAATGCCTGTACTATAAGTACTCCTCATCACCATGTCAACCTACTATTCCTCCTGATTTTGTCTAATAAAGGTAGACATGTAAAAATGTGTATTATTGTTACTTGCGTATTTACATTTTGTGAGACTGACTCTGTGTCCCAAATCCAAATGACCTATTCAAGCAAAATAAAGTCAAAACAGTAGGCATGCAGACTATGAAACATATGTTTAGTGTGTCCTTGATTGACTCTAGTGTCCAACAATTCAGTGCACAAAGTACATTAATTGGCTCTACATACAAATTAAAATCAGTGGTAGAGATGAGACAGAGAGTATTTAACTTTCTAATAGAAAGTTACATACATACAAAAAATATACAGTATAATAAAATAAGATCTAGATCGTTGGAACAATTTGGTTTCTCTATGAAGTTTAATTGGCAGTGGCATTAGAAAGTGGCAGTATGACTTACATCTGGCAGCACACATTTCCTGTCAGCTGTTAGTATGGTAAAGTAAGCCTATATTCATATAATAATTATTAATAAATGTAGTCATATGGTATTATCTCGTCATTAACCTACTAATTAACTAGTTACCAAACTTGCAGAAACTTAACTTCTTATTATAACATAGGTTATAACTCCATCTTGTGATAAGATTATAAATTGTGTTATTACAAGAAACGTCATTATGGTGTCAGAAAGAGAAAGGGTCCATCATTGCCATGGTACTGTAGCCTGGAGCATTCATATAACATGACTGTTAAAACATAGACTATAACATTATAGCATATGGGCATGAGCTATAGACTATAGGCCTAAATAAGATGTTGCACTGCGAACAACCGCGTGGTCGCCAAAACAGTGGATCAATTTACTTAACAGCTGACTTCCACGCACTTCAACTTAGAAAAGGACACCACCCTGACGTCTAGCTGTGGGAGGGTGCGTCCTGTTGCAGCATGGTTGTCAGAAATGGTTTGCGAGCGACCTCTTGCGATCTCAATACAAGTGCGCAGAAGCAAAAACGGTTGAAGAAATGAACTCTTGGACTGACATCTCGTACCCTTTCATCGCCACCTCCTCCTCCTTACAGCGCGACCAATTCACACAAAGCCAGATACCTTAGTGGCCTCAATGCCACGGCGGCGCGCTCAAAGGCGCATCAGCACGGTTCGTACCACGTTCCTCCCTCTGTAGGCTATATATAAGAGCTGCCTATCATCAACACATATTGTTTTTGTGTGTGCTTGATTTACACTATATCACGTATTTTTGTTTTAGTTAATGCCAAGCAAGGTCAACATTTTCTGAAATAAGTGTTTTGTTTTAATTGTTATTTATAGTTGAATTAAACTGTAATTAAACTTTTTAGTGGTCACTGCTAATTCTTTCATGTTTTTGTTAAAAACCATATTCATTACTAAATCACATTAGGTGTTTGTAATGTAAGTATGCAATGCACATATTAGGCAGAGATAGCTATAGATGTTACTGTATGGGAAGGGTGGGGTCATTTGAACTGTTCTGTGCTGAAGCAAAGCAAAGGCTCATGGGTAAACTGTACATGAGTCTTTGTTCTGAACGGTTTCTGTCTTAAAGTGTGTTTTGATAATGTTCTGTCAATGTTTTGGGTGTGCATTTATGCTATTTTGGTTTTAGTTTTTATGGTTGATTTAGTGTTTGTGTTTATCTGATGGTGTGTGGGCGGTGAGAAAGTGAGAAAGTGTCACATACACAGATTGGAAGTAACTGTCTCTTGAGTGAAATATTCCATACAGTCCAATACTTTGGAAAATTACGCTGTTTCTGTGTATGTTTTATTCTCAGTTTATTGGGAATACATGTACTGTATTTATTACATTATTCTTAAAGTCAAAGTGTCATAAAGGAAAATAAACAACATTAAAATGAGTAAATTAATGATGTAGTAGGGATAAGTAGCCTAACATTTTTTTGTTGTTGTTTCTTTGCATGTTTAAAGCTATAGTGCATAGTTTCTGTCGCCCCATGAGGAATTCTAAGTAATGACAATAAAAAAAAAACTGTTGGTGCAAGCATGATCGCGTTCCACCCCCACCCCTCCTCCATGCAGTCGCTAGTAGCCAAGGAGGACACAGATGATTAAAAAAACATGATGACTCTTCAGAAGAGGTAATTATCTTTGCTTGATTTTTTGCATGCAAAAGTTGCTGGTTAACATCATTTTTTGAAAATGGCCATGCTGATAAATACAGAGAGAGTTTTGTGGAGCTGATAGTCTTAATTAGCTTTGTAGCTTTGTCATTTGACAATGGCTTCAATGTAACAGATGTTCATTAATATCAAAAAGTTACGCACTAAAGCTTTAACTTAACATGCTTATTTTAGACAACATAAAAAAATAATTTATGTTTCGTAATGATTTTTAGTAGTGACTACTAATGTAAACTAGTATAGTGCATCAACGTTCAGCTCTGTGTTAATACAACTTGATCTGTTAAGTTTCACCTTAACAGGTGTAAAAACTTTTGGTTAAAGCGGTTTAAGGCAACTGGTTTCCGCGCAAATTTCTAGTAAGGTCATCTCATTCGGGATAACAGTGTAGTAGCCACTGTTTTATTGATAGTTTCCGCTTCGGTGTCTAACCTGGTCAGATCAGCCAGTATACAGTATATGTCCCCTTTGTTTCGTTAGTTGTATATTATATTTTCTGTTAAGAGCTTTTTTTGTTTTGAAACTTACCTGTGCATTACTGCTTGGTCCCTGTCAATCAGCATGACTGTAAATGTGTCAGATTCCCTGGACAGATAGTTGCCCTAAAAATGAGCAGACAAGGATTTTGCTTAACGGCACAAAGTACTAATGACTTATTACAACAGCTCTGACACATGTAACCACTTCCAGTAGTTGCTCTAAAAGTGGTAGGCCACTAAATGTCATGCCAGATCATCCGACTAAGTGATTACTAAATCACTAAATGTCACATTGTTTGGATTTTTGCTATCTGTTACAAATCCCATTTTACAAATTTTTACAGATCCTTACATTTCCTTAAAGGTTTCCAACAACAACAACTTTATTTATGAGCCATAACATGAGAGTTTTATTACCATTTGCACGAGTTCTCACATTTGAAGGTCATTAAAGTGCTCTTTTGCATCTCTAATTTGAATAGATATAATACAGACAATCAGTAAGCCACACTTGTTTTTACCTGAGTTTACCATCAGTGGACCTTGCAAAAAAGGGTTCCTTTCTCCCTTTTCACTAGGGAAAACCTTACATTAACAGTGTTTTCTGCCCATTTCATTATTATTTTCAGTCAAATGTTCCAATATATCTGAGATCAGGTTATATAAATAACACATTCTTGTTTAATTTGTTTGCTTTATTGTTATTTTGTAATAGGATCATGATGTGTTCATCCTGACGTCTACCAGTGGATACTGAGACTTTTCCTGCTGCTGCAGTGTTGTCTTCAGACCATCGCTTGACTGAAGTATGACACCTGTCCAGCAATAACTTCCTCCTGATGATTTCTCATACTTTGAGGAGAGTCTGGGGGGTCCAGGTACACCGCATCAAACTGGTGCTTCCGGACAGCATCTGGTCACTCAGATTATCTGTAAAACATGCCAGATTCCATGTTAGATTATATTATCTGTTGTTCTTGTATCTTGATTTTATCAGGGTCAGTCAACCATGTATAACGGCAGATACATTTAGTCTTAAATGAAGGAGAATCACGTATTAAACAGGGTGTGTGGTGTAACTAACATCAACATGATTACATTATGTTGAGGAAATGTTAAATTTGTATTCTTTATAGTTTAATTTACAACATCATCTTAAAAATGAATGGCAACAGCTACAGTGTGAAACATGATAGCAAATCAGTGATCAATTATGCAGGAATAAATTCATTACCTACCGATTTTAATTCTGATATCTTGAAGTGAGAGAGACTCCTTTGAAATTGGCCTAACTTTGGAACATTGTTTTTTTAGCCTGCTTATCGACAACTAGCATGACGTCATTGGTATCAATGGATTCCTTTGATTGTCCTGTAAGTAATGACAAAAACATTTTCAGACTGCTACTTCCACACAAAAACCAGGCAAACCCCATTTTCCTTGATAGATAATGTGTTGCCAACATAATGCAGTTTGTGCTAAGGCCCACCAGCGAATGTACTATTTTTTGTGTGGCATTTTAGGCCACACTTGTTTGTGACAGGACAGCTTAGACATGAAAGGGGAGAGCGAGGGGGAATGACATGCAGCAAAGTGCTTGTGTGGGACCAAGCAGTTAAGCAAGAGGAGTCACAAGGGAAGTTCAAAAGTTAGGGTTTTTATTTCCCAAAAATGATTACAACAACCCCCCCCCCGAAATAACAAGCAGTGGTAGTGTCCAATTAGGCCACCACCCCTATAAAGCTGCCCCTGCTGTAAGCTCCACCCCTTTAAACCAGCAGATTTACTGGATCCCTCCCTGGTGTGGCATACAACACTGGTAAGCTCAAAAACAAATAGTTGTACAAACAGAATGACAATCCAAAAGTAAATAATGGTGCATGCTCCCAAAAAGATAATAAGTGATTGCAACAATTGTATAATGTGTATTAAAGTATATAAACTAATCCTAAAGCAAATACAGCATCAACTAAGGACAAATATAAATGCATGAGGTTGAACTGGTTGTGTGGGCATGGCTGCGGACATCACAGAGCCACAGGTCAGAATTTAACCTGCGCCTGCTGCATTGAGGACTGGTACTCTGTATATGGGCACATGCTGTCTGCTGGTGTCACTCTCACATTGCACCTCAGCGCTAAAAGTAACATATTTAAATGAGTTTCAATAAACTTGTTAAACAACGTGAATGACTCAGTTTATGCTGCTAAAAAACAAAACATTGAATGTATTTGTTGATCATATATTTGTAAAGTCATTACTAACTCAATTTGTTAAATGTCGGGTATAGGCTACGTACAAATAGTGCCTACAAGTAACTAGTGTTGGAATAAAATGTATTCATATCATGTGTGCTCATAAACATTATATTCACGTAGTGCATTATATTAATCATATGTGTTAAATTCATTATATTTTGAGCTAAAGAGCAAAAGCATTACACATAGTCTGCTTGGTTTCAGTGTGATTATTAGGTTCACTTCTAAATAAGATGCATGTAGTTCATAAAGTTTACTGTGACCTTTATGAGAAGTTGTTTTGGTAATGTGTCCAACCATAGCTCTGCCGAGTGAGTTAATTCTGAAAAGCAGGGCCATGCATGGGTGGTTAGGGACAGTCCTGTGTTTGGGTGGAGGTCCTCTCCAGTAGCAGTCTGAGACCTGTTGTCTATTGTGCAGGCCGTTCTCTGCTAGACACTAACCTTATGGAGACAAAAGACAGCACCATATGTCGGGGTAGCAAACCCCCCCACACACATATGCATATTCTCCGTAACCTTGTCTCTGGAATATTCTATCTGAATAAACTCTTTTATCCAATCTACGGACTTGAACCCTTCTTACTGAAAGAATCTGGAAGGGCAGGATTTAAGCCCAACACTAGTTCATTGTTATAAAAAGTCAAACACGTGAAGATGACAAACTATTTTCAGTGTAATTGGGTGACCGACTTGTCACCCTACAATGACACACACACACACACACGTCATCTGAAGAAAAGACAGCTTGGCCAGTACTTGCATCCCACAGTCAGGTCTGCGGCTGTGAGCTTTACAACAACCCTACTGTAGGTTAGATGGCTGCTGATCAGCACTTCACTACAGCCAACGGATCTCCTGCTTCACGAACGGTGGCCTAAGTTAATTCGACTTTTAGATAGAAATATTCATTTCTGTCAAGTTTTTTTTTAATTTTTTATTCCCTCTAGAGCTGAAGTCTGCGGAGGCCTACTGAAGCTCGTAAAGGAACAAGTCCGAGTTTTGTGGTGGAATATTAACTTGAATTCGGCTTCAAGAGGGTAGGCTACACATGATCGAGGTTTTTACAGCCGTAACCTCAGAGTGGGACGGACTTGGAGATCAGTCAGGAGCTCCCGATGCGACAGTAAACATCCAAACTCTCAGCAAAGAAAACAAAATGACTAAGGTAAGCAAAAGCGAGGTTTTGTTTTTTAGCAGCATAAACTGAGTCATTTACGTTGTTTAACAAGTTTATTAAAACATTTAAATCCACCGTCAAAAGTTGTTGAAGCTATCGATCGAGTCCTTCTGGATCAGAGGAGTGTGCACGTGAATGCAACATTTATTTTCTTGCAGACATGTTGCAGTCAGAGCGATTTGCTCTGCTCTCACTGACTGTACCGCTATGATAAATGATTACTGTAAGACGATGCAACAGGCGCACAGACTGGGGACCGTGCAGACAGTTGGTGGCAAGGCAGCTTTATTTTTATAGCACATTTCAGCAACAGCAATTCAAAGGGCTTTAAACAAAATCCGTTAAACGGTTAAAACATAAAAACCGAAAACACAAGTGTGTTCTCTTTCAACATTAGTTTTCATATCTAGACTACCTCACTCATGTTTTTAGAGAACCGGGGACTAATTCCTTGACCTAAAGTTGTAGCCAACTGATTGGCTTCTTTTGAGACATCGCGATAAATCGTTTAAAGGGTCAATCACCCAAATACAATAAAAGCAAACGTATTGTATCTCCACTAGAGAGAGCTAAACATGCTTTTCATACATGTTGAAGTGTATGTCAGCTACTGTGTGTTACAGTGCTTTTATGCAGGGGTGTAGCACAAAAGTCTGCGGGCCCTGTAAAAAGGCATTTTCTATGGGCCCCTCCCCGCAATCACAGCTATTCATTCTAGCATCTTTTTGGGCCCTCATCACATAAGGGCCCTGTGTGCTCAGTTCTCTGTCCCCCCCCTCAGTCCGACTCCGCTGATTTTATGGCTAATGTTTTTGTTTGTATCTCTGACGTGTGATTATGGATCCCACGTAATTTCTAGGTAAGTCCCACCCTATGAAGCAGATCAATTGGATTGGGTTAGGCATTGACCTCGAGTGACTAAGGTTAGATCGCAGATTGGTCAGGGGATAGGCACTGTGGTCCGTTTCAGGAAGGTTTAACAAACTGTCTAACCCTGATCTCCATGGATTTACCCTGAGATGGAATACTCTGAATTTTCAGTTCAGAACAGCTGATTTGAGTTGGTTCAATCAACTCTGAGTAGGTTCACTCAGAGTTAAGCGCTTGCACCACCACTTTAAAAGGCAGTATGAATGGAGCCATGATACAATTCACCATGGTAACAACCACAAACAAATCTGTTGGAAATACTCATGTTGCACACATTACGAATTTGAACATATTTTGTTAAAAAAGCAACACAGCGGCTGCTGCAAAGAGAATTTGGGGGAAAAATTGCTGCAAGAGTAAATGTGTAAGTTCAATAGTGTATTAATCATAGGTATATTACTGGTGAAATGGTATTGAACCTATAATCTGTAACTCCTAGGTCTACTAAGGCCATTCTGAGGCTGCAATGCCATCATTAACTGAATTATAATTAATCTTTTATTTCAAAGGGTTTAGCTCATTCACCTGTAATACTATGGAACATATTTTTAATGGCTCCTACTGGTTTGTGTCCAGGGAACACTACAAAAACGCTTCAGAGCAAGTTGCACACTTCTGACTATACAGTGGCCTTAATAATGTGTTCCGCATCACCAATGTGTTAAAGAATACTGCCGTTTGCAAAATGTATCTGCTGGGATGTAAGAGCTAAACCTGCTTTTTGAAACGGACCCCTGAACAAATCGGGTTACCTGGGGTTAGAGATACCTATCGTTATCGGTATTCACTGAAACTAACTTCTACTGTGGATACAATCCCAGTTGTTGACAGTGAGGCAGTGAATAATTGACAAAACTACAGCTCTTTCACATGATCTCATTAAACGGAGTTCACTCAGATGTCATGAAACTGTTAGTTATGTTTTCATATTTCTGAAGATGCTTTAGACAAATGTAAGGCTATGTCAAATTATGTGAGGACTGCACATTTATCTCCATTGTTGCAACCAAAATTACTGTGTCTATGGATAGATGAAACTAGAGGGAAAGAAAATATTCTAATTTTAGTATTGGTAGCAATATTGCAAAAATAACCCACTACAGTTAGAAATACACTGATCCAACCTTCAGCTCAGTATCTGTTGATACCAAGATCAGTGCTTTTTTCCCAATTTTTAAAACTATCATTGTGTAAAACTCACAGTAAGGTAACTGTAACATGAAGGCAGGTCCAACCATATTCATTACTGTTTCATTTGTTAATTATTTCTTAATTGAAGGATTGACTGGTTAGCCAAGATATAAAAGTGATATGCCCATTTGCTTGATAAATTACATTAACAATTAAAAGATTATCACTGTTCTGTTTTTCTGTTGAATAGTTTTGGGTAGAGTTCTGTAAGTGTTTTATAGATAAGTGGATTATGATGGATGGAAGACCATTGTTTTAAATTTAACTTAATTTGTTAATCAGGGGCTTTTCCAATTAAGGTTTTTCTTTTAAGGGCTTTGAGTTCCGCCTTTTCGAATGAATGGACAAATGAGTGAGTACAAAAGTTAAAATAACCAGCAGTGTGCTTAAAGAATATATTACACATTTTCAGCAGTTCAGGTGAGCATGTTCACATCAGAAGCTTTACCATTGTGTAACTTGTATTACTGCATAATGGTTCACTTGAGTAACTAATGAGTGATTAAATAACAGGAAGAATGCATCAACCACATTACTCCCATTCTATGACAAAATATTGATAAACCCTGTTAAAAGATGGTAAACTATTGATTGAAAAAGTTTTATTTGGATAAAAGATGTGTATTAGATTACGGCTCTATTAGGTTTGTATAAAACAATATCTCGTACTTTGTCACTTAAATTTTTTACATAATTTAGTAAACAACCTTTGCCTCTTATAGAAACTATGTGGGACCAATTACCCAGCCAGCATCTGCTTCATTGTGGTGAACGAGTTCTGCGAACGCTTCTCCTACTATGGCATGAAAGGTTGGTATGTAAATCTTTTGTCTCAACAGTTGGTAGTACTTTTTTTTTTTTTTATATTTTTTTGTCTCTCTGCTAGTGTTGTGAGTAAAACAATTTGACTGAACAAAGAAAAGACCAAAAGACTGTTTGGATCTCTGGAAAGTATATAGTCTGCCAAGATACAAATGCCAAGAAATACCCAAATGACACATGCACACACACACACACACACACACACACACACACACACACACACACACACACACACACGTGCCAAGAGGTAAGCCATAACCAAACCCATATATCATAGGTCTAGTAACATGTAGACATTTTAATGCAGAAATGTTGCATACTATAGCTTTAATTGGGGAAAGTCCTTGACAAAAAGTTGAATAAGTAATGATACTTGGCTTGTTATACTGATTAACAGAGTGTGGGTCAATGGGGAGGGGGGGGCACATCACAGAGAGCCTATAATGGGCAGGTGAGGCCGGAGTTTCTTTCTTCACAGATCTCCTTATACCTGTCTTATGTCCGTCTGTCACATTACTTCAATTGGCTCACACGCATGCGTGTGCACTTAAGCATGCCATGCAAAAGGGTCCTATCCTTTTCAAGCTGTTTAAATTGAATCATTGTATAATTGGTTTCATCTAAAGATTGATGCTGATTTATGACAGGGAAGTGAATTCCACTTGATGATTTGAAAGGTAATTATGAGAACAACAAGTATCTTATGAAGCAGTATTTTTTTTTTTTTTAAAAAGAAATACCATTTTGCAGTAAAACCTTTTAATGCACTGGTAGCAACTGAGAAATAGTATATAAAATGCTTGTCAATGTGACTGAACTGCTGCTACTGTAATTGACCTTATGTCAAGTGTTTCTCAGGTTTAGTGAACTTCGCATTCAACGAATATAAATTGTAGAGCAGCAATTCATGATTAATGCAATTAGTTAATGGCATGTCTATAAAATGTCAAATTAGTGAATGAATGCCCAGAGGTGTTCCCAGAGCCCAAAGTTGTCTTGAGATGTTTTGTGTGTCAAAACCCAAAGATATTTAATTTATGAAATAAAAAACAAAACCGCATCATCACATCTAAGAAACCCAGAACCAGCAGATGTTTGACATTGTTGCTTGATAAATGAATTAAATTATGAATCTGTTAATAAAAAAATCTAATCCTTTCAGCAGTGGATCTCTTTGTTTTGAGTTAACAGCTGTCACAGTTCAGAGTGCTACTAAAAGGTGTAGCTTAGGACCACCAAAAACCACCATTAACTTTGTGTGTTCTGGCGGTCCTTGTGTCCTCATAACATCAGTCATTTGAGCTGGGCATGAAAGGTAATGACAGTTTGTAAAGGTGATCTTACTGTAATTCAAGGTCTACGTACTAGCTTTTATCCAAAGCGTCAATTCACAAGCACCATTTTGCAAATGCAATTAACAACTGAGCAAACCCTGATAAGGAAAATCATGAGATGTAATGAGAAGCTCGTGGGGAAAAGACAGTAAGTGGACCTTGAATAGTTTATTTGTCGGACAATTTAGTGTTTGCTAGTAGAAAAGTGCCAGTGCTCGACCAACACCCTAAGAGGGGTTGGAGCCTTGCTAAAGAGCACCTTGGCAGTGCCCAGGATGTGAACTGGCACCTCTCCAGCTATCAGTCTAAACTCTGTACTTTGGTCTGAACGGGGACCTGAACCAGCAACTCTCTGGTTCCCAACCCAACTCTCCACAGACTGAGTTACTGCCACACACTTTAATGTTAAACAGATTTTTTTCTCATACTGTCTGTCAAAATATAAATGTATTTCCTCTGTCTGAAACACTACGTTTTAGCACCTGTCTCTTTAAGTCTCCCACTGAAAAATTCTTGTCTGTTCGATGTTTAGCGTTTCTGGATCTTCTGCATCTGGAGTCTCGCAGCATTGCAGCCAGGAATAATTGTAGCAGCATTTTCTACCCATATAGTTGTGACATCAAACTGGAAGTCCTGCTAGCTCGTTTAAAGGCACAGTTTCTAAATATAGGCAGTGTGCATTTCTCTGGAGTGGGTATTTCAACATTTGAGCAGTATTTATATACTGTAGCACCTGCTTCATAATAAAGACATGAAAATCTCACTATTGACAATACAGGATCCTTTAAATTCCTCTTGGGTAGCTCTCTAAACAGCTACCTTCTTAGCATAAAACACAATCTATTGGTTTGAACAATGCTTACAGATGAGTTTGTAATCACAGAAATGAACCACATTGAAGTAGACTTGAGTAGTACAGGTCTTGAAGACATGTTTGGTATTTTGACATGTACAGTGAGGAAAATAAGTATTTGAACACCCTGCTATTTTGCAATTTCTCCCACTTAAAAATCATGGAGGGGTCTGAAATTGTCATCGTAGGTGCATGTCCACTGTGAGACATAATAAAAAAAAATCCAGAAATCTTTTTTAACTATTTGTATGATACAGCTGCAAATAAGTATTTGAACACCTGTCTATCAGCTACAATTCTGACCCTCAAAGACCAAAAAGGTCCACTGTTTGAGCAATCATAAGAAAATGGAGAAAGTCATGTAGTCAGATGAGACCAAAATAGAACTTTTTGGTCATAATTCCACTAACAGTGTTTGGAGGAAGAAGAATGAGTACCATCCCTACTGTGAAGCATGGGGGTGGTAGCATCATGCTTTGGGGTGTTTTTCTCCACATGGGACAGGGCGACTGCACTGCACTGTATTAAGGAGAGGATGACCGGGGCCATGTATTGCGAGATTTTGGGGAACAACCTCCTTCCCTCAGTTAGAGCATTGAAGATGGGTCGAGGCTGGGTCTTCCAACATGACAATGACCCAAGCACACACAGCCAGGATGGCTCTGTAAGAACTTATTTGCAGCTGTATCATAAACCAAATAGAGAAAAAAACCTCCGTGTTTCTCAGCGACAGCCCAGAAACCTGTGATTTCTAGAGAATTTTTTTTTTTGTCAAACCTGGTGGAAAACTCAGGAAACAGTGAACATGCACCTAACGTGACAATTTCAGACCCATCCATGATTTCATACAAATAGATAAAAAACATTGTGATTTCTGGAATTTTTTTTTGTCTCTCACAGTGAACATGCACCTACTACTTATTTTAAGTGGGAGAACTCACTGTATATGGAGTTGGGAGTATCATTTATTATGATTGTCTGTTCACAGCGGTGCTAACTCTCTACTTCCTCACCTACCTACACTGGGACAAGGACCTCTCCACCGCTGTCTACCACGCCTTCAGCAGCCTCTGCTACTTCACACCTATACTAGGAGCTCTTATCGCTGACTCATGGCTCGGAAAATTTAAGTGAGTCCCTGTGTCCTTTATCCCCAAATCACAAAAGTGGTAATTTACAGACCTTACTATAAACAGATTCTTTGGATCTACTTACGGTGTTGGTGTCATAGACGGGGTGTTAAGTCAACTTGTTATAGGCTGCATTATTGTGCACTTGACACCGGAACCAGTTTCTATTTAAATCGGCACACATTTTGATACAAAGCTTCCAGTTTATTTGTTTTTGTGGCTGGATATTAGAAACTTTAATGGTAGCGTATGTACAGTGAACATCTGTGGTTGCATCATCAGTGGCGCATGATGTTTGCAATATGTCATGCAGTATTTCAGTCCTTTAATCGGGAAGATTTTTCTAAATTGTGTAACCTTAAAGTGGAGATGAATCACTCTGACCACACATATATTGTATGGTAATAACAGTGCAACTTTGAATGATCATAATCCCAGTTTGCTTTCAACAGGACCATCATCTACCTGTCCATTGTCTACGTGATCGGCCATGTGGTCAAGTCGGTTGGAGCCATTCCCACTGTGGGAAACAGCAGCATGCACATGTAAGTTATCTGGAGCTGAGTCATTTTGAGCCGGCAGAATTAGTACTGTTAGACAGAACACCTAGAGTTCCTTATCATTCAGAGGTCTTCAACCAGGCTCAGGTTAGACAGTTACAATAATTGTATTCATTGATTCATATGTTGATTATTTTCTTGATTAGACAAATGATTAGATCAGTCAATTAGTCATTAAAGATGTCAATAAAAAGCTACCACAGTCCAGATGACATCCTAAATTGTTTATTTTGTTCATCCAACAGTCCAACATCCAAATGTTCATTTTACAATGATACACTTTTAGTGTAATTAGTGTTTTACTTTTAAGAAACTGTAACCAATAAATGTCTGGTATTTTTACTTAAATTATAGAACAGCCAAATGAATCACAATTGTTCAAGCACTAGATTAATCCTTTTTCTGTGTCCCATATTGGAGAAAGCCTCCTTGATAAATTAACAATCAATTGATTATCACAGTGCATTACTTATTCTGTTAGGTCGACTACTCAATATATATATAGTATATAGTCCACGTCCAGTAGCATCAACAGCAGGTCATTTGTATGTTGTGTTGCAGTGCTCTATCCATGTTAGGTCTAATACTCATAGCCTTTGGCACCGGAGGAATCAAACCCTGCGTGGCGGCATTTGGCGGAGATCAGTTTGACGAAGAGCATGTAAGTCACCAAACTCTTTTTTTTTAGTTTGAAGACACAAAAGGTGTTAATGTTTGTATTGTCTTTGAAGGACACAGTGAAAAAACTCTGTAAAATGAATCTGTAAATTCCACGTGTCCAGAATGAGTCAGTAGAAAGTACCACCCATTTTTATTCAGTCACAAAGATAAAAAATGGTGTAAAAGTATTACTTTCTATAAAACAGCTTCCCTGCAATTCACCTTAGTGCCTATAGATTTGTTAGTTTTACAGATGGTTTCTTCAGGCCTTCTGCAGTAAAAGACAAAAAAGTCATGGTATCAAAAGCTGCTTAACTGTTGTGCCACAGTTGGTTCACTCATAAATATTCAGTACAAGGGAATGGGAATAATCCCAAACAGATATGTGGGGATCCCTGTTCCAGTTGTGATGATCAAAACTACATTAATCAATGTTTTTGGTATGAATGTTGAATTAAAGACTTGTTGTTTCAGTGTTCCTAATGCGAAAGTCACATTTGTTGCGTTTCAGCCTCTTTTACCTCCTTGTTGTTGTCGTACATTAAAAGTAAACAATCTGCAGCTAACAAGAAAGATAGTTTTCTCAGGAGTTTGAGACCAAACCAGAGTGAATATGTGGATATTAAACTTATATTCATCAGATGGACACAAACATGAATTAAAATGTTCCTAAATCTATGCTGGATTTGTAAATGAAAATAGACACATGGTCCAAAATAGACAAATGCAGCTTTGAATTAAAATTGTCAGAATAGAAAGATTAAAAAACAAGTTAAGAATGGGTTACACAAAATTGTACAGTTCTAGAATTATGGGTGGGGGGGAAAAATGAATACAGCATAGTATCGCAATATTTGCAGTGGCAATACTGTATTGTTACACAGGCACAAGTTTTGATCTTTTATTATACATGTGTTGGTCATTTTTTTTGCTTGACAATCCCATTTTGCAGCAATAGAATTGAAGTGAGATGAACATAGAAATGTATCTTTTTAGATGAAACAGATGTTGAGTTTCCTTTTGGGGACATAATTTGAAATTAGGAAAAATTAGAGGTTGGAAAAAAGATTATACCTTGCAATATATTTTAAATCGCCATAATATTGTATTATTGTAATATAAGTATTGTGATATTGTATCAGGAGGAGTCTCGTGATTCCCACCCCTAGCTAGAATTGCATGGTATCCATTAAATTAACATAATAATCAGTGTTTAGAAAAGTAATGTATAACCTTAATGAGGACGTAAAGATCATAGAACACAATATTTGAAAATAAGTAATTTAAAGTGTCTCCTAATTATTCCATTGACCTCCAGGGCAGCGAGAGGCAGAAATTCTTCTCCATTTTCTACATGTCAATCAATGCTGGGAGCCTCTTGTCGACTGTGATTACACCCATACTGAGAGGTGAGCGTTCACATTCTTAATGTCAACACATGTTATATACACCCAATGAGGTTGACTGTGTGACTGACATCCCTATGATCGTTTACGCTGGAATATCTCCTGCAGGGGATGTGCAGTGTTTTGGTAGTGACTGCTACGCTCTGGCCTTTGGTGTTCCTGCAGTTCTGATGATTGTGGCTTTAGGTGAGTGTCCAACCAGCTATATCATCATCTAGGCAGGTGCAATCTACATGTAGTGGTCTACTTTAGTAGTGCAAGTAAGGACAGGGCCTGCATAACATTCTCTTCTCTACAGTTTGACCAATATGGCCAGTAACAATCGATAGTAAAAAAAAATATAAACGGCATATAAGGGTCAAAACAAGCAGCCTATAAAATATGTTTGTACCTAACTTACTTACCTGCCAAAATATGTATTGATAAGGATATAGCTGTGATAAACCAATATTGGCTAATGTCAGCCTAAAGTCGATATAGTATTACTGGAGCTCTGAGACTTCCCCATAAGTGTTTTGTTTCAACGTAATTAAACTCTGGTTACAGCTGCTTGAGCTGCTCAATGGTCAAGAACTAATTACTGTCCTTCATACAGTAAGTGTGAATGCAAGCAGTAGCAGCAGTAATAGCAGCTGTGTGGATGTGAAATCTACATACTAAATAACTGCTTGGAAAAGCCATAAAACAAAACATAAATGCACTTTGTATGCCTCCAGGATGTACATAAAAACGCCAGGCTGCAACACAATGCCCCAATTCTAAAATCAGAGTCCAAATTAACTGTCACATTTAAGAATTTGAGCTTTATGGTTCCTATCTGCATTCTGAAAGTGTTTGTATAAAGTTAAGCTTTTGACAGGCTGGCCTTCCTCTTGATCAAGACCCCTCCTTATGCAACCTGACAGTCAGTTGTCTTTGCCTCTGAATCCCCACTAAACCTTTTGGGATTCATGCTTGGCTGACCTGTGACAACAAGTTGGGCTTTTATTACTGGAGGGGCCCTTTGAGAGTGAGACAAAAGTACGGGCCTCAGTGTTTTCAGGGCTCTAAGCTTGTTTACAATATGATATATTTCATTTCTCTTACGCATTTGACAATCCATTGTAGGAGGACAAAGCATTATATAAATGGTGAACCACTGTCAGATTCTGATGTTATGTTGGTTAGGAAATAAATATATAGCTGATATGAGCATGTTGGTACTTTTCCAAGCGGTGCAATTGTTCCCAGCACAACAGCTGAGCCGTCACCAACATAAATTGTTTTCTTCACACCTCTGAATTCATGCTAACTCTTCATCCATCTCGTGCAGTTGTGTTCACTGCTGGCAGCGTGCTGTACAAGAGGAATCCTCCCCAGGGAAACATCCTGTTGGAAGTCTGCAATTGCATTGGGGTGAGTCATCTCCCAGTCCTCCCGAAATGATTTATTAAAATGCAAATCTATTTATTTGCAGTTCTATTTGTACTGTCTAAGAAACATCGTCTTGTCATAAAAGAGTTAATTTCACACATTGTCCTCTTTTTCTATTTTCATTTCTGTTGTCTTTTGGTTTGCAGTTTGCCATCAAAAACCGCTGGAGGAGATCAAAGTATGACCCTCAGAGGAAACACTGGTTGGACTGGGCTGAGGAGAAATACTCGGTATCGGAAGGACTGCTACAAATCACTCTTCTTTAGAGTCTTTTCTGGGGAATGCACTCAAAGAACATTGGATGTATTATTGATGCAATGAAGCCACCAATCTGTGTGTTTGTGTGTTAACAGAAGCGTCTGATCGAGGAGATTAAGATGGTGCTGCGTGTTTTGGTGCTCTACATCCCGCTGCCAATGTTCTGGGCTCTGTTTGATCAGCAGGTATGTGGAGACACAACACCTCTAACCCAACTCTAAAATTCATACACCATCTACTAATGTTTAATGCACTGAAAAAGTCAAGAGGCTCTAGGGTTGGCAATGGTTTATGACCACATACCTGCAAAATGTAAATGAAATATTATAGTGTTAAAATCAAGTATCCTATTCAATTCTTGTTTGTACATACTGTACATTACCTTGTCTTCTCAGTCAGCACAAGGTCAAGGCCTTGTGTCATAGCACTCTTACTGTATAAAATCACATAATTATCTGTTATCTTCTCCTCTGGCCAACACTCAACACAACCATCTAATTATGCTTTTAAGCTTTATTCCTCCTGAACTCATTCTCCATCAAAATAACACTGTGCAATAAAAGAAAAGCCACTTCTCTCAAAGGCATGTCAATTATTAACCAGTTCTTCCTTATTATTCTCTCCAAGCAAACAAACAAAACAACCCTGCTGGGCACATTACGCTAAGCTTAGAGTGAAGCTGATGACTTGACCTATATTGACATAAGGTGCTTCTCATGTTGCTTAAATTGCCTCCTTGACTCCTCCACTTGCCTCTCTTCCTCGGGCCTTAGTCCCTCCCACGAGGAAACATGGGAGAGGAGTGAGGAATTCAGGAGAGAGGAAACAAGCAAATGTGTTTTTTTTGAGGGATGAGACGTCCTTTCCTCTGATGCGCCACATGACTACATCAGCTGTTTGGGCAGCGTAGGAAACTCCTTCAGCTACATGGCTTCTGAGAAGGCTGCTCTTGTGTATCCTTGCCTATAGCTCCTCAATGATCCCTCCTGGATGCTTGTTCCTTGGTCCTAGGGGCAGAAATAAGAGCTTTAAGACGGCCTTCACCGAGGAAGGAAAGAACATCTTACGGTTCAGCTGAGGACCGAGGAGTCAAGGAGCGATCAAATAAGTGACATGAGTGGCCGGGTTGGCTCATTTGGTAGAGCAGGTGCACATATACATAGAGGTTTATGCCTTGATGCAGAGGGCCAAGGGTCAAGTCTGACCTGTGGCGATTTCCTATATGTCTTCTCCATCTCTCTCCCCATTCTCACATAGCTGTCCTGTCCATTAAAGGTGGAAAAGCACAGAAATATAATCTTAAACAAAAGTGACATGAGATGCAGCTATTAACAGTCATTGTTTTTCTGTATTGCAGGGTTCCCGCTGGACGCTTCAAGCCACAAGGATGAACATGGCTTTTGTAAGAGTTTCTTTCATGAAATGACAAGGATGTAGAAATTTAAAAAAAACTAACATTTTATTGCACTGTGATATCAGTGGGTGGGTTTGATAGTCATCTGATTACACATCTTGTAAAACAGATTTTCCCTTTGGTTGGGCGTTGTTGCAATTTCTTTTATTCCTGTAATTTACATTGTTTATGGTCTTAATAAACCATGCACTCAACTGGTTAAAGTGAATGTTATTGGGCAATGCAAACCCCGCACATCCTATTAAATTTATGAAGGTACATTTTAAATGGCTTACCTGTTAAGATAAAATCTTTTTGTTTTCTTACAGGGAGATGTCTTCGTCATTAAGCCTGACCAAATGCAGGTATGTGCATCTCCTCCTGCGCTTACCAAAATTAGGAATAATGCACGACAAGGTGTTCTGATACAAATTCAAACCATTCAACTTTGACCTTGTTGCCGCTGACCTTTCAAGGCACAACCAAAGCCAGAAGCAATAATGACTTGTACCTGTGCATTGTCTCTCTGCTCTGCGCCCTACCTTGTGGTTTTACCTCTGTGTAGGTGGCTTCAGATTGCACTCATACAATTGTAAACTGCAAGAACCGAAAGCTGGACAGGCGTACCAACCAATGACCTTTAGAAGCAATAATAGGTGTATTTCTTAATATTGGAGAGAGTCAGGCTAGCTCTCTTTACTTCCAGCTTCTATGCTTAGCTAGGCTAATTGCCTCCTTGTTTCTAACTTCATACTTAAAAGGAATACGTCGCGTCACCACAGTGTGAGTAGTTTTCACAGACAAACGGTGATTGACTCACCTCCATGTTGCTAGTGACTGGAGTCCCCCAAATATTCAATGGCAAAAATCTGCAGTCATTCGATGATGCGGTTCAAATTTAGCTGGAAGAGGGAAGCTCCGTGTAGAAGGGAGCTCTGAGCGCCAGTCGACGCCACCTGATGCCTTTTGTTTGCACACACTGCGGTGACACAAGGCCGGTTAAAACAATCTGTTTCACTTTAACAGACATATAAAGTCCTGATTTAACCCTGAAAGAAAGCAAAACATTATATTTCTCAGTATGTCATCGATTCATTTATTTGAGCAGTTTGTAAGATTTCTTTTGCCTGTGAGATGTTCATGGTTGCCTAATATTTATGATCATTGTCTTATTGTATTTTCCTAAAATAGGGGACTCTGCAGTATAACTCTGCTGTTCACCTGGTATTGATGTGAACACCCTCAAACACACTTAAAGTGCCCATATTATGAGAAAAATCAGTTTTCTGGGATTTGGGGTGTTATTTTGTATCTCTAGTGCTTCCATGCACATACAAACTTGGAAAAAAAAACTATCCATGTTGTTTTGAGTGAGATTCAGGTTTCTGAATGTCCTCTGCCTTCAGTCTCCGGGTGAGCTGTTCAAAATCTCCACGGCTTTCTACGTAACTAGCCAAGACAAGGTGGCTAACCGTAGCATGCTAGCGCTAGCATACTAGCTCGTTCTCAATGGCAAAACACTGCTACAACACACACTAGTTCACCATAATCTACAAACTATCTACTTCCATGACCCTGTTCTGCAGGTATTCCATAAGTGTGCCCTTGTTTAGAAGAAGTCTCCCAGCTAATCCTGCCTTTTACGGACCAAAGTTGGAGAAAGAGTTATCTAGCTGATGTGATCTTACCTAGCAAAAATAGTATAGAAGTGAGATGTCTCACTCTGTAGCTAAAACAAAGACATAAACACACAGGGTGAAAACAGGATGTGCAGCAATGTGCAGTACAACAAAAATATGGTGTTTTTTGAAAATGAAACAATGTAAACCTATTCTGGTACAACATCAAAATACAATTATGAACCTAAAAATGAGCATAATATGGGTGCTTTAAGGCTGAATGTCAGCAATCATTTCATTTTCATTTCAATGTGCAGAGACAGACCAAACGGAAATTGTGTCATCTATCTAATCAATCTAATACCTACAGACTGCTGTGTATTGGATATAGAGTATACGTTTTATGGAACACCTGCCAGCCATTTTAAAAGCATATATTGTGGAAACACACACACACAAACACACACCAGTGTTGCACATATCAAGTAAAGCACTTAAGACAAAGTTTAACTTGCTAAGTGACGCTGTCATTCTCGTGCAAACACTTTTACAGCTGTTAATCACTGCCGTGTTGCCATCTCTTTACAGTTGATACTGAATCATAATCAGTCTCTCATTCACGTAACTCTAACATTTATGATTTTATGAGATTTAGTGAGCTTTTATAGTACACTAACCACATTTTCCCTCCCTGTTGTCTAGATGTTGAATGCCCTGCTGATTCTTCTCTTTGTGCCCATCTTTGACCTCATCATATATCCGCTCGTTGGATTTTGCAGAATCAACATCACGTGAGTAGAAGCATGTTGTTTTGGATACTCCCATACTCCCTTTATTGCAGAAATGAGCAGTCTCTTGAACTGGAAAATGAGCCATTATATCCCACAGATACAAATAAATGGTTAACAAATAAAGGACATCTTGAAGAATAATAATAATAATAATAATAATAATAATAATAATAATAATAATAATAATAATAATAATAATAATAATAATAATAATAATAATAATAGCAGCAGCTCAGGTTGTAAATTACATATTTGTCACAACAAGGGATGGGACTCTCTCTTCAGGCAGAAGATCAGTAAGGACACTGATGAGGAAATCACTTTTTGGATTTATAGAGTGATAAAGCTTGACTCTGAATGAAAGATGTATAAAAGTGTTTGTTTGTCCTAGGCCTCTGAGGAAAATGGCCACAGGGATGATTTTTGCAGCGCTGGCCTTCGGCGCGGCCACACTGGTAGAGGTTAACGTTGTGGTACGTATGAGCAGCAATTATGAATCTTACACCCGTAACCAAATTAGAGACCCTTACAAAGCCCCTTATTTACACATATAGGATTATTTGCATGCATGCATGCACAGCCAGCCAGAAAACATGAAAATACTTGCACATAGACTTTGTGGATCCCATGCATGGTGGAAAACCTGGAATTCTGCTTTCCTACCCTGGAAGAGAAGACATTGACCAATATGTCCTGATGAAACATTAACCTGACCTTAGGGTTAGGTAATGTTAACAAGCCACAAGATGTATTTTTGTATGATGTCCTCATGCAGCAGCTGCTTAAATTAGAGCTGTCTTTGGGAGGTCAATTTGAAATCATGTGGGCAGCCTGCAGATATATTTTAAGCTTTGGTGCCAGAATGGAAACTTCATGGTATAATCCTCTTGGCCAAATGTGTCTTCATGTAAAATACTATATTCTAGTGAAATGCCAAAAATGTATACAGAATATTCTTGAGTAATAAATGTGCATCTTGTGTTTTCCATTTTCTGCCATAATAAATATGCACTTCCCAGAATACCCAGGTGTTATCTATTGAAAATTGTAATCACAACCTTTAGTCATTTTAATTCTTTGTAATCCTTTGGGAAAATCTAAAAAGTTTGAGGTCCATTTACCATTAAAAATTGCAAAGTCTTCATGATATAGTTATTTCTTTAAAAGACTTTGTTTTATGATATTTATCAGTATTGGTGCTCTTTTTTTCCCTTTTTTGTCTGCTAGAAAACGGTGGTGGATCCTGCACCTGCTGGGAGTTGTCTCCTGCAGGTCTTTAACCTGGCAGAAGCTAATGTGAGTCTGAAGATCCCCGGCAGCGACCTGTTTCCAGAGCCAATCCAATACCTTCAGGTAACCAGATGGGAGAAGGGTAAAAACTACTTTATATACCATCCTTTATGGATGCTGGGAAGTTCCCAGTGAAGAGGTGTCCCTTAAATGCATACTCGTTTTTTCTTCTACATCAAACAGTCTTCTGGTCAATTTTGAGTCTACAATCCAGACCTAAGTGTGAGAGTGGAGACCTGTGCAGTGTTTATCGCCCCCTTTGATCAATAATAACTTTATCCAATGAGGAAATGTCTAACTGGGATAGAAATTTTGTTTTTCAGAAGTGTTTCCTTGCTGAAGTAGTAGTAGTAGTAGTAGTAGTAGTATACATGGTCTATTTCCACGACGTTACACTTCTGCGATTGCTCTTGGGCCGCTGGAAATTCCGCCGGATGTGTCTTTTCAGCCGATGTCCGTTTCCTTCAGCTTTTGAGCATGCATGTTCCACCAAAACAAGTTCCTTCCTGAGGCTATTTTGCAGCGGCACGGTGGCTCCGTGCGGAACTTGGCGCCACCCAAGAAAGTTGTGATTGGTTTAAAGAAATGCCAATAAACCAGAGCATGTTTCTCTCCCATCCCAGAATGCTGTGTGGACTAGCCAGAACCACTTTGGAGGAAGGTCTGGCAAAGCGAGAATATATCATACATAACAGAAGATACAAACATACGAAGCAGATTTACAATATTATATATAAAATATGTAGAGAATAAACAGGGATTAACTCATACAAATAGGATCAGAAGGATACTGTAAAACTATCAGCATTCAGTGTACCATATAACCCAAAACAATGCACAGAAATTAGTAGGTGCACAAAAGCCTGACGCTGCTCTACAGGAACATTTTAGGGACCAGGGCACTTCTGTTTTTCTTTCTCAAGTCCATATCTTATTTTGCAACTTCATTTTAAGTAAAAGAGAAACAAGAACTTTTATTTTGTAAAAGTCATTTTGTCAGTTTTTCAAACCGTGACAATTTTGGAAAGAACCTGAACCTTAACCCCATGGTCTCTGTGTCAGGATCCTCCAAAATATGAGACTCTTTCACTGGAGGCATCTGGCGAGGAGCTGAAGATTCAAGTCACCTTCAGTGGAAAAACCTCAGTGTGTAACCACGTGTTTGACGAACAGAAGGCCTACAGCCTCATCTTGTACTCAGACACTACTGGAATCAATTGCAAACATGTAAGCGACCCTGGTTCATTTTTCTTTTCCATAGCATTAATTAATCATAGCTAAATAAGCAACAGTCCAAGTTTAAGACCGTGTGGGTGGGGTTTGATCAGATTTGATTGACAGTCTTCCTGGCAACTTAAGCAAACAACCACATAACTGTTGTACATTTTGATTCAAATCCTGATTTGTGCAAAAATCCTACACACAAACGTTAAGCAGAGAATTAAAATTGTTATTGATAGACACTCCCATGACCTGGCTGTGTTTTTTGTTAATCATCCAGGTGGATGACCACATCATGAAAAATGAAGATGGGAATCCTCTTCTGAGGTAAAATAGGTTTAATCCTAGAGGTTATGACTCATCTTTTACTCCTCTACACTGCAATATTTTAAGATGATTCTTCCCTTGCTGCGGTAAAAATGTTCACTAACTTGAGTAATCTGTTAAGTTTGCTCACGAGTTCTTCTAATTTAACAGATTCCTCAACACACTGCCAGAGGCAATAAACCTAACTGTTGGACAAGTGATTTTCCAGTTGCCCTCGAGTTACAGCATGTCTCCTAACAAGACTGTGGATCGGGGAGAGTGAGTAGGACTGGGGGGGGGTCGGTCTAAATTAGTATAAAAAGCCAACATCGTGAAGCCACTTCCTGTCTAGCTGCTGTTCAACTAGTATCTGCAACTAAATGCAAGGCTTTTGAAAGTTGAAACCTTTGTGCTCTTAACAAAGCAAATTACAGTTAGGGGCAGTTTGTGGTTATGAATTGATATTATTACTGAGTTGATATTATTACTGAACTCAAGCTGTCTCAGCTCTAGAGCTTCATACAGTAGCGTTTCCAGCAGAAGGCAGCTGTCTTCAGCTAAAAAAACTCACTGCACACTTGCTACATGCTCAGCACCAAATGGACACTAACTGGTGAACATAGTGTGGCATTGAGCAGCTAAAGAGCCAGATATTATTCTCAAGAGTTGGTGGAGACTAAAACAGAGCTTAAAAAAAGAGTGTATATTGGACTTACGTTCAACAGGTGGACACAAACACAACTCCAGATTGATGTATGAATAAACTGTTTGCTAATGAGTTGCTATAGCAACTTAAAAGTTAATATGCCTGGGTAACTCACCTGGCAGAGCACGCACCATATATAGAAGTTTACTCCTCGATGCAGCCGCCAGTGGTTCAACTCCGACCTGCGGCCCTTTGCTGTCCTTTACAAATAAAGGTCTAAAATGCCCCAGAATCCCCCTCTCTCAGCTGTCCTTTACAAATAAAGGTCTAAAATGCCCCAGAATCCCCCTCTCTCAGCTGTCCTTTACAAATAAAGGCCTAAAATGCCCCAAAATTTTTTATAAAAAGTTAACATGCCCCCAAGTGGGCAAAATGTAGTCCTTTAAGGCTTAAAAGAGGAAGGTATTGTTTTAATTTAATTGGCATTCCTGTCTATACAAATTTGAAGGAACTGCTTGATATACTTTTAGATTATGCTCAGATTATTAGAACTAATTATATTAATTTATATTAGAATTTCTAATTTGCATGATTACACATATTAAATGTGGTTTTCGTACTCCTAAAACAGAACCTATAAGTTCTAGTCTCACTTCTGCTCTCTATACTGTAGTATTGGAAAAATCTATATTGACAACAGGCTCAGTGCTCCAAATGTCCTTTGCCTAAGGTTGTTCATACAGACAATCAGCAAGCCCTTTACTTCCATAACAATGGACCCTAAAAAATAACTCCTCCCACTTATCTAGTGACTAGTGAATTAAAAACTATTATTTTGCCTCAACAAAAATGTATTGTGATATACTGTTTTTAATTCAATGTAGACTCGTACAAAGCTAGTCAAATCCTAATGTTTTTTTTTTATTATTCATCTCATCCTTTATGTACCTCTTGCCTCTGGGTAGATACCCACATGTCAGCTGCAGCTTACAGTCAGACCAGTGCTCTGATCTAGACCTGGGCCGGCTGGACTTTGGAGCTTCCTACACTGTCGTACTCATGGAGGTCAGTGTGCTTGCTATACAAGTTTATATACAGATCTTTACTGCTATAGAACATGACAGAACCCCTTCTGTGTGTTTTGTCAGGAATCGGGTAAGATTGTGGCTCACAAGATGGAGGATGTAAGTGCCAATGACATGCACATTGCCTGGCAGATTCCCCAGTACGTCCTCATAACTACTGGAGAGGTCATGTTCTCCATCACAGGCCTGGAGTTCTCCTACTCACAGGTTTGTCATAATACACACTATCATCGCCACGTGGGCAAGATAACTTTTTAGAGCAAACATCTAAACCTACAAAGAGTAGCACTTTTGATATCGTGTGAAATCTAAAATGGTTAAAAGTTCTGGAAAGGCTACTTCTTGGAAAACGGTACTCGGTAAATGTAGACTTTCCAAGTTGTTGTAATTAAAGTTCAACTAATAAAGTCATCAGAAAAGGTTTCAACAATCATGCCCTTCTGCCTTTTCTGTTAAATTAACTCTTCAGACAATGGGCTCTAAGTTATGATGTCCCAACCCAAACATTTTTTTTTTTTTTTTATTAACAAAAACAAATACTATCACATTTCATGGAACCTTTGAATATTTGTATGAGCCCAAGGCTGCTTGTTGTCTCTTTTCTTTACTAACTGTGGATTTTTCTTCTCTTCAGGCTCCAGCTAACATGAAGTCTGTCCTGCAGGCCGGCTGGCTGCTCACTGTTGCATTTGGGAACGTGATAGTGCTGATTGTGGCGGAGGGGGCGGGACTGGAGCAGGTATGACATCATGGGACATTGTGGGACACATTAAAAGCTCTTACACAAAATAAAAGAGGATTTAGACACCAAAACCACAGCCAACCACCTTTTTATTTGTGGAATAGTTTTAAACCTGAAATATATTTTAATCTATCTAATGAGTTTGTTCAATAAGTTTTTATTAAAGGATTAACATCCATGAAAAAAACAATTGGTTCCCACAATTTGCCTCTGTAGCTAACTTAATGTGCAGCCATGCAGATAGTTTTCTTTTTATTTGCCAAGGTTGCTTTTTTCTGTCACCCCAATACAATGACGGTGAACAGATACAGTACAGTGGTATATACTGTGGTTTATCTGGTTACTGTAAATAGTGCCTGTGTAATTATAATTTAAATGACATGGTGGAATTGAGGGGGATATATTAGCAGAAATATGTCATATATGTTCATTAGTGTATAATCAAACACTAAGAATCAGTGTTATTGTTAGTTTAGAATGAGCTCTTTATATCTACATGAAGCAGTTCCTCTTCCACGGAAGTTGCATCACTTACAGTATCCCAGAATGGACAAACCAAACATTGGCGTTATGAATAGGGGCTTTAGCATTTTTACGTTACCTGAAGGCTAGTCTATATCCTTGACGTTGCACTTCCGGGATTCCTATGGAAATTCCGCCCGATTTTTTTTTTTTTTTTTTTTTTTATGAGGACTATGGTTGACGGCTCCTCAAATCATACAGTTCACACACTAACCAGTATTTGTTGTCCCAGTGGAAAGAGTTCCTGATGTTTGCTGTCCTACTGTTGGCCGTCTGCATCATCTTCTCCATCATGGCTTACTTCTACACCTACGTCGACCCTGATCAGCTGGACAAGATTTACCTGGAGGACTCAGGGAAGGAGGGAAATGACAATGACAGGAAGAGAAAAACTGAAAACCTACACTTGAACAAAACGGGGAAGGGAACCAAATTGTAATCATGCCACATTAAATATACCATCTTCATAGCTGTAGCGGATTTAGCTCAAGAAATATTAACGAGTTAGCTGAAGGTATTTCTAATTCACTTCACACTTTTGTGATAATTAATAACTAAGATGCAATCATTGGACATTTCTTGTGGTTAGAAGTTCACTATGTTTATCACATCCTTTATTCTGTGTCTGTTTATTCTTCTGTTATTTGTCCTTTATATGTGAAACCTTTTCTTAAAACTCCAGTCACTAAACAATGTTTAACCAGAGCACAGGAAAGTATTTACTGGATGAGAGTACTTAAAATAGTTTCTCAAAGAAGTAAAGTACAATGTGATTTTTTTTTTTTTTTTTTTTTTCCAGACGTGATCAATAATATTTACAAATTAATGTTCAATATATTATGCTGTATATTTTCTATGAATGTTTGAATTGGTTCAGTTTGCACTGTGTGCCTTTAACAATAATACTAAAAGGACCATAGCGCCTGTTGGTTTTGCACGTTACAAATTCAGTTGATATAATTACCATTAAGGGTGACCAAGTTTTTTTTTTTTTCTTTTCTATTATACTGGACATTTGTAGCCTTATTTGCTATGTTATGAAAACACTGCATGTTAAGTCGGTATCCTGAGATTTCGGAGCTGGCAGCAATCATTCTGTGCAGGAAACAAATCAAATCCACATTTGGGTTTATTTTTTTATTGAAAACAAAGCTCATTGCCAAATGTCAGATGTTACAGCAGCATCTTTGAACACATCACATCAATGAAATCCGTTGCTACGTCCCCTAATACAAAAACATTTGACACAGGCAAGAGTTCAGAGTGCCACTTTTAGGGTGCGCCAAGTGAACTGAATTACTGGCAGCAGGTGGAGGAAAAAAAAAAAATCTAACACCTTCAAGAAATAGGCCGCAATATTGTATATGTGATCTGTGGTTTGTACTAAAACATGCAAAACCAATAGTATGGTCCTTTTTAAAAGTCATCACATTTGATGGAATTTGTTTTTATTCGGGCAAAGTGTAAATTATGCTGCTCTCTAAAAAGGTCTGTAAATATAGTTGATGTGGTTTGAAATTCTTAATGATTGAAATATGCATTGTTTTCTCAATTAGAACTCTAATATGCAAGTCAATTCAGTAGAAAACAATGCGCAGGACATCTACTTTAGCAAAGATTATGTTTATTATTCTCGTACATGTGCAACCTTCCTTTCTCTTGGATGTGTGACCTGTGGCGGCAGACTGTTTTCAATCAGACCAGTTTCATTCATCACTTCTAACCCAACTTTCATCAATCACCAAACCATTACAATCAGCCTTCTGTGGTTGTTCAATGACAATTTTCATGAGGAAATGACAGGAAAACATTATGCACAAAACAAATGTTTCCATCAAAATTGTTATCTTGAATTATGTGACTTATTGCCATACTAAATTGATTTATTTTGGCCATTTTTCTGCCTCTGGAAAACGCAAACATAATTAGTATGTGCAGAGGGAAAAACCAAGGAAATGTTAGAGCTGCTTGATTGCATCACTCATTACATTAAGATTAGTTTTGGTTGTGACTTCTCACATCCAGGGTTAATCTCAGGGGGACCTTGATAAATGAGAAGATAAAACAATCTTTCCTCTTTCACTTCTTCACAAACACCAGAGAATTACTGGTAGTTGAGAGGATGGATTTCTGCAGCCAAAAAACTTTTTCCCCCACATTTCTTTTCCTGCAAACTAGCCTTAACATACAGTATGTGTATGGCTTTTGAATATTAAAGCTAGGATGGTGTAGTGGTCCCGTGACTTCCTGTGTGCCGTTCCAGTAAAAGCTCAGTGACACGGGAGATGATATCAGGATGCACCAGGCAGTCTAACAGGTCATTAGTGGTAATTTCTGTGTGAACTGGTTCCTCATAATCCCCTGAAGAGTTTTCTGACGTACCATGTGCATGGTCACGTGGTCTACATTGAGTTAAACCATCGCTACATTCATGTTTTCCCCGGAAGAGTCCGACAGCAGATGCAAGCTTGGTTCTCTGTGCTGCATCTGAGCTGACAGTGCAGTCCTCCAGAGATTTGGCATCGCAATTCCTGGAAGATTTGACCTCCAGATCTTTTGTGGTTTCCGGCAAGTACTCGCGCTGACAGCGTACAGGGATGAGATGTGGCCCAAAGGGAACGCTAAAAGGCACAGAATTCCTGACCAAATTGCAATTTTCCCTGATTTGTCCCCTGGAGTCCCGCTTGACTGGACTGGTGTCCCTATGGTCCTGGGTCAGTTTGCTGTGGCAGAGGCCCCTCTGTCTTTCACAAGCCTTCACTGCCAGGTTCACATACTGCATGTTCTCATTATGGGATGCTACTTCTTCCTGCAAAAGATAACACAAACAAGCTGTTAAAGAGAGATCCCCCTACACCAGCTGCCAGCTAAATAGCCACCTGGCTACCTGTGTGTGGTAGGCTACTTTTATATCCAAACACAGTACATTTATTACATTTCCACAGTTGTGGAGGGGTCCAAAGAAGGTGCTGAATCAACAACATGATAACCGTGAAGTTTACTGTATAAGGCTTTGTTTAATTTTAAGGTTGATATCTTCGAGGGGAATTTGTTGTACAGCTAGCAGTAACATAACCATCAGACAAACAATAGTTTTTTTTTAAAAGGCCGATTGCAGCAGCAGGGTTTCTGCCAGAAACGTTAGGTCCGGCCGCTGAGTGTCTTTTTTGGGGGAGGGCTGAGCAGGAGCTGAAGTTGTTGCTAGTTTCAGGAATAACCCCCTCACTTCAATGCAAAAATGTGGCAAGCAAGACCCAGGAACTTGGCTTGGGTCTTGAGGAGTGAGGCCTTTTTTCCAACAAATAGCCTAAACTGTACACACACTGCACTGCAACGTTCACTGCTATAGCGTCACTTAATCTCTGTCCCTCTTGTCCTTAAACAGGGTGTGGCACGAACACACCCACACACACACGGTTTAGAGCTTGTTTCATTATTGCTAAATCAGCAGAAATATATGCCTTGCAGCAGCTGGTTACTAACATTTTTGGGGAACCCTCTGTTCTTCAGCTTTTATTAATGTCTCAGTTTTCATACTCAGAAGCTGAGATAAAATAAAAAAATATACTGAACTGGCCCTGCAGAAACCCCCATTACAACTCATATAGCGGTCTTAGAAAGACAACAGTTAAATGATCTTTTCTAGATACTTAAACTCTGTGAACTCTATATACTCTATATAATATTCAGATGTAAATTGCCTCATTTAAAGCTCGTCTATTAACTCCAGCAAAGCAATATGTCAACAATTTCAGACATTTTTTTAAGTTAAACAGAAACAAGACCTTTAAATGTTTCAAAAAGACTACAATGTGTTTTGGATTTTTTTTTGTGCATGGCTGCACCAATACAAGCCAGTGGCAATAATCAGGTAGCTACTGATTTGAGGGAGTAATTAATATCACAGTATGAATTTGTTACCTCAGTGGGATTAAGCCAGTTATCCTTGTTGTCATCACTTGGTGCACTTTTAAGGGCAAAGACGACAGCCTTTGTCACAGCTTCACCAACTCTTGCCACGTCATCCACCTCCTGAACAGAAATCCAAGCAAAGCAAGAATGAGTACTGCACATCAAGATGATTACACTGAACAATAGTGCCACAGTCTGTTGCGTCTGTGACCTCGCAGGGAACAGCTGGACAGGAACATTTTAATGGCGCGGAGGAGCTTTTCATGCGGCGCACACTCCTCGTTGTGCACACACACTTATCATAATGGCAGGGAATCTTTTACTGTCAGACTAATTCAATACTCAAAGCTGAAAGGGAGCCTTCTTCTAAACGCTGCTAGGATCAACCTGAGCAGGCGCACTCTATGTAGCAAAGAGGATGTTTCTCAAATTTTGTCTTCAAATCGTTGACCATCTTTTCATTATTTCAGGTTTTGAGCTAAATAGTTCAGTACGAGGCAGAGACATGATTGGGTTGCTCACCAACTCGATCCAGGAGTTAACGCTGACAGTGATGGGATCCAATGACTCCACATAGTGCCACCAGTGCCTGGGGACATAAAGCACCTGAGCAGAGAAGATAACAAGTCAGCAGAAGCTTAAATTGATCACCCACTCTCCTGTTTTTGTCTTTAAGCCACTGTGATACGTTGATGGAATAAATGGCTGTACTGGTCATCCTCTAGATGGCAGCATACACCTTTTTCACCATCACTGTGGTTCATTCATTTATACAGTGGCTCCATTAAATGGGCGAGCCTCATTGATTCCCTGCCTCCTCAGCAGTGCCGATTCATTTATGGGCTACAGTCTGACAAGACAAGAAGAGTGATTTGTCCTCTGATTTGATTTGCAGAGGTGGAGCCATCTTTTAGGAGATTGCTGTAGATACCAAAACTATGCATTCGGGTTGAAGCGTTTCCAACTGTAGGGTGAAAATAATCTAAGCACAAGAGTCCACTTTTAGCTTGCCACTGTATGTAAACGCAAGGCCAAAACCCACCACGCCCACAGTATTGACTGGAAGAGTTCAATTGATTGATATGATTTGGAGACTGTTGTGGAAACACTTGTTATTGTAAAACAAAAGGACCAGATTAATGTGACAACATTTTTTTTCCCAAATGAAGACTGTGAGATGCAGTTGAAAGCTGGGAAATTAACCTTTTTTCCCTTGTGCTTGGACGAAACTACCTTGGTGAATCTTTGCTGATTCTAATTCAGCTCTGTGCCATCTTTGTGAGGGCAGTGGTTTCGGTGGCCGTCCTTGACACATTTTGAGTTTTTGACCCACACTGCCATGACACAGCTGATTTAAAAATCAGCAAAATATCTCTTTAGTGGAACTGTTATTAGACAATATCTGGTGATTTAGGGAAAAAGAAAAAAATATATAATTTTCTATTAGGTAGACAAATCAGAAATGACTTGCTGAAGCCTGAGCGGTGACCCTGAACTGCACGCTGCTTCACCAGCCGTCAGAGTAACTTGGCAGCTGGCTTTGGTGTTGCTGATAGCAGGGTGCGCTACAGGAGCTCAGGCACAGGCAGAGAGTGAAAAGAGGCAGATGGCTAATTGCTTTGTCACCATTTTGACTCTTGAAGAACAAAACAATGCTGTTAGAATCTGAAACTAGGCAAAGTGGGACAAACGCATCAAAGAGTTTTGCAGTAATTCAGAGTTGAAAACTACTTCAAATGTAGCTAAGGACATTTCAAAATAGGGCAATTTTGCACAACACTTTAATCATATCATTTACTCTGAACTCACATGCTTCTAAAGCAGAGCAAATTACGTGAAGTTGACTGCTCTGTCAGTTGATCTACTAAACGTTCCTGTTCCTTTTCTCATAAAAGGACATCTAAAGAGATGACGCAGTTGACTTTAACGCAGCTTTACCTTACACTTCTTGCCATATAAAGCTCCAGGCTGTTGAAGGTGAGGCACTATGACTGAGAAGGCCACGTTTTAATTGGGACACAAGTCACGGCTGTTTCCTTGTCTCACACTTTTATGAAGGACACCACAACAAATAAATCTCACTGTTGAGTCTTCTTTTACATGTTTGGGGCTTAAGGACCAACAAAAGGTGTATTTTATTGTTATTGCTTCTGTGTCACAAGAAGTCCATCATAAATGTAGTGCTAAAGTGTTGCATAACATCAAGCATCAGCAAATCACTTATGCTTGTTTTCCAATGTCTGAAAAACACCATGGATTTGAAAAAGAAGAGGTTTGATGCGTCTTAGTTCAATGTTTGGTAGAATTATTATTTTTTTGCCTAAGGGGTAACAATACTGTACAGTCAGCTCGCTATTAGGTATTATACATGATACAGTTTAGTAGTTTGACCTAGAACTAGATGACTGTCGGAGATTATTTTGCTATTCTTGTTTTCAAATGTCTTATTTAGGCTTGCAACTAAAGTTAATTTCCATTAATGACTAATTTCCTGATTTCATGTTTAATGAACTAAATTAATCATTTAGTCTACTTTTACGAAAAGACAAAGAAAAACAGGAAACCCTCACAATTGAGAAGCTGGAACAACAATGTTTGACATTGTTGCTTCGGAAATGAGCTACACTCATCAACTGTCAAAATACTTTATTTTTTTGTCATTCGACTAAACGACTTATCAAGTATATATTTCAGCTCTAGTCTTCTTATAAATATTGGTAAAAAAAAGTTCAATGACAAATTATTTCTTTTACAAGCATATTAATATCTACTTAGAGCTAAATTGAAGAACAAAATAATGCCTAGATGAGGACTTAAATGTATAAACAATGTACTCATTTAGATAAAGAGCAAATATCTGAATCCAAACACCTTATTTGGTCATGAAATTAAATTTAACATCTTGAGAGAAACAGATTTGATATTTCTGACCAAGGACATGGTCATTTTTTCCAAACAAAATCAGCATGTGTACATTTCCCGACAGCAGTTGGGACTTCTGCCAGTTCATAGTTTTTGTACCCAACAATGTGATCTCTGTGATGCATTAGATTGTTGTATTGTAACATATTGGGTCAAGAGTCCTGACCTGTCCTGGCTGCAGAGTGACAATGTGGGCCCTGGCTCCATGGAATGCAGGAAACCTGCTCAGGTCTGGGTGCAGAACATCCACCTGGCTGAAGACACTGGACTCCTCATAGGGGATCCTGGTTGGGTAGAGGTTAACAGTGTCCTCTGGAGGAAAGAGGTGCCAGCGCTTCCTACGCACAGAAAACATCTCAGTTAGATACAAGTTCAGACTAAAAGAGCAGGAAAAGATTGTGGTTAGAAATGAATTCAGTTCAACTGTAAACAAAACTGTTATTCCACGTAGACAGAGCATAGTAAATACTAAAAATTAACATTTATCGACGGTGATGGACTCAGAATTTACTTACATTCACCCAAAACACAACACAATGCACGTGGGAATCATGAAAACAGGAGGGAAAATGTACTTATAACTCAAATTACTTAAAGTCAGTGGTTTATAATATTCTCTGCTCGTCCCGTGGTGGTAAAGTGGACAATCAATAGAAAACCTTTTTGTTCTTGTTAGGATGAAATCCAAAAGTATTTTTCCATCAGTGGAATCCATTTTTTTTCCTTTTTCTGGGAAATCATAATCATTGACAGGGCCAAATGCTAATCCATCAATGTAAAACAATCCAGTATTCTCCCTGGAAAGTGAAAATGATTACATTACAAAAATTACATTCCCCGACTCATTTGGGAATACCCACCACTGTCACAAATACCATCATTTCAATCCACACGGTTGCATTTTCAGGGATCAGCAGCAAGGTCAAAGAACACCTTGAGCTGAATTTCATTGCGTTTGAGATCAATACCAAATAAAAGAGTTTGAGACCCAATTACAACGAGTGAGATACACTGTTGCTCTCTAGGAGTAGAGGCAGCAGAGGGAGATACAAAAATACCTTTTCCCTTTTGTGTCTTGACTCACAATGCCCCATATAGCGCCTCACCCTGTCTCCATTGCCCTCCCGCTCTGGTGAGCTCTGCAACAAATTAATTCTCTTTTTCAGAGGGCAGAGGACAGATAACACTCTGTCGGAGCAGTTACAGTAGCCTGCACCTTTCCTGTTGCAGAGGAGCTCCGTGGTTAACAGGGAGTAAACCTCCACCAACACAGCTGTGGTGAAATACAGCTACGGTTGTGTGGAATTCTCAACCTTCTTCATGCTCAGTTACAACTCATTTCTATTAAATGCACAAACCCATTACCACAGGTATGACAGGGCATTGTCACTTTTATTTTTTAATTTACCACCTCTCAGTGGGTCTGTCTCTTTTTATATATTTTTTCTGCTGCCAAAATTAAAAATCAATGTGCACTTCTTTTGTTAAAGTAAACATAATCTTCAGACACAAACTAAAACTTAAGATGTACTGTGAGAAATTAAGTCATGGCAGGAAATCAGTAAAATGCTCTGCGGTTATCTGTAAAACTCTAGTTTACATGCAGATAGTGTCTCTTGCATTCTCCTGTATTTCTGAAGCAGTATTTAGGCTGGATCTGACCAAAACGTTCCTAACTGCATTGACTAGTTGACCATAATACAAATTCCAAGGCCACTTAGACTAATAATAAAACCTTAGTTTTGATTCATGCTCCATTAAATGAACTCCTTTGTTGTGACCTGAAGTTCTCAAGTACTCACAAATCTATGAGGCGGGGATATGAATGATGCTTTATTTAAAGTTTTGTAGATAACAAAATCAGAATTGGTGCATATTTCAAAGTTTCATCTCAGATGGATCCATTACTGACTGGATTGAAATGTGACACCCATTGGGCTGATGTTCAGCAAGCTCCAAGATATCCATGTAAGCTTGACATTTAATTGAATTCGGAAAAGTATTGAAAAGGTCCAGTGTGTAACGTGTTTAGCTGTTTATTATTAAAATCTGTGTTGCCCGTTGAATATGTACCACCATATGTACCACCCCCTCCGTAGCTGTAATACGTACTTAGCGTGGGGCGATAACTGCGTGGGGCGAGAGAGTTGATTGCGATATACGATCTCAACGCTCGATGCAAGAAATTCCTACACATTGGACCTTTAACACAAGAACCCAAAAAGTTCTTTAAGAATGTTTTACCTTACAACAAACCACACAGCAACATGTAGTGATACATATTTTCTTTTCACTTTCTTCTCTTGTCCAGTGTACATGGTCACAAGAATCTACTTGTGTTTCCTTTAACCTAATAATGAAACTATAAATAAGTAACCTTTCTTGTTTGTAAGACGTTTCAGAAATCGGATTACTGATTTAGGATGTGGTTACTTTGGACAATATGAAGCGGAAAACACATGCACTGTTCCTGCTTACCGTCCTTGCACCTGCAGTACCAGGTTACAGCCATAAGAGTCGAGGTGGCATGGTGTGTTGGCCCCTGCTGTGCCGATCCATAAGGTGCTCTCTCTCCCATTGCGTCCCTCAAAACCAAACTCTGACCACTTCACATCCTACACACACACAGTTTAAATTAATCATCTTGTTCGCGATATAGAGACAAGACTCACATTTTACCTAACTCAGCTTTAAACTTACCCATGTACCTATACCACATCAGCTACTTTGACAGGGCCTATTATAGTAGACCAATGGAGGTCTTTGTGTAGAGAAAGCAAGAAACGGTATAGTCATCTTTCAAGGAAAACTGGTCTGTCATTCATGTCCTGTCAGAGCACAAAGGCGTAGCATCACGACAGTGTCCTGAATAATGAAGTCATTACCATATAAGCAGGCAGCTGTTAATGACAATATGGTCAATCTGGCCTTCAGGCAGCCTTTCTCCCAGTACCATTTATTCTGTAAAAAGCCTATGTCTGCCCGTCTCAAAGGCATGAACGTCAGCTGGTAATAATTGCAGTTGGATGCCTAATAAAAATGTATCACCCAGATAAAAATTAAACGAATGTGTGGCAGTGGCTTGAAAAATGATGGGACTTTTATGTCTTTACCTTAGGCAGGACAAGAATAGCAGCTAAAATAAAGCTGTTATGGCTGCAAAAGCTTAACATTTTAATTGAAAATGTCAACACAAGAGAATAAAAGGTAAGAATATAAATGAGCATTTAAAAAAAGAAATATTTTGGTTCTTTCAATATTTAATTTGTTGATAAACTGAAGCTGTTGCAACTAGATTAAAAATGTAATTGGATGTGAATATTTTTGTAAATTAAACTTTAACTCTAAATTGTTTTTTTTTTTTATAATCTTACAGAAAATTTGATATTCATAACTTTACTTAAACTGTATATGACATGGATCATGTTTAAATCCAAATCCATGACCAGCTCCAGTATGTGATACAGACCCATGGAAGGCAACATATCTGAACCTGGGTGGTCATTGATATTTACTAAATGTGGGTCAATTACATCATAATGTTCAGGTGACCACATACTTTTGTATGCATTGTATCTCTAATATTCAAGAGCCTATAAATGATCAAAACTATACTACTTTAACTTGTTCATACAGCCAGTTGACTTAAGTTTTCAGACTTTTCAAACTTTTCTTTCATCTTGTAGCTAATACAGATACTGAAAGAATTACTTAAAACACAATACAATAACTTGAAGGTTAGAAAAAAGATTGGCTTAATCTGAATCAGTCTGATGTTAATTATCACTTCATGCATTTTAATTTTTTAATAATATACTTTACATAACAAATGTGTGCTTTTCAAAGAAGCCTTCTAATTGTAATGTGATTCACACATCTGACGTGGTAATTAACTAACACTAAGCCTATAAATATAGATCGTCTATTGTTTAAAAATGTCTGTTGGATTCAATTTAGATTGTTTGGCAACAATATAAAACTAACCTGATATCTTAACATGTACTGTATGTACGCAGAGGAGGCGGATTACCTCAAACATGGAAGGCTGATGTTGAAACAATAGGGCAATGTATTTGTAGTCAGCATAAGCCCAGTACTCTGAGTAGGGGTAATCACAGAAAGGCCCTACATCTGCCCCAAGCTGGTCCCGGGTCCAGCTGAGAAAGTGCTCCAAACTGGCCTCCACATAGGAACACTGGGTTTCAAACAGAGGTGCTATGAAAGCAAAAAAAAGTACAAGAAAGAGAGTAATCCCTAGAAAATTGTTATAAAAACAATTCCACAGTTCTATCCTAAAAAAGAAATGCAATTCATAAACCCAAATCCCTGCACTGTGCATCATCAGAGGCATTTTGTTTTACCTACTTTTATGAGAAAAATAAATCACGGTTGTAGCGATTTACTCTTGTGTTTGTTTAGTAAACAAGCGTTGGCATTTATAAGCCCTCATGAGCAATGCCCTCCTGTCAGCTGAAAAAGATGATTGAGAAATCTAATTAACTAGCTGTTATCAGAGGACATGGTCTCTGTTATTCATCACTGGAGGAGTCATTACTGTAGCTGTTTTAGAGCCACAGGACGCCAAAATATACCAGATGCACTAAGATGGAAACCATCAGTGTTTTTTCTCTCCCTTGTTGATGTGACATTTTTAATTAAATCATTACAGTCTCCAATACTTCATCAGGTCGTGCTAAACACAGTCTAATCTGCAAGTGATCACATGTCAAAGGATGAACTACACAAGACTGCAGGCAATTATTATGTGCTTAATAAAAATTGTATGAAGCAGAACTGTGTCATCTGTCATATAAGGCTCTTTGCATTGCTGTGATCAGGAAAACAAAAGCAGAAAAGCTTATCAAATTACCCCAATGAAATTGATAAATTATCAATTATGCAGGATGTTTTCAATGTATATGAAATGTGTTTGCATTGCAAATAGGAGAGTGATTTGGCAAGACCATTTTGGATTAATGTCTTAGAGTGGAATGGATACACCACTGACTCATCAATCATGTTAGTTTGGGGAAACATTTCATGTAATAATGCACCAAAGTTACTTTTCAAAGTGCATTTATAGTTTCCATGCTATGAGTTAAGCAAATTTAACAAATTCTTTGGTGCTGTGTAATTGTTCTTATTTAATATTGTTCTAATTTCATAGCTTTGTTATTATATTATATCTATATGATACTTTCAGTCATTTTAAAACAATCTGAGTCTGCTAGGAGTGCCTGGAAGGTAGACTGAATTGGATCTGTTTGGGTCACATAAATCTGTTTTTAGTCTGCTCTGTGTTCAATCCAGGTGATTAATTACACATGACTTTATTTCAACACAAATCTGTCTGGATTAACCTACTGTTCTTACAGTTTGTCTCCTGTTTTCTCCCAAGTCTGAATTGGATGAGTTTGTCACCAAGGCAGCCAGACAGGTGCTCTGCAGTCCAGTGGAGAGCAGGCCAGCCACCGGTCATGGTAATAAATACAGCAGGCTGCTGCAGATGATGCAGAATCCTCTGGGTATCTTCTGGGCTGAAGGGTTTAATGGAGTCAGGGGCAGCCATGGCCTGTAGTACACACAGATAGTGTGTTGCAACACAGAGGATGTATATACAGATTATCTTATAAACAAGTGGTCTTCAAGTTGTGGTGTTACATTACCAGTCATCCACAGACATTATACCAGTACCTACTAGCTTATTATACCATACCCTTCTTATCTTCTGTTCTGTAGGATAAAAAAGGTGTTTGTGTGTGTCCTTTTACCATTTTTCCTAAGTGCTCTATAATTTCACTTGGGGAAAGAGGAAACTGAAGCTTTCTTATTTTTGAGAATGTTTGTACTACCTATAGCATAACCCTAAACCATGAGCATGTGCTGCTTTAAATGCATTCACTCATCTGAAGAGGCCTGGAGATGTGAGCCCATCCACTGGCATTAGAGAATTTGGCCCCTTATGCAATGCGTTCCAGTTTAGCACAAAGGTGTTGGATGGGGCTGATGTCAGGGCTCTGTACAGGCCAGTCAAGTTTTTGTTTTTCCACACCAAACTGTGTATCATAGAACATCATTAACCTCCTTAATCCAAACCTAGATTATGTAATTTTAAAGCAATAAAGTCATACATTTAGGTTTTAAAAGCATGTCTACATTTTCATTTCTGACTGCCCAGATCCCTGCATTTGCCAGTAGGATCAGGTTGTCTGAAAGGGACAAGGTGGATATAACAAGATCACCAGAATTATATATTTTATGTATCAATCTTCAAGTGATGAACACACTTTGATATAAGATATATTTGCGTACATTTAAAAATTGACATGTACATTTTTTTTTTTACATAAGTTTATTTTTCCTCAACAGTCAAATGTCTTATTTAGGATACATCTTGGTCAAAATGTAAGGGAGCCTTACTAAAATGTCTGATAATGTGTTAATTTAAATATTAAATATCGACCGACATAATCTAATTTTTAAACCTGAGGTCAATCAATATTTCATTCATTTTTATTTATCTCAAGCAGGTCTATTTTCTGTATTGGTCCAGTAATGATTTCTTTAATATTTTTTTTAACTGAATGATATTTCGGCTCTGTTTACTTTAAAGTCATTGTTCAGTCATATTCCATAACGTCAATCTACTTTACATCCAAATCTCTTATGTAGGAAGGGTTGTCCTCTAAAAAGATGTATTGTACCTTACTTTTACATTTATACTTCAGATAGTCAGTCCTGATAATACATTTACTACCTGATCGAACTAGTTCCGAATCCTCACCGTAAAGCACTTACGTAACGTAACGTATGTAAGTAACGTTAATGCTCCATCCGGATAACGAGCAACTTGGTTTACCTAACTAACCCTGTAACCATTGACTACGGAACTTAGCTTATCAGACAAAAGATATGACGAAATTAACTTCTCAAAATATCAAACCATCAGCACTGAAGACTGCATTTGTTGATGTTGTTGTCTCAAGAAACAGAGTCTTCGCCTCCACTATCAAATAAGCAAATATTCCAGGAAAGCAGACAACTCACCTTTCACTACACGTGCAGTTTAGGTTGGGGCGGAAGTAAACAAATCTCACATGACAGTGTACGCGTTTTTTATAGGTCTGAAACACCTCACTGTGAAGCTGCTTCATTTTGGTTCTGTTGTCCATGCTACCGCCCCTACTCAAGCCTATGCACCAGACAAGCCAAAATGGCAGACCTACAACCACAGTTATCACTACGGAAACTATTTCCGTTAGGGCATGCGCAGTAAAGTTAAGTGACAGCAACAGAAGCTATCGGCCGGATTTGTTTTTGGTCGACAGAACCCCGGCGAGACGTCCATTTCCCGTTGTTGTACAGCCATTAAGCCCGGAATTTGAACAGAACTGACAAACTAGCCACTATGGGTGCCGGTTCGAGCACAGAGGCCGAAAGGGAGCCGCTGCTCGTCCCTTCACATGCGGAGACAAACAGTCCGCCAGTAAACAGCCGAGTGTACGGGAGAAGATGGCTGGTTCTGACCCTGTTTTCCCTGCTAGGATTCATGCAGGGGATGGTGTGGAACTTCTGGGGTCCCATCCAGAACTCGGCAGTTCACGCGTACGGCTTCACCAAGTCTGACATCGCAGTTCTGGTGCTGTGGGGCCCGGTGGGTTTCGTCCCCTGGCTGTTGTTTATGTGGTTAATGGATAAAAAAGGTGAGTTGTTTTCACTTGGTACACTGTGTCCTTTCTACTGAGATGTTAGCTAGTTATATGATTTGATTTGATGGCTCAAAGGTTTGTTGTTGTCACTTGACATCTCGTTCAGTTTTATCTTCATATACCATTAGTGGCGATATCCTGTGTAACCTTACACACTATTCTGTTATCTGTCAGATTCTATTTGAGTAGAAATTCCGGGTATTTAACGATAATCACAGCAGCATATTTGGTTCCTGCCACGTAATAAAGTAAAAATAATATAACATTGGTTAAGGCCCATACATTTTAGCTGTTATCAGTGGTAAAATTCACTTTTGTTCATACACATTTGAGGCACTTGTATTACACTTCATGCCAGGGAAATATTGTACTTTTTACTTTATATATTTCTAATGCCAGTTTTAGTTTCTAGTTACTTTACAAATTAAGATTTTTGCATACAAGACATTCAAAGAGCTTATGAAATATAATGTTTTGTTATTGATTAAACTTCCCAACCAGTTTATATAAATACATCTGAAACAATTAGGCTAGTAATTTAAACATTTTGTCCATGGACAGATAATTGACATTTGTTATGCAAAATATTTTCATGGTTCCAACTTTCCAAATTTGAGGATTTGCTGCTTTTCATTAGAATTATTTTTTGTCAATTTAAATATGTTTTTTATCATTTTTATTTGAAGATGTTGCTTTGGGTAATTGCCTACTATTTACCAAGTCAGTTGATTAACCAAGACAATATTGTCTTGAATCTATGTTAAAAAATAATCATTATTTGCAGTCCTAGTCTATAAAATAGTTTATTAATGCATGAGTTATAAGATCTATCTATCTATCTATCTATCTATCTATCTATCTATCTATCTATATTTATATACTGTATATAACAAATAATAGTTTAACAGTCACAGGGGACATCTTAATACTTCATCCACCACTGCCTGTTGAATGAAAATGTTGACTCCATAGTATTCAGATTGGGTCACTTTTCAAATACATTTGATAGCACAAATGATTGGTCAGTAGATTTAAGGGTTTTTCTCTTTTAACCTTTTCTATCTAACTGAAGTAGAAACAACAAAACTTAACAATACTTGTTAAGTTTACTGTATATGTTTTTTGATGCCGATACAATTCTCCAATATTTCCCCAACTGTATTGGCCAATAGGCTTATGTAATCTTAAAAACTGCAGGGATGTGATCATTTTCATTTTTGATTAATCTGTTGATTCTCAGTTTATTAAGACCAAACAGTGAGATATGCCCATTACAATTTAAGACAATTACATTAATACAAGATATTCAATTCAAAAGGTATGAAACAGAGAATAGTAAAAAGCAGACACAACAAATGTTTGGTATTTTTGATAAGTTACTCAAACAATAAATTAATTATCAGAATTAAATAAGTTTTTTTTTAAATCAATATTTTTCTTCTTTTGCAAATTTGGCATTTGTATAAACATGATCCTTGAAAATGTTGGCAATTAATGGATGGATTGATACCATTATAACTTTTTAAATGCCAGGCTGTGCCAAAGGGTTGTCCATGTACAGCATCAGAGTTAGACACATGTGAGAGTTAAAAGTGCTGATGCAGGATAAGCAACTCATGAAGGGCTTTTTGAACACTTCTCTCTCTCTCTCTCAAAAGAGTTTAAATTCACAACGGTCTTGAAACCACAGGACATTTTGTAAAGTGCCTTTGCTTGCAGAAAAGCTCTTGAGTCTGAGTCAGAACACACTTTACCTAACCAGTTCCTCTGTATCACCTGACTGACTCGTAGTAGATCATGCCTTAGCTGGACTGTCAGATGACAAAAACAGTTACAACGCAGTAGCAACATTACAGTCAATAGGCTGCTGATGAATTAAAGACCACAGGGCAAATATTGCCAACAAATTGCACAACACATCTTGTGATCTTGATTCTTCAGCAATTAGAGGTTGCTAGGTGTTTTGTTTGCCTAATTTAAACAAAGGTTGTCAAAATACATCTACTGCTCTCAGTGAGTGGCAGAAACTTCTTACTGACAAGACTATAAAGTAAAAGTAAAGTAAAGCTCCACTTTATACCCAGTTTGCAGCCTACTCTGCCTCTGAGTCACATATGGAGCTCATTCAGCACTCATAAATTGTGTTAAACCATGGTGTGACCTAGTGTAAAAACCCTTTATGACATCCAGAGCTTACAACAGGCTTACACTGTTGTCTATGTTGTTATACACACTCACTGGCTCTACTCCAACTTGTTAGTGTGGAAAATGCTTGGCCTCCCACTGAGAGTTTGCCCTACCCAAAGGTAGACACTGTTGATGATCAACAACAGCAGTTGCCATCCAGGAAGGGTTACAGTCTTAGGATCAAGTCATATGTGAAGCAGTCAGGCATAGTAAGCCTACATAACATAGGGTATGCCATACATACGCTGATGTTCCAGAAAGTGCTGGAGAACGGGTATTTTCATTCATATTTTGTTTTTTCTAATAATCATTTCATTTATAAACCGACAAATTTAGCGAAGAATGTCCATCATAAGTTGGAGTCTGGGGTGAAGTTGACTAATTGTTTTGTGTGACCACCAATATTCAAAGATATGCAATTTACAATAATATGAAACAGAAAAAAGTTCTCACCCATGACAAGAGAAAGTTTGATATCATTGCTTGATAAATTACTTAAACACAATAGTGATTACCAAAATGTTTTTCTACTTCCTGATTAATTGACAATTGACATTTTCAACAATTTACGCTTGCATGGTTACTACATGCCACACAAAACTAAAGTCTTGTGTATGAAACCAGCTTGTTATGTGACACATTCAAGAGCACCTTCTTGACTGTTTTAGGCCTCTACTGCCCCAGGCATTTCAAAGAGAAACATTCAAGGCATTAAGAAATTTGTTCTCTCTTCTAACTGGCTAACCCTCTAGAGGCATCTGAAACTTAAACGAAGCAGCATTATTTTTAAAGGCTGTGATTATAGCGTTATTCATTCCACTATAGCATCTTCTCTAAATTAAGCTGACCATGAAATAAAGGTTTGTCTGATTCCGCTCTAACTAAAGCTATTTTAAAATGAAAGGGACAGCTGATAGAAAATTAATATTCTGTTGAGGGAATTAATTACAAGTCTCTGACGGTACTTGTTGATACTAGTGATGTGTGTAAAAGTTTGATGCGTTTGAACACAAAGAGACAAAGGACCGACTGCATGCCCATATCAGAAAAAATACAGCCTGACAAACTCCTACCATGCACCGTGAGGCCGTATTGGCATGTTGTGACCTGTATTTCCCGTCAGGGATCAATAAAGTACTATTACACCCCAGCCCTGTGTTAACTGGTGTTAGTCAGAGCTTTGGCTAAAAAACAATTCACATGGAAATAGAAGAACATGAAGTAGGGAGAGTTTCCTTAAATGGGCGTCATGTGGGTGAAACTAAGAATGGAAACTGAGTTGATAGAGAAAGGCTTCTTGTCTGTACTACTGCTTTCACAGTGGCCATATTAAACAAGAAATTTCCGGATTTCTTTATTTATTTATTTTGCACATTAGCGTTATACGTTAGCCTAGAAATCTAGACGCACCCTAGCGGCAGCAAATGTAATTTGCAGCTAGGGTCAGTCTAGCAACTCCATTACCTTGGGAGCTGGAAAAAACAAATTTCTGGTCAGGCCAATAACATTGTGTATAGAGTCGGTGGGTGGGGTTAACATAAGGATGGCAGAGCTGCGAGTTGCGATGGTTTTGGCGTAGCCGGGAGGGCATGACACGGGTGGCATGAGACAAGAGGTCTCTAGGCTGCAGCCATACCTGACCCCACAACTCTGGAAGACTTGGAGTTAAGCACTGAAGTCATTCTTAAAAAAGGAAGATGTGTTCGGAGTTTTGCCGACCGGAATCTATAATCTATCAATTAGGGCTGGCCAATATATCGATGTTGTATAGATATTGCCATATGAGACTAGATATCGACTTATATTTTTGGGATATATTGTAATATAATATGGTAAGTGTTGTCTTTACCTGGTTTTACAGGCTGCGTTACAGTAAAGTGATGTAATTTTCTGAACTTAACAGACTGTTCTAGCTGTTCTGTTATTTACCTTTACCCACTAAGTCATTAAATTCAATTCAATTTTATTTATAGTATCAATTCATAACAAGAGTTATCTCCAAACACTTTACAGATAGAGTAGGTTTAGACCACACTCTATAATTTACAAGGATCCAACAGTTTTAGTAGTTCCTTCCAGAGCAAGCAACAGTGCGACAGTGGCGAGGAAAAATTCCCTTTTAGGAAGAAACCTCGGACAGACCCAGGCTCCTGGTAGGTAGTGTCTGATGGGCCGGTTTGGGTTGAAATGAATAGTGACAATAACAGTCCCAATAAAAGATACTGGATCAGTGTCTAGAAATAGTAGTTTATAGTATTTCATGGCATAGCAGGACACTGCACCGCAGAGCGTTGCAGGATGTAACAGGGCCTCGCAGGACGTGTAGCAGGACCATGGCAACAGCTGCTACCATGATTTTGGAGCCTCCCTAATCCAAGGAAACATGCTGGGCAAAAAGAACATAAGAACTCTGGGGAATGACTCCCCAGAGCTAGGTTAGTAACAAGCATTTCTGGGACATGGATGCACACAAATGGAAAGATAGAGGAGAGAGGAGTTCAGTGTGTCAAAGGAAGTCCCCTGGCAGTCTAAAACTATAACAGCGTAACTAAGAGAGACAGGGATAAAAGAGGAGCCTCTCTCTAGTTTTACTATATTATTGATTATATGGTAGATGAATCTGACGACTATGACGAGAAGCAGGTGGGCCGGGTTAGGTGGAACGCTGCGACTCATCACTCCCTAACTATACGCTTTATCAAAGAGGAGAGTTTTAAGTTTACTCTTAAATCATTTCTGGAGGATATTTATCAAAAACATTTTTTTTAATCAAAAACAAAGCACCAATAGTCAACTATACAATATCGTCGTAATATTGACATCAAGCAATTTGGTCAAGAATATCGTGATATTTGATTTTCTCTATATCGCCCAGCCCTACTATCAGTTAGCGTTGCTCTGGTTGTTTGTAGCGCTATCCTATTGCGTGCAGAGGGAATTTGAAAGAGAACCGTTTATCCCGCCCCTCGGGAGAAACATCTTAAAGGGTGTCTGACTTGTCAGGCTAGTTATACGCATGTACAACATGCACTTAGTTGCCAGTTTATTAGGTACACTCAGCTAAAACTAATACAGTAGCTGTGGCCACCTCTCTGTATAAAGCACTTCAAATTACATCCTCCAAAAATGATCATATAGCTGATTAAACATCTCTAAAACACTTACAGAACATTATAATCATTAATGATGATTAAAGGGTTTGTTGTAAAACTGTATATATACTGTGAATTTGTGCCTTTTTAAAGGGTGCAGAAATGATAAATCAGTTAACAAAAAGAGAATTGTGCAACATTTTTTTTGCCAATTAATCATTTAAGTAAGTTTTCAAGTAAAAAAACCAAAAAGAAATATTTGCTATTTCCTGCTTCTCAAATTTGAGTTATGCTGGTTTTATTTTTTTATTTCTTGTCACTGTTAATTAAAAAATATTTTGGTTGATGTGTTTAATGTGAAGATGTCACCTTAGTCTCTGGGAAATAGTAATTTTCACATTTTTATTATTTTTATTTCTTTTTACATTTTATAGACTAAACAAAGACAAATAACACATTAATCAAGTATGAAGTAATCATTATTAGTAAAACAATTATTTGTGATCAAATTTTTTTTTTTTACTATATGGGTTGGTGACTGCTCAGCCTCTTATCATCTTTTCTTAATTTTCATAATTTGACTCTTTTCTCTTTCCATCATCGTATCATGTGTCTTCCAGGTTTGCGGGCGTCCCTCCTCCTCTCTGCATTCTTCATGCTGTTAGGAGCAGCTTTAAGGAGCATCCCTCTGACAGACCAGCATTTTAGAAGATGGTAAGACTCCTCTGTCAACATTAAAGTGCTCATGTTATGCTATTTGGCTTTTCCATTTTCCTTTATCGTGTTATATATATATATATTTTTGTGCATGTTATAGGTTTACAAAGTTTAAAAAAAAGCCCAAAGTCCACCCAAAGGGACTTACCATCTCCAAAAGAAAACGCTGTTCACAAACTGCTCCAAACAGCTCCATTGTAGTCCAGCCTTTACTTCCGTGACGAACGTGCGTCACTTTGTAAGACACGTTGTCATGCTTGCCTAGCTGCTGGCGTGGTACACCCTCATACTCTTCTGACTGGCTAGTAGTCCTTTCCTAGGTACTGTGCATGTGTGACTCCAAACAAAGATGTAACTCAACAAAGAGTGAGATGCCTCACTCTGCAGCTAAAAAGAGAGAACAAGGGTGAAAAAAGAGCAGCAATATGTAGTAAACCAAAAACAAGGTGTTTTTTGAAAATGAAACCATGTAAACTTCTTCTGGTCCTCTAAACCTCTAAATACAATTATGAACCTGAAAATAAGCATAATATGAGCACTTAAAGGTACCAGATGGGTCAAGGAGGCAACTGTGATGAATGTTTGAAAGGTTTTGGAATGGAGGCAGAGAGTGACCAATGCTCCCCATAATTTCCATAATTTGATTTATTAGACAAACTTTTCAAACCGAGTGCCAGGACCAGCTATCAGTTTATTGACAAACGAGCTGCTTGCCAAAGTTAGGACCTCTCCATGTCAAAAGAGTTCCTCGTGATTTGTAATGTAGCAGATAAGATTAGTAGATTGGCGGATTAGTCAACTCACAGAAAATAAATCAGACACTGTATTTTATAATTGATTCATTTTTTCAGTCATATTTCAAACTGTTTTTTATTCTTAAAGTGGAATATGATAAACAGACTATCTTTGGGTGTGGACTGGATCAAACATGTATGCATATGTCATGCATATGTCCCTTTGGGTTCTGGGAAATTATAAACAAGACATTTTACAGACAAAGGATTTGTTGATTAATTCAGAAAATAGACAGATTAATCAATATTGAAAAAAGTTGTCTCATTATGACAGTGCGCTAACAGGTACACCATTAGCCATGTTTAGCATCTTAGTTTAGCATGTTAGCATGCTAATATTAGCTAATTAGCACTAAACAAAGTGCAATTGAGCATGATGGGAATTTCATTAATTTTGCAGGTATTTGGTAACACATTTTCAAAAACATTTAAAGGTGCAATATGTAATACTGACAGCTAATGTTTAAAATAGTTACTACAGTACAAATTCAAACATCACGATGGTGATAAATCTAACAAATTGTATGGCAATCCGTCTAACAGTTGTGTAGACATTTTAGTCTGGACCAAAGTGGTGGACAGACAGACCAACGCCACCCATAGCTGCTAACATGCCTAAAAGTATAATCAGCAGGTGCTATATTCAGCTTATTGGTTCTAACCAAGGTCCAGTTTATTTTTCTTCAAAATAGAGACCTGTAACTGGTTAAAGGGACAGACCAAAGGCATGTGGCTGCCAGAGAACAGGATTCAGAGAGACCGCTCATGACTGGGGGGATCCTTTGCTTCTTTTTTCTGTGTGTCTTTGCCGTTGGTTTCCTCCCATATCAGACAGCACTTTGACAGGCCCTATGTGGAAAGCATAAAAGAATCCTATTATTCTTAGTGTTTCATTCTCAACTTTACTCATGAGCTCAGAGAAGGTCATTTCAATTTTAATGTGCCTTTTTAAAAATGTAATTGCATTGAATATTTCTGTGTGGTAATCTGCCTAATGATTACTTTTGGGCTCCACAGTGAGGCAGTACATCATAAAATATCAATACATAGAGGAAATTCTATTTTCACAGAATGAATCGCATATCACTTTCACTCCATGGATTTGAGGATTTTGTGTGGCTTTTAAGAGCAGATAAATCAATTTTGTTTCTCAATTTCTTTCTCTCTGTGTCTCTCCGTGTTTTAGATATAATATGGCATAAGGGTTGTCTGCATTACAGTAAAGTAATGTCATTTTCTGAACTTACCAGAGTGTTGTAGCTGTTATATTATTTGCCTTTACCCACTTAGTCATTATGTCCACATTACTGATGATTAATCATCAAAAATTTCATTGTGTAAATATTTGTATTTATTTGTATTTTTTATTTTTATTGAAGGAATTGCACAATACAGGCTACATCAAACAGTACATTTTTCTTCAAGATTACCCTCACCCACCCTTCCCATACCCGTTTTGGCAGCTAGTGTGTTCACACAGCCAAAAAATAATAATAATAATAATAAAAAATAAATAAAATGAAATGCTATTAATGTACATTCTCACAGCTATGCAACAAAATTACCTTTTCCCTCTCCTTTCCTTCCCTTAAAAAAGTAAACATACATAGAAAAAATAAAAAAGGAAACCGAGAGAAGAAGTAGAAAAAATAAATAAAAAGGTGTCTAATTCTTCCGGCAGATTCCCAAAATATGTCAAAAAAGGGTTGCGTGTAAATATTTTGTGAAAGCACCAGTAGTCAACTCTTAACTATGGTTACAGTATCAATATTGAGGTATGTAGGTCAAAAATATAGTGATATTTGATTTTCTCCATATCGTCCAGCCCTATGTAAAAACCCTAGCTTAAATCAAACTTATCCTCTGGAATTCGTCATTGTTTTTAGTAGAGTTCAGGACGTTGTATGTACCTGGCTGCATCGTAAACCACACTCACAATAATGGACCCTTTTTTATTTCATGGCCTTCCAGTAATTATAAAGGGATCTAGCTGAAGTTGTATTCTTATCTGTAAATCAAAACCCAAATCCAGCTATATTCTACAAACTATTTGTTTTATTGTTTTATCTATTGTGATCCCTTAAAAGAGAACTTCAGCGATTTTTGTATTGCACTTCCAAAAATACCCCAAAAAGTTTTAGTATGTAGTACTGGATCATACATCCCATAACCAACTCAAAAGTGTTGTCTTTAAATTTCCCCTGCCTGGTGAATGACAGTTTTTAAATGTTTAAATCTAACTCAAAACCAGATGACACCACGAGTGGTTATTTGAGCAACATTACACAACTGCTTCCACATGGGAATGCGCAATGTGTAAAATTGGTGGAGTTTCCCCTCTTATGATAGCCTATAGATCTGTGATGGTAGTCAGTGCAACCACAATTGTTGCTTTGTTTTAGGCCCATAAACTTCATGTTCACAACACCTGGTAAATTATGAATGAAGGTGTCTTCACAAACCTCCTGAAAATTTAATTTTTGGCTCATCCTTTGTCCTGACCCTTGTAGAACAACATTCCTTATGCAGCTTAACTTGACATTTGTGAAGCTTTTACTGTAAAGGAGAAATATAGTCAAGTAGAAACAGGGCTGCAAAGTCACAAGAAACATTTTCCTCAACTTGTTTGGATACCAAGAGACAAGATTGATTAGCGGTCAAATGTACACTTCAGCATCAGTGAAGTGCAGTCAGTGCAGTATAAAAACCAGTATTTCCGACAGGCTTTAAGTCTCACCCCTCCTGAATCCAGCCATACAACAGGTCCAGAATATATCAGTTCTTATAGTGGTTGCTAGCGCACTAAATATAAGGTAGACTTGATGCTTCTGTTTTCCCATTAGATGATGACCAACTTTCAGAGCCGTGACCTCAGCTCTTTAGATACAGTATTCAGAGTGAAAAAATGTAAGCCATGATAACATGTTTTACACAGTAATTGTTACTTTGCCTAATTTGCATTTTAAATGTAATAGGTCATAACTCTTGAAGCCGTATTTGAATGGGTGACATGGGGAATTATCTCAGTAAAGTTCAGGCTGATATAACCATGTAGCTCCCTGGATCACCAGTAGATGTCACTTTTTGCTTTGCAGTTGTGGAGATGATGCATTATCAGGCTGGGAAAGCTATGATTAGTAACCTGCTGCTCTGTGTGCCGGCTCTCATAAACAGGATATATTTGTCATATCAGACATATTGGTTTTGATGATGGTTCAGATGACCCGAGAGACAGGGAGGGGGTCTAGCATAACAGTTAAGTCTAGCTGGCTCCAGAACTTTGAATGTGTTAAGTTCAAGGGCATTACAAGAGTGCTCAAACACAGCATTAGAGCTTCCTGCAGCCAGCCCCCTGCAGATCTGTTTTTGTTTCACATGTTGTTTCATGTTTAATAGCCGATTACAATTTATTATCATGACATCATCTTGAGGAAGGGAACCATTTCTTTTGTTCTGAGTTTTTAAGATCTTTTTAGGAAATCAAAGGCAGTTGTGGAAGTTCCTCTCTTGTATAACCAGGATCTTCTTTGTAGCTGTCACGTTTGAAAAATATCTGAGTGTTTGTTGTGTGAAATTGAGATAAGAAGAGAAAAGCCACTGCTGCACCAGTGGTTACTGATTAGACCTTGCTATGATTAGGTATACTCTTAAATCAAAGACATAAAATCCTCAGGCATTCACCCGTTTTCTGGCCCTTTCCTGCATCTCTCTCTCTCTCTCTCTCTCTCTCTCTCTCTCGCATTTAAATATAGACCAGCTGTGTGATTGTGTCTATCATTAAGATCTCAGATTCACTCTCAGGCTGTCGGATTGGCCATGAGTACACACTGTGGGTCCCACAGCAGGCTGTCACATTACTGTGACGATTGCTGTGGTGTCATTTTCAAGACAGAATTGGCCTGGCCTTTTTGTGATGGCAGAATTGGGTTTGTCAGCCCTGGAGGAGAAGCAGTGGCAGGATTTCACCACAGTGCTGGCTTCTTTGTCTGATCCTCGATCAGATTCCGTCTGACAGGGTTCATCAATACTGATTAACTTAATCATCCAGTTGAAAAAACTGCTCCCTTTTTCCTTTCTTTCCTTCTCCTGCCACGCATGCGGCCGCCCCGTGTGACCGCTCATCCTCATGTTACTCACCATCCGTCCTCATCACCTGTCACATTAAAGGCAATTTACGTAGTCCCATCCATCCTGGGAGAAAAAGACCGTTAGACTGGGGACTGAACTTTAAAACTTTAAAGTACTGACCAAACTTTGTGATCCAAAGTTTTAAAGGTGTGAAGTTCTGAAAGCTGTGGTCAAATCGGTCAGATTATGTTATTGTTAATTATATATTTTTTTTATAATGCATTTTATTTACACAAAGTTCTAGTACAGCTTATTGTGTTGAGACAAACTTAAACAATGGTGGACTTTAAAAGATTGGCTTGTTTTTGTTTTGATAAATCTAAAGAAGAATGCTTTTAAAAACTAAGATTGAGACAAAAATATCATTCAGGTCTCTGTACTAAATATGAGCTTGCACTAGGTCACAGAGATGCTGCTTTAAATTACGCATTGTATCTTTGTTGCTTTGATAATCAGACCAACTGGATTTGGAATAATCATGGTGTCTAATGAAGAAGATACAGTAGAGCAGGTGTATCAGTCTGGTACATGAAACATTCCCAGGCCTAAATGAGACTGCAATTACAGGATGTGCTCCAAAACCTGCCATTTGGGCTTGGTTTCCATTCCATTTCAATTTGGCACACAAAATGGAACATGCCAACTTGAATCAAATGTTCTCTGCAAAAGGTAAACAAAATACCATGTGTCATCAAAAATATAGAGTACACATACGTATTTCCCATGATTGTGTTCAGAATTACGTCTGCAGGTAGATGAATAACCAGGTTATTCTGTATTGAGCAATAAAGATGGAGACACATATAAAGAAATTTACAAAGAAAGGAGTGGGATGACTAAACAGTAAGAGCCACAGAGTATTTAGAAGGAGCTGATGTGTAGGCTGAGATGTGGGAAGGAGATCTAGGGTGAACAAAATATTCTCCAATCAATCAGTCACTGACCACTGCACTTTGTATTCTGCCATTTTTTTCTGTTCACCCTAGAAGCAACACCAACGTTAAAGAGAGCTAGAGGGCAGAGAAATGTAAGCACACAGTAGAGACAAACAAACGGTATATGCCTGCTGGAAGTCAGAGGAGTTTGCTTTGTTAAATGTAGGGATCGGTATTGAACCTTAATACTGTCAAAAACATAAAGATGGCATCGGTTTTCCGTTCAAATTTGTAATCTTGTTTACCTATTTTTTGATAACATAGTTCCTGTAATTTCAACATAGATTGCCAGCATTAGACCGTTTATATTTAAGCAAAGTTCATGTATGATTATTAATGTTAAGACATTTAACTTTTTAATTTTCATTTAGACCGTTTTGAAGGTGGCTGAGGGGGTTAAAAGGGGTCTGGTGGCATCAGGAGACATCATCACTCCATCAGCTATTTCTAACAAGTTATTTTAATGAGGCTCATCGCTGCAGCCATGTTTGATTGTCTTTGTTGTTTAACAGTGTAATATTTGATAAAGTGCATTGAAATGGGACCCACACAAAAGAAGGGTTTACAGGGCTTACACCTAAAATTCACTAATATAGTTTTCAGAGTGAAAAAGAGTCCTAGACAATGACAAAAGAGTGAAAAATGTAAAATATGCCACAAAGATGATGATTAGGTTGTTTTCTGAACTTTTAAAGGCATCTGTGGCTCAGGTGGTAGACCAATCTTACCAATTGGAAGGTTGGTGGTGTGATTCCTGACCCTGCAGTCAAATGTCGAAGTGTTCTTGGGCAAGACACTGAACCCTGAACTGTTCCCGATGCGGCGCCATCTGATGAGATGGTTATCTGATCAGCAGGTGGCACCTTCTATGGCAGCCTCGGCCACAGTATATGAATGTGTTCCTGTACTATGTAAAAGCACTTTGAGTAGTCGTTAAGACTAGAAAAGCGCAATTTAAATTTACATTTACAAAACTTGCTTTTTGTGCAATGTCCCTGAAACAGCTGGCAGCTGAAATCTCTCACATGGTCAGTGACGGTGTAAAGTTAAATATAAAGGATCACATTTTCATGAATTTACTGTAGCCTTTCAATGTTATTGCGGGGTGCACACCATTCAGACTCAACCTTTAACACACTAAACCTGGATTTGTCACATCTGGCTAGTTGTTAGCCAGATAAACTTCCACAATTTTAGTGCCTGGTCTCACTATTAGCATATATTAGCCTTATTGTTATTTTTTTTCATTAGTAAGTCACTTTACTGTGGTAAAATAATTTCTTTAAAAGATTGTGAACCTCACGCTCATCACAAGATTGTAATTGTTGATATTTGCTGTTCAGAACAAAGTGCAGTACAGATGTCTTAACACACTCCTTTATCACAGTGTCATGGGTGATTCTGTTTTTTCTTTGTGTGATGTTATTCGTGAAGAATTTAAGCTATTTTCTCCTGCTGTTTCTGTCATAGGATGATACACGTAGGTCAGCTTCTCAATGGTTTAGCTGGCCCAACCATAATGAGCGCCGGCCCCTTCCTCTCCACCACATGGTTCGCCCCTGACCAGAGAGCCACTGCAACTGCAGTGGCCTCACTCTTCTCCTACCTGGGGAGCGCTGCTTCATTTGTAATAGGACCTCTGATTGTGCCAGCCCCCAACGACACCCAAGCAGCAACCACGATGGTAGCAGCAGTTACCGACAGCTCCATCCGGGACAGAATCCAGCTGGTTATGTATGCAGGTATTAACAGCAAGCGGAAAAAAACCTCTGAGGGCATGGAGGATCAATAGCACATCATTTTGACATCATGTCAGCTCCGTCAAGGGACAAAATACAATCAGGCGAGGGGACCCAAGAATTATACAGAAACACCAAAAAAACAAAAAACAATTATAATGTTCAGAACCGCCCCTCTAAAAAATAGATTGCTGAAACTGTTATGCTTAACTGATTCAGAAAATTAAAAGGACGCTGAAAAGAGAAACGAGCATGCTGTAATAGATTGAGGCTGCAGTTTTTGTTTAACCTAAGGTAGTATTGTTATTCATTTTAAAGGACAAAGCAGGCACCTTTTTGGGAACCAAAAGTTTTGGAGGTCAAAATCCAAACAACAGATCAATGTGAGTGGGAATGCAACTCTGTCAAGGAGAAATGGGCAGCTGTTGCTCAATCCATATTTGATGTCAAGAAAGAGCAATAGAGCTAAAATAATCAAACCGTGTGACTAAAAGACTCTATGGCTAGTTATCCATTATGTTCATTGCAGGTATGGTTTCAGAGAACTTTTATATATGTCACAGTGACCTTTTTTTTAAAATGTCAAAATAATCTATGAAATAACTTGTACGTCTCTTTTATCTGTGTTGCTGTGCTCGAGCAGAGTTGGCTGCAATCGCTGTGCTTTTTGCGGCTGTCCTGCTGTATTTCCCATCACGCCCACCGATGCCTCCCAGTGTGGCCGCTGCAAGCCAGAGACTCAGTTACAGGAGCAGCATCTGCAGACTTCTTAGGTAAAACACACACACACACACACACACCCCTTGTGTCAGTACATTATTGAGTATGCCTAACTTGATGTGTCCTTGATTCAACTTGGGTTAAGATGTGTAAAGCAAGTGAAACTTGCATTTGAAATTAGTTTCAGGTGCTGTTATGTTTTTTGACTTCATAAGAAAGCGGTCAAGAGCATATTTCTGCAGCATCTTCAATGCTCTCCAACTGCTGTGTCTACAAATCTATTAGGTCTAGTTTGGTTTCTTATTTGCTGATGTATTGTGCTTCTTGGAAAGTTAAAGTGACAGAATATTGCGCTGGAAAAGGATTTGGAATCTTAATGAAGGGGTCTGCCATGCACCATCTGCTTGGGTTGTTATCAAAGCAACCTCAGCCTTCCCTCTAGATTAATTACTAAGATATATAAAAAAACGGGTTGCTTTTGAAAACTACATCATCCCCCTGCATCTCTCTCATCAGGGTCAGTGGTCAATGTGTTCCAAAAACCCCACTGATGCATGTGGTTAGAGAGAGAGATGGTCTATTATGACAAGGTCCTGAATCTCAATAGTTGAATGCACTTATTGATGTTTCATTACCTTTTTGTTTTTTTCCTCCTAGGGAAAGACATAAGGGACGAGCTAAGATGATTCAATCACACTTCACTATAACACTGCAACACCACCCATCACTACACACCGCCTCACTTTCCACCAAGGCAATATTTGTCCTCCAAGCCATGAGGAAACAGCATATTGCCTGAGGAGCAAGTGATGTGCCTTTTGCCTAGCTTGTTGAGGAATGATGCCTGTGACAGTGGCCAGGGATTATGGGGTTGGAGAAGGGACAGGAAAAGCTGGGCGATGGTAACCGGGGAGTTGGCGTAGCTTTGTTAGCTATACTCGGTCCCTTGCTGTACAAAATAGCTTCACTACTGTGCCAAGCTGACCAGCACAGAGAGGCTCAATTCCCTGTGAGAGCTCCCTCAGTTAGGTGACAGGGACCCTCAGTTAGGTGACAGGGACCAATCTGATATCACACACACACAAACACACACACACACACAGACTGGCCAACTTAACTAGGCCATCCAGTTTCTGTTCCACTTGTGATAGGCAGCCTTCCAGTGACCTGTTTGGCCAATGATGTATCTCGGTCCAGCAGCATCAAGCCTAAGAATTCTCCTGTTGGGGCTGGACATGGAACAAGAAAAGTTACTTTTGAGTCTTTGTCTTCATGTGTACTCATACAGATGGTAGACAAAATAATGTAAACACTTTAGGAAAAAGGAATGCAATCCTAAAGAGCCACAAATTAACATTTTTATATTAAAATGCCCTCATAAATCCACTGTATGATTCAGTGCGTAACATCGGAGTAACTGGTTAGCCAGTGAGAAAATGTGTTATACCTGATCTGTTTAATAAGGTCAGTATCGGCCCTTATACCGAACTGGCAGATTGGATTGGTTTGTATGTAAAAGCTGACAAAATGCAAACTTGCATGTGGTAGCACACTAGTCAGTAAGTTTGCCTGATATATACCCATAGATGGATCTGTTCATCCATTTAGCCTGTCAGGGTCTGAGCATTGGTTAATGATTTTCAGCTTGATGAGTGCTTCCAGCTGTTCACATCTGCTTCCACAGCAGCAGTCTAATTGGAAGCCTTGAATGTCGCTGCACAAGGTGTAACGTTATCATTGTATTCTGATCACAGTGTGAGGGAATACTAACCGCCCAAAGCCTGAGTATTGATGATCCCTCCCACGCCAGTCTAAAGTGAGCCATACTCACTTTAGCTTTGGAAGTTGTCACCTTGATGCATTGATCTCTAGCCGGGTCTGCCAAGGACAAATGGCACTTAGCTGATGATGCCGCCAGCTTTCAGACTTCTTCGGAAATATTTCATCACCAGCAGGAAAGGAAAAGAAAAAGTCCCCTTTCTTACAGAGTAGCTAGTGTCTGCTTGCTCACATTTAGTTATTTAAATAAGTTCCCAGACGAGGAAAAAGGTGCATGGATATTGATTTCCTGCTGTTATGGCAAGGGCAAGGTTAATGAAAAGGGTGCTGGGAGGAAAGCACAGAGAGTGCACAATCACATGGCTTTTTATGACTGTCCCTCCATACTCTCCTCAAGGCCAAGTAGCTTCATACTGCTTAATACAAGACAGGCCTGCAGCAGGGAGACGGCTGTGTTTGTTTTTCTGTGGAGAAAAAGCATTCTGTGAATAAAAGAGATTAATTGTCTGAAGGGCCCCAATGTCAGGAAAGGGAAAAGGGTGTACAGCAACAGAGATTTTGCTGTACAGGATATGTGTCTTGGGACAAGTTCCCCCCCATAGTTTGCAAGTGAAAGACCAAGTTAAAGCGTGTGTGTGAACGGTATCTGTTTGTGTGCTGAGCGTTTGATGCCATAGTAGGGATGCAGGAGGCCCAAGGTGTTCTCCAGATGTCCCCTCATGATACCGCTCAGGATATTGCCTGCATTATAATGAATGTGACAGAGGAAGAATAAATGCTGGAGTTCAACAGTGTCCATCAACAGAAAAGAGGAGAGCAGGAAAATAAAACAATCTATGAATCTGATGCATGCTCGGCCAGCCTTGCCTTATTTGTCAGACGCTGATTCAATGATTCTAATCATATTGTTGGGGTTGAGGAGGTGACAATGATTTAAATCAGCATGCCACTTCATTGAGTCAAAGGTGATTAATGTGGGTGTTCCAAGTGAATGGAATTGGGTTGCATGTAATTGGTGGGGTGCCATTAGACTGCATATCCATACATAACTAAGCATATGGCGGTATCTTCCATTTGATCACAGACACGTAGACTCGTAGCAGACCCTGCAGCAAAATGTTTGTAGTCTGAAGCCAGTCATGCCAGCTAGCAGAGGGTGCGTGTCGCTTGTTTGTACAGTTGAATTTCAGTTGATAACTTGATAAGCAGCTGTCAGTTGACAATACAACTTAACTAGAGTTGAAGAGATAAGCTGCTTTATCAACTGATTAATGGACAGAAAAGTAGTGTGCAAAAGTTTTATAATCAATAGTTTATCATGCCAAACATTCTCACGCTTCAAAGCTTTAGTACAAAACCTTTTTGATATTAATGAACGTCTGTTACATTCAAGCCATTGCCAAATGAGTTGATACAAAGCTAATTAAGAATATCAGCTTCACAAAACTCTCTCAGGATTTTCAGAAGATTGTATTGTCCGCCGACTTTCCCGCTCAGAAACTCGAGAAGATAATTACCTCTTCTGAAGAGTCCATCATGTTTTTTTAATCCTCCGTGTCCTCCTTGCATACTAGCTACTGTGTGGAGGAGGGGTGGGGGCGTGTGCGCGATCACGGAAGGCTTGTATCATGTGGACGTGTCGACAGTGGTTGTCATTTTTTAGAATTCCTCATGGGGGAGAAAGAAACTATGCACTATAGCTTTAACTTTGCAAATTTAAACACTTTCTGTCTTAAACTTTGTAATATTGTTGTAAATTGAATATATTTTGGTTTTAACATTTACTGTAATTGTTGGTACGACAAAACAAGCAATTTCACCGTGGGGTCTAGAAATGTTTTTATAGACTAATTGCTGGACCACTCACTCTAGATCAATCACTAGACAAAAAAATAATTGTAGGAAACTGTGATACATGCATTAACAAAAACACTTTTCATCCTCTCCCCCTATTTTCACTGAATAGTCTGAACTGATACAGAACACTGAAGATCGTTCCATTAGACTGTGAAACTGGAATATGGCATTTAAACCGAGATCTAAAGATTGAATATGTTCTATACTTTTCAGTCTCAATTATTGACTTATCAAATGAATACACATCACACTCTGTTGAGCTATGTGTGACCATGTGGAGCATTTAGAGTATTTTTAACAATCACAAACACCCATAGCTTTAGACTGTAACATTTAGATATAGGTGCATGGTGTCCTCTCTGATACCTCACAGCTTTGCATGCGTCCCTGCGTGTATGTGTAAAGTGACAGTATACTGTGGGCTAGTAAAGAGAACTGGAGCTGATGACAGGCCTCCAAACACCAGTGAACAAAAGGGAAGGGAGACATTCCATTATGCTGCTTTCAGTGTTTCATCTTAGGCCAGTGCTGTTAGGATGTAGGACATTTTTGGTTTTTAGTTGTAACTATGAAATCCTTTATGACTCTGTGGAGGGTATCCTCTGGATTAGAATCAACCGCCAAACATCACCTGTGCAGTCAAGGAGTCTTCGGCACACTTCTATAAATATCAGAATATGTCCCCCTTTGTTATAATGACAGACTTTAACAGCTAAGGTGAAAATACTGTCTGTTGGAATGATTGAAAGAGGGAAAACAGAATGTAGTAGATTCCTCATAAAATCCATATAGAGAGCTGCCTATTTAGTTTTGCAATTTGAGCAAAATACTGCATTTTAAATTGAAGAAACTTTTTCAATAATCATTGATATGTTACATATTGGTGCCCATGAAAAGTGATTGGGCTATTTGAGAAGTAAGGAACCCTTTTACCCAGTGAACAGCAATAGGAAATGCTTACAAAATGATCTTACCATTCTGTTTTCGAAGAACATACATGGGTGTAGTTAATAAATAAACCAGAGGGAAACAAAACAACAACCTGCTGTCTTTTCACAAAATGTTACGTCCAGCATATTAGTTAGGATATCAGGACACATTAGGCATGTAGTTTTGCATAGACAAACCTGGTTAAATAAGTCACCCATAGTCACATCTTAAAGAGAATCAGTACACAAACAATTTGCTTTTAATGTTTTTAATGAAGGTTCAGTGTGCTATCTTGATTCTCCAATTTGCCCCCTTTAGTAACCTGCGGTTCCTGATGATTGCATTGGCCTATGCAGTCCCAACAGGAGTGATTGCTGGCTGGGCAGGAGTCCTCGACATGGTACTTACACCAGCCAATGTCAGCCAGGTAAGACACACACACACACACACACACACACACACACACACACACACACACACACACACACCTCTAGTTTTCATCTTGACCGGTTTAGGTGGATACATTGCAATGAGTATGAAAGTGATACAGAGACTTGCCTTTCAGTTTACCAGGTTTATTTTCCCATTTAAAAAAAAAAAAAAAAAGAACCTCCATTGTGCCAGCATTGGCATTTTGAAAAGCTTTCTACATCTGTAGCCCACTTAAATGAATGGTGGGATGAATAGCTGAAAAGGTTTCTCTTCAGTCTTGTTGCATCTTGAAATACTTTTCAGAAACTTGTAATGTCTTCTTCGAAAGATGCTTGTCCAGGTGATGCTTTTTAACGTCAGTGCACAGAAGGCATGCATTGTATTTTAAAGCAGATCTGAAATACTGAAGATGTTGAGGGATAATTAACCCTAAGGCTTCTGTACTAACACGAGAAGTGGATTTCGGTGTAGAAAGCCCTCCAGACACTTTACTGCAGTAGTTTATTAACTCGCTCAGAAGGAAGGAGGAAATCTCTTTCTGTTTTCTACCCATTGAATGTCTATCGGAGCTTCTGTCCATCTTTTGCGAAGAGCCCAATGAGTTGGAAATTACTATTTGCATTAATGCTCGCCATCTTTAGTGTGAGACAGACCAAAGACAAATACATTTTGAGTTGGGCTGGGAGTGTGGTGCAGCTTAGAGAAAAAACTCTGTATAGTTTGCATCTTCCAGGTCTCTACACAGCAGTAGGGAAAATCTTTTCAAGGTTATCATCAGGCAGGTGCTGCTGGAGAGGAGATCACACAGAGACAGAGGGTGAGACACTTCACATCATACATCTATCTTTATACCTCAGTGAAGAGGTAGTAGAGCGCATACCTAATTGTTCTTAGATTTCATTTTTTGTTTTCAAAAGGTTTTTTATCTCTCTTTTCTTTTATCCATGCTTGTTAAGAAGATAAAAAGATTAAGAATAAAAGTGTGTTGAGATGAGTTACAGCATATCCCTAGGGTGCAAAACTTTGAGCCCTTAAAAAAATAAATGAAACGGCTAGATGTGCATCTGGTGGAGGAGTACTAATGTTGCAGAAGATTTCTGAAAGGTGTCATTGTTCTTCATGCATAGAGATGTTAGTTATTAAAGCCAATTGAACAGAGGAAGAGCAAATACTGCATCTTCTTTTTGTTTAATCTCACCTTGAACCCACAGACCCAACTCCCAGCTTTAACTCATCCTGGTTTCCTATCTGCTGTAAGCTTTGTTAATTCAGATTCAAACACAGCACATAAAGATGTTAAGGGGGAGAAATGAGCATTTCATACAAACACAAGATGCAATGTGTGTATATATAGTCTGTTTTTCTTTTTTTATCCCTCCACCCCCATGCATTTTCATTTGAACACATATTTCCTGCTTTGCTCTTTCCCCATGCTCTTTTAAAAAGTTACTGAGTCTGACTGTTTCTCTGGTGATTTAAAGTGTGTGATAAGATCCTCGGCCCAAGGTACAATTAATAGCAAAATATCCATTTCATACTTTCTATTAATGTCCTCATGCTTTCCTATAAGTTGTTCATGTAGGTGCAAATGGTGGTTACATGCAGGCGTACTCACAAAAATGCGTGTATACTTTGGTACTCCTTTCTTTTGCTGATACCTGCTACATTGTACTGCTGCCATTGCTATTCTGTGTGTGTAGCCTGTTTCAGCCTGTTATGGTACAAAGTATACCTCCAGTTAGTCCTATCTATGCTGACCAGATCCTGCTCCGAATGGGCAGGATGCAAGTATCATTTTTCACCTAAGTGCACCACTTACATCCTGTCGCACTCCCTTCATTTCTGCACAGCAGGTTTTGATGTAAGGCATCCCACCTACGTGCCAACTTTCAGCCATCGTAGTTTATTTCCACTGTCTGCCTAGTGGCACATTTCTGCCTACTTTTTGGAGGTCTCCCTTTCCTGTCCATCTCTTCTCCATCTCATGGCAGCAGGTCTGGTGCTGCATGCTGTCATACTTATACCGTATCCAATAATGGCATCTGTATTGTAGATGTCAAATGTTGTTTTCAGTTTTCTAAAGTGCATACCGTTTGACAACGTTGCTTAACCTCTGTTTCATATAGTCATTTATCCCCCAGATCTTGTTTCATCTCTTATCTGCACACTGATCTATGTCAACTTCTTTTCTTTCAGCTATTTCTTCAGGGTTCCTTTCCCTTAATATAGATTCTTCTGTCATCTGTTTTCACAGCTAGTCATGCGGTCTGATCGAGATTTAAAGCATGAGTGGCAACTACCATTCTCGGTGTTAAAGCCTAATGCTGGACCCCATATCAGCTTTTGCTCTCATTTTGGAGAGAAACTTGATTTTGAGTGCAAGGCAAACACATGGGGGGCGACACTAGGTGAGGAAAGACGAGGGTGGTAAAGTATACAGATTCAAGCACTTTGGGGGACTCTCTTTTACTTCACGTTGACATAGCATTTTAAAGGATTGTCCTTGCCTGGAACAGGGTAGAGCTGCAAATATTAATCAACCAATTATTATAATTGTATTTTTTTAAGAAAGAAAAGTCCAAATTCTCTGATTCCAGTTTCTTGAATGTGAATTTAGTTTCTTTACTCCTCTGTGACTGAATATCTTTGAGTTGTGGACAAAAGAAGACATTTGAGGACCTCATCTTGAGCTTTGGAAAACACTGATCCACAGTTTTCTGACAACTTATCGCCAAAACGAAAGAGGTATTCGTTTAATCAAGAAAATAATCGATGAGTTAATCGATCATGAAAATAATCATTAGTTGCAGCCCTAGAACAGGGCATCCAAGTTTCCCTCTTGAATCAGAGGTCGGGGACAGTGCCTGGATGGTCACACCTAAGATTTAGAGCAATATGAATTTTTATCTTGGCTTTGTAACAGTGTACCAGCTTTTTCTAGTTCAAATACTGGAGGGGTTTGAAAGAGTTTTCCCAGTTTGATCCAATCTACATGAGTGAGAGCTGTGTGCATATTCTTGGCAGAAAATCAATCAGCAGATTATTGGAGTCCAGAGGGTTTGTACCTTTTGTCAATTCTGTTTTTGATTTTCCTATAAAGAATCTCTAGATAAAGCAGAGAAATGAAGAGTGTACAAGTAATGACTTTAGGTTTGCATTTATGCTTTTTGTCAATGATTTAGTTCTTTTGGCGTCTTGCACACACTAGGTGGCTTCCAGCTGAGTATAAAGTCATACAGATGAGAAATGGCAACCTACAAGTCCAAGGCTAGGGTTCTCTGCCAGGTGTATATACCCCTTTTGGAGTTGCTGAGAGGGTTGCTGCCAGACGTAAGAGTTTAGTGGAGCATAGCAGCCATTAGAAGTACTGCCTCTCCCTTTTCCACACTGATTTTAGCCCTGCATACAGGGTGTTTTTTTTTTTTTTACAGAATCACATCTCAGTGGTTGCGTTGCCATCCTTGTTTCAATTTTGTGCTTGAGATTGTGCATTATTCTCAAATTCAGTCAGCCTGTTTGTCCTTTCTGCAGTTATACAATTTTGACAGCACGCTCTCCACTGTGTTTGTGATAAGTAGGATGTGGGAGTGGGGATTAGACCAGGACAAGAGCCATTAAATGACAATATAATGCTGAAAGAATAAATGGTCAGACACAGGCAAAGGTGTAATAATGTAATGCCTTCTGGATAAGACTCAGTAAACTGGTGCCTCACAGTGCTCAATTGTTTCCTTAATAGAGAGTTGCTATATAGAATTCACAGAAATACAAGCCTTATCCAATGTGTACGGCTTCTTTTAGTTTAATTGTTGTTTTGTATTCCCTTATAAAATCACTTGAGCACTGTTTAACATTAATCTGAATGCATGGTTTGTCTTCAAATGGAACACTTCCTTGCAATTAAAGGCTGTTTTGTGGATTTTCTAGGATTACATGAAGGGCGTTGGTGTAGGAATAGCATGTAGAAACAAAGCTAATGATAAGGTTCTTGATTTTTGGCTAAAAATGGCTTTTAACAAGATATTGAAAGAGAGTTGGTGAAAACAAACATGTTTATGTGTCAAGAGCCTTGACTCCTGTCCTTTTCTTACCCTTACACCAGTCATCTCCAGCTTACTGACTTAATCGCAATAAAGCAGACAGGGTTGTAAGACACTAAGAATACCGCAGTTAATTTACTCACCACCCGCACATAAAACAGTTCTTTGCATCTCAGAATTGAAATGGCTTGGCAAACAATTTGTGTTTAGCTTTCTAAATTGGTGTACAAAGTGATGTGACATAATATGCCTTAGAAACCCTGGTGCTGTGCAGCCTACATAGATGATAAGCACAGCAGTCATAAGTGCCATGGGTTTGTGGGTGTTTTATAATCCTTGTTTGATCCTTGTCGTTTTTGGAGGGGGGTTGATGTCGTTCACCTCACCAAGCTGCCTTGCTTGGTCTTACAGAAGACTGGTACCCGCACAGAAAATATTATGACATTTTGACATTCATCACTTACTAAGCCAGAAGATATTTTAAGTTTAATAATAGTAATTTAATAGTCCACTTTTCTTCATTATGGACTTTCATGACAGGGCGATGGAGACTATGATTAAGCAAAAAGCATCAGATCCTACTTAAGATTCTGCTCCCTTGCTGTCTCATACTCCATCTGGTTGGATTTGGTTGAATATGAGTTATTGCCTTGGGGAGATTGATGGGAACCAAACACCTTCATTGGCACACGGAGACATTCTTGCCTGGATGCCACACACTGATTGGTTTTGTGTTTGTGTGCACATGTGCTGCACTTTACCTCATATTGATTCTGCTGCAGTCTCTTGGCCATAACATCCTTTCTCTTGACTCTAAGACCCAGTGTATGCGTTGGCCTTCATCCGTGTAAATAAGTAAAGACAACAATCCCACATACACACAAACCCACCCAACTGCTCTAATAGAACTGCTGCATGGCAATTTACCAGACACACTGACTGACGGGCCTTGACAGACTTCAGACACTTAGTGCCTACTCTCTGTCTAGCTATGTCCTCACAGTCACAGGCTGCACTACTGTTGAACTCTGAATAACCTTCTCTTCTCCTTTTTTCTTACTTTCTTCCACTCTACCCTACAATCTCCTGTTCTTTTCTAATACAGGTGGACGCAGGCTGGATTGGGTTCTGGTCGATTGTTGGTGGATGTGTGTTTGGAGTGGCAATGGCCAGGTAAGCTACTGTATACCTAGCTGTTTTTTATTGTGTAAATTCTCACATGCCGGGATCATTGAATATGGATTTATAGTCAAAAGAAAATAGTGACGCATGATTGTGCAAGCAAGTGCAGACTACTATAACATGCATATCTGGACCACTCATGTGATTCAGATCATCTCTACAGTTTAATGAGCTTTTTAATTAACATCTCCCACAAACAAACTCCATTAACCTGGGTAACCTATATGCAGCCTTCTCATCCATGTTATTCTTTGACTTTCTCATTGTATAGCTGTTGAATATGGTTTGCAGGGACTTTAAAAAGTGACATGAATGCAGTGCCGCTCTTACCTGGTTCTAGACTTCTAAATTGCCTCCATCATCTCATATTTTTTTCAATGTTTAAGTGAAAACAAAACGGCAATTTAATTTGATTATCAGGCTAATACTGCCCAGCTTAGCAACAACTCGATGGACCCGGTGAGACATCAAATTAGAAAATAAGCATTTACTGCAACCCCCTAATTAACATTTCCAGAACTTCTTTGCAGCTGAATCTTACGATGGTCAGAATATCAGCCACACAGTCACCACAATATTTAGGACCGTTAACAACCTCGCCTGCTTGGGAAAACCTGTGAAATAAGTGTTTAGATCACTTAATTTTACACTGTTTGCTTAAAATTCAAGCATAAGAGTCAAACTGCATGATGTAACCTAAAATCCAAATCACGATTAATTGCACATTCTACCTCGGTAACAATAAATGAACGATAATTAATCATGTTGTTCTAAATCATCTTTTTTTGAATCCAGACAACGGATACTGCGTTTTTTTGGGGAACAAGTTGCTCAGTTGACTTTGACTTGGTGTGTTTCCATGCAGCTGACTGGTCTGGGCAAAGTCATGTGACTATACACCTGGTAGAATGTTTTTAAGGAGAAAGTAGGCCTATAAACCCAAATAAATTATCTAAATTTTCGTTATGGGAAAAATATGTTGATAACACCATCAGAATTTTGATTAATCGTTGATTAATCATCCAGCCCTAGTTTGAGTCATTTGTTATGAAAAAATCACTGATTCTAGCTTTTGAATGTAAATAATATCTAGTTTCTTCATTCCTTCCTTCAAAACAACACATTTGAGGATGTTGCCTTACATTTTGTAGATTAAACAACTAATCGATTTAATTGAGAAAATAATCCTCAGAGCAACCGACAAGTAAAAAATATGGCTAGTTTTGGCCCTATTATGTTGCAACGTAACACAAAAAACTGTAGTTAGTAAGAAGTGTCCTTTAATTGATAAAGCATGGAAAAAATCAATCCATGTTTTGTTTAATAGCGTTGGCTGTGCCCCTGCTACCTCACAAACAAGATTAGAACTAATGCCTTTGAATTTTCCTCACAGTGGAATAGCTCTGGTCACTTGGTATGCATACCGTATGTGTTGTACTTCAGTATATCCCCCTGACTCTAGGGAAGCTGGATTGTTTATAACATTATTAATAACTATTTAATCTTATCTAAAGAACAGTTGAAGGTTAAATTGAGGTCAAGGAAGGTGTCTACTCATCTACTCTCTTTTAATATATGATCTGATCCAGTGACACAACGATAGAGTGGGGGGAATAGATGCTAATGCAACAGCCATTTCACCTCCATTGATAGATAGGGAGCTACACCGCAAAAACAAAGTGTGGAGTCTGCAAAAGCAAGAGATTCATTCCTGTACCGACCAATATATGTTTATCGCAGACTGAGGCCCAATCAGCATTTCCAGCCAGGCACACTATTTTCTTAAAGCTGTAATCAGGGAAATGAGCCCATAACTCCCACTGTTAATCAATGAAGCTGTTTGCAGCACAAGATGAAAGTGTATGTAAACAGAGCTGTTGAATTATTGGTGTTGATTACATATATTCTGAGCCACTGGAGGGATTGATTAGTCTGTCTTTTGTGCAACAGCTGAAAGTTAAATAAAATTCTGCTTTAACAATTGGCTATATGTCATTTGCTCTCATTTATAACTGTTGAAAGGTACTAAAGGTGGTTGGTAAGGTATGGGTGTGGGTAGCAATATGCATTTGGTTTCAATTTAGACTCCTGGGTTCAAAAGTAACATGTTACATTTTTCAGTAATTAACAAAAGGGAACAGACTTTCTCATTAATTATCATCAGCCACCGGGCTGATAGCCATTGGGAGATAGGCCCCCAGATGCAATCTGACAATCTTCAATCAATCTTTTTATTAGAGAAATGTTTTTAAAACAGCAGCAACAGAAGAAATTCAACAGTATATTTAGTTTCTTCTTTCTCTCCCTACTCCCTTATAACTAAATGCTGCCTCTTTCTGCATTTTCCTTCTTTTCAACAACTTTCTGCAATATGGAATCATTAGATTCTTTCCTAGGAAAGCTTGTGGAATTGAACTGAGTAGACAGCCGTCTTTGTCCCTTGTCTCACCCACTAGTAGCCTTTTTAAGATGTTAACGTCAAGATGTGACTTATTATTTGCCATTAGCTGTCCCTCTCCCTCAAGCTAGCACAGTACTGCGCCAGTGCTAAGCACAGTTTGCCACAGAAGTCAGAAAATTGCCTCCTTTAAATGTTTTTTTGTGCTGCAGGTGTTGCAGTTTGTCATTTTAAGTGGCTCATACTCCTGCAAAGCTAAATGTCTTGGGGGATTAGTATTTACCATTTTCCACAAAAAAACACTGGCTGCTTGTAAACATTATATTTCTGTGTCTTGCTGATGGACAGTTGAATGGCAGGGAGATTCATGCAGCAGGTTCAATTAGTGGTGGATGCTCCAAGGTGTGGCATTTGACAAAAACAATCTGAGCGCTGTCAATTTGTGTGGCTCAGACAGAAGCTGGTTGGACAACAGTTGCACGCTGTATGCTTTTCTTCACAGATTAAAGAGGATTAAATTATAACTAACAAGCGTCTCTTTTTATCTTCCCATTACAAGCCCCAGGAAAAGAGTGTGTGTGTGTGTGGGGGGGGGGGGGTGTGTTGTTGTTCAGGACCAGGTTATCCTCCTTCATAAGGTCTGAGCCAGACAATATTCCAGGTTAATGAGATGAGATGGATGGAGCAAACACAAATGAGCCACTGCCTAATTTGTTTTTCCTGCAAACAGGGACAATCTGTGATTGCATGCTGGTCATCATATTGTACTGTCTATCTATTTGGTTATTTACTGCATGCCCTTCACTAAAAACGTAGACAGACTTAATATATATTGTCATACTGAAGATGAAATTTCATCATTCCCCGTAGGCACTGTGAGAGCAGAAAATGTAATCTGATTCTACATGACTTAAATGATGCTATCTTTATGATCAATAAATCCTGTTAGAGCAGTGTAAAAGATAGACTTTTAATTCTGCCGTATCTCATGAGATGACATGACACTCTTTGCTCATTGAGTACTGTGACACTGCTCTGAATTACATTAATGGAGGCATGCAAACCTTGTGTTTCTTCTTCAATATTATTCTGGAATCTTCTGGAACACCAAACCCGGTTAGGTGATTTATTACTTTCCGACTTCCTTACTGTCCTAACCCAGCTCGTGGGACATGTCAAAAACTTGAACGGACACAGAGTGCCAAATAGTTATTTATTATAACAAAATATTATACATTAAAAAACACATTCAATTAAGGTGTGTATGTCAGTGTCACTGTAGTTTGTAACACATATTACTAATGAGTAAATCACTTAATTGCTTCAGAGTAATAAGATATACACCTAAACAAGCATTTCTAGTAGCATTGACTGTTGGGTTTGGTAATTGTAGAATTTGTACAATTAGAGCTGACCTTAACCTTTAAAAACATGATAATAGGATATGTATATTGTGATATGTATTAGCCAACTGTAAGCCAGTGGTTTTCAAACAAACTGTGTTCAGTTGTATTTGTTAAAATCAGACTGTGTCATGCACCTGACTTAATTGGCCAATTAGTGACCAAGTGCTTTATCAAGTGGATTCAGGGGCCATCGGTTAGTATAGGAAATAAGCTACTTATGGTGGTCCTGCTTAGAGCATCAGATTTGGAATTGATGCAGGAAAGTACCCTGTGATCCTCTCCGCAAAGAGATGATGTTTGGCTGGGGGGAGGCTGAGGATTTCAAGCCTCTCTGGCACAGGGGGTAGTTGAAGGGTTGAGCCACTCAGTGGCAGATGGGTGATGCAGATTTGAGTTGTGTAGCTGTGGGCAAAGAAACCAAACATGTTTGTGTGTAGTGGCAAGTGCTTGGCCCTCTAATTAGAATGTATTTTCTAGTGCAACCAACTCATTCTTTTAAACAGAAATATGACAGCTTTAGATCTGTTTACTAGAAAAGGCCAACAACATTCATTATGTTATCCCAAGTTACCCGTAGCCTGCTCTAAATTCTCTAACAGTGATCTGGAGTCATGATGTAGGAATTCAGAATGTGTCCTGTGAACATGGGGGCAATGGATTGAGACTGGGACTGACTGTGCAGCTCATGAAACCCCAGGAGACATTGATCTTGTGTAAAAATGCCATGGCATTTTTTTTAATGTGTTGAGTTTTATTTAAAAGCTACTGTCTCCAGACTTGTAAAAATCAGAAAACAGAGTGACTGAAAGAAGATGGGATAATGGACAACAACTTAGAGTTTAGGAAAGAGTGCAGAAAAAAAACACAAAAATGGCCAAAAGGAGAAAAATAATGTTTCGTATACTATATACACATGATCTAATAAGACATACTGTACATAAAATAATTAGGTAAAACACATAAAGGCTGTTCATCTACTTTATCATATTACATCTGACTACCTCATGTTCTCCACCTTTAAACATGACTGAGCCTCTGACATGGAGGATCACTGTGAGAGAAGGTGACTCAGCATGTTTAAGGGTTAAGCATGGAATGACTACACAATAAAAACCTCAGCAGACTAAACATATTATTAAAACTTGTGTGTGACAAATACTGCAATCTCAAAATCCAACAAATTCAGATTTATATGTATATTGTTTTTAAATCACGAATGACAATGTACATAAAAAAATGGTTGCATCGAGATGCGTCGAGAGGCATCGATAATCGGTTTAGAACCAAATCACCAAACTTCACAACCTAGCTGAACTAATCAGCCTTTTACAACACTTGTTTTTATGCTTCCATTAAGTTCATTCATCCCTATTTTCTTAAGCATCTTGTCTGAGCAACAAAACAAAAGTAATTAGTGTCTTTCTTTGCTACAGGCTTCTGTAGCTTCATCTAATCTTTCACATGAATGCCTATGCATACCCAGAGGAGCAGAGAGGAGTTAATGAACTATGAGGGTTTAGAGAGGCCTACAAAGAGAAACCACAGGGCTCAAGAGAGAGAGTTTGGTGGCCCGTCTTCCACAATATATTAAAATCCGCCTTCTTAGCTGGTGAAACAAATTGAATCAACTTTTGGAGTAGTGTCTCTGCTTGTGTAATTACAAGTACAACTGGTGCACCCAGAAACAATTGGGAGAAGGAAATGATCTAGCCTTTCTCTGAAACAATGCATGTCTCTGATAAAAAATGATGACACAAATCACAGACGAAGAAGTAGACCTGTAGAAATTGCATTGCTGCTGATTTATGAAGGATGCCTCTAGTTTCTGAAGCACTTGGCTTTATTCACTTGAGTAATTTGTTTGCCTTTTGTCCTGGCGTATTTCAGGATCCTTATCTTGATGTGCTTTTTCTTAGTGATGTTTTTATACAGTAAATTGTTCTTTCTCCTTCTTCCCACCCTCTCCCAGGTTTGCAGACTCCATTCGGGGGATGCTGAAACTGATCCTGGTGCTGATGCTGGCAGGAGCCTCACTGTCCTCTACCTGGTTCACACTAACCTGTCTGAGCACGTTCACTCACCTCCCCTCCACTGCAGGTAGGTCTACAGCACATCACTGTCAAGGTGACATTGCATACAGGCAGTGCAGCTGGGACACTCTGATATAAGCCAGAGGCAAAATGAATTCATTGGGCAGTTCAGGGGTCTTTCTCGATTTGATTAGCCAAATAAAGGAGAATCCACTCTGAAGTATTCAGTGGATTTGTTGCGGGCCAGACCACAGGTGCGTTTTTTGTGTTTTAAAGCTTAGTTCATACAGTCCATTGTGTATGTATTTGTGCAGTGAAACACTGTGTTGGCTCTGTGGTTAAACTCTTCACCCAAAACTCTTTAGAAAAATACAACAGTACACATTCTGAATCCAAGTTTTTCTCTTCACTGAACTAAGACCAGCTTAATTCTATTGTTAACTAACTGTAAAACACACTTTAGTCAAACTTGAAAAAATAAAACTCCCCAAACCTGTCTGTTCCAACAATCACCAACTCTGTTTTGGTTGAAACAAACCTTTAATTTACAGAGTTAGATGTGAAAATATACCTACACATTGTTTGTACCCACTATTTCTCTCATGCCCGCGCAGAGCAGCGACTGTCTCTGATTCTTCTGAGGCAGACTATTAAATTAGCAAAATAAATGACAAAAACCGCCCCCAAAAAATAACTGTTGTGTACTCTGAGCCAATTATATTTGTGTATTATTCGCCCAACCCTATTGGACGCTTAATAACATATCACTATTTGGGCCTTAAAACTCCATGGCTACCTTGTCTGTATTTTTTGGATCATTGACCTGCATTGTCGTACAATTTTGGGTACTTTGTATACAGTGACATGTGTTACACACTGTTCACCCAGTATGGATGTTAACACCCTCAAACATCTTAAAGTCACCATTTAAACCATGTAGTTACTGTTTAATTTTAAGTGTTGGTGAACACAGCCAAAATGATAAATAATACCTTACTTTCCAAATACTTACAGACTTTAATGCATATTTGGTACATACCGTGTTTAGCAGAACCAATCCATTGTTAGACATCTGTAATACATCCATTTGGACATTAGTGGACTTAGCTGCCTTTTCCTAAGCCAAACCAATTAGTATACCAGAATATCATTCAAGACCACTGATTCTAGCCATCATCATCATCATCCATCATCATTCTCCAGGCCTTGGCACTGCTAACTTTCTGTCTCGCGTCCTCTTATCCCAGACACTGGCAGTCTGCAGCAGCCAGGCTCCAACCTTGTTCATCCACCTGGGATATCGTACAAGAGGGGTGTGTGATACTGCAACGCATTCTGCCAAAATACCTCATTGTCCCACTATGGGACAGTCAGTGTAATCTGCAGTTTTTGTAAACAAGAGACCAATCGTTTGTTGAAAAACATTTTTTGTCAATGGGATGCATAGACTTTCTTATGTTTTTCTGTTTTACTATGATCCTATCTAAAATCCTTGACATCATCCATTTAACTTCACACTATTTAGAATTATAAAAATATTTTGCCTGAGTGTAAGGAATGAAATATTCTGCAGGTTTATCAATAATGACAATAATTGTTATTTTCATTCCCTAAATGCGTAAATGTTGAGTCTTCAATTGTAGTACGACCCCCAATATAATTTCTAGAAGGAAAAAAAAAAAAGGGTATTCTCTTGAGGCCAACAAGAGTCATCCCATGTCCCTCTCCTGCTGGGCTGCTGTGCTCACCATGTGTTCCCTTCCTTGAAGGGATCTCCTGTTGCCCTCTGGGAATTGGTGGCAGATAACCTAATTCAATAATGTGACAGGAAGAGTGCAGTGGTTTGAAGCACTCTTAAGTGTTTGATATTAGTGCTTCGTCATTGAATAAAGACGAGCAGGGAAGAAGGCTTCTGGGTTCCCCGTCACAGGCGGGCAGGCGGGCAGTCGTGGGCCCTCAGAGGCACTGTGATTAAAGGGACGGGCAGGCTAATGGGGAGCTCATTTGGACCAATCTGCTATGATAAGGGAGATGGAGGGTGCCATAATGCTCCAGAGGTGATGGCTTAATCTCATCGCACATCCACTGTAATACACATTCACACATTTCACTTTAGGTCCCAGCCAAACGACTGCAGCTGAGACCAGATCCTGAGCTGGCCAAACATACTGAACACTTTCTGATTGCTCTGCAGACATGAACACACACATGCACACAAACGCATGCGTGCGCGCACACACACACACACACACACACACACACACACACACACACACACACACACACACACACACACACACTCACACACACACTCACTCACTCACTCACGCACACGCACACACAGTTGACAATGTCGCAATAAGCCAATGTTACACAAACCTTTGCAAAAGTAGACTTCTGCAAGGTTCATTGTGGAAAATAGAATAAGACAGTCGGCTCATCATGTTTTTAAATTAAAAATGTATAATGCAAGGTTATTATTCATTTTTCAATTCAACCAAGTGGTGCACCTGCTGTACATTAAACCTGAAGCGCAAATGAGCCAAGCTTATTACTAGCGGACATTTTGGCAAAGGAGTAAATCATTTGTTTTTAATTTACTGTAGAGTGCATGAAACGAGTTGCATCGGAATGCTTAGTGTGCAAAATACACTAAACAAACAGCACTATATTACAAAACATATTGAAATTGAGTTGCTGTCACAGTGGCATTTAAACCTTCTCGTGACACACCAGACTGAGAGGAAGGTCCCTCCAAAATTAAGTGTTATAAGTAAATCTTTAAAACTTCACCCTTGAACATGCCTGTCTGAAAAGAGAAAGACTTTCTTCACACTCACACTTTAAAGCATGGAACGACCTTCAAGAAAAAAGTTGTTAACTCTCTTAAAAATAGGTTGAATGCGTTTTGCCTGTCAAAAGGTGTAATGTACAATTATCAACTTTGTCTGTAATTTATGGAACTTATTTGTGAATTGTTAGCCATTTTTAATCTTGAAATTAATGTGTTTTACCCAATCAACATGTTTAAAATGTGTTTTTTTTTTCTGATATATTGTCACCTCAAGGGGTGGCAATGAAATGTTCTTTACAGGATAAGGGTTCTTCATAAAGCTGTGCTGCTGAGAACAAATCATACAATAGGAAGCTGTGGAAGGTTGCATAAATTACCACCACTGTTCCATAAACTTGTCCAGTATACCGCCCTTTTTAAAAGAGCTGCTCAGGTGGGATCTATAACATCACATTTTCCTATTAATCCTAACTTATTGTCGTTCTATTATTTTGCCCTTTTACAGCCATCCTGTACACTTCCTGCATCCTGGTGGGCATTTTCATTAACAGCAGCGTGCCAATATTCTTTGAACTCTTCATTGAGACTGTGTACCCGTTACCTGAAGGCATCACCTGCGGAGTGGTCACATTCCTGGGGAACCTTGTCACCGGTCTCCTCCTCTTCTTTCTCACTTTTTACTGTACAGGTAAGACAGGAATACCTGTTGTGCACAAATTGGGATGGAATCCCTCTTGCTGTAGTACTCTTTTAAAATATAAATGTGTCTTTTAGTTCAGTTTCTATTCTCACTAGTGCCTATTTAGTGTCATGAAGTCCCTCCCGGATGTCTGATGGTTGGAAAATTAGGTTACAAGGCAATTGACTCAATCGGCACAAAGAAAAACTCCCTTACAACATTTTAGCAACGTTTGATGTAATGGTTTAGGCCCACAACAGAGGGGACAGCATGTCATCTGCTAAAATAAACATACATACATACATAATATTATTAATAATAATAATAATAATAGTAAACCGATACTGTGATCTTTGCCCACCTGTCTTTGGTTTCATTAACCTTCCTTGTAATCTTGGCTACATTACAGCACCAATTAGTTAGAATGACGGATCCGTCTCTCTGATACACACCCCGTCATATATACAGTGGGTACGGAAAGTATTCAGACCCCTTTAAATTTTTCACTCTTTGTTTCATTGCAGCCTTTTTCCAAAAATCAAAAAAGTTCATTTTATTTCTCAGTAATGTACACTCAGCAACCCATCTTGACAGAAAAAAACAGAAATTTAGAAATTTTTGCATATTTATTAAAAAACAAAAACTGAAATATCACATGGTCATATGTATTCAGACCCTTTGCCGTGACCCTCATATGTAACTCAGGTGCTGTCTATTTCTTCTGATCATCCTTGAGATGGTTCTACACCTTCATTGGAGTCCAGCTGTGTTTGATTATACTGATTGGACTTGATTAGGAAAGCCACACACCTGTCTATATAAGACCTTACAGCTCACAGTGCATGTCAGAGCAAATGACAATCATGAGGTCAAAGGAACTGCCTGAAGAGCTCAGAGACAGAATTGTGGCAAGGCACAGATCTGGTCAAGGTTACAAAAAAATTTCTGCTGCACTTAAGGTTCCTAAGAGCACAGTGGCCTCCATAATCCTCAAATTCGTTTCGACCAGAACCCTTCCTAGAGCTGGCCGTCCGGCCAACAACTGAGCTATCGGGGAGAAAGCCTTGGTGGGCAATGGAATGGTCACTGTGGCTTCCAGAGATGCAGTCTTTGGGAGAAAGTTGTAGTAAGTCAACCATCACTGCAAATCCACCAGTCGGGCTTTAGTGGCCCGAAGGAAGTTTCTATTCTCAGTGCAAGACACATGTGCCCCATGGAGTTTTTGAAGTGACTCAAGATGGTGATAAATAAAATCCTCTGGTCTGATGAGACCAAGATGTCTAAGCGGTATGGTTGAAAACCAGGCACTGCTCATCACCTGTTAGGTTCAACAGTGAAGCATGGTGGTGGCAGCATCAATTGTTTTTCAGCTGCAGGGACTCAATCGAGGGAAAGATGAAACAAGTACAGGGATATCCACGAAAACCTTTTCAGAGTGCTCTGGACCTCAGACTGGGCCGAAGGTTTACCTTCCAACAAGACAATGACCCTAAGCACACCGCTAAAATAATGAAGGAGTGGCTTCACAACAACTCTGTGGCTGTTCTTGAATGGCCCAGCCAGAGCCCTGACTTAAACCCATTGAGCATCTCTGGAGAGACCTGAAAATGACTGTACGTTTACCATCCAACCTGACAGAACTGGAGAGGATCTGCAAGGAGGAATGGCAGAGGATACCCAAATCCAGATGTGAGAAACTTGTTACATCTTTCCCAAAATGACTCATGGCTGTGTATTTCAAAAGGGTTTCTAAATACTGAACAAAGGGTCTGAATACTTATGACCATGTGATATTTCATTTTTGTTTTTAATAAATATGCAAAAATTTCTAAATTTCTGTTTTTTTTTCTGTCAAGATGGGTTGCTGAGTGTACATTACTGAGAAATAAAATGAACTTTTTTGATTTTTGGAAAAAGGCTGCAATGAAACAAAGAGTGAAAAATTTAAAGGGGTCTGAATACTTATATATATATATATATACATACACACTCTCACAAGCTTCATCCTCTTCCTCTGCCAAGGTCTTCTGATTGCTGCATGGCTACTGACATCTGCTGCCTGTCAACTGTATCTTGAGACCGCCTTCTGGGTTGTCTTGTCAGTGCAGGTGGATATTATTATTGTCAGACCTGAACAACTGTCGGGGGCCTGGAGGCTTCAGGGCCTGCTAACAAGCATAACAGCCAGGACACAAATCCCGCTTGTGTTGTCGAAAACAGCAGGTCTGAAACACTTACATGACACATAACCCAAAATAGGAAGGACTAAGGATAATTTTTTTAATTAATATTAAAAGTTCCCCGAGCCCAAGTAAAGTACTTATTTGTTTGACCAACACCAAGAAATTGATTAACTAATTGATTACTTGTTTTGGCATTTTATTGTTACCTTCGCCAAGGAGGTAATGTTCTTGGCTCTGTTTGTCTGTTTGCTTATTTATTTGATTTCAAAAAAACTACCAGGCCAATTTTAATTATACTTGGTGGAGGAAGGTAGAATGGGTAGCAGTGGCATTTCCTGCCAAGGTGGCTTGTAAAGAAGTTACCTGTGACTGCCAGAACAGATATTTGGCAGTTCATTACTATCGATCCACGGCAAAAGGGTCATCCAAGAAAGTCATATTTGTTTTAAGATTATAACATTTTTCACAGATAATTATGTAACAAATCTCATTTTCTTGGCAAGACAAACCACAAAACCACATTTTTTTATATTTAGATTGTTGTTAGTCTGGTCAAAGGCAAAGTAAGCAGGGACCTCTTATATATAAATCTTGTTAGACTGTTTGACAGATTGGGGCACAAGTATTAGAACAAAATAAACTTGATTCTAGAAAATTCTTAAAATAAATTGAATGAGAAAATGGCAGAGCCCTTTACTGCAACTTTGACAGAGGACTTAAGCACCCTGCTGCCACCACAGAGACCTGGTTTCAAGTTTTTGTGAGGACAACCTGACTCAAATGTGATGCAGGTTTGGCTCAATGTGTTTAACAGGTGTGTTAGATGTTGAGTGGATTACTGTAGGTCAATTCAGTTTTCTTTATAGTGTCAAATCATAGCAGAAGTTATCTCAGGACACTTTACAGGTAGAGTATGTCTAGACCACACTCTATAATTTACAAAGGCCCAACGATCCCTCTCAAGAGCATGCATTTGGTGCAACAGCTTCAATCAAAGAACTTCCTTTCAATAGGCAGAAACCTGAGGCAGACTCTTACTGTTGGTAGGTGGCCAACTGCCTCAAACCGTCGGGGGGGGGGGGAGAGAGAGATAGATACAGAAATATGATTCAAAATAATAGCTTTGGGTGTAATGGTTTCAGTTTTAGCATTAACTATTTGAAAATGATGATCCAGTTAGGTATTTTAAATGTACATCAGTATGGTGATAAATTATAGATAAGACAGCGATATATATACCAGGTGTGGATAGAACTGCTGCAAGTGAACACACAATCACAAGACTAGGACATACATGATGTATCCTGCGCTTGACACTTCTCTCTCCCCGTGCTCAATGATGGGCGTGTGTGTGCGTGTGTGTGTGATGCATTTAAGCTTTCTTGTCAGAAAGTTTACACTGATGCAGGCATGGTAATGTGAGCTTGCAGATAACCTCAGTGGTGGATTGCCACCGACTGTCTACCTGCACAGAGTTTCTGTAGGTACCAAGCTGTTCTTGCCATATTGGCAGGTAACCAACCAATGTTTGCAGGTTAGATTTGTCAGATACAGCAGTGTAAATTGGATGTCATGATAAGAGGTACAATATCCTTTTGTTTATTATAATAGTAAGATATATTTATGGATAAATCTGGTCTATATCTTTCCCATAAAAACACCAAAACCAACAATGTGTTAGTCAGTCTCGGTGGGCTGAGAGTGAACCTGGAGGGATGTTAAGTGGATTAGTTTAACTTAGTTTTAGTTTTAGTTGGACAGTAGCTGAGGGACAACTCAAACTGTTCGAAAATTGTGATCCAGATGACAAGCATTGCATTTTGAATTCTCTGCAGCAGAAGTATGTCAGTCTGGTGATAAATCATAGATAAGACAGCAATATACAGTATATCAGGTGTGGATAGACAGAGCTTTGGTTAGATGAAGCAGCTGCAAGTGAACACGCACACACACACACACACACAACACACACACAACGCTTTTCAACATCCCTACGTTGTGCGTGGATCTTAGCTCCAAGCCAAAAATGTAATTTGATTTTAGAAACTTCTTGAAAAAAATGTATTCCTACCAAAGATTTTTTTTTTTAAACTGGGTCGTTAATATATAATTTCATTTTTCAAAATTCTCAGCAATTTTCTGGAACAGCTGTAGCACTTTACTTTTTGACTGACACACTAAACACAGGGCTGGTTGATTGATCACTGGGTGCTCCAGTCAACACGTCGAGGTGTACTCGGGCAAGGCACACCTTGCATGGCAGCTCGGTCGCCATCAGTGTGTTATTGTGTGTGAATGAGAGGCAAAATTGTAAAGCGCTTTGTCTGTTATGGTAGAAAAGTGCTATATAAGTGCAGTCAATTTACCAATCAGCCAATAGTAGCTCACCATAGGTATATTGTGTCTGTGTATATAGTATGTCACTTGATTTAGATTTTTTTATGCAGTACAGGAATGCTACCGTTGCGTTTGAGGTCCTTTTGTTGTTTCTTTTAGTTGTAATACTTATTTCTCCTTAGCATTTCTATGTAGCACTTAAATATAAAGTGTAAATGTAATATTATTATCATTATTGTTATTATTATTATTATTATTATTATTAATGTGCCACCATTACGTGTCCATCATAGCACCAACAGGTTTATTTGTCATCTGTGTAATTTCCCCCTTAGTGCATATCTTTGGTATTTTTTTAATATCCAAATTCATCAAATAGCGTTTTTATGTTTGAAAAAAACAAATATGGACTGATGTATTATTGTCAGATGTGTATTTAACTCTCAAAGATCAATATCAATAATCTGCCTCAAACATCCAGTTTTGTGCAGTAATCCTCACACTCATAATCTTCTATTTCAAAGCTATATCTATATATCTATTTTAAAGACAATGTATGTATTGCTATCAGGGCCTGAAGTTAAAATAAGTTAAATTTGACTTTTTACCAGCCAGTTTTTTTTTTTGCTTCATAAAGGTGAAAAACATGGAATCACATGAGTGGACCGAAACAGCAGTCACATTCACTCCAACTGCGCTGCTTTCATGGACGTCAGTGCCTTGACCTATCATGGTATCAAATAATACTGGTAGAAGACAGATTTTCAGAATTTTACCACTACTCGGCGTCAACTCTTAACCTGGCTGTTAAAACACTGAAAAGTGCATGGAGATCAGCTGTGTTCTGTTTTCTTGAAGAGATCACTCCTGTAAAGATTAATTTGATTATTATGTAGGTTCCCTTTGGAGGATTTCTAGCAGGCATTCTCATTACTCTAATTTCATCTCTGTAGTCCCATAATGGATGTAGCAAATAATATGCAGATTTCAAAATTGATGAATTCTGCATGAGCCTCTTCTTTTCGAAACCCTTCCACCTTCTGCTATTGAAAATTGGCAGCCCTTGCCTTTTTAAAGAATGCCATTCATTTCCAGTTTACAGTTCATTTTAGGGTTTTCCTTTTGGCTGCCCTCTGCCTCATTATACATTCTGAATGATGGTTCCCTTTCCCTGCGAACGGAGAGGCGTTTATGAATTTACCTCATGTCCATTTTAACATCCATGAGAGGCTGGTCTTGGTTCAGTGAGCACTACATGGCCTCTTGACTCTGTTGTCCTGCTTTAAGCCACAAAGTCTCTGAACCATGTGACTCAGAAACATGAATGAAACCTCTGGGCAATATATCTGCGCCTGTCGCTCTTTTTTGTTTCATCTGCTGTGTGTTTGTGTCATTTAGCGCGGTGCGTCAGGCAGAATACAAAGCAGCAGAGAGGTATCGTGAAGCAAAAGCCACAAAGGTTTTGTAGAGGAAGAAAAGGAGGAGGAAGATGAGGAGGGAGGGCAGGGGAGAGGATGGGAGGGATGGCGTTGAGATTCCATTCAGCTGTGAGTTGTTAGAGTCTCCTGCATAGGGGGAATCAGGGATTATTCAGCACAGAGAAATAATTGCTGCAGTTCTTTAGTCCCAAGAAGTTTCTTTTTCCTTTCTGCTAAACTTTTTATTCTCGTCAGAAGTGAAAATGCCTTTTGCAGACTAACTTTTTCAACCCACCATAATGACTATGGAGGTGTTTAAAAAAAATAATAAAACAGCTTTTCTTTATTGAGCTCAGTTACTCCTGAGAGAATATACGCCTTTTTATAAGCCATGAGTGAGAAGTAACATTGACAGAGTCAATGAATAGTGCCACATTAACCCATACTTACAAAGTACACATTTGCACTTTGGCAGTCAGTATGGATGATCTGGCTTCTATACTGTAGGTTTCCTTACCAACCTGTCAATCTACAGTTAATATCCACATGCAGGATGATGAATGATCTTGTTCTTTACACAAAGCTTGTCTATGTATCTTGAGGTGTGACCCCAGTTCTTTTTAGCAAGGGCTGCAGCCATAAAGGAGAACTGAGCCACATTCATTATAATGCTGCATTGACCTCAATTAAGACTGATTAAGGCCATAAGATGCCTGTCGGCCCATGTCTCTGACTTCATCTGAGGCACCAATGTGCTGACGGTGGCAGCTACAGTAATAGGCTGTTAATATGATGAACTGTCCCACTTTTGCGCTGACGTCTTCTGAATGTGATCATTTCGTCACAATGAATCCGGTATAGTTACTGGAGGCGGTTCGCAGTTGAATTGTAGTTTGTGGCTAATGTCCAATTATAATAGTGCAGTTAATTAGCAGGACGTTCTCCGCCATCATCGCAAACTTCTGCCTTGTTCTAATTTTATAACTATAACCTGTCCTATTTTATTACTATCTTAATACTTTATACTACCATCCTATCAACCAGAATAACATAGAATATAGTATATAATATAGAAGTTTGGAAGTTTTAGTTACAGATTGATAGTTGACTACAACATATGAAACTACAAATCTGTTCATTAAATTTAAAAAATGTTCTTGTGGTTGCCATAGTGCCATCATCAGGACCACTATGCAAAAAATAGTTAAGAAGGGGTCGCCTGAGTAGCTCTCCTGGTTTACCATAGCGACCGCAGCAGCCGCAGGTTTGATTCTGACCTGGGGCCCTTTGCTGCATGCCATTCCCCTTCTCTCTCTCCTTTACTGTCTTAGCTGTCCTGTCACGTAAAGGTCTAAAAATGCCCAAAAAATCATCTTAAAAACAAAAATAAAAAGGAAGAAGAAAAGGAAGGACAAAACAGTCTCGGGGCAGCCTTTAGGTCACCCAGTGTCATCCCTCCCCCCCCCCATCTCTATCCTTTCATGTCTATCCACTGTCACTATACTAAAGGGAAAAGACCCAAAAATAATCTTAATGATAAAAAAAGATAAGTTTACTAACTCCTTACCCCATACCTCTTCAGCACGTTAACTACCAGCCATTTATAACTCTGCTAAGTGCTTCAACAATCAGTATTAAATCAGTAGCCTAATCATCATCGCATGACAGATAAAAATGATTGATCAAAAGTAAAGAAGTTTTAATGAGAGAGATTCTAGTGATTTTATTAGTCTAAGCTTCAGTTGTCCAGTCACCCACTCTATTATAATAAGTTATAAGCAGTGCTGGGCAAGTTACTTTCACAAAGTAATTAGTTACTAGTTACTTCTTCTAAAAAATGTAACTAAATTCAAATTCATTCACTCAGTTACAAATTATAAGAGTAACTAGTTACTTCAGATGTAACTATTGCGTTACTTTAAAGTATATTTATAAATGCTCAAATGTAACCCCACCTCCACCCCTCTTTAACAGAACTTAAAATACATGTGCATGTTCAATTATTTATGAGAAATCTGAATAGTATAATGAAATGAATACTTACAATACAATACATTATTAACAGAAACAATGTACACACATCTAAACTATTTTAATGCTGCTGTGAGACTAGCCTCCAATCAAAGGCCATGTATTTAGATATTGTGTTTATATAGTGGATCAATACAAATAACACAATAGATGTTTTTTTACTTTTGATATTTATTGCCCGTCATTTGGGCTCGCCATACCTGTCTCTTGAGCGACTGACTCGCTGAGTATGCGTGCTTTCAAACACCCGCCCAACTCTACCATGAAATTTTACTCAACCTGGGCCAATTGTCAGCATTTATGCACTTGTCACGTGCCCTCTAACCAAGGAAGAACAGTAAAAACAGTCAAAAGTTTTCACCTCTCGACTCAGAGATCTAGTTGGTCTGCTGAGAGAGAGAGAGAGAGAGAGAGAGAGAGAGAAAAAAATGCTTTTAATGCCGTTATTCCCATCACTGGTTATAAGTTGTGAAACACAACTCTCAACTCTGTCTGTCCTTCAAACATTGATCATTAAAATCTGATTATCAACCTTAAAGCAAACTGCTGAACTGATGAGCCTCCAGAAACCAGTTACTTCTCTTCTTCCTTTTATCTCATTTGCTCTATTCTTTCTTCATCTTCCACCTCCTCTTCCTCAGTTCCCCTCCTGTCTGCGTGCTGTTCAGACACACTTTTAACTGTTCCTTCCAAAGTTGGCTTCAGTAGTGTCCTTGGAGATCAGAGAGGAGCTATTGAGCTGCTTGTCTATTTTTATTACATCACCTGATTGAATTACTACAATTACCAAGCTCCCCGTTAGCATTCATTTAAGGCTGCACACCAAAACAAAGACACACACCGATTGTGTGTCTCCAACTTTAAATGGACAAGACTTTGTCAGGCGCACACGCGAGAAAGTGGGACAGAGTGAGACGGAGAAGATGGCAGGCCAGATAAACACAACTCCATTAACCCCCTCCACACCGGTTCCCCTGCTGTCCAGCTCATACACTTCTGATTAATGAGGCTGCTTCAGGAGTCTTAACACCTCGCTGCAAACACCCCCCCCCAATCATAGATTTTGCTTAACATCTTTCTCAGGACAAAACACCTACGTGGTCTTGAGACGGGCGGCTTCACAGCGTGGGCTAGTTAATGCACTTGGAAAAAAAAAAATTGATTTGGGTTTATGTCTAGACGAATGTGTGACTGCATGCTCTTGCTCTTGCAGGTGAAAATCTGAGTGTGTGCCTCAAGGAGGTTGGACAAAAAGATGAGGTTATTTGTCTGTGTGCTGATGAGTTAAGATGCCAATGGTTCAGTGCAGCTGCAAGCTTCCCATCTGCCCTCCAGATTCTGCATTATTGCGGACAGCCAGAGCACCTCTCCTGTGGTTAATGTAGCTTAAACAGAGCTGAGAAAATAGAACACCTCCTTCTGCACCATGTTTAGGTTCAAGTGTAAGTCAATGATAATGGGGAGCACTGCCAATATCATTGAATTATTCAGAATCATTATGAAAGGCAGCTCAGGAGGCTGTTCTTATTTCCTATATGGGATGTCAGGAATTCCTATTGATTAGCCATTAGTCCTATATGGTACTCATACATTTTTCAATGTCATACTAACTCATTAGGGTTTCTGGATGTACGTAGAGGACACATATTTCATTATGAAGCAACACATGGTCAATGTTGCGGTCTGTTGCCTAGTACTTAGGCAGGGTTCAACTCTGGTTCTTGTTCAGAACACAGCCAGTATAATCTATTTTGCTAAGTGATAGTACATGCATGCATCCACAATGATTTCATTTCCATGTTTTGTAAAATCTCGTAATTGAGTTGTTGAGGGTGCATCTGATTTTCACATCTGATTGGTTGGTTTTGGGATGGATTAGTCACATCCTTTCATTTAAATAGAATTGATCATCTTGCTAACAGAGGGAACTGCAATGGCCTACTGTGTGTGACCAAGGAGAATGGAATCATCTTGAACTGAGAATATAAGAAAAGCAATTGTAGGATAAGGTATCATCTTACAGCCATAACTCTTGGAAATGGTGTCAAGAGGGTGTCCAGAAAGGATGTGTCCATATACTTTTGGCCATATATTGCATATTTATATCTGTAAGAAATAGACAATTTGATGAAGACAAAGGTGGAAAAGATGAGAAAAAATAGGAGTTAATAGATAATGTATCCAAAGTGAATTCAAAAGAAAGAACAGTTTAAGTCTTTGAGCAGGTGACAGTGAATAATCCACCTTACCACCCAATGTATCACATTCTGGATATGAGCTGAAGCAGACTGCTTATAATCTAACCCCAAAACATCTCTCTCTCTCTCTCTCTTTCCCCTTCATCTAGATGTATTGTGGTTAAACTGGTGTCTAACTGGCTCCTGTCTCTTCAGCCTGGTCCTCATCCTCTTCTTCAGGGAGTCTTACGACCGCCTCTACCTGGACGTCTTTGTTTCTGTGTGACATTGCTGAGGACAACAACTCCCCACAACAACTAACAGTAAAGAACTAAATAATTATTCTTGCACAAATAGGAGGAAAAAAACGAGACAAAGGGAAAGTGGAAAGCCCCCACTTTTTTATCATGTAATATTTTAGGGTGTAAATGTGTATATTGGTAACAGTGGTGATGGATTGCTGTTGTATGGCTGCAGACGAGAACCAAGAAGCGATTCTACACTAATGTTTACTCTTTATATGTGATCGACTCAATGCCATATGACTGTTTAACACATCATTAACTGTTTTATTTGTCAGTCTATTTGTTTGTATGAACACAAACGTATGTGAACGGTTTAATTTCTTAACCAGGCACAGCATGACAGACTTTTAGTAGTTGTTGTTTACAGATTATGTACAATTTAAAATTGTCCCCCCCCCTCCTTGCGGCCACTCTGTTCACCTTCCTTGATCGTGGCTCAAGTAACTGGACACACAGACTCAGAGCTTCTGAGTCCAGTTCAGCATCAACTGTCTGCCCCTAACGTGGAAGGAAAGGGTCATAAGCTTTGTCAGCCAATCAGCAGGCCTGGCTGTGCTGAGTGGGGGCTAAACGGGGGACCTGGTGTTTTAGTGCTGCTCCGAGCTACAAGATGGGACTCACTGGGGAAGCTTAACTGTCCTGATGCCGTTAAATGACCTGCGATACTGTCATTGAGAGGCAGGTACTTATATTATGTTTTATTGCCCTCTCAAGACGAATATTATGCAAACATTATCAACGACTGAATGGTGGCCAGAGACGTGGGCTGGAATTGGAGAAACCTGCGCTTTTTCCCCCCGCAACGTGGAAGAAGCTGAGTCATCTGAACTGTTGCACCTTCACGTTTCAGAAGTTGTTCAGACTATTACTAGGTAATTGTGTCAATTTCTGCTTTTTAATCGAACCACATTATGTTAATTAACTTTTTACAGGTTTTTAAAATGTGTTTTCCTCAGTAGCCTGCCAGTAATTATTGAAAATGTCTCAACATTAACAGTTCACACCCAGTTTCACTGAAACAGGATGTTTGGTACTGATTTCAGCCACAGATGAGGCACACTGAGGGAGATTATTTTATCATACAGACATGAGGATTACGCCGCACTGTAATTGCCAAGCTGCTCCTCCTCCCAAGCACCAGCAGGTATCTCTGCGCCAACTGAGAGTCGACTGACCCGAAGGGAATAAGAAAAGAAAGTTGCCATTTTCTTGGATTCCTTGACTGATTGATTGAACTGGAGCTGTGACAAAAACCCAGCATCAGATCTCAAGGGACATAACCACAAGGAAACACATCATTGTAAATGAAACACATCTGTCACTTATGGACAAAGTTTTTCTCTAACTTTTCCATGACTTCTCTTAGTGTCTTTGTCTTGCACAGCAGCTATAAGAACGTCTTTTTAATGTGTTTTCCTCCGGGGTTCGAGAAGCCTCTCTAATGTGTTTTGTGGTGCTTGTGTTTTTTTTTTGTTTTTTTACTCTCCTTGTACAGAAAAGGTTGTCTTTTACCTTTTGACATGTTGCCTTAATTGCCCAGTGCTGTGCGTTCAGCCTCCCTCTCTTCCACACTGTGACTATTTTAGCTGTATAAATTGTTAAAGGTCATGTTCTCTATCCTGCAACACACACTCTGTGGTTTCCCGAGCTTTGGGTTATAAACATCCTTATTTTGTGGAAAGGAAAAAGAAAAATGTGACTGTTGAATATTTCCAGCACCTTATTCAAATAAACATGTTATGATTAAGACTGTTGTTGTTCTCCTGGTGTTAATAGGCTTATGCAGGTTATTAAATTTCAGCTGTTTGGGGTGCACTGAACATTACAGATTGCTATTGAGTTCATTTTTATGTATTTCTTAGTATAGAGCCAACACAATAGAAAATGTTTCTGTTTCCAAAAACATACACAGAGTGCACTTACTGTACTATTTTGCTTTTGTTATCACAGCTGTACTCTTTACACAAACTCAGCCTTTTGTGGCTGCTTTTACAATGCCAGCTAACTTTTAGTTGCACATTCTCATGTCTACTTTGTTTTCCCTGCCACATATTAACTTCTGTCCTTTCAGATCCTGCCATGCAGTGTAACCCCCTTTTCCTGCCATTCCCCATCACCCAAACTTCCCTGCCTGCACCCCTTTCCCACTTTCTCCATCAACCCTGCAGTATTTGCCTATTGCGCTTCTGCCTTAGCTTTCCAACCTTCAGTTCTGCTTGATGCCCTGTCTGACCCCTTGGACATCGGACCTTTGTCTGACCCCTTTGGATAAGTTTGCCTGTTTAATCTGCCTGCCTGGCTCGTTATGGACCCGTTTGCCTGATCTTTGCCTCCAGGTGAACTTTATACCTAATCTGCCTGTCTCTTGACAGGTCAAACCTGACATCATCATCATTGTTTTGGACTACAGACTGTTCCTTAAGGAGCAGATTCACTCTGTTGGGGCTTGAACTCATTTGCTGTGTTATTTTGGCAGCACAGTAATGTTCTCGCACATCGTCCAAATGCAGGAGTGCTCACAAGGGACACCTACATTCTTGGAAATCTCTTAGTTTCCTACTTTCCTCTTTTTTTTAATACAAAACAGGATGAACATGCATGACCTGTAGGATGATGTCACTGTTCTTTAACCATCCAGAAAATGCCTGCATGAATAGTCCCCTCCCCCTGGTGTCCCAGCTGGAGATGAGCTCATGCTCTGTTGCTGGCGAGAAACAAAAGTCTCTGGGGCGGGTCTGCGTGCAACAGACTGTTTAGGTCCAATTAGCATCACTGGCTGTGTGTGTGTGTGTGAACTAAAAGATGTTGAGATTAATTTTTCCTTCTCTACAAAATGATTCTGTTTATGATCCTTTGAACTGGTGCCATTTAAGCTGGTAGGAACTCCTGACCTAAGCCAAGGCTTTTGTCAGGAATCAAATTCACAAATGACATGAAAAAAATCACTGTTAGAAATGACTCTGGTCCTGCAAAAACTCAGAATGGATGGATTTAGGTCGGGTGTGCCTCAAATGATGGCATGGCATTTGCAAAACCAGGCCTGCAGGGATGTGAAATGAATCCACTGTTGGTTTATCGTGATCTGTTTGGTTTCAGAGGAGCTGTCACGTGCATTCATCACAAAACCTGCAGTGAAAAGAACCGCATTTTGTTTTGGCTTTTCAGTTTATTGAAACAGTTTTAGCTTTTTCCTTTTCTCTTCCAGCCTCTGTCCCCTGTGTTCTCTGTCCACTGCAATAAAACCAAAATATCATAAATATAATATATACAAAGGCTAATCCTGCATATAAATGAACAATGTAAACCTGCCAAGAGTAAACCGTAAAGAGTATGGTTATTAATTGATGCATTTTTATCATGGGTGTGTTTGTTTATTTGCAGTGTTGGAAATCCAAGAAATGGTCCCAAGGAAAGGTTGTTGAGTTGCTTCAAATGGTTGTCAGCCAAACAATGGGCGATGTTTGTTTAAAAATGATGTTTTTTTAAATAAGACTTTGTAATGAATTCCGAATGCTTGTGGCATTTGTCTGTCCTGGAGGATTTAAAGTCATAACCAAAAACTAAACTCATGAATCAACATTGTCATTCTGCAACGAAATCTATATACAGTATCTAACATCTGCTGATTTATTCCGTATTTTCCATCAAAAACCACAAGTTGCCAAGACAAACAAATTTGAATGTGGTTGACTTGTATAATCTCAGAATAAACCAATCAGAGTGGACCAAAGCTTCACTTGTTAAAGAGTTAAATTCATGTCAGAGACAACAAAAAACTGCAGGACTAACCCACAGCAGAAAAGATTCAATCTACAAACAAGAAACATCAAGACTACAAACATCAAGAATTACCACAAACCGGCCTCCAGCTCACCCAGTAGGAGCGTTTGCCCCGTTCCAATCTGGCCTGCTGCCCTTTGCTGCGTGTCATCCCCCATCTTTCTCCCCCTTTCATGCCTATCCAATGTCTCTATGCAATAAAGGTAAAAGCCCCCAAAAATAATCTTAAAAAAGAAGAGCTGTTTGATTCACACAGAGGAATGTTATTAAAGAGAAAACACTATTCTTGTTACGCGGCCTCAGTGTAAGCAAATACATTCAACCTTCTCTGACAAGCACAGCACAAAAGAAGTGGCTGTGTGTTTTTGTCAGAGAGAGATAAGGTAATGATGCATACGTGTCTTACTGTTCACAGACGAAGCACAAACTGTTTAACAGAAGGAGTTCAAATCCAATGTCTTTCTCTGCTTTGTTTTCAGGGTGGGACATGGTATTATAACTCTCTAGGGAGAGGATGGAGCCACACACTGCAACAATAGTTTTCTTTAACCACAAGCAGTTTGGTATTTTGGCTTTTGTTGATCGTGTCAATGCTGTGAAAGCAAATGGCTGGCTGACGAAAACTGGTGTTGCTGCGTGTTTTGCTGCATCTGACGTTTTAATACCCCATATTTTGTGTTCTCCTGTTATATGCAGCCTTGTAACATTTCCCATTGTTGTGTGTTTCTGTTGAGACACTGCCTGTTTTTCTACCTCTTCTGGCTAAAACTCACTTGTCTCTTTTCTAGCGTTGCACCTCAATGTCTGCTTGGGCCTCCCTGAGCTCCACAAATCCCTTAATTGACTTTTTCAAGATTATGAAAAATGAGCCGTGCTTTCAACTGGCTCATTTAACAGCACTGCTATCACAGTGCTAGTTACTTTATCTTCCACATATTAAAAAGGGCTAGGTGCTCCTGATTTGGGAGTGATTGGCTGCAAAAGCCCAAGCTACCGGCATTTGACAGCTGATCACTAATTTGCCAATTCATCACTGGTGAATTTGAGGCATTTGGCCTCTCCTGTGGGAAAACACTACATTAAGGCCTATTAAGGTAAAAAATCCTCCACCGGAATGAATAAAAACAGACAGACTTATGTGAGATGTAAGGAAGACACACATGCCTGCGGGTACACAGTGAGCTGATTTAGTGCTTACAAAGCATTTTGGGTACAGGTTTAGGGGCTGTGAAATTTATTGTGTAACAGCCATGTGTCTCAAGGATTATATAAAACTCACTCATGCGCATTAATTGCAAGTTGCTCTGTATAAAAACATTAGTGCCTGCACACAATGCACATAAAAGTAGAAAGCTAAGTATTCTCACGTGTGCATTCCAGCAGGTGTGAAGGCTCATTATAACAGAATACTGCATTTATAATTAACAGTTTACTGTTATAAATTAGTGAGCACAGTAACCTGCATTTTCAAACTTACAAATATCCCTTTTAAGGAGTTTGCCATACAGTATAGATGCCTGTAGTTCCTGTGATAATCTTAATAATCTTAAACTTTCTGTATTTTGATGACTAGTTAACTCTTTTTCACACCAAAATGCACATTTTAAATGCTGTTGAAACATCAGATGCAGTATATGTGACCTGGACATCTAAAAACCACAAATGTCGTCATGTATTTTGACTTGCAAATCACCAAATCTGTGCTTTCTGGTTACTTACGCTTCCTGTTAAATTACCCAAAAGACAACACACTTTATAAACTGGATAATGATTGAAAGGAAGTATTCATATATAAGGAAACCTTGCCATGTATTATTTCTTTGTTGTATTTGTCATGTCCTGCCAACAGCACTTCAGGGAGTCTCCACTCTTAAGTTTTCGGAATATCAAACATGTAGGCTATCCCCTCAGGGCTTAAAAGGTGACTTTAAAAAGTTTGAAGTTTTCCCCTTTGTGGAAGATCACAGCTGTTTTCACTCAGCTTGGATTCTGTTACAATGGATTTCAATGGTGAGAAGTTTTAATTTTGGATGAATTGAACCGCTGAATCCATTAAACTCAAGCCACACCACTACATACAGTCACCAAGACCAACAAGATATGGGTAAATTAGGCAGGCCAATAGTGCAACACAGAAGCAATGTTCAGCCATACTGGGGGCACAACTGTTTGTTAAGAACATACCAAAAATGGTTTATGCTGCAGAAGTGGTTTGAAAATTGTCTGAGGACATTTGGACTTTTTAGCCATCGTAATATTAACATTGGGATCCTCTCTAACTAATGTTATTCAAGGTCACCACCGCCTCTAGTTTCCAATTTTTTTACAACTTTTAAGCCTATGGAGGGCAGGTTTGAAATTCAGTAGATAGATCCTGTGTTCAGTTTAATTTTCATAAGAGAAAGTAAAATGGGATTACAAAGGTCAATGAAAACATGTTAGATGGTCAAGGCTGACTAAAGCTGATGAGCCATGAAGCTGTTGCTGATGAAGTACCCTCTTGTTATTCCTAAAACTAACTGTGTCAAACTTCCTGAGATGTTCTGAGGAGGGAAAGAAAAAAAGCCTTTACCTGCAAAGCCAGGTTCTGCTTGGCTGAGGCTCCTCAGCTCTAATGCAGGAGGACGTGGCCCTGACGGAAGCAGCATGTCCTCTGAGCAAGAGCAATTATGATAACCATGCAAGCGGAAAGGCTGTAGCCAGAAGAACAGCGTGACAGGCTTTGATCCGGCAGGCTGCCTATTTAAATCACAGCTCACCTCCCCTAAAGACGCCATCCTCATCTAATGTAGATGGGCTTTTCAAAAGGAGTCTGGGCCCTCTGTGGGCTCCTCTGAGCTCCTCTGTCATTATATGCAGCTGTTTTGCCCACTTGAAACATCATTTGTTTCCCCTGCCCTTCGTCTTCATCAAAGGTGAGTGTAGGTGCTTTAGTTTTAAGGCAGACTGCTGAGAGATGTTTCCTTTAAATGGCCATTTAGACGGTATGCCTCACTAGCACAGCCTTTGGAAGCACCATTGAAGCACTACGAAGGCTCAACGTTACCATGTTAGCTTAATTAGCTTTCTATTTTCAGAATACTGTCAAGTCTTGTAAAAACTTTGAACTCTTTGAGACATTGCTAGACAAGCTAACAAAACAATTTAAACAGGAAATTACTAAAAAAAAGGACATGTCTTGACCCCAGTTTGGACACCAAAGTGTTACACAAACATAATTTGAATGTGTTTGTACCTGCTTGCCTTATGCATCCTGCTGTGTTTGAGGAACTTAAGCCAGTTTCTTTGACGTTGCTTTCTAAGGTAGTGCAACACATGAAACCCGCCTACTGTCCCTTAGACATTTTAGACATTATTCCTGCCAGGATAGTGAATGTTTTTAATAGCAACATTGGGACAAGTCTACTTACTTTTTTAATTCTTGTCTTAGTTTAGGTTCTGTCCCAGCTGCCTTTAAACATGATGTGGTCAGTCTCCTACTTAAGAAGCCTCACCTTGACCCCACAGTGTTGTCCAATTTTAGACCAGTCTCTCATCTGCCTTTACTTTCAAAGGTTTTGGAAAAAGTTTTTATACAGTTACAAGCCTTTTTGCAATAGAAATCTGTTATATTCTAATCTGGTTTCAGATCACGTCAACATCCCGAGGCGTTCCCAGGCCAGGTTGGAGATATAATCTCTCCACCTAGTCCTGGGTCTTCCTCGAGGCTCCCTACCAGCTGGACTTGCCTGGAGGGTCGCCTCCCTACGCCTGCGGGTGCTAGGGAGAAAACTCTGACTGTTGTTTGTGCATATGCACCAAACAAGAGCTCAGTGTATTTGGCCTTCTTGGAGACCTTGAATGGAGTCCTGTATGGGGCTCCAGTGGGGGACTACAACGCACACGTGGCCAATGATGGAGTGGAGAGGCGTGATTGGGAGGCATGGCCTCCCTGATCTGAACCAGAGTGGTTGTCTGTTCTTGGACTTCTGCGCAAGTCACGGATTGTTCATCTATTGCTTCAAGCACATTGTTTCTAAAAATGTAAAGGGAATTGATTAAATGCACATTGGGTATTCCATAATGGAAACGTGTGTGCCTAAATCTCATCTCACATTACCTTTTATGTTAGTTTTATAAAGGCAATAATGTAAAGATTTTCTTGACATTGTGTCAGCGATGGATTACTTGATTCTGTAAGGTTTTCAGTCTATATCTTGAATAGGTCCTCAGAAAGTAAGAGTAAGAAGTACAGGAGACACAGCAGTGTACATCCATCTAAATTCATTTTAGTCGTGTAGCTCTTCACCCTGTTCAGTGACTTCAGCTCAGTGTTCAATCTGTTCCAGTAAAGGTGCTATAAACCTCCTGATCCCTTCACCAACAGGCAACAAGAAAAGCATAGACATGACGAGAGACCTTGTAACAATGAACCTGTTTGTATGTTTCGGGGTAAACACAGTGAAGCTCTGGTTTGCCTCTGCCGTGAGTGCCACAGGCTCAGGGAGGGCTTTACCTGGGATGGAAGCACGGGAGCAGAGATGAAAGTTGTTGCCAAATGCTTAAAACCCAAAAAGCTTGCAGCTATTTTTCGGATTGACTGATTTCACAACTGGGATGCAGAGCAAAACTGTGCACAGCAAGACTGCAATTCTACGCATTCCTGGCTTTAACGCCCACATGCAGCGCTGATCTCACAGGAGCGCTCACGACTGGGATGAAAAAAGAAACATTTTTTATTTTTATGCCCTTGTCTTCACAAAACATGCAGAGTTCAATTTGCAGCAGGTACAGAGATGCACCATGACTTATTTCATCTGATTACTATAAAGAACATTTAAGTTTTTGGTTTGGAGAAGCGGGGGAGCAGTGACACTAAATTAGTACAGGAAGTAATGATGCCCTGAAGCTAGAAGGAAAGGGAGATGTTTAATATCACCTCATAGTCTGTTCATTACCCCATCTGCAATGCTGTGTAGCATTAAAACAAGCTGTCAGAGGTCAACACAAGTGTTGCTTTCTGTGTAGACACACTGCTATGAATAAAATGTATAACTTTTGTATTCCCTATCCTTAGACTATGATTAACATTTGCCTTCAATTTGTTGTTGTCTGCAGTGGTGAGGACGTTTTGAGGGCACAGAGGAGAGAGAAATTTTGTATCCTTTTCATAGTAGCTTTTCTTTAAAATAAATTGTCAGTTAATGGAACACAATGGCTTTGATGCACATGTGTGTGCTTGTGTTTCAATGAAAAGGCATTGAAAGAGCACAAGAACAGGGAAATTGCTTAAAAGCCCGTCAGAGCATATTGTGAATGCACGGCCTGAAATTGCTTTGCAATTACTTTGTCACTTTCCTCATTTTTTGAGACTTTAATACCCATGTTCCCTTTTTTGTTGTTGTTTAAGCACTTTTAAATTTCCATGCTTCAGATGAAGGCTTACATACGGGCATAAGCTCAAACCAAAGCCCCAGGCTGTATGAATGATTCACGTTGAACAACTTGTTACCTCCTAAGATCTGTAAAGCAAATGTGAGAATAAATGGCTTCTTTCGGTGGCGAGTGTGGGGTGGGGTCCATATTGCAGCCCAGCTTGCCATTGCATTGGGTTGGAATATAAATCAAGTAGAATTTACTAAAGGCTACAATGTGTTTTTTAAGCAAAATGTCAATGCCTTATGGGCATATTTGAGCCGGCAGAGTGTAAACTTAATGTATAAGTGTGAAAATGAAAGGTAGTTGATCTGCTCCTTTACATAATTCTGATGTTCGTAAAATGCATAAAGAGCATTGAGGTTACGTTACATTGCTTCACACATAAAGGTTTCTGTGTCCCCATCAATATTTCTGTGCCATCAGCAGTTTTATTTATGACACAGTCATCAATACTGCTTCCACTCAGTGCAGCTGCCAGCCTTTACAATCTCCATCACCTGGTTAAGTAGATTAAATAAAATGTGAATGGCTCACTCAGGCACAACTACCATAAACTCCACTTTTCTTCGTCTTGGAAACATTGTAGCGGCTACTTTCACAGCCAAATGCGGAGCCTTGGCTCCGTGTAAGAGGGAGGTGTTGGAGGTGATTTGATATTGTTTGGTCTCTGCTTTATTAGGAGGAGGAGAGGACTCTCCATCACCGCTGGCTCCGTCTGTCCCTCTCATCTCTCTCTGTCAGCCGGGGTTAAGGTGTGCCACCATTAACCCATCCTGACCCAATATAAGGAGTGCATTACAACTTCTCTTTCAACTACATGGCCTTATGCCCTTTCAGGGCTAGTTTCAGAAAGACCCGGGGTCATTTATAAAACTGTGCGTAGGATCCGTACTGAAAGTGTACGTATGCCCAAAAGCCAAAAATGGTGTGGTGCACGCACATCTGTAAGAAATATTCCCTTTATAGATCACAGATTACCCACAAGTGTGCGTACGTGAATCAGCCTCTTATTCCGCCCTGTACACACACTTTTTTTAATTTTTGAGAAAAAGCAAAAAAAATCTCTCAGATGCTCGGAACTGGAACTAAATTATATGCAAACAAGTCTTAGTGATGAAGTTGAAGATTATAATATTTATATAAAACACTTGTAAAAAGCCAGTTACCCCCCGAGTGTCAAGGACCTGTATTTGGACCAAGATGGCATGGTTCCAGCGGGTTGACCTCTCTACTGGACCCAATTCAGTACATAGATCCAAGAGCGCAGCTTTAGGGAATTTAAATTGTCATATTAGCCAGTCATCGTCATGGTCCCTGAAGTCTCTTTCTCTCTTGATTCTTCCATTTGGGTTTAGTCCTCCTGCAGAGCCAGCAGTGCCATCATGCAGCATTACACAAGGGAAGAGGGGGGTCATCGCAGTATTTATATGTTTACAACAATTTGTCAGTGTTAACACCTTGCCAGAATCACAGCATCAACTCTATCCCCCCATATATATTTTATTTTTCCTATAGTTCCAGCCCTGTATATAAATATTTTATTATTTACATAAAGGTTATTTAAAAATAAAATTGCGAATCAAGATCGCGATTTTATAACGATTCATCGTGCAGGCCTAAAAAGTGCATTAGTTTCAGTCTGCATTGTGCGGCACATGCACATTAAGTTCTACACACGGGTAGAGCTGGACCAAAATCCTATCTCAGTATTTTTAGGCTAAATGGGGCTACATGATATGTATCAGTATTTTCTAGTGGGCTAAAAGTACAGTTGTAAGTCAAATCCACATGTGAGATTTCACAAGCCCTCTGATTAAAACAGACTGTGATCAAAATAAAATGCAAAACAGACTTTCCTTTTCTGTTTAAACATATACAGCTGTAAAACATGTAAATGACACGCCTGACAGACACGCTTAGATTCATACTTTTCTGAAGGGGTTGACACTAGGCACATAACGTTTGTTATGACTTTTGCGCTATATTCAGTTGCTCTCTTTTGTCTTGCTCCCTCTGTGATTCACCACATTGTTGTAGCGTATTATTATTATATATATAAAAAATACCAACATGCTGGCATACGTCTGGCGCCACCCATATAGTCATTAGCATCTTTTAATACATTAATATTATTGTGTGTGTGTGGCTAAAGTGATATGTTAGAGAAGTAAGTGAGGTGTAGCGTCTGTGTGTCTGTGTGTTTTGTTGGTCAGCGAATGAAACGGTATCAGACAGATTAGAGGGACAGACCTGGACAGACCACTTGATTTTGTTGTACAACAGATTGCACTTTGTTGGCTCCTTGACTCCTTTGATTACATTTCCAATAAAACCAATTCCCTCTGATGTTCCTCTTAGGCAAGCCTTGCCCAGTGTGCACACAGACCAACTGGCCGGTGCTTAGGCCAGTGCTAAGCTGGTGAATCATATCAAACAATTACCCTGTTTTCCCATAGAGGAGGATAGAGAGCTGTGATGGCAGATGCAACAAAGTCTCAATCCCTGCAGACCATGAGAGAATTTTCTGGCCACAACTTCAGACTCTGTGTGATGTGCCCATCCCATTGCGTGCAAGAACACATACATGTCTGTCTGCCGGCTATGTCCTGATACGCTGCAAAACACCCATCAAAAACAACTGTCTGCTCGCTCTGTAAACAAGACAACATGGAATAAACATCAGCTTGTCATATTACCAAATTATGATCAGTACCTGTAGTGTTTGAGGTTTCTCAGACCAACCCCGGCCGTCAAACATCTACCCCCAAGTAGAGTTTTGTGTCATAAGGGATACTGACGGGTTTTGTAAGTTGTAAGTACTTCATTAATGGTTAATACTTTAGATCTTTAGATGAAAGCCCAACTTTTGGGATGACAAGTTTGAAAAGTCCATTTGGCTTGTGTATAGCCTCCAGTTCCATACATTAACAGTAACACGGTATGTCTATAATATACTCATATTTTTGCACAACAGTAATAACTGTCTGTAGTTGTAAATATGCTTGAAATTACATTAATAATTGTTTTATTTTAACATTGAATCAAATGACTCTATGTAATGTGTAAGGGGTTGTTCAAAACTCACAGAGAATTGTTGAAATCTAAAATGGGAGATCTGCCTTGTAAGAATTATATTGCAAATTTTTGGAATGTTCATTTTTGAAAGCTCTATTCACACGAATGGGACGCTTGACGTCATTTTTACTAGTAAGAATGAGGTGGATATCTGAAATAGTCAGATATAAAGAATTTAATTTTGGATATCCGAATTATTCTTTTTGACTAGTAAGAGTTAAATTGCGGATATCTGCAATACATATCTAGTCTAGCTATTAAATGTTAAAACAGCCATATACAATTTTAAATGATTTTTAGAGATCTTAAATTTAGTTTTGACCAGTAAAGTCAAAGTTGTAGATATTTGTAAATACAATTTTTACCATTAAAGGTCTTATTTTGAATATCTCTATTGCCATTCTAACTATTGAGAATACAATTTTAACGAGTGGAAATGCTATTATGGATATCTAAAATATAATTGTGGATAGTAAATGAATGCTTTTTATGTTAAAATGGCATCCTATACCTGTTAGCAGATATCCACAATGGATTTGTGGATATTTGCAATTGTATTGTTTCTAGTCACAATTATAATTGTAAATATCTGAAGTTGCATTTTTACTAGCCATGATATGAATTGTTGATATCTGTAATGACATTTTTACTAGTCAGAATGTATTTTGGATTGTCAAAATTACAATATAGATATCTGGAATATTTGTTTCATTTTGGATATCTGAAATTAGAGTTTTCACTAGTAACAATTGTATCGTAGAAATCTAAAATGGGAGTTCTTCCTAGTAAGAACTGTATTGCAGATATCTGAAATGTTAATTTTGGATAGGAAGAATGGCATTGTGGGTATCTGAAATTGAAAGCCCTTACACATGAATGGGGAACGTACGTCATTTGTACTAGTAAGAATGATGGAAATCTGAAATGTGCTTTTCGACTAGGAAGAGTTTTTTTGAATTATGGATATTTGCAATAAATATCCAGTCTAGCTATTCAATGTTAAAATGGCTTGCCATAGATCCTTACGGTTTTCAAAGACTGAGTAGTCATGTAATATAGGCTACTTGATTACAGATGGATGTTTGGCAGGTGTCATTTTTTCAGCTAGACAAACAAGGTTATGGTAGAGGATGTGTACCAACCACAACCAAAGATTGTCTGAAACCTGGCAACCAAAAGTAGTTATGAATGGCCTATAACTAATTTAATAAGCATAACTAATCACTAAACATGCAAAAAGGTTTATAGGTACAATTAATACACCTATTATAAAGTATGCTTTGGTAAAACCTGCCACCACCATTTCTTATAAAAGTGCCAAAAACTATTTATCACTTGATTTGATAAGGGGTTCTTTCTTCCATCCTCTTAAATGTTAACACATTTGTAAACAATGGTTTTCAAGTAGCCAACAATTTCCAAGATAATTCATGATTAATGTTGCTCTCAGTGCAGTGCAGACTCATTTTTCACAAAGCTGGTAACTGTTTTAACAAAACTCGTCATTAATATCAGTGATCATCACAAAGCCGAAGCTGGTGTTTTCCTCCATTTTCTTCGGTGTTGTTCTCATTCCTCACTGTCAAACAGAAGCAGAATTATGAACCAGAGCATGCATCCTTCCCACTTTTTTTGCCATCTCCTCCCTGACTCTTTACCATCCTATCTGAGTGGCCTCCTTCAGCTTACAGCTTCCTCCTGGCGACTTCCTCTTGGCTGCCTGCCAGAGTGCCGATCACGGCATCTGTCTGTCAGCAGAATACCAACTGATTAATGCTTTCACTGCGACCATTAATAAAACTGCGGAGAGGCTGCTCTCTTTAATTGAGAGGTACAGCTAGAGCTGCATTTAACCAAATGAGAAGGACCTATACAATAAGGACATGTCAAATCATGGGCTGGTATGTGTATGTATTTTAGGGGATGAAGAGTGGGCTGCTCTCCCTTCTGATGACAAATTATTTAGTTGCTCCAGTGCAAAAATACTAACTCAGTTATTTATTCAAGGGCTACGGACTGAATGTACACACAATGTTTTATCCAATTCTATTTAGTGTCTTTTCCTGTCCTTTACGACAGTAGCTGTTCTCCAAGGTTGATCTTGATTTTTTTGCACAGCAGCAGAATCATTTTGGTGTGATGATAAAGTACTGATGTCTGGGCCACTGGCACCAGCAGTGATCCACGGGCAGTGTGCTGGACACACCCTGACTACTTGGCTCGTTTGTCCCATCCATCTCTCCTATTCTCATACAACAAAGTATTCCAGCGCTGCAATCATTTGTTCAGAGGATGAAGGGAGCGGATGCACTTCTGTGATGCATCTCCTAATCAAATTGTGGCTTTACTGAACCGTTTTGTAGTATAGGATACACAGTCATAGGGCAGGGTGGCTAAATGATAACACTGGTGTTAATGTTGTCCTACTCCATTTACCTTTTGCAGATTTTCTTGTTGAATTGTCCAGGTCCCTCTGCACCACAGTCCACGTCACTCCACTGTTGTCCAGGGCAGGCTGCAGACAGACGTGCTACCTCCAGTCGCTCCATTTCACCTGCCCCTGATGAGCTTTGGAGAGTCTAACATGTGATTTACACTATACCATCTATTCTATACCAACCAGTATGTGTAGGAACACAGACAAAGTCCCACACTGGCTTCTTACCTGCAAACATGGCCAACTGTGTTCGTTGGAACACACAACCAAGCCAAGGTACCATTACTGAGAACCAATCCCAGAATCTATATGGTGGAGGGACAGAGCTTGACCCCCATGCACCCAGGCTTTTTGTTATCAACAAATCGTAAAAACATATGGAGCCATCCTGTTGTCACATATTGCTTTGTTATGATGATCATGGCCAATGTAGTTTATTGTTCTTAGTTCATTAATCTAGCAAAGCATCATTGAACATGCTCACTTCTAAGTGTGTTTACACTGTGTCTAAAACAAGTCTGCACCAGTATTTTTTTTAATGTGTGGAGAGTATCTTAGTGTTGGGGCAGAGTACTGTCAGAAACTGGATTTCTGTGGCACAAAGGCATAAGCTATAACAAGCCATCACAACACATATTTAACTTTTTTGCAATATATATGAATGGTTGTTTTGGATCTCTTCAGGCTGAGTGTTGATAACCTGTAAGTCATTACCTGAGACACTTTCCACAATGTAATCCCTATTGTGACTTCGGTTTTCCAAAGTGTGAGAATTGAGCTGGATGACAACCAAGTACACATACAGGTGATTGGCTCCAGTGTTCGGAAGATTGGGGAGTTTAAGGCTTAATAGTTTTTTTTATAAGCTTTTTTTGAATTTCAAGAACCAGCAGACTGTAGGGAAATCCCTGTTAAAGTTGTCTCAACAAACACCAAGTTCCACCAATTATTCACATAAGCGTTTTCTGGAATGAAGAGTGTATTTTCATCCAGCAAATCTGTTGGTCAAAGAAAAACATTGTTCATTCCCCCAAGAATCTATTAATGAACATGTCTCTCTTTGAAAATAACTGGTAGAGATGTGGAGACAGGTCAGACTCTTTTGGCATTTCCAATTTAAAAATATCATTAAGCTCAGCCTTAAAAACAAATCTCAAATCCTCCCCAAAACTAATTTTGACAGTGCTCACTGACTGTTGTGTTGGCATCAAGGTTTATTATCCTTTATAATGTACAATATACAAAAATATAGGGTACCAAAAAATTCACAGTGTCTAAAAGGCAGTGATTACAGTCTACATGACATGTCTAACAGTACACCTGGTAAGTTGCATAGAAGGGCACAGAGCCTCACACCGCAGGGGACAGAGCTGAAAAATGGACCAATCAGACGACCAACAGGGCCAATAGAGCCTTAGTTAGTTCAAGACAACTTCTGAATTGGATTTCCCCATTATACTGTATATGACTGTTTGCAGTCTATAGTTTTTAATAATGTCTCATCATTATTTAGTTATAAGTCTATATCCGGTCTGGATTCATCTTTCTCTGGAAATTGGATGTTTGAGCAGCTGGGAAAGGTCATAAGCCACAGGCGGTCGGTCACATTGTGGAGCGCTGTCCCCAAACAAACCTCATGGTTGATGTGTACTTAGCTGCTGCACTTTTTTTTAAACAACTATAAGGCTTTTTTTAAAGAAACAGTGTTAGCTATACAATATACAGATACATTTACACGATCCTCTGCAGGGTCCTTAAATGGGCTGCAGAAGGCTGTTGCTCCTATATACAGATAGAGCTCTCATCTCGTGCATGTACAGTAGCTGAACTGAAAAGCATTGCTGGGTTAGCATTCATCAATCAGGCAATAATATTAAAATATAGCTGTGAAAATGCCCTTTTATAAACCAAGCTTTGACTATAAATAGTGTCAGTTCCACCTCCGCAGGAACCAGAGGCGCAATGCTTTAACTTATAATGATTAACGTCTCATACATGAAATAAAGAAAAAGAACAGTAGCATGGAATGTCAGCAACAAAATGTGGGAGAAAATGCATAAAAAACAGACATTTTTACAGACATCTTCATATATAGTCATATGTATGAAAGCACTTATTGTACAAAATACAGCAACTCCCCTTTGCTTATTTAGGTATCCAGACACGCAGAGAGTACATGTTTGCATGTACACACACACACACACACACACACACACACACACACACACACACACACACCAAACTTCTAAGCAAGCATAATTTACTTTTTTCTTTTCCAGGGAATGCCAAATTGATGTTTTGTTAGACATTCTTTGTAAAAACCATATCAATAATTTATTTTGTGTTAACATTTCACGTATTGAAGATGCACTGGTTACCAAACTTTAGAAAACAAAAGAATGTGTTCATTCAGTGAAGTGAAATTAGAGAAACAAAAATTAATAAGCTATATTTTATTTAACAAAATATTTCCTCCTATGCTACAGCTTGTTTGAGAATAAAACAAATATATGTAAAACAAAACATTACAAAAACAAACATTAAAAAAGAAGTGCCAATCTACTAGCTTATTCTACCATCATAGAACCCAATCCATTTGTTCAGCACACTGGCCATATTTGATATGACCACCGAGCTATTTAGCACTCAGTAGAATTGATGCATCCATTGGAGAATCAATTGGAGAATCAATCAATTCCCTTTCAATAGTGTTTATTGTTCTTGGAAAAAAATGAAAGCAGAAGAAATAGAAAACAAACCTCGCCCCTGCCTTCCATTGCATACAGGCACCCAAGGCATTCCCAAAGCTTTATGTACAGTTCAGACCGCTTCCCACAATCCCCCTTGCTTTTGAATTTTTTTAATGTCCTTTTCCACAAAAGGCGTGCAGCTCCGGCTATCTCAGGCTGTTTAGTGTTGTGACTCGTACAAACAGCCAACCAAAAACGTAATTGACTCTGAAGTTCAAATCTTTTTCTGTCACGTGAAATACCAACAATGGAGGGCGTGCATCCGTCCCTCAACCAAGCTGATATGGACCTCTAATTTATTGAATCATTGACTTCATTGAGTTTTCTCTTTTGTTGTTCTTCTGCACCATGTGGCAAGGACATAACGATATGCGTGTTTTGTCTCAGTAACTGCTGTTGTTGTCGAGGGAGTCAAAGTTCATTACAGGTTGAGAATGTGGTTAGTGTTGGAGAGGCGTAAAACTGTGACCCAGATCCAAAAAATGTTTTTAAATGTTCTGGTAATGTTCGTCTCCAGAATTGTGGATTATTACAACACCTGTGCTGAGGTGTTCTTGTCATAACAATATGTCTAAAGCCATGAGTCGTCCTGCCAGAACTTTTCACCAGATCCCCACATGAAGCTCTGAGTTGACACTGCTATATCCAGTCAGGTCCTTAAAATAACACACCCCCAGCACACCCCTAACTGCACCAGGACACAGCCATTGTTGTCCAAACACACATCGCCTGATGGAAAATTACACAAATGCCCTTGAAGACACAAACCCTACCATGCGGAAGAGACTACCGCAGTGAGGAGAGGGGCAATGAAACAGAAGAACCTGGTCAAACTCTGAGAAATGTTTCCGTTCATGTCGGTTCAGTTATGTCACCATGGCATTGGGGTGGTGTCTGTTGGCAGGGGGTTCGGAGAGCCAGTTGCGGGGCTTTTCTCAGCTGTTGTTGTTTTGGTTGTAGGTCCTACATGGCGAAGGGGATGAGTTGGGCTGGTAGTCGTATTTGCCGAGCGCTGTGGGGTAGTAGGTGGTAGTGTAGACGTTTGTTTGTTGGAGCGGTGTTGGGTAGAAGTTGGACCTTTCATCTGGCAGAAGGTTGTTTTTGTTAAGCGTCTGGAATGACACAGTTGAAAAAAAGAAGCATTAAACTATTTCAATCATAACTCATAGAATATTATGTTTGATATGTTATACTGTATGACTAAATACTTTTAAAACATTAGTGACAAGGAGCACATCTGTACTGCAAGTAAATACGTTTTTATTAAAGCAACAGTTCATCCTTTTGGGAAAAATGCTGGAAGATGTTTTCAGGAAATAGTTTTGAGGACTCAATTATAGTGTGGACACCCTGTTCTCTGTGTTATGCAAAAAATATCAGTAATTCTTTTCCCGTGAATAAAATACCTCCACTAGCCCCAAGGTTAATGCTTATACATTGTAAGTGTATTCATAACCAAAGCTAACCAATTTAACAAATTTAATTTAATTCATGTCAAGCATACTCAATACACTAATATAAATGATGAAATGGCTGGAATTCACTGCGGCTCTCTTAAATAAAAACAAAACCCCACATTTTATCCTAATGTACTTGCTGAGTCTCTTGTAAAAGCCAAACATAAGGTTAAACACTTTCCAGGGGAAACATTAGACAAATGTGATCCATCTGCACTGCGCTGGAGAACAGGGCAGGAAGATAATCAGATTAGAGTTGGTGAAATACGCAACGCTGGGCATCATAAATTGGCCTGGAGGAGAGGGAACCTGCTGGATAAACAGTGCTGTGGTGATACAGAGCGACATTGGCTGCACATCCAGCAGAGTCTGGCTGCTCCCCTGGTCATTAAAGCTAACGAGTTCAGGCTCTCAGCACCACGATGGCTGTCAGCACCGCGTCCACACAGCAACAACAATAACTGCAAGGACAACAAGCGTCAGGGGGCTGACACGGTCAAAAACACAGGGATGTGTCATTGTGGTTTCATGTTCCTGTCATGCTTTGGTAGGATTTTAAATACTGTCAAGTTGACCGGAACAGTTAAAAGGAATCCCTGCTGGCACACATTAGCTCAAGTCAAACAAAAAGAAAATAAATAGCAGGGGGTGAGAACATTAAATGTAATCGAGAAAGTCTAGTTTGAACAATACATCCATAAACTGGATGGGTTATCAGTTGCCAAAACACAGCACAGCAGTTTATAAAACTATGAGATTGCATTTTACAAAAAAAAGTTATCCTCTGCTTTGACGATTGTGAAGTAAACTGTAGTTTACCAGCGTTAAAACTAGTTTACCAGCATTGTGTGCTTGCATCACTCCTACTGAACACAGCACAACACACATATATATGTTCAGATGAGTGATAAGATTGAATAAAAAGACCCACCCAGTAACCCAGTAGTTCAACGGTAAGCAGACACAGGTTTGTTTTTAGTTTTTTTTGGAGGGGGGGGGCGTCAAGCATCAGAGGCTTGGACTTTGACTTTTAGTCCCTAGGAGTCCTGAGTTGAGCTTAAATGTTGGATTCTACAATTCCCATAATGCAAGAAGATCTTTCATTAGATCCATCCTGTATTAAATATGTTCTATCTTTCTAGTTTTTAACTTAACATTAGGTTAAGATAATAGGTCACTCAAACATGGTTGTGACTTCCCAAGGCATTATCTCTGCTTAATATTTACCAAATGTAGTTTGAGTTAAACATAATGTGTACCCTAAACACCAAATGGTGCTGTCAACTGCAGACGATAGGAGCTTTTGGGGCCTGTACCAGTGAGATACAAAAACTGCTTTTTGGATAAGATGTATTTTGATGTATTACAACTTTCTAAGGTTAAGATAATGTGTTGGAATGAGAGTTTAAGCTGTGGCTTACTTCTGTGATGTATCATCCAGTTTTGCTACCGCAAAAAAAAGACAATGAGATGGAACAACTGTTAGGCTTGAGGGATTAGTGTCAACAAGAATTGTGATCTCTCTGGACTGGCAAATTTAGCATGTGTCTGATAGAGATGTGAAAACATCAGTTATCATTATACATGTTATTAAGTAATCTGAGCTGCTCTGTGGTCATTCAGATTATTTAATGTAGGATAGATGCAGTTTCTGATTTTTGGAGGATGTAACTGAATGTAACGGGATAAAATGAGTCACTGTGCTGCTTCTGAGCCGCATAACATTATATTCTGGAGTATTAAGTTCAATTTTGGGAAAAAGACTTGGGAAACAGTCATAAGATAGTAGCTGGTGTCAGTTCAGACAATTCTAATTTACTTTAATCCGTGATTGGTATCCGCCCTAACAATAATGGTTGTAGCTTCCATGCTTGCATAAAATGAGATGGTGGTGACAAAGATCAAACTCCTTTTGGTTCAGGTCATAACATGTTTTAAGTTAATTTATCTACACATGCACACTTCATAGAGACAGAAAAGTCAAAAATCATCTTCCAGAGTTTTAACTTATTCAGTTAGAGAGCAACACAATAGAAGTTTGCACTAAAAGTCTTTGAGCCTCTGGTGAAAATAGTTTCTTGACTCTTTGTAAATGTGAATGCACAGTAGACCGATAGCAATGAGAGGTCGAGGGCTGACTAATGCGTTAGAAAGCTAATGGGGCCCATTAATAAGGACTTGGTTTGTGGGCAGTTAGGAAGCCTTTTAAAGTCTATAGGTTCTGTATGAGAGCAAGGAGGAATAAAAATGAACAGTAATTCATCTTCTGTTGTTAGTGCTCTATTGAGATAAATGCATGAATAAAGGCTCTAAATAAAACATGAATCACATTGCCCTTGAATTGCCAACATTTGCATTGTGTATTTGTGCATGTGAGTAACACCAAGTAAACAGTCCTTCTATTTCCATTTGTATTACTTCTATCTACATAATATTTTAAAATGCAGCTCTTTTCAGTAATCGCCTACCTTGAACTCCATGGGTGTGTACTTCTCATTCTTTGGCGTGGTGTTGCCCTTGTAGTTGAGGTGGTTTGGGGTGGTGGGGTGAATGACGGCAGACTCCTGCGAAGGCTTATGGAAACGTTGACAGTAGACATAGATCAGGAAGGACAGCAGCCCCGCCCCGAGGAAACAGGAAACACCGGTGGCGATTAGGTGGATGGAGGTGAATGCTGGAAAAGGAAGAAAATATGTGGCGTGTTAACATACATTATGTCATCCTATTTTATTTAAACACTCTTTCTACACTCTTCATTTTATTTACAATGTACCACAATTGTCATTCTAAATTAGATCAAGACAGATTTCAAATAGGCAGTATGGCACATGCCATATAACGGCAACATCCCCAGTTCAATTCCAGCCTTTGTTGCATGTCATGCTCATCTCTCCCACCATATTTTCTGGCTATACTGTATCTTCACTGGTTTTGTATCCAATTTTCAATGTTTTCCTGGAAACATTGTTAAATGTCTCTCAAATTTTCTCCAAAATCAGTCTCTGAATACATTTATATAAAAGAACCATTCCTTTACAGAATTATTCATACAGGTGTACAGCTCAGCCAGTATCACCTGGCATTTCTCTGTTGAAATGCTACTGCTGATGCGGTTTGCTGTCCTTACTGTCTCTGCCACCAAAACCTCATCTTCAGCTGAGCTTTTAATTTGGTTCATTTTGCTTGAATGTAACGTCCATGTATGTGTTAAAGGGGGATTAGTTCTCCCAGCAGGATCCTTATTGTTTCTTGGATTCTTTGAGAGCTCCATGGAAGAGCTGTTTATGCTAAATCTAACTGTATAAAACTTTGCACATGGTAACTCTTGGTCATAAATGTTTCTAACTATACAGCGCTCATAAAATGTTGTCTGGTGAGGATGCTATGAGAGACCTGTTACATTAAATGTATGTTTATTCTTATGATTTAATAGAACACTAATTTACAGAGGCATTGACAGAAAGTGAAGATTTCTAAGCTTTCATGTCTTGCGTTGCTTTTTGTCTACCATCATTTAAGCAATTTTGGTCTCTTTTGTGTTGATCTCTATCTTTTTAGGACAGGACACTTGGGTTTGTATTTTGGGTTTTGGACTTCCTGTAAGTAATTTTGAAAAAATAAAAGGTTATGAAAAATAACTTCAGTCTTGAGGTGAGTCAGCCATTTTTTTTTGGCACATGAAGCGAAATTGCCGCCTTGTGTTGTGGCCCGTTCCAGGTACATCACAGTGTACATGATGTTTCTTCCTCCTCTTAACAGACTCAAATAAACACGTACATGAAAATGCACACATAATGCATGAAAACATGCACAGACATCTGTGGAAACATACAGGGGCAAACATTAACATGCACACAGGAACAAAGTGAAGGCAGCTGTTAATCCACTTACCTCCACAGTGTTGATCCTTATCAAAACCAGATGCAGGGAGAATGACTGCAGAGAGGAGAGGAACACATGGTCAGACACACACACACACACACACACACACACACAAACACAAGCACACCTTGGAGACAGCCTTCAGAACACAACCATCGACTAACATCAGGGGAGTTGACATGCAGAAAACAAAACAGTGAATGAAAAATGGAAATGTTTCAATGGTTGAACAAAGTCCATGGAGAGTTTGTTGCACCAGTTAACTCACAGTAAAAAAACAAAATCAACTTCTCCAGTTGCTGTTCGAGACACAATACTAACATCTACAATACAATATTTTACAGCCATGCATCCTGTCCCACAAATCCCAGAAGCAAAGAAGAGAGCAGGGAGGGTTGATGTGTGTGTGAGCAGTTGCAATGCCACATCTCCTGATTCATTTTTTTGCCTAATTCTTCAGCTTCCTCACAGCTGCCTCCCCCTCTGCAAGTGACCTTAACAAATCCATCCATCGCCTCATTGAAATTTGCAATAAAATTAGATGTGATTTGGTGTTGTGACAACCCATTAATATTAATCGCTTTCGTCTGGACTCATTAGGGATTCTGAGCGTGGAGAGGCCTCTGCTGGCAGGCCGTGAAAGATCATTTTAGGAGAAACTTTCTGAGAGTCATCAGCATAACAAGGTGCGCTGGGGCCAACAAGGTCAACCGCTAACTTGTTGAATTCACATGGACTTAATTATGGTTAATTAACAGAAGCAGATTACTTCAGTGTACACAAGAGGATGCACAGACATTTTTATGCATAGACACGTTTCTGAATGAGGATGCTGAGGATGATGAACTACAATGTTGTGTACATATTTGACAATGACAGACAAATAGTGTCCTAAAAGCACAAGGTGCTGCTTTCGCATGATGCTGGCAACAAAGATTTGGCCTAAAGGAGGACTAATGAATTGTGGGCTGAACCTGAAGCTTCCCACAAAATTACATGGGCTGTCCTCACAGAGACGGAAGCCAACAGTGTGTTTGGTTGAGCTTGTAAACCCTCAAATGGATGACAAATCAGTAAAAACATTTGATGATAATCACATGTAGTTAGTGTTTTTACACAGTTCTGCACAGTTAAAACACAGTACAAATTATAATCATTTAATAAATGTGGTGATATGATCCTACCAGATCTAAACATTTATGATGTCAAATTCAGTGATTTTTGGGCAAGCTCAAATTAAAAAAAAAATTGTAGTTTTTGTTTGACTGAATGGTTTGGTCACATCTGCATACATTGTGCATATCATGAGTGTCAAGTGAATATTTTTGGTCAGACAAAACAAGCAACTTAAAGACATAATTTTGAGCTCTGGGAATTCGAAATTTGAACTGGTATTTGCCAGTGTCTGTAAGCATTTTTGAAAAGCGCTCAAGGCTATACTACCAGAACGGCAAGCACATGTGCTTTCCACGTGAAAAGATACAAACTTACATGTTTCTCTTTGAAGGCTTCATACAATTTGTCCAGACTAAGGCAACCCAAAAACATGATAAAGCAAATGGAAAGCATGCTGTTTATTTTGGGATATTCAGGGCTGCAAAGGAAACAGGTTGTCCCCTCAAAATTCTGGCAAAAGGATGTTGCAATTGAGGAACCTTTTAACCGCCAACCTCAATCTGTTACGATGACTTGGAAGGAGGCTGCACAGGTACAGTGTGTATCTGAGAGCTGACAGACTCACCAGGTATTTCATTGCAGTCTCTGTGCTGAGTGCTGTTTCCGACACAGGGGGTGTTGGCCTGAGCACCACACACCCGACTCCTCATCTGCGAGCCTGAATCATCACAGACTGACCATAGCGACCAGGCCATCCAGCCACCTAAACACAGACAAAAGAACAATCAATACAAACCCAGACAAACACAAAGCCAGACGTCCTGGAAACCAACACGGCCACCCAAGCTGTCACCACCCGGGGCCACTAACCTTCCTGGCCAGCCAAACAGACCAAACGCACCAAAAAGTGTTTGTGATGTAAACAGGATTGGAAGAGTAACCCCATGAAGAGTTTGTTTAGTGCATAGCAAAGATGTTTGTCTGCCGAGCCAAGCTTTAATGCCGTTTCCCCCAGTAGCCAACCGGTAAACAAAGGCTCCTACCCAAGAGGAAAAAGAAAATTCCCAACTCTCAGCTCCTCCCTTTGAACCAAGCACTTGCTGCACTCTTTCACAATGTATTTAAAAGCCCCCAAAATAAAGGGAGCACAGGCCACTGGAATGAAAAACTAATGAAAAAGCTGGTTTGTTATTCAGGGTGCTCTCAAGTGTGCAGTTTTGGCAAATAGTGCCCGAGTAGAGACAGAGGACAGGCCTCTTTTACCTTTGCTATCCCTCTGGTGCTCACTGACAGGCCGCTCAGTCTCCACCATCTGCTCCCTTCTGGCCACACAACCATCTAGACACACATAACACACCAACCACCTAAAATGTGTTTAATAACTGTGCACCACTACAGCCTACTTTAATTGCTTCATTTATTTCCATTTATTTTTGTCACCCGTATGACCTGCGTGATCATTCATTTGAGTCAGAAGGAATGCCATCAGGCCTGAGGCTCCTCGTTAGTATTCTGTCCCTACAGTCCCTTCCTGCTGTCCTCCATTACTGGTGGAAACTTTCATCAAATGACCTGCGACAGAGGCATCAAATATTCCTGTGACTGACAGCCAGTTTGGCTCTAATTACGCATGCAGAGAGGTACCAGGAGGACCCCGATAGATGACTAATATTGTGCCTGTCAATAAAGGAACGAACGAAGAGATGAATAGGGGCAGGAGAGATTGTTAGCAGACAGTTGATTGGCAAAGGCCTAACGGGACATTTTTTGGTCCACGTCAAACAGGTTCAACATTAACCTGATAAAAGGAGGCTGATTAGCATCTCGGCAACGGGAAGAAAAAAAAGACAAAAAGACATTTTCCTTTCTTTGTAATTACCATATTTTTCCGTGTGATTGACAGTTTGGCTGATTCAAAATGAAAAGCATCTGAGGAAACTGACAGTTAAGAGGAAACAACTATTTAATTTGGACAGAAAACATCTGCACTACAAAACATCCCAATACAGACTTACATGCACACACATTATTTGAAACATATACACCTCCCAGACAATGAATATTTGTCCAGGCAATTGTGGCGACAAAACGTTGAAGGCTGTTTGATATCATCTAGAGTCAGGCTGAATCCCTTATGAGTTCTGATGTCGGACTTTTTTATCCTCCTGGATTAGCAGGTAGATCTCATGAATATTTCAGTGTCCTTGCAGGAGCAGAATGGGAATAGAGAGGGGAACACAGAGGGCAGTGTTATACATCTCACATCTCATCACACCTCATGTGGTAAGAGACTTTTGGGAAAGCATGGCTAACCTCCAAAACAAGAAAAACAATTTGAACACCATTAGAACAACTAATTTAATTTCAAACCAACTTTGGCATAAGCAACTTGTGTCTTATTGTCTGTTATTTTACTTTGTAAAACTTATCGTACAGTTTATGTTATATTAGTTATGTTATTAATGATCAGTGCATGCAAATTACTTAATGTTATGTTTTGTCACTTACTAGTGGTATCTTGACAGTTTTGTTTATATTTATCCAGGTTTTGAGATGTCTACCTCTAAAATCAATGTTTCTTTCCAGGTATGGACATTACTTAGCAGTCTAAGTTTTCAACAGTCCAGAAGAAAACAGCTGACTGTGTTTCTAGAGAACTCAAACTTATTTACAGTTATTAAAAGGTCCAAATATGAATTTGGAACAATGAAAATCAAAATGTACCGACATATTAAAGTTAACAAAAGCTTATTGATAATTGATTTGAAGGTCGATCTAACACGAAAATCATGTCATAGAAAAAGCAGTGGAGGTTTGACATTTGTCTGGCATTCTTGACAAAGTCCCATGACTAAAACGAGATTGATGAAAGTAGAAATATCAGAAATGAATACACTGAAACCTGAAACCAAATTAAACAGCATGCCATTAGAGGAGCTTTGTTTGTAATTTGGGTTAACTGGTCCTGTTTTACACTAATAAACTAAACTTTTGTAATTGGTCTGTTTGAACTTTTCTCCAAAAACTTGACAGTTAGACGTACACTTGATAATGTCCTATTTGTTTTTTAGTACCAATTTCAAACATGCACTCTCATGAACATTCACCCAAATATTCGAGTAAGACTTCCATATGTTTAGTTCAACAACACAAGTACAGTAGATCTCTTTTCAACCTTTCCAGAGAGGTTGCCCCAAAGTTCCAGTAGCACGGCGGGAAACGACACGGTGGGAGGATGGGTTGTTTTCTCAGCATGAGTCGATTTAAAAAAAGATGGAATAGATGAAAGAAGCAATTTGGCAAATGGTACGGCACAAAAATTACACAGTGTGAGAGATGATTGCCTGCCTGGAGGTGTGATGAAAGGACACCAAGAAATGGTGGCATGACAGAGTTAGATTTAAAATGTATGTGTGACCTTACCATCGCAGGTGTGTGTGTTACACAGGGCCTCTTCAGTGTGTAGTCCGATGCAGATGTCCCCTCCATTAGTGGGTGCAGGGCTGTTACAGGAGCGTGTGCGTTGATAGTGACCGCCGCCACAACCAACTGAGCACTGAGACCAAGACGACCAGCAGGACCATGCACCTTTTACTGTAATACACACACAAACAATGGCCATTTTAATGGTCAGTCTTTAGAGATTTGCATCACAACTTCAACCTGCCAAAAGGCCTCTAGATTTTCTCATACACTCCCAGTTTGTCTCTCAATCTGTATATGTCAGTCTCTCCATGGACACCCATTGCGGCGTATTCTTTTTTTTAAATTATTATTTCTTGCACCATATTCTTGATCTAAGCACCAATTGTAGATCTCCATGTAGGTCTCCATTTTTTTCCAGATGAGAGCTATAATGTGCCTGTCAAATCAATATATTTATATTCTTGGGATTTCAGACTCAGATTTGGTGCAGCAACATCATCTCAGGGTCAAGTGGAATATTCATAGACACGATGAACAGTTTTATTGATCTCCATTTTTTACTTTTAAATAATTAGACTTTTTGTAGACCTTTGCCCCAAGGCTGGATGTATCCATAACCAACCTGTTGGAGCCCAGCTGGTGGCCTAAAGGAGACTTACTAACAACCACATAAGTGCAAAAATAATGGATGTCCTACAAACAATAAAAACATTCTGTCTGACAGTTCACAGAATTTACTTCATGTCATGTCTTCATATGAAAAAATATACACATTTTCTGGTCTTACTGGACCCTACTGTTGCACACACATGCTTTTTAAAAGACATGTTCCAACTATCTATGTTATATTGTTTTAATAAATGTCTATTTGGGGATTTACTCTTGTTCTGATCATATCCTACTTTGTCTTTGCTTTGTCCTAGCTTACTGTTGCATTGATTTGATCTTCCCATAGGGATCGTTAATGTTTAATCTGATCAAATCAGAAGAGCGTGACTGACTAATTGACTGGGTGGTTGACTGGTGGATGAGAGGCGGCGTTGCCAGGTAACATCACAGTGCTGTAGAATTCTCTATTAGGTCAGCAGATTAGTGTGATAGAGAGTGAGGCATGCTGTGACCACTTAAATGACATGATTGTAAAAAAAACAGGACATTAAGTTTCAATATCTTCAAACTCATTTAAGGCTGCCAACTATGAAGTTCTCTAAAGACTTTGATTGATCAGTATGTCCCTTAAATCCGACAGTGCCAAATATGCAGTTAAAGTAATAAAAAACGTTTTTGAAGGAAAAATCTGAATAAACACAAATTCATTTTTTTGTGTGCTGTTTTTAAAATAATTAGCCCTAAATAAGATGAAGACCATGGCTTTGCAGTGTCTGTACTCACCAGGACATGCCTGGACGTTGCAGTCCTGGTACTCCACAGGTGACCCATGGCATGCAACAGGGGCGCTCTTCCCCTCTGGGTCCGCTGCAGCTTCGTCGTCGGGTACGGTAGCCTTTGGCACAGCTCTGCGAGCAGCTGGACCAGGTTTCCCATGACGACCAGCCAGCACCTGCTACTCTCACCAGTGGTGTCTTCAGGAGCTCCTCGACAAGGGCTACGGAGAGAAGAAAGAGCGAGTAAAAAGGAAAAGAAAACAGTTCCAGGTTATATAAAAGTCACAGAAAGAAATATATGCAGTGCTGTCAGATATTTATTATTATTATTTATAAGAGAATTTAAAGAGAGATGTGAAGCATGGAGATTATTTGAGCGTATTTCACACAGTGTATCTGACTGACTTTGCCAGCAGTCATATTTCTTTGACTGTCTCAAACTCTGTCTGTGTCTCTCATGCATCCCCCAGTTGCCTGCTGTTGGTGTTTCATCACTTTGTCAGAGTCGATGCGGCCCCCCACGAGGCGGACAGGGGAAGACAAGTAATCGATTCAGGAGAGGGGGGCATGAAAATGGCACCGGTGGAGAGCAGTGGACCGTAACACTGTGTAGCTCTGGGTCTGTGTGTATATGGAAGTGCTGGACTGTGACCCCGTCACTAACAGCATGTAGGGAAGCTAACAGGCCTAACGGGAGCGCCCTTTCAACATGTTATGCCAGTAGTGGAAGAAATCTTAGCACTCTGCTGCATTCTCACTGTGTTTGTACAGGAGTGAGTATTTTTGTGTTTGGTGACTGTGAAGTACTGTATGTCAGAAAGTTCAGCAAAGGTAGACAAACATTTGACTACTAGGTATAGATAAAAGTATGTATATAAAATAAAATAAATTAAATATATATACAGTATATATATACTGTATATCTACAGTATATACAGTTATATAGTAAGACAATAGTGCAAATGGTGCTGGAATAATTGAATCATTATTAGTATAGCAGGTTGCTATATATCCAATCCAATCCAATCCAACTGTATTTGTAAAGCATATTTAAAACAACCAGGTTGACCAAAGTGCTGTACGTTAACATGCTTATAAATACGCAAATAACAAGACAACCATTTAAAACAAATAACAGACTACAAAAAAAAAATGCAGAATACAACTCTCAAGCAGGTTTAAAGGTTAATGAATAAAAGTGAGTTTTAAAAATCCGAAGGCTAGGGGCCGATCTGACATGGAGAGGCAAGTCATTCCAAAGTCTCGGGGCCACAACTGAGAATGCTCAATCTCCCCTATTTTTGAGCCGCGTTCCAGGGATAACAAGGAGTAGCTACCTAACACAGTATATACCTGAGTTAGGTGGATATGACAGTATAAACACTATGTTTGACAGATATTTACATGTTTAAATGGTGTATTTGATACTATAAAATACTGTATACTTTACTCTGAAGGTGGGTGCTTGGTGTTACAGTGTTATTGCACATTATCCTATTGACATTTCCCCACATATGCACTAAAAAAGCTGGTTAACTTACTATCTGTCTCGCAGGGTGCTGTACCATCGTTGGGACAGAAGCGTGTCTCCACCTTCCTGCGTCCAATCTGCAGCTTGTGGGAATCAGACAGGTGGGCCCGGCACATGTAGCGCATCCTTTGCTCCTGACGAGCTCCACCCTGAGTCACATTGACAGGCAGCCAGGGGGTCCAAGGTGTGTTCCTCTTTACCTCTGGACACACTTCCAGGTTACAGGCCTTGTACTCCTGAATGACAAGGTGGCAGAAGTCAGCGGTGCAGTGCTGTACATTTTATTGTGTGAAAGCTTACTAAGCAGCATTACTACTACAACAGATTATGCTATGACTTTTTTCGACATGATGTAGTTTTATTTTTTACAACATACCATACTATGACTTTTTACGAAATTCTATGCTCTGACTGTGTTCATCATAAATTCTTTGGTGGCTTAGTGGTTAGCACTGCTCCAACAGGAAACCAGCAATTAGTCACTGCAGACACTGACCCAGGTTTCATGTTTTTTTGGACATACAATACTATGACTTTTTTTTAACACACTATATTATGACTTTGTTATCACTTTTTCAACATAATATACTACATTTTTAAAGTTGTTTCTTTGATAGGACAGCTTAGACATGAAGGTTGGAATTGGACTGGCGGATGATACAGCAAGGACTGAGTTTCTGTACATGGGGTGCACATTCTACCAGGTGAGCTACTTTTATTTGCTTTTTGACATACTATACTATGACTTTTTTAATATACTATACTATGACTATTTTATGACTTTATCAACATCATACTATGACTTTTTCATATTTGTTTTCGCTATACTATACTTTGACATTTTTCGACATACCATAACACTTTTAAATGGTGTTTTTGAACAATCTATACTATGATTTTTTTAGGTTCAATTTAGGTTTTCAGCATTCTTAAGCATTTTCTGCAAGAAATGCATTTTCTAGTTCATCATTTTAAATTAAGACTAAATGTGTAAAGCCCTGCTCAAAGATTCTAGATACACATCTTTGACTAAAGAACAATGTGCTGATTATTTTGCTTACTAGCAGTGTTTGTTTTAGGGGTGGTACTTGAGAAATCTAAAGAGTTCATCCTCGGCAACTTGTCTTTGTGATATTTATATTTGTTGTGTACATATGGACATTTGGACTGATGGTGGTGGTAGATGGTGAGATCCAGGGGTATTAGGATAAATAGAATCTATCATTGAGGAGTTTGAAGGAACTCTATCCCATTAGTTTTAGAGATATTTGTCTATAGGTGTTGATTGAGAAAGATTTTTACATAAATCTTTAAAATTACATACATTTTATACCAATCTCTGATTCTACGTAAGATAACAAACAATGGTGTTTCCTGTTCTGTTAATATAAACTGTTTGTATGTGTATGGAGATAATGAAACAGACATTTTTATTTTTCTGTTGAAAGCTGAAGTCCAGATGGTCCCCAGAGACTGTCAATCATCACACAGTGACAAAAACCTTTTGTATTTTTAAAAATAAAAAAGTGACATTTTGTTTTTCACGTCACAGACTTCATTAACATTTAAAATACCTTTGTTTTGTAAACAACTAGGCTAAATGTGGACATGATATCACTGTGCCGACACCAACGCAGTCATTCACTGTCAGGAGAGAAAATCTGAAATCTGTCTGTATTTATCTCTGCTGTCATTATACAGTAGCTCACCTTTATAACGATTTACCGTCACTTCATTAAAGTGCCATGAGTTCAGCCTCCAACACAGAGGATCAACACATACTGTATAGATAAACATTTCCTTACAAAGGCAAATATTGGCTTACAAGCCTACAAATTCTGTCGGAGGCAAAGAGACGGATTCTACTGAGCTTAACAGATGTTCTTCTGTCTTTGTTTGTTTATCTGGGTGTGTATTTGTGTGTTTCCTACCAATGCACATCCTGGGCAGCTGTTGCCATTTTCACAGATGCGGACCCTGGAGTGAACACCTCCCCCGCACTCCGTGTTGCACTTGGTCCAGGAGCCCCACGGGGACCAGAAGATGGGCTGGGGACAGGACACCCCTTCATTGCAGAACCTAAGGAGATGGCAGTGGTGCGAGAGGAGGTGAAAGAGATTATGAATTGAAACTTGACTTAGACTTTTCCCTACTCGGGACTTGATCGTCTAATGAGACATTAAAGCTAAAGTATTTAGGTCTCAAGTGACCATTATACCATAGTACTGATAGGTTTAATATGAGGAGGGAGATTCTATAGTAAGATTCTATCGCGCTCATTATTCAAATGGAAAAATTTGAATCATTGCAGTCTTCAGAGATTCAAAGTTTGGAAAGTAACTTCATGAATACTTATCCTCACCTCTCTTCCCTGCTCGGCCCCACACACACACGGCCACCATGTCTGGGTGAGGGGTTGTTACAAGAACGCTGGCGAAGCTCGAAGCCCGTACCACAGGTTGTGCTGCACTGTCCCCATGACGACCAGGGCGTCCAGCCTCCATTTCTATGGCAACAGACACATGGAAAAGTATTAGCAAGCTATTTCAGATTGGTTCCAAAACCTCCATAATTATTCACCGGTGCTTTTAGTGTTATTTTTTTTCACAGGATGTTCTCTAATGCTAAAGGGAAGAAAAAAAAGTGCCTTTTAGCTTACGCTAATCATTACTCTGATTCTGAGCTTCTGGAAACAGAAATGCAAACACACACAGGGAGCCCATTCTGACTGGGAAACATTCATTCAATTTGCTTAAGTGCTATGTTCCTGGGTAGCACTTCTCATGATTTAATTGCCACTTTCTGCAAAAGCACAATTTAATTCTGACACCAAGGATTAAATCTAGCACAGCTATCCGGTGGGATATAGGTGTCTAAGCTCTTTGTCTGCGCTCTGCTCTCTGTAAGGCTGATTGGCCAATTCACCTGCAGACAGAGCCGAGGAGAGGAGTCACCTGGATGTCACCTACATTTTCTAATAAGGTCCCTCATGTTCATGATCTTTCTGGTGTTCTGTCAGAGTGTAAATTGAGCCCTGAGGTGGATGTTTCAAAGTCAGTCAGGACATTGCTGGTACAATAGCAGTTTAAGAAATGATGTTATATTATAGAAGTTATGATGAATTCTCATTTGCAAAATTACAGGTTTTATGTGCTCAATCATAGCAGTGTAATAGTGTGTAACTTGACAACGTCAACTGTGCAGAGCCACAATACATCATTCACCCAACTATGTTTTTATTTATGATATACTGTAAATATACTTAACCTAAAATATAGTAAATCCACAGCTTCAGCTTTGTTTTAGGCAAAGCACTTTATTTTATAAAGAATTTGTAGCATCAGAGTAACAGTTAAAACACAATAAAGAGAAAAATAAAATCAATTTACAAAGTAAAATTTAATAAAATACAAATAGAAAAAAACAATAACAGATGAGAAACCACTTAAAAGAATGTGCTGCAGTGTTCTAATTATCATTTTTAGGAAGACAGAATAGACTATCTCTAATAATTAGACAGATATAGGTACTGTCTTGAAGTGACTTGAAAACTGGTTTCATAACACCAAGATTTCTAACTGAGTTTTTACTCCTCATAGTTCTGCAATCAAGCTTTAGAATACCATTGAGTCTTTCCTCCTCTTTTCCTCTAATAATTGTCTTATTGTCCTTTTTTCATTGATTGAAAACATCTTTCCAACTAGCGCATTCATAGTTAAATTGCAGTATATATGTTTATATATGTTTCTTTCCCTACCTCGAGCAGTTGGAGACTTCAATGCTGGGGCCCTCACAATTTTTGCCTCCACATCGAGGTGCAGGGCTGTCACAAAACCTGGAGCGACACAAACAGGAGCTTACACCATCCACATCATCATCATTGTTGCAGGGTTGCCATGGCGCCCAAGTCCCAAAGCCACCATTGATGGTTTGGTTCCGCAGCTGGAAAACAAACGTCAGAAAACATGAGCCAGGGCTACTCAACCATTCAACACTCAGTGCTTAGAGTTTATAGTATATGTAGTTTTAGAGTTGTGCCGCCAGACAGGATGGAGAGGGAGTTTTCAGAGGATTAAAGGGGAACACATTTACTGCAATTCACTTTGCTTTAGCCAAATTCAATCCAGTTGATCTTAGTGCAATCTAATACATTTCACTTCAGTCCAATTCACCTTCCTTCCTTCTTCTACTGCTCCTATATCCTGTCTGACCCACACAGACGTAGTTAGTCATGGATGATACCAACCACTATGACATGTGAAAGATTGCATCATCAGGGCGCCTGGGTCTTACGGGTCCCATGGCAGATGTGACACCGTGTTAGCCCTTCTTACAGTAAGTGCTGCAGTGACGTTACTCTTACCGGACAAACAGTGATGTTCTGCTTCCACTGGCTCATGTTGGAGCTGTCCTCCAGTGTGGTACATCTGCGCTGCCTGAAGTCCCAGCCACAGTAGGGATCCCTCGCCTCCAAGCACAGCCTGCAGCACGCAGGAGAGAGGAGGAGGGAGGAAGACTGTGTTGTCAGCAAAGTAAGTAGTTTAATTTTTTAATTAAGACTGTGAACATTAATGAACGTGAAGTAAAATAGACTTTTTGCCTGACTGGCACATTTTATTATCTGTATTCCATGAACAGATGTAGCAATCAACCTTAAATAGCAAAAATAAATAAACATGATCAAGAAATATCTAAGTACAACTTTACGCCCAGTTTTCAAAGGGGCTGTCCTTGAAATTCTGAAAAAGAGCAGACTGGCAGACCCCAATACGTTAATTACCTGCGTTTATGTGGCCGGACTGGCTATCAAAACAAAAAACAGTAAAGAAGCAGTACAAAGAACTTCATACAAGAGTTACATATTGAGCGAGTTATGAGATTTTAATACATTTTCTTGAGAAAAAAGCCAAAGACTTGCCATTGCACTTGACACTTTAGACAAGAAATGGAATCAATTGAAAGTACAGTAGATGACCGTATGTATAGAACTAAATTAAAAATAAATAGGCAAATAATTCATAAAAAAAGAAGTTAAAAATGTTGTAAAGACAAAGCGAGGGCACCACTGGCTATGATGAAGACATATCTAAACCTACAGACCTACTGTACTATACCATACTGTACATGTAATATAAAAAAAACTAAAAATAACAGAACCATACTTTTCTGTGCCATGTTCCTCCCTCTATTCTCACACAAACACTATACATGGTACATCACCCAAACAGTGATTAAATATTTGTAAGCTCCTCCAGTAAAACAGAAGCTTAATGATGGCTAATTAAATCCAAAGCTGTTAATGATGAAGCTAAGCTGCCAGAGCTGATCTGGATGCCTCAGGAACGCAGGAAAAAGGCATCGACTGAATAACCCCTCACTCTCTCTCAAAGACTCCCCTTCACTTTCAGCCTCCCTTCATCTCCTTGATATCACCTTTTGTCTCTCTTTAACTATCTCCTCACTCTGATCCTACTGCTTCTTCTTCTCGACCCCATCACAACATTGTAAGAGTCCTTCCTCCTCTCTCTGCATTCAGCTGAAAGGAGTGATTCTTCTTCTTGTTGTTTTTTATTTCCTGGCACATATACTTTCCCGGTTTATTTGAAGAGCCCTGTAGTGTTTTAGCTTGGAGGTTGAGGAATCTCCAAGTGTTGATACAGCTCTCTTTGCCAGGTCTGTAGCTCTGTGGCGAACCCGAGGTCGGCTTCGATCCAATAAAGACATTACTGCTTAGCTAGCACATCAGAGGTGACCCCCACAGACAAAGAGTAACAAGCAAAGGAGGGAAAAGAAGAGAGGCCATGTTCTCTGGTGATCTGTGACACATGGAAGAGGACAAGTTCCTTTATTCCTTCCTTCATTCACCGCTAACCTTCTTTTAACTGCTTTTTTTTCGATTGCTAAACGAGGGCACAACCACAGTCTGCACAGCAGCAGTTCATGTGGACCAAACTAGTTTGATTTTGATTACTTGAACACAGTTTTCAAAACTCTACATGCTTATCCCATGACTTTTATCACAACCTGCACAACACTGTGGACTTACATAACTTTGTTCAAATGCTAACAGTCAAAACTGTTAACCACACATTTAAAAAAGAATGGATTTCACCCTGATGCATGTGCAATGTCTAAGCAGGTGTCTTGTTAGTTAACACATACTGTGTGTGTGTGTGTGTGTGTGTATACATATATGGAAAGTTCACAAGATTTTTTGGGAATTAAAGAAACACCAAATAACAATGAAACAGTTAAACATTGTACCGTTTGAAAGAAACAGTGAACAGGTAAAAGAGCAAAGATATCAATATGTCCAGGTAAGATGTCTGAGGTTACATACACAGTTAAAAAAAATGGGAAAAACACTTCCTTTACTGTAGTAAAACTGTGCACTTACTGTTTCTCACTAAGTTATGGAGGTGTAAGCAAAGGGAACTTCTGAAAAAGGACTACCCTTTTGAAAAAGGGTAACTAATCATTCGTTACCCTTCTGAAAAAGAGTAACTACATTTCTGAAAAAAGGTAACTACTCTTCTAAAAAACAGTAACTACCCTTCTGAAAAAGGGTAACTACCCTCTTGAAAAAGGGTAAGTACCCTCCTGAAAAAGGGTAACTACCTTTCTGAAAAAGGGTAAATTCCCTTCTGAAAAACAGTAACTACCCTTTTGAAAAAGGGTAACTATAATACAAAATAAAAATGTATATCTATTACTGTAACATAGTGTAGGTAAGCAAACTGAGGATTTGCATTCATTCTTGTGTACGTTGTTTACTGGTATAAAATAAAAAGAAAAGAAAATAATTTCACTCTTTTCATATTGTTTGGGTGAAGTCACTGAAATTATTCAAACTGTAAAGATGAAAAATTTGTATTTTGTGTATTTTTGTGTTTTTGATGCTAGTGTTTTTACTCTCAGTGTGTCCTGACTGACAGTATGTGTTGTCTCAGTGAGGATTGTTCATAGTGTTTTGAGACGTGTGTTAAGAGCTGTGTTGTTTGGAATGAGTTTTGCAGGTGATGTGAACTGTTTAGCTCAGGTTTGGCTCATATGGTAATGCAGATTGTGGTTAGAGTTTTGCACATGTGGTTTCAGTGTTGACCAGTGTCCTTAAGCAATTGTAAAAAACTGTAATTAAGCAACCCAATTATAGGAACGCCAGATGCAATCTCCGATACAGATGAAACAATAATCATAATGAGGTCAGCCACAAATTCACAGTTCAGTGAACCCAATAGTTCATTTGAAATGGCGGAGGGAGGAGCGTGTCCTCATTCAAGGCACACACACACACACACACACACACACACACACACACACACACACACACACAGAGGTTTGTGGCACTATCTTTGTGGGGAACTATAATTTATATAATGCATTCCCTAGCCCCTTACCCTCATCACAACTAAATGCCTAACCTTAACCCTTACCCTCCCTAACCATAACCTAATTCTAACCCTAATCCTAAAACCAAGTCTTAACCCTCAAACAGCCCTTTAAAGTGGTGGGGTCCAGCATTTTGGCCCCACAAAGCTGTCTGGACCCCCACAAGTATACTGAACTCCAGGTTTTTGGACCCCATGAATATAGTTAAACAATACAGATCAGCTAAGTGGAACAATTAATGTGTGCAAGGATGGAATAAATAATGTTGGATGAAAGGGAAAGGTGGAAAAAATTTTAGGCCTAATTAGTTCTGGGTAAAGTGTGCCGGCAGGCAGACTGGGAGGCGTATAACCTCAGGGAAAGAATGGGTTAGTCCTGGATTCACCCTGTTTGCAGTAATTAAGAGAAAAATGCTGATCAACATATGAAAAAAGAGGAATACATCTAACGCTGTTCATGGTGTAAGCTCTAAAGACCAGAAGAAAATGTATCAACTGGGAAGAAATGCTGAGAAATTGATTGCAGTACAGGTGAGGATAGGGGTTAATGATGTGGGGTAAGATATGCCCACAGCTGCAGGCACATGTAGCACAGACACCTAAAACACAAAGTACGCTAATACTTTGTCTCAGATCTGTTCTATACTGCACTGTGTGGCCAAAAGTTGCATTAGATGGACAATACAATGCACAAAGGAAACAAAATAGCTGCTTGGAGCTGCAACCCATTCAATAAAATTGCAGATGATAGTTAAACAGCTAAAACAAAATCTTGGAAACAAAACATTTTGCTCTGTCTTTGTTAAATTTAAATAGTGGCAGATGGATTGACATCAATACATATTGCATAATTTTCTGTTTGTGCTAAACAGTAAAGTACATTGATTTCTTTTGTGCAAAAACTGCATAGTATGACACACAGTATATAGAATATATACTTTATTTTGCTGATATAATATGACGGATTGGGACACAGTGCAAGTTTGCAGTCTCAGTATTTTCTCCAAAAATGTCCTTCACCTGAGGCCATTTAATAAATAAAGATTTACTATTGGAGACAAAAATGGCATAAAGGCATTTAGCTCCTACTCTGACCTTTCTGCAGCTGCATAAAACACCAGCCAAGCGCTCTCAGTGCCTTTCTGTCCTGATGGCACGTTGTTTTTCAAAAACAGAACCACTGTAAAAGTCAATTAGAGGCAGTGTGGGCGGAGAGAGGGCAGTGAGATGGGAATAAAAAAGCTAATTTCTGTAACAGAGGGATGTCAGCTTGAACAGGAAGCTGAGTGTGCAGATGACACAGGAATGTGAGGGATCTAAACTGTGCGTGAATGTGTGAGTGTGCATGTGTGAGTGTGAGTGAGCAAGAGAAAGAGAGTGTACATAATCAAGTCTATTTTCTAAATACTCCCCCGTCTGTGTATGGTGGGTGTGTCTTTGTACTGTGGGTGTGCCACTATGTGTGAGAGCATTGCTTTGACAAGTCCGCAGGGAATAGGCTGATATTTAATTCAGCAGTGTGCATGCCCAGTGGCACACTATATCAAAATAGAGAAGCCATGGAAGATGGCCGGTTAAATTTTAAACAGACAAACCGACAAACCCCTCCAGCCTATAAAGCAACATGTCTAGTAGAGTGGCATCGGAAGATAAATCTGCCAGATTCTCTATGTGGGGGTGTAATTGTCATTTTCAATTGTTTGTGAATGCTGTAAAAACCAGTGTCTCCTTTTATGACATGCTCTTTAACAACTAGACATTAAAACAATAGTTCATCGCCTTTAATGGCTGGCCGTCAGTGTATAATTGCAGATATGATTACCAGAACGGATAAATTATGGATTGGAATCAGCCATTATTAGCTGTAGCGCTGACACTCTGGAAATACATTAGCAAAGGCTGTCTGAAGGGTCTGACTCATATGTCTGCATACGCCGGCCTCTCGCCATCTCTCCACAATAAGTGATGGCATTTTTTGCAGCCGCTCTCAAGAGACTACCAGTGACAGGCTCCCAGTTCTCATCCTCTCTCCAGGGGAGAGAGCCCATCCCAGGGGCTTTACCCCCCGCCGTGCTGGTCTGAGTTGGCCATGTAGGAAGTCTGCTGATGATGAATCAGAAACACAGAGAACTCCTGCTAGCACTCAGAGCTAAAACATCCAATTAAGCCCAGTTGGAGTCAGCCTGAAGACTGATGGTGCTGGGTGAGATGTGAGATGTGAGATGGCTGTCTGCCAAAAATGCCTGCTGTTCTCCATGTAAAACTTTAGCCCCTGATGAATAAAAGGAGCTGCATCATCACCGAGAAATAATGGGAGGCATAGACAGGCCCCAATATTTTCTGGTGCTTTGTGAAAAGAAAGGCACTTTACAAATAAAACATATTATTATTATTATTATTAAGACAGAGAGGGGGGGGGGAGAAAATATAAATATTTAAAAGTAAGGAAATAGATGGCACAGTTCACAGTTCCACACCCATTTCCTCCAGTGTTTTGAAATGCAGCGTGCACAAATAACTTCCATTCCATGCATATTCTCCAAAATGGAACAGAGGAGCCTGGCCTGGCCTCTGAAGGCCCAGTCCTGCCAAAGAAGGATCCTTGACTTTGAGAAACGTCCTTCAAGTACCCGGATATCTGTCACAGTAATTGAAACTGAATTTTGTGAACTGAATTGTGAGAACTGGATGTGAAGATATGTAGAGAGTTGACTTTTCATTGACGATGATATTTTTTGGGGATTTCAGTTCCAAACGAATAAATTCAATTTTAAATTATGTGATTCAAATTCAGTTTTTCAACGCAATGATTCAAGTTCAGCAATTCAAATTCAAATATAAATGATTCAAAGTCAGTATCTGTTGGCACATATTTTAAACCATACCAGCGACGTTTGTCATTTCAGCCAATTAAAGCGACAATTACTGCTGGCTAACAAAAGGAAATTCAACCTGGAAGTTTTGAACATTCTCTCTTTGCTTACAGAAAAGGCTACTATCTTTGGTAAAACATTCATTATCCTCTCAGCTTAGAAAATCAAGGGAGTGTCCAAACTGGCTGTCACAGCCTGTTGCTTGTTTTTGTCTATCACTCAAATTTCCCCCCAAAAAGGGAGCAGAGTAGTTTGAATTTGTCAGCAAGGGATTTGAGAGGTGACGAGCTGGAGCTGAAGCCACACACAGCTGACATAGAGCAGGTCCAAATCAGGCCTGGAAGAAAGAAGTGGGTGAAAAAGCAATATAGACAGAAACGTGACGAGAGACAGAGACAGAGAGCAAAATGATTACGCTGAGCTGCAGCCAGAACAAAGCCTGTAATAAAAGTAACAGCATTCTGGAGCAGTAATAAATACATCCGCTGTGTGGACACCATCTCTCCCTTTTTCTTTCAGTACTTGGCTGGTGAAGTGATCCTCGGATTGGTCATACAGGCTTAGCAGCAGTGAGCTCCAGAGGCCTGCTGACAGGCTGGTGGCCACAGCAGACAGTAAATTGGGTTTGCTGGGGACCGGCCCGTCTCACACAGAGACAGACAGGGAAGTCCGCACCACTGTATAGGGGTCCTATAGGGATCGATGCTAAAGTATACACTGGTTTTAACAAGCAGTCGCACACACACACACACACAGACACACACACACTCACACACACACACACACACACACACTAGCAGAGATGCTAATGGTCCGTTGTTTTTCCCGATGACCACCTTAAGTGGTTTCCTTATGTTGTTTTAAATTCATGCTGCATGCAGGCTGAACTGCCTTGGCCTCATGACTGCTGCCATGTCACTGTTAATCACACACATACAACCACATACAGCTCATACACACTCAGGCAGGAATGTTACAATCACCAGCAGGACAAATGTACCTCTTGTAATAAAACATAATGTTTATGTAAGCAGATGTTTGAGCGGTGGTTTGGCTGCAGGAATAGAACAGCTACAGAAAGCGTAATGTGTTCTGTTTCATCCTCCCCAACATTATCCTCCTCATTTATTCAGCATTTTCTCCTTGTAGTTATTTCTGTTATTTTCTGTTTTCGTGTTCTGTTCTTTTTCTAGTCACCACCATTTGCAAAAACAGTCAAAAACAGCTTGTCTGGCACCTTCAGTTTTGACAAAAGTTTTGAAAAAAGTACTGTACTTTCTAAGTTGGCTTTTTGTAGGAGGTGGCACAATGCTACTGTTCTGAGTGAGACCAGTAGTTTCATTCTGTATATGGCAGCATTGACTTCTTTTCTACAGTGAAAGGAGAAAATGAAAAACCCTGATGGATGTAACATTAAAGCTAAACTAGCACGCCGCTACGCAAAATAAATCACTACAAAATAAATCACTTCACCAACGGTGCGAGATAGAGAAATAGGGACTGGGAGGAGGACAGAGCGGTACTGTTAGCCACAGGTGCCAATTGGCCAGGTCAAATATAATTACCACAAATAGAGGACAAACACACACAGGCATGTGTGCAACACACACACACACAAGCTGTAGCATTTTTCTGCCAGCTATCACTAAAAGGTTTAACACTGTAACAAAAAAGCACTTCAGTTAAAGATTTAAATGTTATTCTACTCTCAGGGTTGCAAAACTCGCCAGAGCCGCCTACAGGGATCAATAACAAAAGGAAACGTGAACATTAAAAACACCTAAACGTAATTGAGTTTTCATCAACCGCACAGGCATTTGAACTAACATAATGTATGCTACCGTAAGCTAAACTGGAACTTCATGTTTAAACAATTACAAACATGCACACCTACTGTACATCCACAGTCCATCCTTTATGCAAGTAACAGCTGGATATTTTTATATATAAATCCCCTTGTGAGTACTGTAAATACTACCATTTTTCACTGTTTATATAAATGTGTGTGTGTACGTGTGAGATTGGGAAAAGCAGCATGTGTGGGTGCTGATGAGCCGCTGTCAGCTAACCATCTGAGTATACTCAGCTGTTATTAGTGCGTGAATGGATGTATGGCTGTATGTGAATGGGACGACCACACACAATGCAGAAGAGATGAGGAAAATGGCTCATTCAGTCAGCAGTACAATGACTGGGAGTGTGTTCAGATAAAGAAGGAGGATGGCAGATGGGTCTTTTTTTTAGCAGTCTGAACAGTGAAAACCCAGAACGGTAGACAGGAAGTAACAAAAGAAAAGAGAAAAAAAAGAAAAACAGAAAGCGCGAGACTGGAGCTGGGTGATAATGTGGTACCAGAAGTTACTGTAATTATTACTTTTCCCAGTAGAGTGACGCATAACCCAATCTCCTGAGCATCTCATGTAGTTTTTTGTGATTGATTTGGCCAAAAATGAATACATTCACAAATTTATTTAAAATTGAAATTGTGTTAAATTGCTAATCTTGGAGTGTAATATTTATGTATGCAAATACAGCATGGTGGGTGTGATTCTCCAGTTTCCAAGGTTTGCAAGCCCTGAATCAACAAGTGTTTAATCTGGAACAGCTGCAGACATAATACTGGGCAATACTGGGCACATTGGGACCAGGTTTAGGAGCTGTGTAATGGTGAGCCTGATTATATTTCTGGAGTGGAATTAAGCTTTTCTCTAGAAGGTCCTGACAAGCACCTTAGAGAAAAATTGTTGGTTGTGGGCGAGTTGCCTCAACAGATTCCAGTTGGTCAATAATTCACAAATGTTTCCTCCTGCTGTGTTTCCTCAAGATCAGCAGCTTTAGATTTCATGCATAGGTAGACACAAATGCTTTCCAGCTCCATAACACACTGGGTTAAGTTGTCTGTTGTCATATATTATAGTGAAAGAATCTAGATCTGTGTCAATCAGCTGTGTGAGCCCTAAAAAAAGACTCAAATTCAGCAACAAGGGCAGTGATAGCTGTATACGTGTAGCATGTTAAATTCTTCTTTTTGAAAAATGTTTCCTTGTCTTAGTACCATTATTAACATTTCCAGTACTCTAAAGTGAAAAGACAAGGCTGCTATTCCACAGTCAGAGTTGGTTAAATACGAAGATCGACAAAATGTTGGAGTCTGCCCCTTTCAAACCTATGTGTCAAGATCTATCAACACAAATAACTTTTTCTAAGCTAATGGCTGTCTGCTGTGAGAAGTGTGTGTGTGGTTGAACAGTAAAATCAGCTCCTTACATGGAACACTATCTTTTCCAGTGTGAGAATGTTCTGCTTTTCTCTGGCCCAATGGTGTTTTAAGCCCCTAACGTGGACTTCCAGGTAGCACTGCAACCGTTGACTTCAAGGCACCTAATCCTCACTTTAACCCTAACCCTAACCATTGCCTAATCCTAGTGGCGTTGGGGGCTTAAAACACCAAACACTTTTTGGGTCACAATGTCAGCCTATTTCTGCTTTCTGCTTCTTTCCCATGCCAAGTACTAACTCTGTTGTCGTTTTAGATCCTACCACTCCTTCCATTCATTCCTCCTTCTGGCCAGGCACTACAGCTATTTTCTCTGCTTGCCTGAGTTTAGCCTCTTGTGACCCCTCCTTCATTTTGGACACCTGCTTGCAGGACTGATCCCCCCCTTTGCCTCATATCCCCTGCCTGCCTGCTTTCGACCTTGACTAAACTGAAACTTTATTTTTTAAGAATATATTTTAGGGCTTTTATTGCTGTATCAGAGAGCAGCTGGAAAATGAAAGGAAAGTGGGGAGAAAGGGGGGATGACACGCAGCAAAGGGCAGCAGGTCGGATTCAAACTAATTTGGTCGCTGCCAAGGACTCACATGGGGCACATGTTTTACCGGGTGAGCTAGAGGTCCTCCCAGAACTTTTATTTAGCCGGCCTTGTACCAGAGTAAAGCTTTTGGGTTCAAACCTGTTTTTACTGAGCCTTTACATCCTGTTTTATAAATTGTCACCGTTGGCTCTTGCAAATTTCGATTTGCATTTTTCACTAATCAACAGATTAACTGTGAATGTAAATACTAGCTGAAGTCATATTCCCATGCATTAGTTAATTACCTTGCCTCCTTTAATTCTAAATCTCCTGACTTATCGTCACACATCTGCCCTTTTCAACATGAGTCTCAGACGAACTCAGGTGTCACGATGACAAACAGGTTGACTTCAGTGGGTTTGAAAATAGTATGAGTGAGCGAGCCACAGAGGTGAGCAGAATATCGCAGTCCCCCCCCCCCCCCCCTTCTGGTGCCCTTGAAGCCCACTCTTCTTATCGTTTCACCCCACTGTGTCATAAATAGGACTCCGGCTGCTTGCTTAGCTTTTTCCTCTGTATCTATATTTCATTTGGCTTTTCTCTCTCTTCCTGATCCTCTGTGTGTCTCTCTCACCTTGCATATCTCACCCACATCTTATTAACTGCAATGGTTTCCATAGCTGGTGGTGGTGGTGTGAGTGTGTCTGCTCCAATGTGTCTAGGAGTTTGGATTTAGTAGAAATAGCGAGCTGACTCATCAGGCAGCGCACATATGAGAACTCATCCAAGCACCAACCCACACACACACACACACACACACACACAGAAAATAGCATTGAGCCATTTGTATGTTAAAATGAAGTTGAAGGAATGAGGTGGCCGGCTGATTGAGAGCGCTGATGAGATACAGAAAGTTGGAAAAACAGCCAGTGAGCGTTTCTCCCCTCGCTCACCCCAGAGATGGAGATTTTCACATGAATGACCTGAAGCTGAAGATGGCAGAGTTCTCTCTTTCTCTCTATGGCTTCGTAGCTCTCTCTCACACACAAAAATGTGCCCTCAGAGAAACTTGTCTGGCGGTGTATGAGCTATCTTCATCCACCCTTTTTATTTGTCCTCTGAAAAAAGTCACAGTGCTCTCTGTATTATGCAAAACTCCATTACTAAAAAACAATCCAGCACAACAAATTAATTTCCTCTAGTGAGCAGATGCCGCCCCAGTCATTTGTCTAGTTCCATACAGACTTTAATGATTATACGATTAATGATGATTAATGATTATAGGTGAGGTCTTCCAGACATTCAACCTAGTTGAGGAGAGATAATTACCTCCAATAGAGGACCAAACAGGTTCAAATAAATCCAGTGCCAAAACCCATACAATTAACAATAAAATGTACAGTGTGTAAACCCTGCTGCTGCTTTTAGAAAGTTGCTACTGTCCCTCACATGGCTCATTATTTCGTTCTTGTAGTTGAACTCTGAGACGTCTCACAACAATCAGTGCAGACAGTACAGAAGTAACACCAAATGAGAGGAAAGAGAGAGGAGAAATGAGCTGCAACAAAGGTCCTGAATCCAACCAGGGACGCTGCAGTCCCAGTATGTTAACCACAAGGCCACCAGATGCCTCCATCATTAGATCACTAGCCATGATCCAGGACCATGATTCTCCTCATTAAAAGTTGCAGCATTTTGTTCAGTTCTGCAATAATACTGATGAAGAAGCATGGACTGTTCTAACTCTATTATACTTTCCAATGCTGGAGAGTAATCAAGTGGTTGAACTTAAATAAGAAAAATTGCGTCAATGTACACTATGTCCTACATACTCAATGATGACATGTCTATAATGACCATAAGCCTGCTAAATTTTTACAAACTTTAATGTAAATTTCCCTCTCACTGTTGGCCTAAGTCGTGTTTTGTTTCTTTACACCTACATCATAGATTTTCTTTTCTGTATACCTTCCTACTTTGTATTTTCAACATTCTCTCTATATCAAATTGATGAATGGCTAAGTTTGGGTTTCATTTGATAGCTTACATACGTAGTATAATCATCCTGGATACAATTTTCCACTTGATGTGACAATGTTGGGCAGTACTCACATCTCAGTTTTGTAGGTGGAGCACCTCTCCAGCGGGATCTTCAGGACTCGGTTGTTGAGCCCAACGAACAACGACCTGTCGCTGTGCAGGATCTGCAGGCTCAGGATTGGTTCTCGCACCCCTTTTGGGAGAAGCTCCATCTCCTCCAAATAACAACCTTGCAGGTTCTTGTTGGGCGTAGCCAGTGCCTTTAAGATGGTGCCATATTCTGATTGGACAAAAAGGATGAGAGGAAATAACAATAATCTATCTTGTATACAGGTAAATAATGTTATATGATGTTATATATTTGAGATAAAGTATGTTTCTACTTCATATATTTATTTATTTTTGAGATACTTTATTGATCCCCATGGGGGGAAATTACATTTCACACTCTGTTGATATATTACATATTACACACAAGCCTGAAATACACACACATGCCCAAACAGGACCTATACATGCACTAATGGAGAGATGTCAGAGTGAGGTGTCTGCCCATTAAAGGCGCCCTGAGCTGTTGGGGGTTTGGTGCCTTGCTCAAGGGCTCCGTAGCAGTGCCCAGGAGGTGAACTGGCACCTCTCCAGCTACCAGTCCACAGTCTGTACTTGGATCCTCCGATTCCCAAGCCAAGTCCCTACAGACCGAGCTACTGCTGCGTAATGTGAGCTGTGCAAAAATAAGTCATAGTTTTGTTACTTTCTCCTTCTTCTCAACTAACCTGTGCTGATGTACATAACATGGTAGAGGGTGTCCATGCCCTGAACAATGTCCACGACCAAGTTGGAGAACCGAACATCATCCTGCATGACCAGTGGATCAACAGACTCCGGCTGGACCACGTCGTTCATCAGGTAGAGCCGCTGGGCGTCCTGCAGGCTGCGCTCCGTCAAGCCCTCGTTGGGACCCTCGTCATCTATAGTCCCACACTGGAGAGGAAAGGAAATGGGGGGGAGTGAAGGGTGAAGATGTGAAAATGTGGGATGACACATGAAAATGAAATGAAAAAGGAAGGCAGTGAGAATGTAAGAAAACAAGAAAAGAAAAAACAAACAATGTTGAAATACCTCACACACCCAGTCATGCATCTGGTTAGATTGTTTCAATTCTTAATTCTATTCTCAGTAATTTCAACTTTTTTTCTGGGAAAACAAAACTACAATGTGAATGCGATGTGACCACAGCAATAACATACCAATTAAATGAAACACTGCAGAAGAATAACTATGAAAAGAAAGCCTTCTGAAAGCTGTGTTCGGTTGCACGGCTTAGCTGTGGTTGCAGCTTCTACTCATTCTTTAGGACTCAATATAATAAAGAATTTGATAATAAAGAATTTATTTAATAATTTGTCGGTAGCTTCCTCTTTTGGATGATGTTTAAAGTGTTTTGGAAATATAGCATGATTTGTTTCAATTTTAGAAGGAAATATATAATAATAATAATAATAATAATAATACAATATCTACTATATTAGATATCTGATAATATTATATTGTTATCACTTTTTTCATATTTCATAATTTTCCTTTAGAAATAGAGACTTCAGGGTCTTGCAGATCTATTCAGTCTGTAATGTTACCTAATTGTTTCCACCCATGCTGTGCAGCTCCGCAAGCAACCTCTAGAAACCAATTGGTTAGATACCAGATTAGAGATGCTTCTGTGTTTCTAAATTAAAAAGATCTAATTAAGATAGTTTTCATTGGAGTGATACAGGCTGGGAACAAGAACTGTCTGAGAAGACATGTTATTAAGTAATTTCCACGGTAGTTACATAGAAATTCATTTTTGTTGGGATTGAGACCCGATTTGAATTTGACTTTGTTTTCTTGCAGAAAACTGCAGCCATTAGTAAACTTGGCAAGCATTCTTCCAGTAAGATCTTTTTTTTGTGATCACATTACTAATTCCTGGATGTACTGGACCAGACTGTAAACATGCTCTGTATCCAAATCAAAAAGATGGAGGTACTTCTATGTGGTAAAGATTCAAATGTTCTCTGAGACAAATGTGTGATTTTGGGCTGTTTAACAAATTGACTTATTGTTGCCTCTCTGTCTCTTACAGTACAAGCAACAACTTTGTACAATAAGATGCTTTTTGTTGCTAACATGGATTGATTTAGATAAAGTATCAGATAGTATCAGTCTTGTATGGAAGTAGTTAGACTAACCTGGAAGTTGTGGATGGGGTTTGTTGTGGGAAGCCAAGTGGAGCGAGGGTTCTCCTGGGAGCGGAAGGGCCCATTGAAGGCCTGGGTGATGGCGCTCAGGTTGAAGGCACACACCGCAGATGCTGCTATACTGTTGCTTTATAGTGAGGTGGATAGGGAGGACAAGACAGCAAGGGAAGATAGCAGGAAGCAGAGAGGAGAGAAAGGGATGGAGAACGAGAGAGAGAGAGAGAGGGTTAAAAAAATAAAGAAATTATTTAAACAATAATATTCACAACAGTTTACATGTTGGCAGTAAATGTGAAGCCATATCAGAAATCAGCAGTGCCCAGCTGTGTAATAAAACCATTTTGTAATGTGTTCCATCCCCTTAATGGAAATTCTATCATTTATACCTGCGCTGAACAGGCGCTACATCGCTGGCTTGCGTGCTGGAGGCTAAGCTATGCTATCAGCGCTGCACAGTGAATGGGGACAATATTAAGCTGAGGATATAGGAGGCAGTTGCACAGATTACGTGCAAACACACACACACACACACACACACACACACAGTCGCCTCAGAGGTGTCACATTCGAGAGTAAACCCCGGCTAAACTGGCAGTGTGAGTAAAGTTATTATCCTGACGCTCTTGGGCCGTAATGTGCTGCAAGGTAATGAGTTTCTTAACTGCCTGCTACTGCTGACTGTTCACCCCCCCCTTTCCCCTTACACCCAGCAACGCTAAGACTTTTTACTACCCAGTAAACAGCCTGCTGCCTTGGCATGGCTTGTGGGATGCTGATAAACCATCAGTTAGAAAATAGTAAGTGAAAACATTATAGTGCAAGAGCAAGAAAGAAAGTGCATGAGACACAGAGAGACTCAGACCGCAAAGCGGAGAATAAAAACTACTGTAAGGACCTCATGGTGCTTTGTGAGTCGTTTTGTTACCTTGGGTGAAGAATAAATCAGTAAAGGCTGCTACTTGCTGAAGCTTCTGCATCCCAGGGTTTGCTTAATTATTTTGGTTAGGCCTAAATCTGTTATCAACCCTTGGGCTGCTTTTACTCAGTTTTCATTCCCTTAATTTTAAATGTCTTCTTTTAGCCAGGCATGTCATACTGTGTATTTACAGTTACAGGCGATTTAGAAATGCCATTATTTGACTGGGTACTGGTACTTTACATGTTTTAGGAAAGTTTTTAATAATGTAAAAAATGCCCATGGTTTGGGTATGGTAGAGGAGAGTGTCTGTGTTCTAGGTAAATAAAAACTATTTTAATGGGACATTCTGGGCCTTGGTAAATTTATTTTTCATTTACTGTTTTTGCCACTACAGATCTTTTAATGCTTTGGGCGATGCACACAGGGAGTGTGATTTATTTTAGCCTCAAATGGCTTTCATTTAAACCATGAAAATTCATGCTGAATTAGCTACAAACAGTTTCTGTTCGCAGTGTAACCATGGACGTACAGACAACAATCACTGGATTATTTTTGAAACAGAAGAAAAATAATATACATATGATGATTATGATGTAAGATCTAAGATCAAGGAGCACCTTTTTATATGCTTCTAGATCAGAACAGATTTATGGATTGTGCAAGGATGTATAGTCTTGACTTCTGGGAATACTATATGAAGAAAATTAAATTTACTAAATAATCTGAGCTTTATCTTTACCCACATCAAATTCACTGGAAAATTGGAAATTGTACTGATCCCGGCAGTATGTTGACGACATCAGCATAACCTGGGAAGAAGTGTTAATTATGACACAAAATGCATCAATCAAAAGTCTTGTATGCTTAATCCAGTACAAACCTATTTTTAAGAAAAGGTCTTTATTCCTTTTTTTCTTTGGATTATCCTTCTCTGGGTTTAATATCCTTATTTCTACCACTACAATGTTTTCGCTGGAGACATCTGTGATTTCTTTTGTTGGTTTTTGTTTTGAATGCTACTTTCTCAGAGATCCAGTTAAGGATTGTGATGAAGCTAATGTGTTCTGTCATTACCCCTGTTTGGAAAAAGTGCTGTGCAACTCCAAATGAGCTCTGGCTAAACAACGGGGGACACCAAACAGGTGGCTCATTGACTGACTCGCAGGCCGCAGAGAATAATAGTCTCCAGAGTTATGTCAAAATGATTTTTTCTCTTTTTTTTGCAAAAGCTCTGGTGGAGACAAGAGTGACAGAGAGGCAGAAACAAAGAGTGTGAAGCTGAGTGTGTGCTGTGGTGAACCATCAGTAATCAAAACCCAACTGGAAGAAAACCACAGGCAAATGAACTGCAATAAGTGAGCAGGAACCACAACACTTCTCACAGTCAAACACACAAACACAAAGTTTCAGATAAAAGGAAGTTAAACTGTGGCTTTGTGGTTGAACTGTAGCTATAGCTTGCATTAAAGCCAAACTTTACTACAGAAGCCTGACACTGCACCCACATTATTTGAGATCTCTACTTTGACAGTGAGTTGCTGCGGATAATGCAAGAAGAACAGTGTGAAATGGAGCACCGAAAGGAACACAGTCTATCGCACTAATGGATGCAACCCATATGTTTTGAGTCTGCTTAAAAGCCCGGGAACGTGATGGAAAAGCTGTTTGACATCTGCTATGCTGTTTGCTGCCGCTCTCTGAGGCCCTACACCACGATGATGATCGCATATGAGTGAAGCTCCTTCTTCAAATTATTTATCTCGTCCTAACAGCCTGATCCTGTCACTGGTTGCCTTATGAAATGCTTCTTAATTTCCTGTCACAATGTTTTACAGAATTCATTACCCTTTTATCAACTCCTCATATCCCAAATTCTGCACTTCTCAGGTAACATTAAAATGCTGCCAACTAATGAATGCATCACAGATGTCTAATAATAATCCTACAATATGTCTCTTAATACAACACTTTCAATGTATTAACACTGTTGTATTCTTAGTTTTACTTAGACAAATTTTTACTTTGACAAATTCCATAAAAAGACCAATGCCATAAATGAACTGATCCTACTAACAAGTATTCGGTGTATTTCCAAAGCCGGACACATCGCTCTGTTCTAAAGGGCTCCATTGTTGTCCAATATATATATTAAAAAACTACATCAATGAGCCACATCATTGCACAGGGTGACATGCGCCTTCATTACCATCACATAAACAGCATAGTTTATTGTGCGTAAATCCCACATGCACCGCCTTGCTGCGGGAAATTACGGTGGCCAACAAGGGCAAAAGCACGGCAAAAAAAACAGCAAACACAGGCAAATAGACAAAACACAAGCAGATTAAGAAAACATCATTCCCCCATCATGATCCCCCCCATGGGATCAAAAATCAAGCTGTTCCACTTAACGCTCCCCCTAGAGGCCTGAAGAACATCTATTGCATGTGTTTTCTTAAGTTGCAGTGTGTTTGCTCCTGTCGGCCCCAGTACAATATACTCCAAATGCACACCAAATGTGGAATAATCCACAGCTGATAATAGTCCCTGAAAATCCAGTGTTTATTGCGGTTTGAGCAACATTTTAAAACTGCAGTAAACAGCTGTTAAAAAGGACTTTTTTGGCCAGTTCTTTTTAATTTATGATTCGCGTATGCAAAAAGAGACCAATGGGTTTGGGCTGGAGTGTCAAAGAGAAGTTGGAAAGTACTGAGAGAGGGATTAATACAATGTTGGTTTTGGTCTTTTCACAAGATTTGTTGACAATAAGAAGGATTTAGAACAACGGCTGCCTTATTCTTCAAGTAAAGGAACGATATGCTTGTATTGCCACTGTCAGCCAGGCTGATACCCAGGGCACGTCGCTGTAGATGGCAGGACAGAAGTGATTGGATGTGTAGCACAGTTCAGCCGCCCAAAAGAGGTATTAGAAAGGTAACTCCTCACTCAGCCTGGCTGTTTGGCCTCGTGCAAGTCACAATCATTACATCAGAACACCAGTGAGTCTTTCTAGTAAACATAAGTAGCTGATGTGCATCTCAGTCTATAATCTTATCTCTTTGGGCTGGCGGCTGGTATAGTTGTTACTGCACATTTAAACAAGATCCCCTGATGTTGCTGTATATGATCTTCCTCTTTGTTTTCCTTAGCTTTTTGGTTGTTGTCACAACATGATCTGTCATATTATGTCTTTATTTTTAGTGGTTTGCTGTTATATACAATATGCAATATTCTTACATTTATCTACATTTCATTCTTCTCTCCCATTTACATTTTTTTTTTATTTATATTATTGTATTTTTAACTTATCTTGAAAATCACTTTAGTCAACATTTGTTTTAATGTGCTACCTAAATAAACTAATTTGACATGTATTGTATACATGCACATCAATGCAGAAAGACTCCAGCTGAAACCCCAGGTTTTTAGCTAATGCATCTAACCTTGTTTCATGTCAAAAAGGAACAGCTAAAACTACATTAGGGCCAATGTTTCAACCTCAGTGAATACCTGCGTTGCAGCAGAAAAGCAAAAGGGCCCACTCAGCAGAGCTACATGGCTGCAGGGACCAAAAATTGAACCAAGGCTGCTAAGATTATCCATACATATTTTTATCCTGCACAATAATATGCCAGACACTTTGGCCCAAAACAGTCACATTCAGAAGCAGACTGAGTCAGCAACACCTACACTAAACATTAAAGCAACACCACAGGTTCAGTAGGTTGCACAAAAGTTGAGGCGTTCAAATTGAGCTATTGTAAAGAAGTGCACAGTTCACGGTGTAAAATAGCATTGTAGAGGGAAGATTTGATCACTAAAGTATTTCAGTTATACCCAGTATAAACCCAATCTGTTCAAATGCAAACTGGCCCTAAGTGAGGAAAACCAAACAAAGTTCAAATATTGGATTTAATTAAAAACAATATCTGTGACATGAATGATAAAAAAGTTGATACACAAACAGCAGATTCTGTCAAACTGCATTCAGATCAGGCCCGGTCTTCCACTGGGGGCCCGCAGTTCATTTCAAAGTAGATTTGACGTCAGCAAGTTGATGCGACGGGAAAAAAACGTTGTATAAAATCAGAAATATTACACAGTTATGTGGCTTGCTTCAGTTGGCTGCACAGCATATCATTTATCTCCCACGTCGAGTCTGATCTCATCACATTTTCATATGCTATGGATTGGAGGGATTTTAGGATCCCTAAGAGGTCTTCTGTGCAATTGCCTGGTTTAACATACGTGTGTCTCAATGTGCATGAAAAGGTTTAACGATACCAAGTGAGCATAAGGCTTCTTATTAAGGTAACAACTAATAATTATTTAGCCTAATAATCAAACTGTATTGCCCTTTTGTTTAAAGTCATTATTCAGACTGACATCATTATAGTTCAAGTTATTATGAACGTATTTCTGTTTGGAAAAGGAGGGTCATTTTTTTGTTTTACCCTAACCTTATTTTCAGTAGAGACAAACATTTGCTAGGAGCAATAAATGTAATGTATTTCACAATAATGAAAGAAATTAAGATTTCAGAATAGTTATTTTTGGAAGTTGACTTAAGGCGCTCGTATTCTTCATCAGAAGTGCTCGTAGATCTAAAGATTTTGAATCATTTAAAAAAAATCAAGATGTGGTCATTCAGAGGTCTAGAGCCAGTCTAGACCTCTTATCATATCAAAATGTCCTTCCCAAATTCTCAGAACCCAAGAGGATGTCTTTAAATTGCTTTTTTTGTCCGAGCAACAGCTAAAAAACAATAAATTAACAACATCATTTAAAATCCTCACATTCGAGAAGACGGAGCCAGCAAAATGTTTTTGCAGTTTTGCCTCATAGATGACAACAAATCATATATTACAACTGTGTTGAATAATTTTAACACTAATCAATTAATGGGACCAATTGTTTCAGAAGTCCTTATCCCGCCCTCAGCCTCTCAGATACTGTATGAAGAACTAGTGAAGTGGATGGGTCAGTGAAGTCACCCAGGAATAGATAAGGAGGCCCATAATTAGTTAGTAATGGCAGGTTAGACATCTCAGCAGGAGAATCTCGCTCGCTGTGAGGGACCCTGCCAATAAGGGCTTGGAGTTAATTAAAAGACCTGGTCGTGCTCTGAGGTCTTAAGTGTCCTTATTCTGATGGAATGCTAAAACCCTCCACTACATAACCGCTCGACAGGCTCCGCTAGCTGCTGCACCTCTCAATAAAATTACAGCTGAATCATTTCCTTCCTTATTCCCTTCCTCTTTTTTCTCTCTCTCGCTCTCTCCTTATCTCAAGCAGGGCCAGAATGACTATTTCTGTCACTGATTGATCTGTTGTATGTTTTTTTCTTTTGATTGATTAAAGGGGCACTCCACAGATTTTCAACATCAAAATCAGTTTTTGAGAAGCACTACTCAGCTTCAGTTAGATGCTATCGTCTATGAGAAAAAAGGGTTACTTTTATAAGCACTAACTACTAATAGGGAGTGTGGGGGTGAGATATGGGTGTTTATGAAGCAGAATGGGGTCTACCTAAGAGCGGATATTGATTTGGATTATGGGAAGTGTAGGAGCCAGTGTTTGATGCATACAAGGGGCAATAAATGAAGATATCTCAGCTTCTGCTGCTTCGATTGGGACCAGTCTTTTGGAAAAAATTGCAAAGTCCCTAAACTTTCTGGTGTTGTGATACTAAATTGCTGGAGTAGAAATTGAATTGTTTGATCAGTAAAATGTAAGAAAATAGTGGGAAATACTTCAATCTTCATTGCTTTTAGGTTGGGTTTAGTCCAACTAAACCCAAATATCTTTAATTTAGAATAAAATAAAACCCCTAAAACAATGAAATCCTCACATTTGACCAACTGAAACATTCAATTAAAAATAAAAGTGCATGTTTTCCTGTTGATTCATTGAGAAATCACTTCCCCAACAATTGGAAGACAATGGATGGGTAAAACAATATTTTAGAAGCCATCCTAGTCATTTATGGAGCATCATTAGATACATCAAAAGGGCAACAGGAAGAGTTGAGGTCACTACAGGATTGAGCCCTTTCCCACATTGTGAGCAGACAGAAAGGACAAATACTCAGTTCCAAGTCTTCCTGCTCTGTTTTACAGCCCCGAACTCCTGGGAGCAGCTGTGAGCCTGTTTAATTTAGGCCAGACAGATGGAGACAGTGTTTGTGGTGATTGCATTAACATATCCAACCCCGATGAGGGAGGCGATTTTGGAGGGAGGACCGATGAGCTGCTTCAGAAAGGAAGGGCAGAAAAATAATACACAAAGGACGATGGACAAAAGCTTGGAGCTCACTGATTTTTCTCATTACGGCTTCTCATTCCCTCCCTCTCTCTTTATCCCCCTGCCTTTCCTTTTTTTGTTGCTTTACTAATTCCTTGCTCTCTTTCGCTCCGTTGCTAAAGATGGCTGCAAGCTGATGGAAAGCAGGCATGTGGTGGTAAATGCCAGCAGCTTAACAGGTGAGGGAGCACAAGGTGAGAGGCAGGATTCAACTTTTCTCCTGACAGAACACATCTGAAGAAGGGACTATAATTTGTCAGGTGTGCCAAAGACTCTGTAATATTAATGTTCCATAATATTAAACTTCCAGAAAAAAAGAAATTAGCACTTTTCCCAAAATGTTGAACTGTTCCTTTAAGTTTTCCTACTGTAATTCTTACTCCAGTGTCCTGCTAATGGACCCCAGAGATTGCAATGTTCATTACATCACACAAAATAAAAGTCTTGTCCAAATGCACAATAGTATTATTTTGCTATTAGTCTCGGGCCAAAAGGTCATAAGGTTACCAAAATAATTAGTTCTATTCCCTGGGGACCCACACATTTGTTACGGATCTCATGGCAATCTGCAGAGTAATTATTATAAGCAATATCTTTGTTGACATCATGCTCCAGACTACGGTGTTGGACAGCGTGACCACACGGAGTGAAAGCCACCATCCTCTCGTCAGGCAAAAATGTGCTGCAATTATACCATAAAAAGCATAACAAGAGATCAGGTCTCCACATTTTGACTTTCAGTGTTTCCTCTCTGTAATAAAGTGCGTGACACCCCCCACCTGGAGCAATAAAACACCAGAGGGAGTGTGAGTCAGTATATATGTATATATCCAGCTCGGCTGAGAGTTGCATGCATCCAAACTAATCATTAGCAGCAGCAGGCGGCGGCTCTAAACACTGAAAAAATTGTCTTTCTCTGTATAGGTGGGAAAATGTTTGAGTACAAAAATGATGAAGTGATGAAATCTGAGTTCTAAATTAAAAGAAGTATGAGTTGAAGTGTTTTGATGTCACTTTTGTCACTGTTCCCACAATAATATTGTGGTTGGTGTTAAAGAGCTCTTTAGCCCAGCTGCAGCTTGTTTTGTGGGTTTGTTTTTTCTTCCAACAGTGATGGGAATGTAAGACAAGATAAGATAAGAACTTGTATTTGTTCCACTGTGGGGAAATTGCGGATGTATAGGAATATAATGCATGGACAGATGTTTAAGGACTGTCTGGTCTTCTGTTCGTCCTGTGTGGTGTACGAACAAAAGATAATTAAATTTTTTGTAGATATTTTGTCACTCTAAATACATAACAGAGGCTTAATGGCAGACTCAAGATTAACTGGTCTAAAAGTATTCTCTCCTTTATTCCCCAATTTGTTTTCATCATCATTCACACACACTGAGCTAATTTAGATGATAAATGTAAGGACGTTTCTGGCTATTTTATTAAAATAATAAAGATATTAAATTATAGCACAAATGCAGGATATATACACTGTATCTGGTTACCACTCATGCATATTCATATTAATCATCTAATCTAAGCCCTTTAAGAAAGTATGTAATTGCAAATGTGTGGGATGTAAAAGAAATGTTTAATACATTTCTGCTCACAAAGGAGCAATATGAAAAGGTGGCAGTAGAATCTTTTAAATAAGTAATACTTTTAAATAATTAACAAGATAGACAAATCATTTGTGTGTGCATGTCTTCAAAGATATAATACACTGTGGAGGGATCTGTACTAGGGTGTCTTACCGGCACCTGAGATCCCTTTGCTAACTGGAATTTGAATCAACATCTACTCCCATTTTCCAAGATGAACGTGTGCGTGTGAGTTTCCCTTGTCCGGTAACTACCGGTCATTGACTGAAAAAAAAAATGATAAGCACCGAAAATTTGAATTGTCTCCGGTCAGAAAACAATGCCCTCTGCACAATTTGAGCTGTGTTAAAATAGGCTACAGTATTTTTTGCATCTTTCGTCCAATAAAAACAATGAAGAATCATATTTTTTGATTTGTAGCAAATAAGGAAAAACTAAATGTGGCGTTCTCGCTCTGATTGAATGCAGAAGACTAGCGACGGCAACACGGCGACAAGGCTGTGAATTACTTCATAACACAAAGGAGCAATTGGTCTAACGTATATGAAGCCAAAAAATTGCCAGCAAGGATGAGTAGGCACCAGCTACACCAAAAAACAATATTAACTATGCAAATTATTAAAACAGACAGAACAAAACCTCGATTGTGGAGATGATTCAAGCATGTTGAAAATTCTTGTTCAAGCAGGTTCTCTTACATTTATAAAGTAAAGTAAATGACTACTCTGTTTCACAGTACTGTGTAGTGTGACACAAATCACTACCTTTTACTGATCGCTACCATTTAACTCGCGTTTAATTAATTAACTAGTGCGAATTTTGGCAGCCAGCCTTCCAAAAGAAAGCACAGGAAACGGAGTCTCAGTTCACCCTGTCGCTCCCCGATGTAAGTCGATTACAGATGTGAGTTGCGCATGCGTCACTTTACGACGAGTAACATACAAGATGCTAACGAGAGACTTCTGTAATGTCAATACAGTAAAAATGGACCTACTTAACGAAGTTGTTTTGACCTAACGTTAGCAATCAAACAACCATAGATAGCTAAAAACTTTTTTAAATGATTCCCATCTTCTGTTATTGTTCATAATTAGAAAAATTTATCATTTCATCGATTTCACAAATTTCAGTATGACACGTTATGCCGTAAACCGCTTAAATCTGCGCGTGCACAACTCACATCTGCACTCCACATTGGGGAGTGACACACCCGTCCGGGAGGCTCTGACACACTTTCCGTACCCCGTGTCCACGGACAGCTGTGGGCTTGTTCCGGCGTTGTGTGTTATGTGCACTGTCACACATGCAGTCACTTTCCTGAAACCTAAACGGGACTGACATGAGTCCACAGCGGCCCGCGGCGTGTACCGTATGTCCGAGCCCATTTCCACTGCTGCCATCTGAAGTTTGTCAGCTGTATCTGCCTGGTATAGCCTAGTCTAGGACGGCCAATTTAAGCCGGTCCTCATATAAATACAGTTTCATGTGTCACGTAGCTCTTAACAAGCAGAAAAAGAGGAGCTTAAAACACCACATGGTCATGTATCCTTCCATTTCCCTACATCAGAAACCTCATGGGTAAAAAAAAACCTTCTTATGCATGTGTAAATAAGTGCAGTGCTGTAATACATTTGTGTGCACTTACACATTGGTCGTGAAGATGCCATAGATGAGATCTTGCTCAGGCAGGTAGAAGGTGCTCTGCAGCTCATTGTAGTAGAAGGGAATCTCCCCGGAGCGGGAGCAGTTGAGCCTCGCCTTCATGAACGTAGTCCAGGTGTCCTCCAGGAGAAATCGCCCGCCAATGTCATTCTTGCAGACCCGTGCCACGCGGGAATAGGCTGTCTTGCCGCAGTCGTGCTCCACTGCATTTTCCCTCAGGAAGAAGAAGGTGAAGAGGCCGATATCGTACGCTGAGATAAAGTGGGGCTCTGCCGGGAGGAAGAATCAGGAGAGGAGCATTACATAGTGACTCCAGGGAAACAGAAATATTTGCAACATTTATCTTCTGGATGTTGTTGCTTTGACCCCTGTACTCCTTTATATTGATTGCAATAAAAACTTTAAAATTCTAGTGTTGCACTACTGTTTAAGATGGTCAGGAAAAGAGCATCAATGCCAAATGTGTAAATGAAAGGAGCGGGTGCATAGGGAGTAGGAGAGAAGATAAAAAATGGTTACTAATAAATCCGTTTGATGTTTTGATGGTAAATCCATGGAGCTATGTCTGTTTAACTGGATGGCCAGACTGCTTTTATTGCCCTGGGTGACACAGCGGATGATTAATGGCCCTTCCTGCTGGTCGGGTTATCATGTAAAGCAGACTGAATAACAGTTGAACTGGACATTACTGTCATCCTTTGTAAACACATGAGTCATCAGAGAATAATTCATTGGTGTGAGAGCAGGAAAGTCCACGTTAGTCCTGCATCTAATACATCAAGACTGATTTTAACATCTATATTTGTGCAGGTTTGACATGAAAGTTTTTGGGAATTACTGCTCTAAGCGATTACAAAGTAAGGGTCGAGGACCCCCAGGGGTTGTTGAAGGGGTTCCAGGGGGCTTTTTCACTATAATGAGTCACCTCAACTACAGTGAGTGGAATTTTAGCATTACAAACATAACATTTAAAATACTCAAAAGCAGCCTGTCTTTTGAAGGTTTTCATAAGAGCTATATTCTATTATTTCTTTAATATGAAAAAGTAAAAGAAAATGACATGCTACTTTACAGTGAGAGATAATTCTTCCTAGTTTTTAGGATAGAAAGAATCCATTAAAAGATAGATGTTGAGTGTGTTAGTGTCAGCCAGCATGTTATCTGTTTAAGTCATTGAGAAAGTCAATATCAAGCTGACCTGTTATATCAAATTTGAAGTCAGAATAAGATTTGAAGTAATAGTACAGAATAACACCCTCCATGTGACATCTTTTACATGTAGTTGTATTTTGAAACTGATCATTCTGAAAGAAGAAAGATCCACGGTGCTGTTTTGACACTGAGCCGACTGTGATCACACTGAAGTTTTGTTTTCTACTATTTCTACTGATCATTTTTCTTCTTTTATCCAAGTTCTACTCGTGTGCAGACATGATGAAACAGAAAATACTCCTGTGCTTCTGTTGCTGCTGGTTTCCACCAGGACCCATTTGTCGTAAGTGATGTCCCACACTCACCTACTTGTACGAACACAAACACAAATGGAGGAATAAACCTTAATTTGCACAGATCCATGCACACCTATAAACAACAGAAAACGAGGGAGATGCTGATGTTATAAACACAATCATGCACACAGCAGGAGATGACCTGTTGACAGCTATGATGGAATGTGCCTCAGGGGCTAGCGAGGCTTTTAACAAGAGAATACGATTTTGAAAAGAAGCAGGAAGAGACAAAACTGCTATCCACACAGCTGCAGCAGCCTCCCTATTCCCTATTCCATTCCATCTCTAATAAAAAACAACCTGTGGTTTGGGCTGACCGCATGGTGAAGGCACTTGTGGCGTACAATTTTTTTAACAAAGACAATCAGCTAGGGGAGTGTTCAAATCTTTTGCAACCGTAATCACTGTAATCATAGTGATACTGCAAGAATTTGGAGCATGTATGTTTAAAGTGGAATGGCAGGTGCACCTTTTCAAAAAGCCTTAAGAGGCAAAAATGACATTACAGAAAAGAAGATACAAAAATCCCATCAGATTCATTGTTGTCATAATGATTATTATGCAGGACACACAAAGGTATAATTTAATTGATTTCTGTGGCAAATATAACAACTGTAATGTACATCCCCTTTCAGGAAGTTAATTGGTGCTAACAAGCATGCAGATGAACAAGTGAGTAGTGTTACACCTGTTTGGTCACTGGCAATTACTGTAAATGATGCTGAAGAAGACTCAGCAATTGTAATGCAATAGTGCTACTTTCCATACAGCTAAAGGCCATAGCAAGAAGCCAATTGTTTTTAAGAATGTAATATAAGTGTTATTGTGTGTGTGTATACAGCATGCCTGAGCTGCCATGTGGACGCACATCGGACTCTCTTTGTTTACATGCCTTTGTTTATGCATACTATACTGTACGTGTGTCAGGCAAAGGGCAGGTGGAGCTGACAGATTCCACATATTATTACTGAAGCTGTGTGGGTGCAAATGCGTGAGTTTTTCAGCACCCTGCTGGGTGGTAAACAGATTGTTCAATCCGTCAGGCTGGTTAGGCGCTGCCATCATTGCATGACAATTTTAGATCAAACACAGATACAGTTTAAAGAGTGAGGCTATTTAATATTCACATAAACAGATTCTGCATGAATGTAAAAATAATACCATTAATGATAGGGGGATGGGTTCTGTCTTATAGCTTGGTCATGTCCAAACAGAACAGATGGTTCAATGTTCACTTTTTTAAACTGGTTAGGTAGCCGCACCCAGATTGTTCTGTTGCTATACTACTAATTTTCTTATTATGTCAGTGTCAACTCTCTGTCAGTTTACTAAGGCTTACAGGCTTACTAAGCACATGATTTTGAAATCAGACGGCGGTCCACATTCTGTGTCCCATGTGTTGCTAGTAGAAAAAGTAAAAAAAAAGGTCACGTCATCCCACCTAATTATTCAAGTCAGCATTTTTCAAAGAGTCAAGTAATTGAGTTGCCAAAACACAAACATAAACACATTAATCCTTCTTCATTTTAGTCAGACAGACTTCCAATTTTTTTACTAAAAATACAGTTACATTTTGGGGGAAAGCGCTGCTCTTTGAGGGCGCTCTTAGAGCAGCAAGGAAAGCACCATAATAAACACATACTTAAACATTAAACCTCAGTAAAGTCAACAATACCACAGGCTTTGCACATAAGGAAGAGATTACTGTGGTGAAGGAAAGTGCATCAACAAACAGTGTTGGCATTAAGATATCAGCAGAGTGATATTGAGAAGTGTCAGGTTATAATGGACACCCTGTACACCTATAAGTATACTGTATGATAGCAAAGCAGCAATGTGGTTATAAACAGGGATTGGGATATTACTTCTCTCAGTTTTATTTTATATTATACATAATATATTATAAAAGATGAGATGAGTGAGAGCAAATATTGTAAATATAATAAATATGTTGTTACATATAAAGTATTGAAGAATCTGAAGAGTGAGAGAAGCACAGACACATTTTTTTGATTTTTTTTGTCAACTCTATAGTATTGTGTCATTCAGATGCATGATGGGAAACAGTTGGTCGGCGCCTGGCATGCTACAAATCCAATAAGGGAATAGATTGATTAGATCCAGGACCCCGTCCTTGCCTTTCAGTTCTCCTGCACTGGAGAGGCTTAGAGCTAGAAATGAGATTTTCATTCATACCGCAAATCCACCGAGAACTCAACTCCATAACCCTCACCGAAGCCACGAGGCAAAGCAGTCTGTGATGCCATGAATGTATGTGCTGCAGTGCAACATGTGTGTTGAACTGTGTGTGCAGCCAGCTGTGATTATGCTGTTGAGGACACTATCCACTTTGCTACTCTACTTTTTTCCTCCAACATGCTCTTTTGTGTGTTGTGTGTCTGACTTTTAAACACACACACAAAAACTTGGACACACATGCAGCTTGCATACAGTCTATATGGATAAACTATGTGCCTACTATATACTATAAATACACACATCTACACACACACATAGATACACATACACACATATACTATATACTGTATATATATATATATATATATATATATATATACATACTGTATATATAGTGTCTATATATATATATACATACATACATATACATATATATACTACACTACACTGTATAACTATATCAATATCTATATATATAGATATATCAATATCTATCTATCTATCTATTTATCTATCTATCTATCTATCTATCTATATATATATATATATATATATATATATATACATACATACATATACATATATATACTACACTACACTGTATAACTATATCAATATCTATATATATAGATATATCAATATCTATCTATCTATCTATCTATCTATCTATCTATCTATATATATATATATATATATAATGTCCATCTACATTTCTGCTGGAGTCAGGATGTGTGTGAATGAATTTCTGCTGTGGCGTGTTCAGAGGAAAAGGCACAGCGTCAGCAGCAGGGAGATTATCGACACCGACACCAGCAAGATTTACAGCATTTCATGTTCTTTGCCATTCTATTAATCCCACCAATACCTATGCCTAATCTGTACTGTGTGTTCCACACACAACTTTAAATCCAAACAGTCTCTGTAATCCTATGATAACACATCTGTCGGATTGATCTATTTTGGCGGTAACAAAAGAGCCGATTGTGTTGGAAACAAAAGTACACACTTGGCCCATCTGCTGCTCCAGGCAGGCCTTAGAAAATGTTACAGCAGGAATGTTCAGACATTGTTTGTCACCGCTTTAACCATATGTGGATTATTTGGAAATAATCAAACAAGAGTTTAAACCCGATCAGATTACTAATAAAATACTGAATTTCTCACATCTGATACAAAACAGTGACAACACACTGACCCTGAGAAACAAAGCCGTAGCTCAAGCCAGTACACTCCAGATCATTTCATCAGTATTTCTGCAGATTGTACAGAACTATGTGTTTTGAAAGGTCAACAATGAACTTTTTCCAGTAAAGCAAGTTGTTTGAAAGCGTCACATTTTTCTCTGGGAACTTGTGACAGCTGTTTTTCATTAACTAAAAACAATCATTAGCTGAAGCACAGAAAAAAATAGCAAAATAGCTCAAATGAGCTTTTCAGTGTCAGCGAAGTTCTTGCGGTGCTACTGTACCATTGAGCCATTTGGAGTTGTACTGTGCAGTTCGGAGAGGTGGCATGCCGCCAAGGCTGCGGTATATGACAGGGTCACGACCAGAGAAGTCGATGACGGTAGCAGCATACAGCTCTCCACTTTCTGTCACCACCGCCGTGGAGTTGTGGCGAGGGTCGTACGGGCAGCGCGCCGCCACACCGTTTACCCGCTCTAGCACACTGCTCATGTTGCCCACCTGCGATGAATGAAAAGATTCAGAAATAGAAGTAAAAAGGGAGAGACAGGGAGAGAAAGTGACAGTAGCAGGTTCAGTGAATTTTTACAAAATGACACACACACACACACACACACTTATCCGTACCTCTCGGGTGATGCATAGTGGCTGGAAAGCATTGGTTCCACAGGTCATGACCTCAGTCTTGTTGACCAGCAGGACTCTGATGTAGTTCTGACATTCAATCTGCAGAGAAGTGGGTGGAGAAGAAAGCTTTCAAAAACATACAGTACTGCAGAGAAAAGCTGAGATGGCAAGCTAAACATTCTTTGCCGTGTTGCTGAGAAGAACAATGGACCAAGTCCTGTGCTATCAGACTGGCATGCAACCAAAAGCACAGCAATTCAGTGTCTGCAGGTTTCACTCTTGTAAGTCCATTGTTCAAAAATAAGAGTAGGCATACTCGTTTGCAGCTGAATGGAAGCCTATTTGTGACATCAACAGAGGCTTTACAGTCAGTAAGTGTTTCAGTAAAAAGAGTCAAATCTGTTTTAACAAAGGCATGAAATAGATTTATTGGTAATGAAACGTTTTCATGCAAGAATATTTTTGTAAATGGCAGAGCTTTGTGTTGTGTCAAAGATCTGAGTTAATTGCAGTGAAGAAAGTTTCAAAGAGAATTGATTGTTGTGTATTGGGTATCACCCTTCAGTCGATAGGCACTGAGGGAGATAAAAGTGATGCTGCAATCAGTTACTCACGAAATAAACAAAATAAGATGACTGATTGCAGCTCTGGTTATCAGATGTTTGAAAGGTAGTCCCTTTGTGTGTCTCACTATCTTGCCCTAGTCTCTCGTGTGCATTTTCCCTCCATTCCCTTTGCCCTCTCTCATTCCTGCAAAAAAACAACAACTCTTGATTGAAAGGTTTGAAATAGCTGTTCTTTACAGCCCATGAGGTGCACAAGGACCTTGCCACAACAGCCAGAAGATATCAAGATGGCCTCTCTGTAAGCCAGGCAGCACAGACATGAAGTGTTGTAATTGGGGATGGGGTCGAGGTTACCTCTGTTTTGCCTTTGCTCTGACAGGATGTCCTGGTTTCCTCGTCCGGTGCCCATTCTGTCGCCTAGGGGAAAAAAAAGAAAAAACTCAAGGATAAGAAAGAAGCCAAAAAGCAGTTGGCTGAGTCCTTCAGACACTACAAAAGAATTATGCAACAGCTGACTGTTGCTAATACTGTAGGCACGCACAAAAAGATGCATGAAAAGACTTTAACCTCATTGCTGTTTGTTTATTGTGTAAACATGGCGACCGGCTTGACAGCCAAGAGCTTATTCGAGAGTAGCGGGCATGGTACCCAACGAGGCAGTCGAAGGGCTGAGGACGGCATTAGCATGTAAATGGCTTTCTCTCCATCTTCTTCTTCCCCTTTCTATCTCTCGCTTGGAAATTCTGCAGCTCTCGCCTCTGTTGCCACCCCCCACCCCCCCCCACCCCCCACCTGCTTTCCCTCCAGCCAATTATATTCCTGTTGATGGTTCTGTCTTGGGCTTAATTATGGATGCAGGCAGTAGCATTGCACGACTGCACTACAAAAACACTAATGCATGTGCATACACACATGCTGCTTGGCCACCAGAGCAGCACTGGCTCTTGTTAAGAGGGTTGAGAGATGTCCCTCTCTTGGCGTGAACTGTATATATGCAAGGTGCCAGGGGACCCCCTGTTGGGAGTCATTGGCCACATTTTACTCATCCTTCTCCATCTCTCTTCTCTGATCTTACTGCACAAGTAAAAAGGTTGCCTAAATGTCTAAAAGTAAAAAAAGGCTGCAAATATTTAACATCAATCTGTCTGATCCTCCATCTTTCTATCTGTCTGTCTGTCTTTATGTATTTCTCTCCTACTCCAAAGGGATTATTGTAATACACAAGAGGACCCACTGCAGATAATTATCTTGGTCTAATGAATCACCTTCCCAGGACAAACGACCAGTGGGACAAAGTTGTAACCCAACATTCAGTGGAGCTTGCCAACTAAGGCCAACCAAGAGTCAACACTAAACTGGGTCAGTATTCCAGGAGCCAAATGGAAACCTCAAACAAACCGTAAACTTCCAGAGAAACAACTATGGCTGATTCACTATGTGGCTCATCATCAACACCTACATATATGCAGTCTTGAACAATTTCATTTTTTACGTTTGAATTTATCCGGTAGTAACATAACGCCTCATTTTGCTTTAATTAAAGCTCAGTAGAGGGGACTAAACACTGTTTAGCCCAAAGATTCAGTGTCTGCTGGGAAAACCATAGTTTTGCGTTAATGACATTTATTTTTAGATTCGCGGTATAGAGAATAGTACTTTAGGAATTTAAGTGGAAATAAAACAGTAGAAGCACATTTAATGAGAAACTGAAGAGAATCTTTCTTGGGAAAAAATGTTGATTTAAAATTTGCTGAGTGCCCCTATCTTTTTGAAGTATATAAATAGATATCTAATTTCACAGATCATGAAGTATATCGACTATGCTTGAAGAAGTGGAAGTTCACGATTTTGGATGATTAGCCTCTGCATACATTTTTGCTAATGAGTGAAAACACCAGACTGAACAGCACTATCCACAGCCTAATGAGCTAGTCAAACATCTGCACATTGTCCAGGGATTTCTTTTACTGCTTTTATATTAAGCTGATATTGATGGACATTCATGAGTGTGTGATCTGTTTGTGCTGCCAAAATAATCATCCACATTTATAATGCTGTTTGATTGTTTGAGATAAATGAAAGCTCCACTAATCAAATAACTCACCCGGTGTACACTACGGTAGCCGCTCAGCAGTGGCAGACAGAGAAAGTGAGAAAATAACTGGTGAACAAGGTGGAACATCAGCTTAAAAGCCAGATCATGGAGGCCAAACAGCTGGACAGAAACACATTTCCAAGGCCAACAACTTTAGAAGGCGGACTGTGGACAGTTTGTCTTTAAAAGTCTCATATAATGCTGACTTTTCAGGTCACTTTGGGGACACTGCAACAAGCTGTATTGACCTTTTATCACATTATAAAGTGTGTTTTTACATATCGAGCTAAAACTGAGCCACATTAGCATAAGAGTCATGTGTAGTGTAATCTAATGAATATAAATCCAACATTTACTTTCCTTTATATTATTTCTGTTTTTGTCTCCACCAACTCCTTGAAGGAACTATCTGACTCTTTAGCTGCTAGATGCTTCACTATATTCATCATGTTTGCTACAGCTGGAAACCAGGTTGATGGGAGCTGTGAGAGTGAAGTAAAAAAGTAAAGCCTGAAACCAAAAGTGTTAAAAGATGTAAAAACACTCACAGAGCTGAGAGGAACTGCAATCCAATGATAATTCTGTATCATTTGATTTATTATTAATGTAAACATATTGATTAGGGTAGCTTCAACCAAGTTAAACTAAACTAAGCATAAAAAATGGGCAAAACAGATCTACAACAATAAGTAAGCGCAAGCTTAAGCAGAGATTGAGACAAATTCAGTAGAATTTTAAAGTTATGTTTAGCTATTGCAGCTGGTAGAGTGCCGTTAAATGGCCTCTGGCCCATATGGATAGTTACAGATCAACTCCCCATCTCCCAGAGCAGCTCCCTTCAATTAACCCGTATCAGACTGCACTCGGGAGAGAGACAGCAGCAGTGGAAAGCTATATAAAGTAAACTGTGATTAAAATGAAACTTGAGCCCCAGGCACTGAACATGAAGTAGTCGAAGAAATAAAAATAAAAGTGGCTAATGTGCTCTGCGGGAGCTTGTCTGTCTAGCCATTCTGATCGTGTTGCCGCCGAACACTACACAAGCACTCGACAAACTCAAATCCACTTCCCATGAGCACAGCGAACAGCGTGGCACCTTTCATTCAGAGAGCAGCTTTAGCTCGGCTTGTTGAAATGAAAACACTGCTCCTCCACAGCCCCTGCCTGTCAGCCCCTGACAGCCTGGGGACCGATGGGGTGACGTCATTGTAAACACACCCACACACACACATACACAGACACATGCAGGATGATGGATGCCTTTGCGATGAATCATGGATTGAGGCATTAGCATCTTTCAGAAGGGCCCCGTCTCCAAGCATCCCCATCGGCTTAACCCGCTGACCTTCACCAGAATGTGCCCCCCACCCCCCACCCCCCAACCCCCCTCTCTGTCCATCTCTTCTTCTTCACACCACTTTGGAACAAAGCCACACTCACACAGAGCCTGTGAGAATACCAACTCCACCTCAACATCCTCTCCCTAAAATACCTTCCCTCTGTACCAAAGGCTGAATGGCCTGACTGCCTTCAACAGGGTGAATAAAAGCTGTATAATATGTGGGCAGTATGCAGTGCTCATTATTTCACTAATAAAAGTTCTCCTTAACCACAATCCAACATAGAGAAAGGAAAGAGATAGAGAGGGAAATTCATATTTTCACACATTCCAAGTTGATATTGAGGTTCTGTCTGATTAATTGATTTGTAATGTAGAAGAACCAGTCCGTGTGCAGGTGCACGCAATGTTGCAGAGGTATGCAAAAAATGCCACAATTTACACATTTAGTTAAATAATTTAAAAAAATGGATATGGCTATGGTGAGGTTTAGGCACAAGAACTACTAGGTTAAAGAATAGTTTGACATTTTGGGAAATAGGGTTTTTTGTTTTCTTGCTGAGACTTAGAAAAAAAGATTGATACCGCTTTCATGTCTGTATAGTAAAGCTACCGTTAGCAGCCGGGTTAATTAGCTTACCGCAAAGACTGGAAAGAGTAGCAAACAGCTGGTCAGTCTGTCCAAAATTAACAAAATCCATTTACACTTAAAGCTAAGGACCATGTTAAAACCTGTGTAATATGTACAAACACTCATGTATAGAAATGACATAGCAATATCTTACAGAAGGTTAATCATTATGCTAAACTACTGTAACCTGCTATTAGTTTCATATTTAACAATAGGTGATAACAATCTTCATATCTAATTTTTGGCAAGAAAGTGAACAAGCAGATTTCTCTAAGTGTTATTCAATTAAGACTGTTTCTATGATTAAAACAAACCCATGTTGACTGTTGAAAGGAAATGGATACCAAACAATGGTCTCCCATGTCAAAGTCACACACTTTGTCAACCCCAACCTCTTTACCTAGCCGCCATGTCCAACAGACCTGGCTTTATCACATTCCAGCTCCGACCCTGTGGGAGATGAATAACTGCCAATTTAGACAGTTTGCAAATATCACCCCAAGCATCACACCCAGCTGTATTTTTCTGCCAAAACATCTTGCAACTGTGAAGAGTGACATCCACTTTTAGTGATTTTGTAGTGTTTGTTGGATTATTTCTCCTTCATCCTTGAAGCAGGTGACGGAATGCATATCATATGCAATATTCAGAAAATACAGATTGAAGATAAAGCTCAGACAGTGTGCTGCGCAATGCCACAAATATGTATCATATATCATGGGTGAGCTGCAAAAGCGTATTAAAATATGCTTGTAAAACACACAAAAAGTCAGAAAACGCCTCTAAACATTATTGGAAATGTGTTGGACCAACAGGCTGCTTATAGATGATCTGCTTCTAAAACACTTGCAGTGTGCATTTAAGCCATGCCAGAGATGTGATGGAACCATAGTGCAACTAGAAGGTGGCACATCCAGTGGACATGAGGGGTAAATGTTTTTCTGGCACAATAACAACATTAACACTTCCACCTTTGCTTTTGAGAGAGTCCTAATTTGCACAGCCAGAAGTCTTTGTCAGGTCAACATCAACCTAGGTTGAGGATTAAGGCATTTGAATAAACAACCAATACTGTTTACCAGGTAAGGACAATCTGAGTACACATTTTAGTACAAATGTATGAATTTTATTAACCAAACAAAAACATTAATATGGAGGAAACAAGAAAAAACATTCAACATGTCATTTACAACACTGTTCCCGATTCACAAAATACCAGATAATTAAAAGTCAGTTTTGATACAACCATTTGTATGCTCCAATACAGCCCAAGGCCCCAGACCCTGTTTATTATTTGTGCCTGTAGCCTCAAATGCCTGTTAGAGTTCATTTCCATCCATTAGCAAGGCCATCAACCATGTGCTCTCCCTGCAATCAATTCCCCCTCCAAACCAGAGCCTGACACCTCATTTCTCCCAATTCTGCCATTCCTTAAGACACAAAAAGAATATCTGGCCCCCGGCAAAACATGAATCTTTTATAGGCAAATAAAAAAGCAGAAAATGCAATTAGTAGCAGGAAAGAGGATTCATCACTTTTACTGCAGAAAGAAAGAAAATTATTTCTATTTTTACAAGAAACAAAAAGAAAGGAGGAGAAAAAAAGAAAGATGTAGAGCGGGAAACACTAATGAAGTAAAGAGTTTGCGAGCAGCGGAGGCTGCAAATGTGGTTGTTCCTGAAATGTGCCACTGTGTTGATAAGGCTGCTTCTCACTGACACACAGCTAAAATGATGTGTGACAACTAATTATAAATCATGAATATTGTAAATAAGCGTGTCAGAGGAGTAATGGTTGTTTGAATAAGAGCTGTCTGGTACTTGTTATAGTTAAGATAGATTTGTAGACCAATGCAGTGCGATTGGACATAACTGGTGTGATTACTCAAGAAAAGTGTGGGGAAGCTTTAAAATATTATGCAATTTCTTTAACATACATCCTTAAAAGTTAAGGGTCTGATTAATACCTAGCATTTAAAGATATTCCTCTTAAAATGCCCATGGCATAGTCTAATAACTGTCTACACTTTGGAAAGGAATGCTTTATTCAGGTAGCACATTTAATTGAAAAATGTCCTTTACAATCTTTAAATGTTTCCTCATCATTGAGACAGGGCTTTCTTTAATATCTGTTCTCATCGAGGTGTCTTCACATCAAAGCATCCAACTCTTATTTACTGGATTCGTCCCTCTAATTTACAACCCCTCAACATAATTCCCCTTTCGTTGTTCCCTCCATCTATGTAATCTGCTATTTTAAGAAACAACCCACAGCCAACACAGTATACACACTCACACCTTGACAATATGGCCAATTTTGGCACAAATTGGTGCCCAGAAGGTGCAGAGGAGAAACACTCAGCACTCCCGCATCAACACAGGAGTAAACACCACTGATTGTGTGCACAAGTGGGACACCAGTGATGCTTTATGTGCTTGTCTAACCCGCTTGTCAAACACTTTTGACATCCTATGATTCTGTAAATCATAATCATAACAATATCTGTTCCAATGCTGACTACATGTATGCAATGGGATCTAAACTGGTGTTAAATGCAAAAGGCCTTGGTTACCTTCAACTTTGGCAACTTTGAGTGTTGATGGTAGAAGTTTGGCAGTGTTTCACACAGACAAATAGGTCCACATAGGGAACACAGCGCATGTTATACAACATTTTTGGTGTATTTAAAGCATATTTGAGTGCAGCACTTTCAGCCAGACTGCATTACAAAGCAAACTGGGCTGGTAGGCAGGAGGCAGCACATTAGCTCAGTGGGAATTTTGTGGAACAGAGCAGTTTAATTGATTGTGAAATGGCAGCGATATACCGGTATATCTGTTACCTATACGCATTTTATCGCTAGAGCTGTTGGGGCACACATTTTATGGTAAAAAGCTTCATGAATTCATTCCCTGTATTCCAGCAAATGTAGTGTTATTTTGGGGGGTTGTTACGTCAATGTGTATAGACACCTGTGTTAATCTGTCAGAGTTAAGCTTTTTTTTTCATTTGAGCTTGTTGGGTTGAACTCTGTAGTATTAGAATTTCTTTATAAATAAATAAATAGCTAAATACACAGATACACAATTACATAAATACACACACACACACACACACACACACACACACACATACACACAACGGCTGACCTATATCCTATATGAAGAAAATATGTAATTTCAATTATTTTGACTGATATTAAAAGCCATTTTTTAAAAGATTATAGGTGATGTTAGTGAGGATATGTACCAAACAAAGAGTTTTTCTTAAGTGTAGGATAAAATTCTTAGGCTGGGAAGTCTCTGCAGCACCACAATACTTCATTCAAAATGTTTTGACACAGATGTTGCCTAATATTGCGCCCCCACTGCGATTTGGATTTTGCACTGGTCCATATTGTGACTGGATTAAATTGCAATTAATCTAACACACACACATTCTCTCCTTTGTGTCTCATTCTATTTCTCACACATACGTCACCCACCAGCTTCTCTGCTCATAACTCTGCCTGTCAAACTTCACACTCCAACAGACTGAATCACTGCAGCATGCGGTCACTAACCTACACCTTCATCTACACTCTGCTGCAGACATGAAAGGAAGCAATCTAAGGGAGTGTTCAGAGAGTGTGTGTGTTTGTGTGTGTGTGCGTGTGTGCGTGTGTGCGTGTGTGCGTGCGTTTACATTGTTGAGAAATACAGTGGGTGCAGAGACCAAAAGACATGACAGACAGCAAACAGCCCATCTTCCAAGTGTGAAAATCTGGATTTAGACAAATATTTCACTACATATCCATAGTCCAGATCAACAAATATGCCTGACTGCTCCCCTGAAAATGATTCTGTTGCACACTAAAGATGGGTATTGTAAAAACACTCTGTAATATATGATGTGGTACCAACAGAGTTGAACATCATTTTGTATGTTGACATGAGATGCTTGGGAAGATTTCTAAAGTTTACTCATCAACATCACAGCAAAAGTTAGGTAAAGTTCTTGTTCACGCACTTGTGTTGAGAAAACTAACACTAAACACTGATGTTTGGTTTTAGCCTTGTGTGGTGTTCATATTTTTGTTGTCCTATCAGCCCTACAAGATATTTGACTACATACATAATTACAAATAATAAAAAAATTATGTTTATATGATTAAATGAGGAAATATCTAATCAAACACATTTTTTTATTTTTATTTTTTATTTAACCAGGTAGGCCATTGAGACCTGGCCAAGAAAAGCATAAGCGTGCAAGACAACATACAGTTTCACATACAATAAAATACAAGAAAACAGACTACAATAGGCTACTACATAAAGTGCAGATTAGGTAAGCATTACAAAGCTGGTGCGTGGGATGTGTAAGTAAGTTGGAGGATATGTGAAAGTAATGTACATGAATAGACAGTCTACAACACTGCTGAGATGTCATGAAGCGTCAATATACAGTTAGTGCAAATAGTGGTCTATACTAGGTGCTAAAGTAGATCAGGAAGTTGCAAATTGTGGTCTAGTTAGTAATGTAGTTCAGTGATAACATGATGAACAGACTATATAAAATGCTGAATGTAGTGAAAAGTCAATAAACAAACATGAATAGACAGTCTGTATAAATGTTGAAAGAGTCAATGTAAATATGAATTGACATACTATATAAAATGCTGAAATGTGGTAAAGAGAACAGTTAGTGCAGAATTGTGGTCTAGATATAGATGTAGATCAGTAGAGTGTAATAAAATTGTGTGATACAATACAAAGTTGGGAAGAAAAGAAAATCAGTTGAGGATACCAGGACAGATGAAAAGTGCTAAATAGCAAGATCAGAATATGATAACATTGAAGATGTGCACCTGTGCAAATATGCAATTGGGCGTGACAAAGATAACAGGGTAAGGGTGTGCAAAAACAGTGGTAAAAGATGGATGAAAGAATAACAGTTAGCACGTGCAGTGATCGGACAGGAGCTCAGACAGACATGATTTGAAGGCAGTTAGTGAGATAAGGGCTTTGAGTTTCAGGGTTTGTTGTAGTTCTTTCCAGTTATTTGAAGCTGAGACATGAGGAGTGGCAGCCAAAGGAGGTGTGGGCTTTTGGGGTGACCAAGGAGATGTAACTGCTTGAGTGAAGGCTGCGGGTGGGTGAGGCTATTGTGACCCGTGAGCTTAGGTACCCCGGGGCTTTGCCTAGTAAGGACTTGCAAATGAGTTGGTACCAGTGAGTTAAGCGTTGAATGTGTAATGAGGGTCAGCCAATTAAAGCATAGAGGTTGCAGTGGTGGGTGTTAAAAGGGGCTCTGGTCACAAAATGTATGGCACTGTGATAAAGAACATCTATTTTTTTCAGGAGAGAGTTTGAGGCAGTTTTGTAAATGACGTTACTAAAATCGAGGATTGGTAAAATTTTCACCAAGGCGAGTTTGGCAGCATGAGTGAAGGAGGTCCTGTTGCAGAATGGAAAACCGATCCTAGACTTAACTTTAGATTGAAGGTGTTTTATGTGTTGCTGGAAGGAGAGGGAGCAATCTAACCAGACACCTAAGTATTTGTACACCGCCATATTTTCTAATTCCAACCCATCGAGCATGTTAATAGCTTCGATGGGCAGTTCGATTGAAAAGCATGAACTTGGTTTTGCCAGGCTTAAGTAGTAATTAGAGGTTTCAGAATGAGTGCTGTATGGCATTGAAGCTCTTCTGGTTTGATAGCACAAAAGGGGCCAGATGTATACAGGATGGTGTCGTCTGCATAGAGGTGTGTTTGAGAGTTCCCGACAGAAAGAGCCGCCTCATTGATGTATATGGAGAAAACAGTCTGCCCGAGAATTTAACTTGGCACCCCCATAGTGACATCCATAGGTCCAGGTAGCATGCCTTCAGATTTAACGCACTGGACCCTATCAGAAAAATAGTTGTTGAACCACGCAAGGCAGTCATGAGAGAACCCAAGGTTGTTGAGTCTGTTGATAAGAATATGATGATTAACCAAGTCAAAGGCCTTGGACAGATCAATGTAGATGGCTGCACAGTAATGCTTTTTGTCGATGGCTGCTGTGATGTTGTTTAAGACCTTGAGCGTGGCTGTGGTGCAACCATGACCTGCACGGAAGTCAGATTGTGGAGCGGAGAGGATGTTGTGGGATTTGAGATGGTTAGTAAAGTTGACCAGGATTTTAGTACTAATACTTTTAGTAATTTACATTTGTTGATACTTGGTGCAATAAAAAGTGTGTTCTTTATTGAAAAAGTAGCAACACACAGCCCTACTTTAAATAAATCAAAATAAAAAATCTGCTAAAACTCTTACATGGATTGTACTGTCCTTCATACTGAATATTAAGAAGCGTGTCAAATCTTAAAGATGGTAACTAACATGCTCTTTTATTCTTCATAAAGGATTGTGAATCTGTTCAGAACTGCGTTAAATGCTCAATAAGACATAAAAAGAGATCGAAAATCCTCTTGTACATAAGAGGTAAATATTTTTTCCATTGGAAATATAGAAGAAAATAATGTACCCCAATGAGAGATTATTTTTAAGATAATTAATATTTAATATATCCATTCAATAGTCACTGTAGTGGGCATTTTAAAACAAAACAGACTCAAGTAACCACAACTGGGAACAATAAGCTGTTTTCTCCTCCTGTGATGTAAAAGTGTTGAATACATTGTATGGTTCAGTGCCAACAACCTTTACTGTATATGTTGCCCACTCACCCTGCTGCTGCCTCCCACTCACTGTATTTCCACATTAAGGAGGCTGACAGGGGAAAGCAGTCTCTTCATGACCAGCCAACCCGCACAGTGGATTATTCCTTCTCCTCCCCAAACACTCCCACACAGATACAGAAAAATATAGGTAAGACAGATGAACATGGTTTTAAAGTATATAGTGTATACATAGGGTACATCATCTTTTAACCCATGTTCTTTATTGAAAAGAAACTATGCTAACTAGTGATGCACCGAAATAAAAAATCTGTGCCAAACCCGAAAATTCAAGATGCACTGGGCCGAAAACAGCTTATTTTTTTAAACCCATTTAAAAATAATTTTTATTATTATTATGATTACACTTATACTTCATGAATTTAATGAATCTGAATTGAAAAACTACAAACCAATAACACAATTCACACACAATTGTAATTGAAAATAACAAAAATTTACAATACACTGTATAAAAAACATAATATTAAATTATATGACTTCATTCAGTTCTGTAACAATCAAATGTAACAAATTTTTGATGTACTCTGCCTATTGAATTGGATGTTGTTTTTTCAGGTGGTGTTTCAAACCTGACGTGGAAAAGTTGTTCGGCAGCGTACCGCCTCTTGAAATGTCTGCTGAACAAACACAGCAAATCGTAAATTTGATTCTGGTTTAGGGTTATGCTTGGATCTCAGTGTTTCCATCCTGTGACATGTCTCCATTTGCAGCTTGTGTTTCATTCTGTATAGACCAATTTATACTGGATTTATAAGATTTCACTATCACCATAGCATTTGTAAACAAACATTGTTATTAAAATTCTTTAAATCTGTTTAAGAATCAAGGTTAAAATAATGAATTATTGAGCGCTACAATTGCTGCAGTCAAATAATAAACTTGCCCATGCTCTGAGATAAGCTAATCTTGGCCTGGCTGATATATCAGTCAAGTTCTAATATATAACCATATGTGTTAAGTGCCCTTATGTGTTTTGTATATATCTTTGCAAGCATACTATGTACATACGTTATAACAAAATAAAATCAGACCAAATCATTTTTCTGTTTTGGGACATAAATCCATGCAGAAACCAAAAACAATGATGAGCCTCATGTACACAAGCAGGTAGTATTGCACTTGTCTGAATGCCATTAGAGATGTTTTTCTGCCACAGCCAGCTGGCCAAGCTACAGCACATTACAGGATGACAAGCATCCTCCTCTTGCTCTCAGCTCCGTGGCTCACAGATTATCCCTCCACTCTGACAAAGACCGCATCAATAATTAAATCTCCGGCCAAATTGCAGCACAGAAATTAATGAAGAGTGTGAATGAAATCAGCTGTGAGTCATCGAACTCGGGGCAAGAGAAAGGAGCTTGAAACTGTGGCCGAATCAAAGGTATGAATAAGCGAGGGGGTCAGCAAATGTCCACCCCGTGGCCTTTCATTCATTTAGATCCTCTGCTTTCTCCATGAATCTACTCTGCCCTTCAGAACTGCACAGTAGCTGTATGCGCCATGCATAATGTAGATCAAATCATAGATACAAAAGAAACATACTGAACTGTACTTCACACTAATACTACCTGCATGAGAAAAGGTGTGTTTTTCAGCATAACCAAAGACAAATTCCATCAGTCCCAAAGGAATCTTCTATATCCAACTAAAACACCTACAATCACAGATGCATTTATTTTTCTTCTGGTCCACCCGGAGGCTCCCAACAATCTCTGTTAGTCAGAGAGGTTGTGCAAGCCATTTCCTGTTTAAAGGAGCAAAGAGTGACACTTGACCACAGCTCTGCTCTCCTGACCTTCAGCCACTGCAGGGAAACGATGCATGCTGGGACCAAACAAAAGCAAACACTCAAACCAGCTGTTCTACCCGACGCCAATTGTTCCCCTAAGGGACCTACTGGTTCTACTTCAGCCAGAAATACTTCATGTTACTGTCAGCTTTCAATGCAAAGTAGGATTTCAACTGAAAAATTTAGTTTCAGTTAATTAACAGTTAAATTGAACTAATTAACAGATAATTTGATTCAGATAAGTAGGTTCCAGATTCATTTTAAAGATTATTTATTGGGGCTTTCCCCTTTATTATGAAATGACAGTGGATAGACATGAAAGGGAGGATGACTCGCAGCAAAGGGCTGCAGGCTTGATTCGAATCCGCGCCGCTGCAGGACTCAGCCAACATGGGGCAATTGCTCTTACTGGGTGAGCTAGAGGCCACCCCCCAGGTTGATTTTAATGTACGTTAGTGAGTGTATGTTATAAGTATCCAGCGTGATGGCTAAAGCACTGTGAAAATAAAAACAGTATTATCAGAACTTTTTCTTCAAAGAATTAGAATCTGTAATGCGTAAACACACATTATTCTCAAATAAGTGCAATGAAATCTATTCTGTTATGCATTATATCACACAACACTCATTTAATTAAAAATAATTAATGAATAGTGTGATTTGCTATTATAATTGCTTCTATGTAAGGCTGCAATTTACAATTACTGTATGTTCATTATCAATTACTCTGGTGATTTTTTAAATGCCCATAAAACATGAGAAAATAATTAAAACTGTCCACCGCTGTTTCCTAGAGCTTAAGGTAACATCTTTAAATTGCTTGTTTCATCCGACCAAAAGCTCCAAAACCCAAAGATACTCAGTGAATTATAATGTAAGACAAAGAAAAGCAGAGTCAGTGAATTTTTTAGGCTAATGATGTATATAAAAGGCCAAGAGGTAATAGACAAGTTAAATTACTGACCATTTAATATATTAAAATGTAAAACTGCACGGAGAAGACTCAGTAAGAGAAACAAAAGAAAATGTATCTTATTACTTTTCCCTCGGCATTTCCGAAGGTTAAAACCACAGATTACAGCGGAACACCACAGTGCAGTTTTTCATGAGTGCCACTGTCAGCAGCCTGCATCCCAGCCTTGCATCTGGTAAAGAGGTCTTTAGTTCTAAAGGGACAGACCATCATGTCACACAGCAGGACAGCCACCTGGGGACTGCTCATCATCCGCTTGCTGTGGGAGCCAGAGACCAATTTAAAACAACCCCCGAACACAAACACCATGTCATGGACTAATCCCAGGCCCCCAACACACAGGGGAGCACTCCTGTCTCAGAACTTCTGATATGTTCTCAGCGAGAAAACAACAAACAAAAAGTAAAGTCTCCCACTTGGAAAATAGCAAGTTGACAAAATAAAATAGAGGGGACCTGAAGTCTTGAACTGAAAGAAATACTCCCACTTTGGGTCCCACTTTGGGTCCCTTCATATCAGTGAAAATAGCTCTTAAAATGGTTAGCTCTGGAAGAGAAAAAAGTAAACTGTGTTTTTGGAAAGAGTGAAATCCCCAAAAAATGTACTGCCAACCCTTTTCTCCATCACCATTACTCCCCCATGCATTTACAAAAGATCAAGCCAATGAGAGAGGAACGCTTGACTGTGCTCTGCCACATGGAACACTGCAATTCAGAGTGAGGTGGTGTGTGTTTTGGGCCTTAAAGAGACAAAAATCAAAAAGACAAGCTGAACTTTCTATTTTAGTGTGCACTCCTTCACATGTCGTCTCTCCCACCACATCTTAGTTTTACAGTGATGTCAGACACAGTGATGTTTGGATGACTGACCAGCTTTGCCATGGCGTGTACATCCATTATAGTCTGTTGCACTGACAAAAGTGCACACAATACTATTTGGGAGTGAAAGTCTGCATATTGATATACAACCTGATTGTTCCATACAATGGAAAATTAGCGGAGCGACATAATGGACCCAGTGAGAGATTCGATTATGGAATGAACCTGATAGAAATGCAACAGCAGTTCCATGTCAGGAGAACATATAACGTTCTCCTGAGGAGAAAAGTCACTGAGAGGCCTTGTGCTATTTTCAGTAGATGGGATTTAGAGAATGAAGCAGGCAATTAGCATAGGGGAGCGATAGGTTTAGGCAGGTGGATGGATGGAGACAAATATGTGAAGATCCAGACGGTAATATGGTGATTACATTCCACCTCCATGTTACTGCTGTTATCTATGTAGAAATGATCTGATGGACTGAGAAAGACCTCTCTCTTCCCCTTCCACCTCCTCTCTTTACTTCTCTACACTTGCACGCATTGCCTAGAGAGGAACAAACAACTTGTATTTACTCCCATTTGACAATAAAAAGACTTTTTGTAGTACTTTTTGGTAGTGTACTTTCAACTATACTTGATTCAACTGTCCACACATGGTTTGCAATTTGCAGTGAGTTTTTCCACACACTTTTTCTTGTCTCACTCTTTCATGTTTTGTTCAGTGTGAGTTTACTTTATATTTTCCATCTATATGTTTGCTGCTTTATTTATTTCATGCTGTTGTCTTAATGTCTTGTCAGTCAGTATTAATTATTTGACTTACTTTCCAATTTGCTACATTTTAAATTATATCCCAAAGCACTCTATAAGCATTACTACAAAACATGTCTACACAAGATCAAACAAATGTATACTCTTTCGGGACTTCAGTACATTACAGTAGATCACTAATAATTACATTGTACACTGTGCACATCAATAATCAGCTTAGAAAAGAAATGGTTTGAGGTTATATAAACATTGTTATACCTTTTTTTTGGCGTAAAGGTTTGTCACTGTTGGATTCCATCCAACCAACTGCTATGAATCCAAGCTGCTGTCCTCCCTGAGCAAGCTAAATAACTTTTCAGAGCCACTTTCAACCCTGCAGTGGGTTATTATTTGATACTAAAAATAAAAGTGATTGGCGCTTTCCTTCGTAACTATTCCGTGAGTATTCCTTTAAACCTATCATAGAGTAATCTTTGCACTTTGTATTTTACTTTTTAACAGAACACGCTGTTCTTTCAGTTACCTGAGCAGAGTACAACATTTATGAATTGTATTTCCATGAAAAAGTCAGCAAAGAGCAGGATACTTTAATCTCTTCATCTCTGTCAATGTTGGCACTTAAGCTCAGTGAAAAGTAAGGTCAGTACATCCATGACCCCATAGCAGCTGAGTGGCTGGTACCAGGAGTTACATTCTTCACCATCTTCTCACATAAGGCTAACACTGGAGCCTTTGATAGCTTGACCTCATTCGATAACTGCACATCGGCGTGAGTGCAAGTGAAAAAAGGGAAAATACAAGAAGAGCGAGAGAGAATTTATGTAAAACCACATTGTAGTAATTAGGTGTTTATGTGAGGAATGGGCATCAAGCGGCATGTGGAGACATTTTTTGGCATACCTAAAGGACAGTGAAAATTCAGAGCATCTGACACAAACTGACGAGGGCAACGCTGACTACCGTGATTAACAAAAACCCAGAGGGAAAAAAGCCATCCAGCCAGAATTAAAGAAATTGGGTACAGTTCTGGAGATCTGTGGACTGTGGATGTTAGCGTGAGACAAATCAATCTCTCATATTAGTAACTTGCAACATGCAGAAAAAAAGCGCAATCCTAACATGGCTTTGCATGTGTTATTTTGTATTACTTTAAAACTACAGAAAGCCTGGATAGCTCGGTGTGTGCAGCGGGCCCGGGTTCTACTCTGACCTGCGGCCTTTTGCTGCATGTCATCCCCCCCCCTCTCTCTCTTTTACTTCTTCAGCTGTCCTGTCAGTAGGGGCCTAGAAAGGCCCAAAAAATATCTTTAAGAAAAAGAAGAAAAAAACTACAAAATGAAAGTGAGATGAAAGTAAAAAGGCAAAAGAAAGATGGAGAACGGCCACACATTCATTCCCATCTCAGACATGAAAAGTTTGCACATCAAAAGTTGCTGTTATTTTCTTTATTTTTTTTCTTGGCAGCAGTGGAATTGCTTATAGCACATCTGGCAGATCTGCAACCCAGTATGAAGAAAAAGAAACAACAAGAGACACAGATGACAGAAACAGAGCTCTCCTTTTTCCTCTCCCACCCGTCGAATCCTTGAGCTTTTCTATACCGCCGTTGTTTTAACCACTCTCCCACTCCTCTGTTTTATCCCCCGCCACAGACACACACACACACACAGACACACACATACACCTCCCACCACCTTACTCATGCTGTTCTGATTGCGGCGGAGATCACGCCGACCAGTACAACAGAAAGAGAGAGCTCTGTCAGTGGGTGCTACGAAGATGGAGCATGTGGGTGGACTGCAGTCAGACCCACCACCACCACTTATACCGGCACTACATCTCACAAAAAAAGGACAGAGAGAGAGAGAAGAGTTTAAAGATGAAAACAGAAGGAGGGTGAAGGATAGAGACACCAAACTCTAAGAATACACAGTACAGCAGCATCTGAGTGTTAGCTCAGCCCTGGTATGGCTGAGCAGTCCCTCTGTGAAGTAGCTGGGTGGGTGATGGTGTGTGTGAAGTTCTAGCTGGATAAAGAGCAAGGTACTTGTGTTTTTCACACATACAGTATAATCTCGAGAGGATGACTAAAGACGTCATTTATTCACACATCTCCACAGAAATGTTCAAGGCGTGTGTTCATGTCTTGTGGTACGTCTTTATGCATTTTTTGTTTGAGTATGGTTGGATTTATTGACTTCAATATTCCATTACAAAATAATATAAGATACAGCTTTTGTTCATCATCAATTATGATAAAATAGCACTTAATTACTGTAATCTAGGAAATCAGCAACATCACTAAAAGAGCGTTTGATAGAGTAATAAACAAGTAGATAGATGGCACTCTATCCAAAATTAGCTAAACTACTTGAAGATAAAACACACCTGAAATATCTGTAATAATCCCGTATTGCAAAGGAAAACTACAGCAAGTATTGTGTGTGAAAGTGGTTGAACTAAGTGGTCTGTAACCTGTGACGGATGTTTATAACGAAGACAGATTGAAAAAATAAATCCATTTCTGGCTGACCTTGAAGTATGTTTTCAACATGTCACACTTATTTTTAGTGATGATGTCATGTTCCCAAATCTCAACAATTAACCTGTTGAGTAAGATCTTATTATAACTTATAGTTGAGTCAGAGATAAAAGGACGTGACTATCGCACGTGTAAACAGTTACATTGATAGAACAGGCTCTTTCCCCATTGAATTACAAATATGTGAACATAAAATCTCAGCATATAAATTATTAAAGATATCAACAGAGTAGATGGTGAGTGTGTTGGGTTATTGAGGCCACTGTGACCACCTGTATGAATATGTTTGGATGTAAATAGTCAGCCGTTAGCCAAGCAGGTGATGAATGAACCATTGATGGTGAAATATGACAAATATAAATGAAGCAGCTGGTACCAGGTTCTCTGCCTGAGGTAGTTGTGCTACTTGACTTCAAAAAATTACAAAATTATAATAAACTGGAATTATCCTTCAAGTGAAAAACAAAACGATTCCATATACAACAAAACATCCATTATTACAAAACAATGTGATCATGTTGTAACATTTAGCAGGCAACTATGAAACATAACCAAGACCTGTTTGTGCCTTAAAATAGTAAGGATAATTCAACTTTCTCAATTAATCAATTGGTTAATTAATTTGTTCACAATGCCCCTCATTTAGGAAACGTGTGTAGGACCTAAAACAGGCGGAGGACAGGTGTACAGGCGATTCCTACGCAAAGCAAGGCATTTCTCAATTTAAACATGAGCGTAGGCTGCAATAAAATCTCACGTCTGGTCGGAACTCGTGTATGCAAATTTTCCAGTGTTAACTAGCGGTGGTTCATGGTATAACCACCCGGTTTAGTCAACTGTTGTACCAGCAATCATTAATGAATGTGTGTGCAGCGCAACAACCCCATATTGCAAGTTAGATTTCAGAATTACAAATTACTTGTATACAGCACATTGTTCTGGTTTATTTTTGGTAGGCCTAATTTCCCTATTACTTTGAGATGGCCTAGAACATGAGGACTTAATTAGGCACACAACCATTTCAATTACAAAATTAGGTTATTGATTTGTAATGTGATTGGTGAAATGTTTATTCAGTCGCCTATTTAAACAAGCGTTTGGCAGTCCTGAAGTCAAAGCGATGGCAGATCTGGCTCTGTTAGAGGACCTTAATGTGCGCTTAAGACGCAAGAGGGTCTTTTGGGACCCGGCCACGATTGGCACTAATGGAGGGAGACCTGATAAGTGCGGCTACTCGCTCCTCAGCTGGCGTTAATATCAGTTCAGGGTTTGAGCGGCCTCCTCCCACCTGAATTAGGTTGCACAATGCGTTTCTTTGTCACCAGTTTGAAGTTGGACCATTTTTTCTTGACCATATTGGAAATACAAATAAAGTTATCAGAATACTACAAGTTATATTTAATGATTTAAGCATAGAAAATTATTACTTATTGGATAAATAACTTAAATATTCAAACCTCTGCAGGAGTCCGATTTACTGCATAAACGTGGATTACTGCAGCAGTAACCTCAGATCTGCGCTTTTTTTCTATGACTATGAGAGACAGAGACACAGAGGCGCACTAGAGAAAATGTCCAGAGAGACAGTGAGCTGGAGCAACCTGAAAGCTTGTCACCTCTTTGACACACTCTCTCTCCTAGTCACTCCTCTCTTCTCTCTCATTTGTCTTCATCTCAGTTCTGCGTGTGTGATATTCAGTGTTCTTTTGGTCCTTGCTTCTTTTTCTTGGTAATTTTCTTCCTGTTATCTTCTCTGTCTTTCATTCTCTGGCTCCTGCCAAATTCTTTATCCCTAGATTCCTTGTATGTCTCTTCTCCCTCCCTTTCACTCTCTTTTCCCATTGATTGCCTACAGTACGCAGTCATTCCTTTACTCATGCCTGATTACTAATGGCCATGGCAGGTGTTCTCTCAGGTGCCTGAACCAAACGGCCTGGGCTATAAAAGCCCCCCTCCCCACATGGTCATCCTTCAAAAACCCTCCACCACCAAAAGACTGTAAAGCTGGCATGTGCACACTTGTCTCCCTCCACACACACACACACATATACTGTGTATATATATATATATATATATATATATATATATATATATATATATATATATATATATATATATATATAAATGTATATGTACATACACAGTATACAGCGAGAAAATACGTCCAGCCTCTTTTCTGTCTGCACTCAGACAGTGTTTGTTTTGGCTTTAGGTGTGAGACAGACTGTACTGGGTCGACTCTCCAATTTGTGCCATCATGGATAGCCCATTGGATGACACACAAACAAACCACACACATACACCAACACATACAATCTCAAATAGCTTCATACAGGAGAGGAAAGCGGACACTAAAAGGCGGGGAAGGATGGTGATGGTGACAGCGGTGTGTGGTTACAGACCATGATAATGGCCCACTTGGAAAGCCCAGGCCAACCAGTCCAACAGATGAATGGGAAAGCAGAGAAAGCAGCTTTGTGATCAGACCGTGACTGGGCCACCCTCTTTGGTTTGCTTTTCAATCAATCAGCAAGTCGTTTCTAAACAGCGTCAGTATGACTTTCACCCGCTCTCAATGGACAACCTCTTATTTTAAGGTAAAGCCAGTCACGCTTTGCATCCCACAGGGCTGGGTCCATTTCTACGGGTTGACTGGGTTCCTGAATGTCGCTGCTGCATTATTGTCAACACCGGCAGTTGACGCTGCCTTCAAATAAGGCTGCTTGATTGACTTAAGAAGAAAGTTTACGGTATCCTTACCGTTTAAGTGGTTTAAGTTGTGAGAACACGGTTGTAAGGTGACGGACAATAAAAAACGAACTTCACCTTGTCCCCGTTCCAAAAGTGGTTGAATATTTTGATTACTATTTTTCAATGACATGGTAGGTGGAAGAAAAGGGCAGAATACTAATGGCAAATGTAGCTTCCATGGAATACATATTTTTAAGAACATTGCAATGAGTCATTACTCAGAGCTTTTAGAAAAAAATTCCACAATGTCCAAAATACCATATACAGTGTCAGTGGGTTGTTTCAAATGGACTGCATTACGAAGCACCATTCATTTGAATACATGAGTGTTTTGGCTGCAAGTCTGTCGTATAAATGCTTATACGACTACAAAACCATACCCAAATCCTGAATCGAACAAACAAATCGTTGTCACCAAATTCTCGAGCTGAACCGACTGTCAGCTTTGTTGTGACAAACCATATGCATCCTGGTTAAAAGCTTCCTGAAGGACCATACAATACACATCAACAATCATTTTGCAATAACCCTGAAGCAGGTTGGTGTTTGCTGAGCTACAGTATGAAGCTTAAAGAAGATGTTTGAAGATGTTTGAAGATGTGCTGAACTGAAGAAAAAACATTGAACGAGACTAAATGTATCAAAGAATCTAAAGCTAAATAACAAACATGTCATGGCCATTACGAGATTGCTTCACAGTGTGAGTGCTGACTTTCATTGGAGAAACACCTAACTCAGACTTGCACTTGAATGAGGAAAACCTCAAAAGGGTCATGAGGGAGTGCAGTCATCTCAAGTTTGAACTAAAACAAACACACAAACAAGCCCAGTGTGAAAACAGCCTTATCCTCTGACAGGTGGTTTGGATATTCAAGCTACATATAACTGGTTCAGAAATCTTAACAAAATGCCTCAGAGAAATGAGCCTTTGATGTTGAAGCAGAGCCTCGGACTGGCAAGTGGGAGATTTGGGTTTGTTTTCCATTCGGTTATACAACAAAAGAAAGGGAGTATTTTAAGATGCCTCCCTCCTCCGTCTCTTTGGACAGCTTTCATTTACTGGGGGGGGGGGGGGGGTACAGACCCTACTCTCTGCTTCACTGGGCAGTTTGTATAATGTTCTCATTGATTTCAGCCTTGGCATCACGGATGACACCTCCACACTGGCCAGAGTGAAAAAGGAACTACCTCATTTATCCCTATAGCTCAGAGTAAGCTGAGGCTGTGTGTGTGTGTGTGTGTGTGTGTGAAGGAAGAAAGACAACTTTAGAAAATCTAGGTAGTATGTTTGACTGCATGAGCGTGGGTATGTGTCACATATTTATGTGTGTATACCTCCTAGATGTTATAAGGATGATAAGAGGGCAGATGCTTTTTTCAGGACAAAGAGAACAGCTTCATAGAGAACAACACTACAAGGGTGAAAACAAATAAAAACCCACATAAGTCAACTTTTCTCTTCCAAAACTAGACAACTAGGACATGCGGACAAAGGTCGCATTGATATGGGCAGTGACACATGGGTGGCAGCTGTACACATCATGCCATTCAGTTGTGGCTGCTGTGAAAGGGGACTCTGTCAGACAAAGTCTGGTGATGTTCTCTCATACTGTGGGGAAATGTGGTGTAAAATAATGCAAGTCCTTGTCCCTCTGTAACTGATGCTGCGAGTTTAATACTTAAGCTACTTTTGGTTATTTTTAAAGATTCAGAAAATCAAAAAAGTGTTACACAAGCCTGGGAATTAAAGGCCAATGATGGTGGCTTAATCAGGACAGAACAGTTGTACAAGACATTGTAAATCTTTAGATTTCTAACTCTCTAGCTTTATTTCAGTACACCATCACCATTCATTTAGTCAGTTTTTTTTGTCAAAATACATCAAACCTAAAAACGGACACTTCTTTTTGTTTTGTGATAAATTTTCTTAGCCTACCAAATTCACATTATCGTTTCTGACTGACTTCCAGGTTTTACTACCAAATAACGCATGTTTCTCATCCAATTGCTTTTTTCAATTTCTAAGTTTTAAATGGCTTCCTTTAATGTAGTCCCAAGAAACTATTTTCAGAAGTGTTTAGAAATAAAATAAATAATAAATCACACTATATGTTTACATGGGTCTACATGGATTACAACAAGTTTCCTATCCTGGTGATTTTCATATTGCACTGGCATCCACTTGAAACCACTGTTTTCATGGAAGGGGGAAAATCAGTCTCATAACCTAGGGAAATCTTTGGAAAAATGTACACAATCACAAAAGTACACAAGATTTGTAGTTAATGGGCTAAAACATGCATAACCGCCGCTATGGTCCTTTAAACTCCAACGGCAACAGTGGATTTGCTCAGGGACTAAAGATGTATCACTGCTTTTCTTATTGAATGAGTGTATGGATTGTGTTATGCTTTATCCTCCTGTCCCCCTCACTTACATACTTTACAGAGTTCAAAGAAATTACATTAACCTTAATAACCTTAACAGAATCTGTAATTCACTTTGGCTCGCAGCAGTGGAAAACTTAGCTCAAATGAAGAGAAGATATCCTACAGTCATTGAAATATGGATACTGTGCACTGTGCTTTTTTTACTCAAGTGACAGTGATATACCACATCAGACTACATCAGATTACATAGTGCCAGAGACATTCAGGGAATTGTCATTTGTGATTCCTGATGCAACTGTACAGCAACCCTGGGCTCCTGGCATATACCACTGCTACTCTATGGCATACCACTCACATCACCACGGGCCTTTCACAAAACCCACACGTTACTGCACGTTGTCACTCCCTGATGTAAGTCGAGTGCAGATTTGAGTCGCGCATGCGTCACTTTGCGACAAGTAGCATACAAGATCCTAATGAGAGACTTCTGTAATACAAAGTAACAAACTTAACAAAATTTGTTCACTGCGGGCTACAAGTTAGCAATCAAACACAACAAGGTTGTCAGGATGTGGAGCTAACGTTAGCAATCAAACAACCACAGATAGGTAAAACGTTTTTGAAATGATTCCCATTGTCTTTTTATTTTTAATTGTTATTTTTATTGTTTGTAATGAGAAAGGTTTATTATGTCATGGATTTAACAAATTTCAGAATGACATATTATGCCATAAACTCTGTAAAGTCAATACGGTAAATATCCCCAGCATTAACTTTTATAACACAACAGTGGAACAACAACAGTTTGGAATAAGTAGAAGAATAAATCTGTAGTTAGATGGCTGACCGGGCGTAAAGCATTAACACCTTCAGGAAGACAAAGGTCAAGGAAGTCAAACGAAAGGGAAGCCACATTAGTAGCAACAAGCTGTTATTGACAGGAGAAGCACTGGCTGCAAAAATGTCAATACAATCGGTCAACAAGGTGTTCAAAATGTTTAACTGGTGCGACTACAAGTAGGATCATGCAGGTCCTCAGCCAAATGTGGGCAGATTATGAAATAAACAAATACATAAATAGCTCACTGCAGGACTCCAATATTCACTTATCTATTGCACCTAGGTTAACTGGTGCAACTACCACATACTGTACATGTATTGCAACAAGGGAACTTTTAGAGTTCAAAGCTACAAAACTAATTTTATTTTATTTTTGTCATTTGTTGTGAATTATTCCACCTCATCAAACTGCTACTAGAATAGTGACGGACAGTAATATCAACTCATGTTAGATGTCACTCTTCCCAACAGAAAAATGCTTTGCAAATAGACCAAATAAATATAATATACTCTAACTTCAAGTTCACAAGAATATTAGAACTAATGGCCACCAATCAAAACAAAACAGTTATATCTTTAGAGCATATACTCTACAATAAACCGCCCCTTTGAAAGATGTTTTTCATAATATAGAATTTTCATAGTATGTATTCTAAGATTTTAAACGCCACATGCACACCACAGGATTTATAGTAATATGTAAATTGACATGCGTCATAAGCTTTAGTGCAAAAGAACAAATAATACACTAATATTGACATCACATATTTTATAAATAAATACATATTAAATACATATATGTAAAATTTTTGGAGTTTTTGGTTTTAACCTTGCAGAGTAACAAGCTGTAATAGAAGTGTTGATCTAGACATGAAATTAAATTAAGAGATAGGGTCCAACTGACGGAACAGTTCAGAAGAAGCTTTTAACAAATTCTGGGAATTGGATGGAAGCTAAAGTCTAAGGACTGTGAGACAGACTGTGTTGTTGCTCCTAAACTTGGTCTCATTAACAAAAAGCCGTCTTTGTAGTGTTTGGTTTAACAGTTAATCAAAGCAGTGATATACACCTGTCCTTGGAGGGTTCTGGTTATGGCTTCCAAAGTATCTAATCAGATAATATTTACGGCCACTAGAAGTTATCAAGTGGTTACACGCATGACGCATATATAAAACAAACTGCTGCTTTAATTATTACTTTAATAAAAAGGACTACTTCCATAAAGTAAAAAATGAACAGAAAACTGAAATTGCAACATTTTCCAAATAATTATTATTACTATATTTTATTTTATTTTTAAAATTAAACTAAGGTCAATAAACTACATTTTTATGGTGAAAACAGTAATATATTCCCAATAATTTCAAAATCACCAGAAAACATTCATTTTCAACAGAGAAAACGAAGAGAAGTAGATAGATTAACATGCCTACCTGTATCAGCGACATGTTACTGAGGTCCAGTCTGAACAGGTAGTTTCTGGATTGAGCAGAGAGGAAAAAGGAGATATGTGAGAGTGTGCATAATATGACAAGACTTTATCCACTTTATCCTGTTTAATAATGCAAATTAAGCATCAGAGAACAGACTGTCCATTTTAGCGTCTGTCAACTTAAAGCAAAGCCGATTAAAGGCTACACTGTAACTGTCCATCAGCCTAAGTCATTGTATTTAGTTTTATGTGAGTCGTGTGGTTTTGTAAGTACATGAACTATGGGTTGAATTTGTTTGTTTTTAACCGACAAATCCGGCTACACGCAGATTAAAAATGCACAAAGTAGGCGCGCGCATACACACACACACACGTGACATGACGTAATTCTGCCAAAGTCTTCCCTTCTGCCAAATCTTAAATGAAGTTAATTTGTTAACTTAGGTTCGGGAGCAGGGCCACGTCTAAACCACACCTTTAATCACCGGACAAACCTACATATACCGTGCTGCGCAGCCAGGCTCGTGTCTCTGATTGCTTGACCCACCCTCCCTTTCCCTCTCCTTCATCCATCTTACCCCTCTTCCCTTCCTGTTGCACATCTCTCTCATGTCTCATCTAGGTACCGTCTGGGGGTCTGTAAATTATTTGGGCGAAAACTGCTTCTGAGACGGAACCCCCCCCACTCTGAGTCTCCTCCACCCGGTCATCATACATCCTCCCAGACCAGCCATCGGACAACATCCACATCAGTTTATCTATCTGCAGATTCATAATGTTCATTAAATCTTTAACTAACACATGGTTGTGGCATGGTCCATGCTAGTGAAGCTTTGACTTGGTCCATCAAGGCCTCAGCGGAGTACTTAAGAAGCATCATTACCCAAAAATGGCAATGCATGAGTAAGTCAGAGAGGTTTTAACATTCTCAGTAATGTGCTCTGTGGGATGAAGAGCTGTGTGGCTTTACAGTCTCTTACCTGGCACCAACGATAAGCTCATTCCTAGTCAGGTCAAGGGTGAGCTGGGAGAAGTCTTTCACGTCTGGGCGGGAGAAAGTAGAAATCCATGGACTGAGTGCTGAGAGAAAGAAAGAAAGTAAGAAAGAAAGAAAGAAAGGTTATTGAAAGTTAAATCATGTCAAAGTTTATAACATCAAATCAGTACACAAAAGCCTTTAACATTTTGTATTTCATACACAGATGTTGGCGTATCTTTATGTGGAAAATAGTAATGAAACAATTAGTTGATCAACAGAAAATGATCTAAAATGATGGCAGGGACAAGGAGATTTGATTCATTTTGTTTCTTAAATGTATGGATTTTTTTAATTTTCCCTTTTGATATTGTTTTAAATTGAGCATCTTTGGATTTTGGACTGTTGGTTAAATAAAACAATCAAATTAAAGATGCCCCCCTGCCCTCTGGGAACTTGATTTGATGGTTTTATTATTTTAGGCATTTTCTTGACTAAACAGTTAATCGATTATTCAAAAAAAAGTACAACACTAATCTATAATAGGAAAAAGTATTAGTTGCAGGTGTAGTGATAATAAGTGCAGTGGGAACGTTTTCTGCGCTGCGATGGTGTCCCCTACAGAGAGGGACAAAGCTGTCTCAGGCCCATCAGGCACAAAATCCTGATACAACCCGACGTTGGGACAAACAGCTTTGTGTGGTGTTCAAGTCTGAAACCTCAGCGTGCTTGAAACTGGCTTTTACAAATCAAAATTTCAAAGCAGCAGAGCCTGGTGGGGCTTTTAATGTCAATTTGAAAACTGCAGGAAAAGTGACTTTTCAATTCAATCTTTGTGTGAACCCAAAGTGCCGAACTTTAAACGGATTTCTCCACGTGGGAGGTTTGCGCAGTGTAAAAGGATTTATAATGTTTCCCATGCTGTACATAGTATCACAGCGGTTGGTGAGAATTCAGATTCCCCTAACCAATTTACAACGCTGTCTTAAATAGCTTCCAGCCATTTCCACAAAGCTTTGGAAAAGAAAAACAAAATGGCTGTGAATGATGATTCCAATACTGCACGTCTGGGAATTAATATATACAACTTTATACAATATAAAGTATTTATAAAACCAAGAAAAAGAGGTTTGGTGGTTGTGTGTAAAACATTTGTACATACTGCTGATAATTCTATTCAGTAGGGAAGCAGTCATCAAACATTTAAAACCTTAAACCTTTTTCTTTTAACATTAAAGTAGCCTGTATAGCTCGAAGCTACGGGTGCCAGACTTCATCAAAGTTTTGGAAAAAGTCACAACGAACTATGAAACGACTCTCCATCATGCAAAGGGACGGGCTACGAATGATGAGGCCCATATGGCTCTGTCATCTGCAAACATAACTAGATATACAAGTGATAAAAAGACAGAAGGCTGCAGCAACAGTACAGTATGGTGCTTTTGATTTAAGATACAGACACGATATGCATCCATAGGAAACGACATACACAAGAACACACACACATACTGTCATTAAGGGTGCCAGTACTGATGGGGACTTCAGTGAAATGAAAATTATCTTTCACAACCTGTTTTGTCCAGATGTTGAATTAGAAGGGGAGGTTTTCACTGAGCTGCTGACAGACTGAACTTGACTCAAGGTTTTGTAGTTATGCAACCAGGTCTTTTCCTAAACAGCTGGGCACTATGGTTTTTAAGAACTGTTCCTCAAAAAGGAGTAAACAGAGGTGGTGTCAGCTGATTTTGCCGGGGCTTCAGCCCCAAATGTTTTCAGTGCAGCCCCAAATGTATTTTTGAAAACTTGACTGACAAATATGAAACATGTAGCCTATGTAAACCCCACAGAATCATAAGTTGCCTTATTCAGCTGTGAAAGGTGTAATTTTCTGAGAAATGAAAGCCAAATCTAAGACATTGATGCCATCAACACAAAGTTTAGGAGGGCAATACTACTGATGTAGTTTGATGTTACTGTGCCTGTGCATCATTGCTCAGTGTCCAATCTTTCTGTAAAAATAGAGATGAGCGGCGCACCTTCCGTGGTCTGTGCAGCTTCAGGTTTATAACATGCTCTGTGTGCTGCAGATGTGTCGCGTTTGTGCTCCGTGTATTTCTGCAGTAGTTTTGGTGTCTCACCTCCAATGTAGAGAAGCGTACAGCCACTTCCCTGAACCTTGTCTCATCCAGAGAGCAGAGTCTCAAACGGGGCTCTGTGTCTATCAGAAAGTCTGAGATCTACCGTATCAGCAGAGCAATCACGTAATGCACAGCAGACTATGGTGCAGGTGGATCATTTTCTGAAATATAGTGACTGTATTCTTGTAATAGCCTATTACGTTATTTTTCTTAAAATATCACGACTCCTCAAAATCTCAGAGAACACACAGTATATTTTGAATGTGCACAAAGTTTTGAAAAGAAATCCTGCTCAAACACATCTGAAATATTACAGTCAAGGGGTTTATTAATTCCTTAAAATGAATAATTTATCATTCAGGTGAATAATTGTCATATGCACATTTACTTACCCCAACAAAATATGCAAAAGAGACGGGAAGAGTAAACTATGCTAAATTATATGTTTGCTGACTCAGATATAATTAGAAAAGGTGATTTACAGGAGAACAAATAGTTGAGAGCCATACAGAATGCCTGACTGCAATATGGTTTTTCTTATGTTTTTATATTTGGATTGTAATCTATGTTTCCTTTTACATAAAGATACTCCCAGCATAAATTAATTCAGAAAAAGGTAGAAATACAGTAGGTGCATACAAATTCACCAGAACACAGGAAATGAAGTGCTTAACGCTAAACAATGTATGGGGTTGGACCCCCCCCAGACCAAACAAATCTGGAAACCCCCTTTGGGTGACCATCATAAGTCACCAAACAAATCTGGAAAAAAATGCCTTTTTATTAACTAGCCTGGTCTGTTTTGGCATTCACGAAGCCCCAAATCTACTCAAGTCCTAGAAACACCTCTGGGAGTAAATAGTGAATATATTTGGGTCTTTTTTTACACGAAACAACACACTATCATACATCTCCCAAATGCTACAAGAACGGCAATTGTTGCATGGTCTTGAGTAGAAACAGCAACCAGCGTGGAATGTTTACATGCAGTGCAATCCGCACGGAAAAGATTAAACAAGCACAAAGTTTGGGGGAGCAATTCTTTCTAAAACTACCTTACATTACTTTTGACTTTTCTCTTAACTCAAAAGAGGAGCATCTCAACAAACGTCAACTGCATCATGTTATAAAATGTGATTGTAGTTTTTATACATTAATCATGTATAAGACTATAAATACAGGCATTGATTTTTTAACTTACTAAAAAAGCAATTTAAAAAATAGGATTTGTAACATATGTACTGCATGTAGTGCCCAGCAGCTAGAAAAGGAAAAATCAAAGTGCCCCATGCACTGCCTCAAGCAACAAAATGATAGACAGTCAATTTAATTAACAAAATCTCTACTCTTATTGAGAGCATTAGAGAAACATAAACTGTGTGCTACAATGATTTGTAATTAAAACTAGCCAGATTATGCAACCTTTAAAATAATAGACTGTAGAACATTTCTATACACACATGATTTAATCACTGATAACCTCAGCAAACATAATAACTCACTGAACAACCTAGTGTAAGTCTAATACCACGCGGGCCATCTCTTATTCACTCTATAAATATTTATATCACGGTTAAGTGTATTCCATTTCTCACATTCAAGAATGCATCTACTGTTTGGGTTGACTATCTTCGACATGCAGGGTAGGAGTAGAAACCATGCAAGGCCGGTGCAAGGATGCAAGTGGGACCATCTGTACATCACTCTCTGATTAATGGCTGCAGAGGCCACAGCTGGAGGAGCAGAGGGGAGCAGGGAGTGTAGGCCGTCTTTCGCCTCACAACCTTATGTAAACAGACCTGAAGTTGACCTACTATAAAGAATCCAACACAATCCCAGGTTTACACACAGCACGTGTGAACAGAGAGTGTATGTGTGTTAATGAGATATGTGTATACCTCATTAATGTTAAGAAAACATATTGGTACACAGACACTAAAAGTTGGAAATGTTGACAACACAATTGCTGTGCAGTTTCAGTATCATGAAAAGGCAACTTTTACATGAATATACAAGACAATCCAAGCATTGTAGTTAAAGTACATGATTCCCTGTTTAACGTTTCCTTGTGAGGCATCATAACGTTTTTTGTTGCTTGAGCAGCATTTGTGTGAAATATCTCAAATATTGTGACATATTTAATGACAAAAATGAATGGCCAAACATGGCAAAGCTATATTAATGTTATACTGTAGCTATCCTTATTGGTAACTGCTGGCAACATACTTTTACAAACAATTTTCATTTGCAACAAACAAGAACAAAACATTAAATAGCAGATTCAGTCAATTTAAATGATTCTGATGATCTAACTGCAGGTGCAACATGAAACCTGGGCTCATCTGGGCAGCAGCTGAAATTTGGTGATGCTATGCCTGTTAAAACAAGACTTCAAGGTTACAATAGGTCTCTCTAATTAGCTGCACATAGCTAAGAGACCTATTGTAACCTTGAAGTCTTGTTTTAACAGGCATAGCATCACCAAACTTCAGCTGCTGCCCAGATGAGCCCAGGTTTCATGTTGTTAGTTTCTTCATTTTTCTCTCCTATGTCAATACTATTTCTCAAAAATCCTCCTAAAGAAATACACCAGCTTTTAAAGTAATTTGGTCCCAAAGAGTTTGTAATATGTCTGTATACTAAAGGCATCAATATGGTTCAAAGACAGCATTTGTCAGATCATTGTACAGCTCCTGAAACCCCTTCCTTGCACACATTTGCCCACTTCACGCAGGGCCAGGTGTGCTAAAGTAAAAAAGTAGGCAAGGGTTAATCTCTCTCAAACTTCCTTTTTTAATTCTTACACAGATACTTCCATTATTTTTCATGTGTATTAAAGAGTGCAATACCATGAATGCCTTCCTGGAGAGACTGTCTGAAAGCGTGCCACATTATCTTACTTACAGCAGGCTTTTCACACCACCTTACACAGACTCAGGTGCATATGTACTGTATATGTGCATGTACGTGTGGGTGTACGGTATAGCTTCATTACCTGGTTGCTGTTGTAAAAGTATCCTTTGACTTGAACGTATCATGCTACCACAGTTGTATATAGTAATCAGCTTTTGGTATTTATTTTTATTTAAAAACAAAAAAATCTTTTTTTTTTCAATTATATGTTGTCATTTATTGTTGAATGCATTGTAATTCCAGCAATACTATGTTGCTCATTTAGAGTAGAGGGCAACTTAATGCTAATCTCAGTGCAGTCTGTTAGGGTAAAATACTGCCCACATCTAGCCAAACTCTAGCCCCGCCCCCACGTTGCACACTAAAAATATTTTGGAAAACATCCAGAAATAGAAAATGATGTCATTTCAACAGTCTGCTAAAGTGACTTATTCTCCCCATAAAACAAGACCATTAAAACAGTGCATATGACATGAACCATAAAATAAGAATGTGCAGTGGAGAAATAGATAAGAGAATTATGGGAATTATGCATACAGAAGCATTATGCACCTAACAGTAAAAACAAGAGTTCTTAGCGTTCAGTTCAGATTTTAATGTGGAACATCAATCACTTGAAATTCAAACTGAGAAGTATTATTAACATATAAACACGTCCCCACATAATGAATACCTCTTTATAAGCTTGTAAAAAAAAAAAAACAATAGTGTTGTCAAGTTTGATTCAGTAGCATGCAGGAGAGCTCTCGATCCGTGAGCTTGTTTCCTCTTAGAAAGGCCTCCTTGAAGGTGAGGGGTCTTTCTCTTACTGACATTTATCCTCCTGCTCACAAGTGGTTTTATATGCACTGTTCACTCTTTCCCCTCATAACTGTCTGGCCGGGTGGTGGAACAAAGAATGGACAAAAAAGCAGGATGAATATGAAAGCCCCCTCCCTCATGGTTGACTCGCGAGCCCCAAGCTGGTCTTGATGAACCATTATTGAACCCCCCCCCTGTAATTGGTTGGCAGATGGATTAATGCATTTGCCTGTGGCTGACAGAGGGATGAAGAGAAGGATGAGGATAGTGGCTGAGACATTTGTCTCACACAGACATAAATCATAACCTCTCTCCTCTCATATTTTTAAACATTCGGCTTCTTCTCACACAACTAGCATGGTGGCAGAGAGAAGTGGCGTCCCGACTGATCTGAGTCGCTATTGGAACAAGTCTGGATGAAAAGCAGTCAAAGCTCGAAAATGACAAAATATTATCGAACTGAGGGAATCTCTCACACACGCGCATGCACACACACACACACACACACACACACACACACACACACCTTAAAACCTGAGTGAATGTAAGATTCTCCTAAATTGGAGTTTAGAGGAGGCTATTTGATAAAGATCCATCTTACCTTCATCCAATCCCTCCAAATTTGAGCCGCTGGGTTTGTCTGCCTGCTAGCCCATCTAACTTTGTCAATTTGAGCTTGGAGGATGGTGTCAGCCATTAAGGGCATGGTGCAAACTCAAATATAGAGAGATTTGATACTGAAAAGTACACATTTCACAGGTGTAATAAATTTAGCATAAAATAGACCCTCCTGAGACAAAGTGGAAATTGTCAGTTCAGGGTACGGCTGCAAAATTAATCACATTTTAATCACAATCACGATTTTGGCTTCCCACAATCAGCACCGTCCACACTTCTGACATTTGTTCACAGTTTTAGTTAATAACACAGCTGAATATTGTTAAGCATGAGAGGCCAACCTGTAATTGTACCAGTGTTTCCGCTGGTAACTCTCTGTTATTGTGGCGGCCACAGCAAAAAACACAGAAGAGGTTATTTGAATGCAACTAACTTCAGTTTGTCGAGTAATAGTGTGTGACACAGAGCCTGTTGTACCTGTAAGAGATCTGACCCATGGCCAGAATATCCTATTTTATAAAAATGCAGCGCAGTGACAACAGACATTGCATACATATACAACGTGTGTAACTCTGCTGACCCATGCTGGACCCATTCATAATGAGTCAGCTGTCACTCTGTGAGTAGCATACGCACCCATACACACAGCCCCTCTCTCCCTATCTCTTTTAATCAGTCTGTTATTGTTTATCAGAGATACTTTTTTTTAAATATATCCTTGGCTATTTATTTCAGATCATTTTCATTTACATGTCTTGCAGCTGTATATTTTCAATCTGGGAAGATTGAGTTTGGAGGATTTGATGCTAGGGAGTGTGAAAGCAGTTATAAATAGCCTATGTGACAAAATCAATAAATAATCATGATAATTAATCGTGATTTCAATATTGATAAAAATAATCATGATTATCATTTTAGCCATAATCGTGCAGCACTAGTTCAGGGTCCATATTTGAACTGGAGGAATATTTAGACCTGTAGCCATCATTCAGTCCACCACTTTTGTCCAGATTGAACTATCTCAAAAACTATTTGATTACCATGACATTTTGTACAGACATTACTGGTCCTAACAAGAGGCAATCTAATGACTTTGGTCATCCCCTGACGTTTTTGTAGGGCCATCATGAAGTGCACATTTATGGTTTTGAGGGAAATGTCCAACAACTATTGGATGAATTGTAATAACTTCGGTGATCATTGTTATCAAGCCATAAATCGCGACTCAAGCGCAGAGGAGATCGGGCTTTCTCAGTTGCAGCTCCGAGACTGTGGAATGAGTTGCCTCTTCATGTCAGACTGGCCCCCAGCCTTCCGCTTTTTAAATCGCCACTAAAAACACATTTTTATTCCTTGACTTTTAATCCGGCATGAGAACTGTATGTTGTACTTGTCTGGTGTTGTATTCTGTCTATTTATTGTTTCATGTCAATGTATAGCACTTTGGTCAACCATTTTAAATGTGCTTTAGAAATAAAGCAAAAATCTATATTGTCAAATATTCACATAATAACATCCGACCCTAAATCATATGTTTTATCATTAGCATTATGATAAGCTATCTAGTTGAGTTCTCCCCTCAAGCGTTGCACTGTTTAATGAGCTATGAATGACACATATTGTACTGAAGGTATCTGTCTATCATTTATCTTCCTTCAGGAGAATACCCAGGAAAACAATGTCTTGTTAATGGAAAGAAGACTTGCTGAAAATAGGCAACATTAAAAAATTGTTATCTTCAGGGCAAGGTGGTCGATCCAAAATTGTTAACAAAAGAAATGGAGACCGGCTGCCATCTGGCAGATGATTCTGTGAATGAAGGATCACCTCCAGTGTCAATTAGCACATATACTGTATGACTGCACTGAATAAATTAGGCTCAATTGACAGCAATGCTCTCTCTTTCGAAAAAATTACTCACACATGAAATGTAACAAAAATAACAATTGTGGCTAAATAATGGCACAGGAATGAATCCATTCTGCAATATACAAATTGACATAATTATAATATATATTTACTGTAAGCACATTTTTGTACAAATAAAGATAAAGATAAACTATAAATGCCACATTTCTCCACATGTTGTAGTGTTTTAGTACTGAAGGAACAAACCTTTCCCTGCAGTGCCAGATCCTTTCACACCTCAGCCTTATCTGGCCAAAATCCTTTGAAATGTGTTTTGTTTGGTCTTCTTCATATCATTCTCCGCCCTTCCTTGCGCTTTGTCTTCACCCCGCATTGCCTGTCCGTTCTTCACTATCGCTACTATTCTACCTTTTGATTTTCACTGTGGCTGCACTTGCAGAGGGTTATAGTTTGAGAGAATGCCTCAGTGGAGCACAACACTCCCTCTATCCCTTCGTTTCTTCAACCCCTCCACCACTCCATCCTTCCCTCTCCCCTCCCACTTGACTGAACTCAGATAGATGGGGTCGGCAGGTTACGGGGAGAGCTGAGAAAGCGCCCGGGCAGACTGGGGACCGAGCAGCCACAGGAGGAATGGCGCTGGGGCCAGGAGGCTAATAGCCCCTCAGTCAGCGGCCGGTAAAGATTCTGGCTGCCACACAAAACCAACAGTGAACCAGCATTCAAAGCTGCTGACAATTTGTCTGAGTCTGTTGGTAGAAATGTAAGCAATATTCTCAAAAAAAAAAAGAGTGTGACAGGGAGCCCAAAGAAACAGTGAAGTAACATGCCATTTGTTCAATTGCTGGCTACATCTGTCAGAGTAATAACCTCTTGGTTTTCAAACATGGATATCTGTTGCCAAAATGTCAAGCAATGGCTTTATTCAAACATGACAAAACTGTAAGGGATAGTGCCTCAATATTTACTCACTATTTGGCCCCTGGCATGTAAGAGGGAGCAATGGGGCTCTTGGAGAGGTGCCATCAGTTGGAAAAAATAATGAGAGCAATGATATAGAGTGAGTTCTCTAACAGGCTGTATCAGTGATTTTTCAGGTAAATTGCTGTGTACGTGGCTTAACTAATGTCCATCGTGAGGCCAATGATTCCATGATTTTTACTAGTCTATTAACCCTGAAGATAAAGCTCTGAATAAGGCACGCGGCTGCAGATATGTTAGCTCATGGAAGAAATCCCAAACTGCACATGCATCATTCTTAAAGGATCTTGCTTTCTTTAGATATACGTGTTTTTCGCTTCCTAGTTCAGTCTGACAGTCTTTAACTTGTATTTGCTCACATTCTGTTATTAATACTGTAAGGAGTTGGCATGAATTAAGGTGAAAATGTAGTGAGACTTATAATCTGATGTTTGTTGGGGTTTTCTCTAGGGTTTAGTCTTTTGCCCAAAACATGAGTTATTAAAATCAGGTCATACTTACAGTACTTAAGTTATTAAACTGATTCTATTTGTGTGCATGAGAAAGGATACATATCTAAATGCATTACAGTGAGTTTAGGAAGGCAGAACACATGTATATTTTACGCCTTTCACTTCACTGGCAGGCATTGACATACAGTAATTTATCCTCTATGGAGATCTGCAATTCTGCCGGTGATACTAAGTTGTGCTGATTCCAGAAGTATTTGAAAAGAAAAGAGTACGAGAAAGGGTTAAGATAACGGCATTACATTTAGGGAAAATTCAAGGAAATGTTACCAGGTCTGACCTAGTAAATTTGTGGCTTTGATTTTTGTGAAAAAGTCACTCTGGGCATGAAAGTGGCTATCCAAGGACACAACATGAACACAAAGAAGTAAAGAGAGCAATTTCCCTGCTGCCTTACTTTCCCGTTAAACATTTTCTATTCTATGATCGTCTTTGCTATCTCTCTGGCCAGCATTATACATCCTAACGTACCATCAGAGAGTGAGAGACTGGCTCCTGCAGCACGCTAAACTTAGCTCCATTCAGATGCCTGATGAATGGCTGCAAACACGCCACAGCTCTGATAGCACCACTCCAATTAGCCCATTGTAATCATGAACAAGAAGGGAAACAGGATGGCAAAGTACAACCAGAATGTAAAAATGAAAAATAGGATCAGAAAATAATGGAGAATACTTTTTCTTTTAAGTGAACATTTATGTCTTTCAGGGGCATTGCTCTCATGCTGCTCAAGAGCCCTTCACATGGCGACACGACGGCTAAACGACAGCACCATTACCCAAACGATGAATGAGATAGAAGGACTTGAACACAGCATGCAATACATTTTTGTGCCTATTATAGGAGCATAAAAAGAGCAGGCTGAAATAGAAAAGGTGATTGCGTGTTTAAGAGAAAAGGAAAGGAAGAAGGCAGAAAAAGAATATAAGACGAGGAGCATGGAGAGGAGAATGAATGAGAGGAGTGGAGATAAAAGAATAGTTCAGGCAGGCAGGTCACCAGAGAGGGTATAAAAAGCAAATGGAAAAGACAAGGTTTTCAAGGAATTGAACAGGAAATGAAGAACAACGCTAGCGGTTTTGATTCTCCTTTGTCTCTCTCCAGAGTGATTTGAGCAGAGCAGATGACCCAGGCTGGAAAGCAATCTAATCCATCAGACAACTCCTCTTCTCTGTGAAGAAGGTAGTGAAAGTCGAGCCAAAGGTCTTATTATCAACCATCACTTTCCTACACACACTCCCTTATGAAACATTGTGTTGCCTTGATGGATATTGCTGCTCTGGGTGTGATGAAGGAGCAGAGTTTATCTATTTCTCTTACAAACCATGCTGACCCCTTTACACACACTCCAAAACCAGTTCTCCGGGCCTCATAACATAATGCACAGCCGACTCCATAGTTCCTCAAACAGACTCCATATCTAGATTCATAACATTCCACTTGCTGCCCTCATGCCACGTTCCTATCAGACCCACAGTCTTATGCCGTGAGCCAATATCATCTATCTACATCATGAGCTTGCAGCTCGTACACTGTGTGCCTTTGGGTGGAGGTTACGTGACTCCAATGCTATAGTCCTGCATGGCATCTGTGGTGTGGTTGGCATAAAACACTGGCACGTCTTCTTGAACAGCAGACATATACAGTGTGTAGTGTTTGGGCTGTCTCCAAGCTGATTGGTAAAATTCTATGCTGCAAGTAAAGGGGCTGGAGAGGTTTGTGCTTGACATGGTAGATGTCTTTGTCTAATGACTGCTGTCAACTACAGTATTTACATCCTTACATCTTGAGGCAGTGTTTCTCTAATGTTTTGTAACAGTGTTGGTTAAAACACCCAGACATTTTAACACATTAAATAAAGTTTTTTTAAAACATAAATGATCATGGTTTACAGTTTAAAGACTGATGATAGTATAATCTGAAAAAAAGCTATGCTGTAATAAAGTTTTACCTTAAGAAAGTAAAGTACATCTTTTCAACACATGCCTCGGAGAGATTCAGAATTAATTGTCTGTCCGCGGACCTAAAACATCTGGTGTACTAGTGATAGATGTATCAATGAATTTGTCCCAACACATGACAAATTCAGGTGGGTGTCCATGGAGCCAAGAGCAGAAATGCTTAAAGCCACAGCGAAGCTGATAGCATGATCCAGTGGAGGTACCGGCTCAGGGGCCAGAGAGACTCTAACTGATCTCTTCACCCAGGATTAAATATCCCTGCATCAACCACACAGAGACACTAACTGCCAAAACAAAAACACCACTTGGAGAGCCAGTCAAACACACAAACAAAAACTATTACTTGTCATTATAGGACCATACACTTGTATACTTTGGTACACACACTGCATGCCCATTGTAAAAAATCTTCTCAGCTGGCTCCCTGCTCTCCTTCAGGTGATTGAGGTGGCGCTTCAACAAGCTGCTATAAAACGCTCATCAATCACAGAGGCTAATCTCAGGTTCTAACTGACACTTTCATTGTGCAGGCCTTTTCTATACGGCTGCCTCCACATAATGCCCTGCTCTGCCTGCTTAGACAGGCCTGCAGCTCCCTGCCATGAGACCCATTCTCAAGTGGCACGCCTTTGAAGTGAAGCACCGGTGGAGCTTGGGCTAATCTGGACATCTGGAGGCCTGGGTGAAGCAGGACAGAGGCAAATACTCAGCATATTCTGTATGTGACCTCAGCTCGGTTTTGTGGGGAATGATAATAGCCAATAACATTCACTCGTTCTATAGATAGAAAACCCAATACAAAGGAGGTTTCAGTTTTTCAGCTGAAAACTGCTATTACACAGAAGGTCCAGCAAAAGGACCACTTTTAGATTCATTAAGTTCTGAGTTGGCCCTAGAGCACAGATGGAGGCTTGGAAGGGAACCAACTGTAGTTAAAAAAATTATAAATCAAAAACACTTGAGGAAATGTCATCTTCCACATTTAAAATTTTTGTGTTTCTGTCCTCGATCCCCACCAGCAATTTTGTTGTGCTCCAATCTTCACCACTCTTGGCAGAGGGAACACAAACAACCCTATTCAAAAATAAACACAGCAATCTAGTGCGTGTTTACCTTTCATTCTGCCATATCTATCTGTGATTTGGTGCCCCAAACTGTGGGCCAAGAAACAAGGAAGACCTTGTTTCTTCCACTGTACAGATGAATGGGCTAGATAGTGAGCGTTGTTATTCTACACAATCCATTCTATCTTGTCCCCTCTTGCTTTCTGTTGTTCTTTATACCTGCATGCCAAATGACAAATTATGAGGTTTTATTTCAACTGGCAGAGGTTTATGAAAACAGTTTATTTTGTTCCTGTGAAAAGTGGCATGTATATGTTTCTGTACATAACCATTTGCCTCACAAGGGACAAATAAAGGTATTGATTTACAGATAGAAAACACGCGTACTGGTACACAGTGTCACATTAAACATTTTTATTATCTTGAAGGCATGTATAGACAAAGAACTGTCCCCTTTACGATACATGATACTAATGATTTGCTGCATTAAAACCCATTCCAACCACAAAACAGACACACATCACTTAATTGCCTCTGAAGAGGTGATGAGAGAGTTTAAGATAGATCCCCGCTTATCCTTACAATTGTATGTCACTCTGTAATGTTGAATGCATTCTGTGGCTTATTTTTTAAAGTAACTCCATAACTTCTGTTTCCACGTCAGTTACTGATCACCTAGATTTTAACTTCCAGATAACATTGTGGCAACCCTCAAAAAATGTTTCTGCTTCTGGGTTTAGATGTAAATGTGTAAAAAAGGTTTTTGGCTTATTTAAACATGCTTCTGATTTACTGTACTCACCAAAGTAACTGCCAAGTTCTGGGAACTGGGAATATCCCTGTAAAGAAACACGCCAACGTTTTGAGACTTTAGCTTATTCACCGTATCCCCCAGAGTTAGATAATTTCATACGTACCCTTCTCATCTCAGTGCGTGACGTAACTCTGTCCAATGCACCCACCACTAGCCTAGCTTACCACAGACGCACCCACTAGCCTACTGCTCCCAATAAGTGACTAAATAACACCAACATGTTCCTATTTACATGCTGTGATTTGTATGGTTACATGGTGTACAAATACCAAGGTCACAAGAGACACAGCCATGTTCTAACCATATACAGTACATACTGGGAACTATTCTCCACAGAAGGTGAAGCAATGCTACTTCTGCTACTTGGGCAGAGTGATTTGCTCGCAGCACCTGAGAAGCCCCGTGGTGAGGAGCAGAGAGTAAGAACGGTGCTTTTCAGGTGTTGCGCTAATCACTCCGCCCAAGTAGCATAGCAAGTATATAACAGTGACTGCATATTGCTTCCTGTAAATTTCAGGTTGTTTTGCATGGTAGCAGCTTTCTGCGGTGGAAAATAGCTGTTATTATGATGCATTAATCAGGTGATTTAGTTTGTATTTGCAGAGAACATAAAAGACTGACTACTGTAGCTTCATTGACTACCCTTCGAAAACTATGCGCATCACTGTGTCAGCGGCAGCTGCTGCCTACGGTACTTTTCTACACATGGAGAGCAAAGCAATGAATAAACAGATCCCGTTGTTCTGGACGGAGACCAGTGAAGGATATTAGAAGCACTTTTCCGGTGATGGCTGAGCGTTACTGTGCAGCCTCCAACTGAGCTTGATGACGTAGATGTGATGTACGTAACCTGTCTGAAAGTTGTAAGTCTTCTGGTAGCTGTGCCAAGAGAAATCTCAATAATTCCCAATCTTGCAGAGACAGAGAGCGTAGGTACATACATGTAAGGAGATAACATAGGCACAGGCTAATTATCGCTAACTAAAATGCTAGTCAACATTAGTAATTAAACCTAAACAGCTAATGGAAGTCCAAACTGTCTGCGAGCTTATCCTGTACTATACGTTGATTCCTCTACTGTGCGACAGTAAGTCGCGTGGTTATGACACAATTGTTAGCCTATTTTTACAAAAACGTCTGCCATAACATGAGCTACAAGGTGATGGAAATTGTGTTTCTTTAGAAATGAACAATGGACAACTTAAGTTTTTAAAAGCTTCAGATGTAAAGTTATTCACTGTCAAAGTGGCACCAAATGGAATGCTAATGGCAGGTGATGGCTTTGTAGCATTAAAATGGCGCCATAGGAGCTACGCTTAGAGAGGAGAGGCTTACCCCCTTGGGACCAACGTCACATACACACACTGCCCACATGGCTACCTGTCTTAGAGGGGAAGGGTTGGACGGTAATAATCATGTAAAAGAAGAACGGTGAAAGTTTACTTTTCTATTAAGCAGCAAAAAAAGATTAGCGTCAACATCGCAACGTCCTGCGATATGACTATCATGCATGCACGCATCGCGATGTCGATGCTAAAACACAGTATTGTTTAGCCCTAGTATATATGAACTTATCTAACTTTGGGGGGATATGGTGAATAAATCTCTGTGTTCCTTTAACAGCCAACAGTTAATCCAAATCCATGTCCAAATAATCAAAAGCACTTTGTGTGAAAGGGAACCTGGTAGTGACCCCTACCTGTCGGTAATAATTCTCTATCACACATAAGCTTAACTGATAAGAAAACTGTGTGTGCACAACTACAGTAAGTACGGTAGGTCAAAGTTGAAGCAGGAATTCTGTCTATAAATTGTGAATCGTGGTTAAAACAGAAAGTTTGGGTATTCATTTTACTGTTTACCCGTGTCTTCTCTTACTTTTTTTCAGTGATGATCTCAAAAACACAGAATTATTCATTAACCATCTTCCATGCACTTCTATGCATAACTGGGTTAAATTTTCCAGATTAGAAATCCAGTTACTGTCATTGGTGTGGTATTGAAGAAACATGGTTAACTCTGCTATATTTCTAATGGAGAAGCCTGATTTCTCCACCATGTGTACACAGATTTCTAACAGGCTTTTGTACATGGCAGACAAAGGACTGGAATTGCAGTAGTATGGGATAAAAGTCAACATCATTACTCAAAGCAGATATATCCAAATAATTAAATCCAAAGTCAGACCAGAACTGAAACTAAAATAAAGAATAGCAGCTCCTTACAGTCTGAATAAAGGCAGTGTTATGTGTTCAGAACTGTGCAGGGTAAAAAATCTATCTATTATTCAACAGTAAAGAAGATACGAGGGAAATCAGATTACCGGCAAACTGTATGTAAATGAATGTTTTAAAGTAACCATAATCTGCATTCTCCTGGTAAACAGTTTTCTTGTGTCCATGTAAACATTTTAAGTATAGCATTATCAGATGTTTATATAAAACAAGTGGTTATAGGTGATGTCTGACCTTGGATGGAAACCTTCGGATGTTCTTTCTTTGTGCACTCTGGTTGGGTCAGCGGGTCAAACAACAACGGAGTCATTTGGTCAGCAGAGTTCTGCGCGAGGACAGTTGGGAGGAGGAGGAGGAGGAGGAAGAGGCCAGCCATAGACGAGGGGGTGGAGTCCTGCGAGGACGCTGTCATGGTGATGACCTCTCCTCTAACTGCCAAGGTGGGCCTCTGAGAAAGAGCTGAAAAAGAGAAGAGATGACTTTAGCACCTCAATGCAACATTTTTACACCTGGTTTCAAAGAAAAGAACCTCTCTCTGAGTCACTTAAAAATCATTTCTTCTCTCCAACTTTCAATTCCTGTGGGCTTCCGGCTCGGAATCCAGCATAGAGGAACAGAAAAAGAAGGAAAAAAGCATGCAAAAAAAAGGTATAAAATGTTAGTAGAAAGGACATATCCGTGGGATGAAAGCATAGATGTTAGGTAACTAGAGGGTGGCTGGAAAGACGTGATATAAAGCGGAGTAAAATAAAATAAAGAACAAAAGGGAGAGGAACGTGTGAAGCAATGAGGCATCACAAAGAAACCTAACCTCTGACCTTGAGATAATCATTTCAAATGTGCAATTAAAGTGAGGGAGTTAATTTAATGGCTGATTAAATTTAGAAAACTGAATGCAGTAGTGGACTGTTCAATGAGGCAGAATCTTTCACAAGTCCATGAAGCAGAAATGAACTCACTTAAAAAATGTGTGGTTCTTAGAGATGTACTGGAAAAACAAATCTTGCACAACTATTAATTTAAACTGTAAACTCAAAAGACATTTTTACTGCACTTGTGTGATGCATATCAAGACATGAATAATAAGCAGTCGTCCCCTGACCTCCATATTCAAGCACTCTCTAAGCAGAGCCAGTCAGCAGACAGACAAATGTTCCTACACAAAACACACATACAGACACGCTCATGCTTCCTGCGTAAATGTAATCTCCTCCAGTCATAACATATGAGTCTACAATGCTGAGCTGAAACCAGCAGTTCATCATCGCCTGCCCTGTGCTCCTTGCGATGTTAGCTTAGCGAGGTGTAATAACATGTAAGTAGATTAAAAACAGAGCATCAACGTTCTGCAGCACTTTGGCTGGGTTACATCTCTCTGTAGTATTTTCTTCACTAATGCTTCAATCAATAACAAATTATTAGCTCGGTTGAATTGCAAATCAACCATCTCGCCCTGCAATCAATTATCCCTCTCACTACAGCTGGTAACTAATTAGGCAAATGCACAGAGTGCCCATGTTTGTCATTACAAAACATTGGAGTCAACAGGCCTCTAGCTACTGCCAATAAACATTCTGTTGATGAAACAGGTGGAAGTATTCAATGCACTCTGTACTGGACTTGACTCATTCAGGCTGGATTCATCTCAAGTTTTAGAGCTCACCCCATTCAGACTGAAAATAGTACTTAAAGAAATGCAGGTCTGACTTGGAATACAATCTAGAAATTGCCGTTTTAGTGACACATCCATCAGTTTCAGGTCTCTGGCTCGCTCTCTATCACATATAAAAGCTTCTAGTTTTGTTTAATATTTGAAGAGCACTTGTGTCTGGCCCATACTCAGAAGCATGGTATTGATCATTCTGATCTGACCAATCAATATAGGGCAATGTTAAGGCCTTTTTAAAAAAGCATTAGAAAGTACATTTCCACAATGACAGATACATTTGATAATACTGGTTCTGGGTCAACAATGTTTTGACCATGCACATACTTTACAAGAAAAAAAAATTGTTTTGCCATTCAGACTGAAAAATAGAGGGGGGGGGCTTAACTCTCCTCTATAGGCTACACACTTTTTTTTATATGTTTGGAAATTCAAAATTACTGATTTATAGAGGGTCAAAGGTGGAAAAAATATGTAGTAGACATGATCTCAGTGTGGTCTCCATCAGCTGGACAGAACTGAAACTACACTTAATGCAGACAACAGGGAGTGATATGTGTGACATGAGTCCAGCATTTGACACTGTGGCTTTCAATTAAGAAAAACTCTTATTGTTTTTGAAGGAATTCTGTCATTTAATTTGAAAGCATGTCATTTATATTCAAGCAAATTGTAGTGAAACAGATGAGGTTAAGGGCATTGTGAATCTGATACATTCCATTCTGTTAAAACTCTGATCCCAGCCTCTTTCATCTGACTTTGTTTCATAATTTTTCTCCTTACTGACACAAATCCGCATGAACCAACCTTGAACCAATCTTCCTTTCCTTTTGTGTCCCTTTCTTATCTATCTCTCATCCATCGAAATGGCAAGAACAATTGTTACTGTCAATATTAAAGGTTTTATTAAACCTTCAGAACATTTTGTTCATAACAGGCATTTTACAATATCTTAAAAATAAATTCTGAGCCAAGTGCTTGAATTTGCACTTTGAATGTTTTAAAAAATAATAACATTCAACCCTAATTTAGGCTTTATGACTTATATTTGACTCTTAAATTAATTGTAAGTGACTTGCCAAAAAGCTCTTCAGTCTTTTATTCCTTCTATTTAAATATCACTGAACCAAATCTGGTGCCTGGTTATATTTTTAAATTCTTTAGTTTCCTTATTAATCACATTCTGTTTGGGCCCTTTAGCTAGATAAGTGTTTTTATTCTTTAAAAAGTAAGGCACATTGTCACATAGATGCAAACAGTACAGTATTTCCAAAAGGCAGTAAGGAGATATCAGAAGAGCAGCCCCCTGGGTATAAATGATATAGACAATCCTTCCTTCGGCAGACTTTAAATGCTTTTTTCTGACATTTTATATACCTGACAGTAAAGATTGACATGAAACATGAGGTGAGAGAGTGCAAGATGAAATCAAACAGTGAAATCAAACTGAGAACATTATGCTTACAAGGTATGAATTGTTCCTACTAGGACACTTCAATTTCTGTATTTTTTATCATCGGCAGGAGTGGATTTGGCAGGTGCTTAATTCACATTAAATCGCTGAGTCTTGAAAGTCAAAGACTAACTCTACAAATCCTCTCATTAGTCTAAAAGCTGGACTGAGAGCTGCAGCTCGGGCATGAGATTGTGACAGATGACCGGGACTCTACTTTCAGACTTCGTGGAAGAGTTATCTTGGCATGGACAAACACAGAGGGAACCGTACTGTCTGTACAGCAGGATGAAGTTAGTTAGATGTCAAAGAATGTCATGGCATGTCAGTCATTCAAACAAAGCAAGATACGCATGCGCACACACAGTCACAGCTTTGAAAACTAGCAAAATCCAGCAATGGATAGCTGGTCACACACTCCATATTGTGTCACAGCGAGTGGAGTGGGCAGAACTGACGCTCACGATGTGCCAACATCCATTCCTGAGTGTGTGTTTATACTAAGTGTAGGTCTTCAAGACCGGACACACACACACACACACACACACAGACACACACATACACACACACACACACACACACACACACACATACACACACACACACACACACACACACACACACACACACACACACACACACACACACACACCCCTTGGTCAATAAACTTTGATCAGTGAGAAGAAAGACTAAGGCTACGGTCAGACTGCAGGCCAAAGTGGCCCAACTCTCACCAGTGACCAGGTCAGACTTCTTCAGAAGTAGTGTGAACACTTAAAAATCTGGCCCAGATCTTATTTTATTTTATTTTATTTTTTAAATCAGATTCAGGCCACTTCCATATGTGGTCTTGAATCACACCTAGATCAGATTTTTTTTTCAATGCGGCCGCAGTGTGAACAACCAATGTGCATTTGATGCGACTTTAACTCAATAACCCTCGCTGCACACTCTCTCTTTGTGGGAAGCGGCGGGGGCCCCGCCTGCAGGTGCGGCTGTCAAGCCCAACCACGTTCCATCGCCAGGGTGGGGATCAGCTCACGTAAAAGGCGTCAGGGGTCTGCGGCGATGCCAGCAACCCACCCAACAACATGGACCAAGGAGTCTAACGGCCGTTTTACAATTGACGCATCCAAGAGTGCGTGTGCCAATGTGACGTCAAATTGACGTACTGTAGATCTCGCTTGCGATCCAGGATTTTGAGTGCACATCCAGAGGGCTGAACGAGCTTGAGGATAACCGGCTCTCAAAGTGACTGCAAGTCTCTCTTGTGAATTTATTGGGTTAAGATGAGTTCTTTTATAGTGAATGAAAGGCTTGATCCGACAAAGTAGGTTATCAAATCAAATCGAAGCATTGACATCAATGCTGCTGCCAGTTCTGCAATTTTTTTTACATTTTCTTCTTCTTCTAGTCCGTAGAAATAGCAAAGTCGGTAGCCTTTGCTCATTAGCGCCGCCTCTGTTCAGGAGAAGACTGCAACTAGTGTTGCGACCACCATGTGCGAGTATATAACAGTTACAGTGCTCGTGAGCACGTGCCATACCCGTAAGATGGTGATCTATGCCTGGGCAGGGCAAAGCCAGAGGAAACTCTGGTGGAGGCCCATATCGGACGTATAGACCTCTGTAGTGAATTTGCAGCCATAACCCTGCTAAAGGCCAAAACATAACATATTGAAATAAAAGTGAACATGCTTCTTCCATAACCTCCCCTTAGCACAACAGCGTGCTGTGTCTGATGTCATTGTTATTATTCTTTTGTGCATGCGGGTCAGTTCAAAACCACAAACAGTTCACACTGGAATCTGATATAGGCCACATTTTTAGAGGTAATATGAACAGCCAAAAAAAACAAAAACAGATTGAGCAAAAAAAATCAGAATTAGGCATTAAGACTTGCGGTGCCTTAAAGCTGTAAAAATAGTATTTGCAAAGGAGGAAAATATGTTTCACAATGCAAAGCAAAAGTCCTGCAACCAGTGGTATTAGCTGAAAAACATACTTAGTATTGAAAGTATTCATTGTGAAAAATATCTCTCTGCACTGGCGGCTCTGACATGCACAGACGGGTGTGGGATGAGGGGCTTGGGGGTTTTGTGAAACTCTGTGTGTGTTACAACCTGCTGCTGGAGCAGTGTTTGCCTTATTAGTTTAGCTTTTATTTAGGGCTGTCTCCAAAATTGAGCTGGAATAAAAAAATGTAGCTTCAAACACTAACCTACCGTTGATAATATGTATTTTTTCTTTACTGGTTTTAAAATACAACATAAATTGTTTTTTGTGTGTGCTGTGCTACAGCTTACATATCAGCTCTGTCACATGTCCTATGTTCTCCTTTGAGATAAAATTAGAACTTAGAAGGGAGCTCTTTATATTTTATATTTTTTGGTTGCATGATGGGGTATGATATTTGCAATAAATTGCAAGAATACCCTTAGTTCACCCTAAGTTTAGACACGCCCCTCCAGGTGATAATGATGAAAAGGAGCATTTCTGATATTTCCATATAGACATTTTCCCCTTCTAATTGCATAACTAATAATTTCTGACTACATGGAATAAATTGTGATTTTAGTGGGACTTTAAGGCTTAACTAGGCTAAGCCTATATTTTTGGCTTGTTAAGTAAAAACATAATTCTCAGTTGAGTTTAGACATATACTTTGTATAATTGCCTGCTTTTTCAACAGTTTCAGAAAATGATGCAACTTTTTAAAACAAAGAGAACATCAGTCAGCTAAAACAATGCTTTTTTGCACTTGCAAAAAATAAGAGATGGAAAGAATTAAAGATATGATATTTAATTTGAAATATAACTAGTAACTAAACCTGTCAGACCTGTAATGAAGCACAATAGTTGAGTACATGTACTCTGTCACCTCAGGCTATGTACGCAGTACCTTAGAGTAGACACACAATTTGACCTAAATGTGTAAAAGCTAGAGGCAGTGTATTTTATGTTACGTGAGGTATAATGCATTCATTTCTCATCAGGATGCTTCAGCATGGTGCTGCTTGTTCTAAACAACCTAAAGCAGTACAACAAGTCATTGTTTTTCTCCCAGTGGCTTACAATTAAAAAAAAAAGACTACAGTGATTTGGTGTTGAGATAATTTTGGAAGGCTCAACCTAGATAAACATGGTAAGCTCTCCTTAAAAAATCATTTCCACTCTTTATCCAGACTGCAGCCAGTACATCTCAACCTTTCCTGAGCACAGTCCCTTTCAATGCCAACGTGTATCTATGGCAACAGTGCAGCGGGAACCAGGTTGAGTGTATTTCGGCACAGACTTCAACAGTCTTCTGAGTGGAACTGGATGGCGGACTGCCCACTGATCCAACACAGTATAAGAAAGTGTTGTGCTAAGGAGAATGAAATGGTTCAAGTATGTAAATGTAAGCAATATGTGTTCAAATTATATATATATATATATATATATATATATATATACACTGTATATCCATGTACAGTATGTGTATTCAGCTACAGTAAGTCAAGCGACTCACCTGTCGTTTCTAAGGTGGCAAAGAAAGCTGTTGCTTGGGGAGTCAAGAATGGAAAGCTAAATGAGGGTTTGAGGGCAGAAGACAGTGGGTGATCTGGGCTGATGAAGAAACAGGCGGAAAAAAAAAAATAATTTATCCTACTCCTTGTGCATTTAGCTGAAACTTTGGTGTCAGAAGATGTTTCATCCTGACAACCAGGCAGGGGGATCTAACTTATGCTTTTCAACATACGTCCCTGCAATTGTTAGAGCACATCACATTCCAGCAGGACCTCTCGGCAGGTGTGTCAATCCTCCTTGTACCAGTTGTAAAACCCTCTCATCTGTATCCCCCTCCTCCTTTTATCACTCCTTATTCCATTTTTACTTTGCTACCTCATGTCTTTCACTAGGGAGATAGTTATGGACCAACATTTTCCAGAGTCCACTACACCTTTGCTGTCTGTTTGCTTTTTCATTTCAATCTAGCCTGCAATGGGAGTACCTATAATTACAACTCAATGCTAACTTCCTGAGCATAATCTCATCAGAATCTACACTGATTAAATTGCAGTTGCCGCTTGTATAAAAGAACTTTAGGTTACTTGCGTAACCCCGGTTCTCAGAGTAGCATGAGTGAGATGTTTCACTATGTGATACGCCTCCCCGCGTATTCTTCAGAAGCATTTATCTCAATACGCCAATCCTGATTGGCTGGTGATTGAGTGTCTGTGTCAGGTGGGTCCATCCCCCTTTAAATAGCTTACGCTACAACGTGGACACCATTCAAAATACGCACCTCTTCTCGCTTGTCACTCATGCTACTCTGAGAACTGGGATTACGCAAGTAACCTAAAGTCCTCATTCATAGCATTCGTTTCAATGTCTCACTATGGGGTATGGAGACTCCCGTATTGCCAGACAAGCTTATCTCAACAACCACCGGCACTCAGGTAGCAATGCTCTGTTTCAGCGATGGCCCCGTGCTCAGCACTGCATGTGCCGTACTCGGCGTAGAGAAGTCAAGTCTATAAAACCGAAAAAAGTGAGAGGTGACCAGCATGCCACTGCACAAATGTCCTGGATTGGATTGATTGGCTTGCCTCTGTGGGGGCTAGCCCAGGACACAAATAGCTGGTCTCTCCGTCAAAAACCTGTAGTCCTGTCCACGTAAATGTGCAGAGCACGAACTGGCGCATGCAACCGTCGTTCCTCTGAGAAAGAAAAAGGAGGGAAAGAGAGCACCAAAAGGTCAATGGAAGAGCATGAGCCAACCACCTTGGGCACAAAGGCAGGATTGGGTTTCAATAACACTCTGACACGCCCCCCGGGGCAAACCGAGTGCATGATGACTTCACAGAGAGCACATGAATGCCACTAACCCATTTTGCAGACACCAAGGCCAGCAGCAGCACTGTCTTCAAAGATAGATGCTTCAGGATGCTCCAGTGGTTCAAAAGGAGGGCAAGCAAGCCCATCCAACACCACCGCCAGGTCCCATGAGGGAGCCAACGGCTTAGAAACAGGGAGCAGCCAACGTGCCCCTTTCATAAAACGGCAAACCAAAAGGTGTTTGCTAGCTGTTTTACCCTCAAATCTAACATGACGAGCTACAATAGCAGCCAGGTACACTTTTATGGTGGAGAAGGCTTTATGTTTGTCAATCAATCCCTGCAAGAATGACAAAATTGCGCCAAAAGGGCACTGAAAAGAGACATGTCCCTCCCTGAGACACCACTCTTCAAACACCCTCCACTTACAGTCATACATGGATGTGGTGGAAGAGGCCCTGGCACTCTGAATAGTGTTAATCACATTCTGTGGGAGCCCAACTGTGTTTAAATTGCACCACTCACGGGCCAAGCCCATAGCGCCAGGTGCTCTGGGTGTGGGTGAAAGATTATCCCCCACGCCTGGGACAGCATGTCCCTGAGGAGTGGGAGTTGCCACGGCTGTCCGCAAATGAGTAGATATATCTCCGCCAGCCAGTGCATCTCATGCCAGTGTGGAGCTATTAGAATAATCCTGCTCTGGTGCTCTCTCACCCTGGACAGAGTGGGGGGTATCAGAGCCAGAGGAGGGAACGCGTACAGGAGAATAAACAGCCTCACGTGCGCGAGCGCGTCCACGCCAAGAGGCGCGCCTGGAACGTGTATTGAGAAAAACAACGGACATTGCGCATTGTATTTCGAGGCAAACAGGTCCACCTCGGCCCGGCCGTAGCGCGACCACACCTGCCTCACAATGAATGGATGCAGAGCCCAGGTGCCATACAGTGGCACGCGCCTGGACAGCAAATTTGCGCCTTGATTCAAGGCCCCGGGGACATGTGTCGCTCTCAGAGACAGGAGGCACCTGCTGCTCCACAGTATCAATCTGTGTGCCAGCATTAGTAACTGACGGCAAGCCCCCCTGATGGTTTATATACGCTACCGTGGTTATGTTGTCTGTGAAAAGCGGCAGGAAATGCCTCAGGGCAAGAAACACTGCCAAGGGTTCAAACTAATTTATGTGACAGCGCTGGAGATTCTCGCTCCAAACGCCTCTCACAGGATGGCCCTCCTGTGTTTCTCCCCATGTGCATTTGCGGCATAGACTCCTGCTCTGACTGTGCCAAAAGGAGCCAATCGTCTAGATATGTAGCCAGACGGAGACCCTGCCACCTTAACGGATCTACAGCTGCTTCGGTACACCTCACGAACACTCTTGGGAACCACTCTGTACTCATAATAGACACCACGAAAAGCGAACCTCAGATATTTCCTGTGCAGAGGATAGATCGCAATATGGAAATACGCTTCTTTCCCAACAATTCCCAGGCTGAATTTGTGACAGCTGCCAATCTTTCCCTCAATGCCTTCAAACTCCAGGAAGGTGGCTCTCTGAATCGGGGTCTTACCTCGTGTTTCCACGAAGAGGATACCTCCTCCAGCAGTTCAGGAAAAACTGGAAGTAGCTGTTATGGCAATTTCTTCCCCTTATAGCGTGATCTGATGGACTCCACCACGACCGCAGGCCAAGAGATGTTTAGCATGGACGCAGCGCATTGGCGCTCGTCCAGCAGATCACTGCTGGGAGCGGGGGCAGCATCAGGCTTGTCAGCCTGGGCGGAGGGGATGAACATTTCAAACTCTTCGTCATCCTCTGATATGAGGATCTCCGAGGAGTCCTCGTCCTCGTAGTCCAGCTCGAGTACATCCTACGTGAGCGAGGCCGCCATGCTCAACTTCAACTGTATGCCCCAGCTTGGACCGGCGCACAATACGGCGTCCGCGTCAGACACCTCATTGACGGCCGGCAAGTCGGTGTTGGACAGGTATGGGTCCTTCCCTGACAAGCTAGCTTGGCGCGCCAGCCGTCGGCTCTTCATGGTAAAGCAAGCACAGTACCTGCATGAACCAGGGGCTTCAACAGCCAGGCGGGCATGTTCCAGTCCGAGGGAACACGAGCAGATCTGGTGTGTGTCCCTGCTCGAAATTTTGTTTCCACAATGGCAAAGTCGAGCCCCTGGGTCTTCACGTGGCCGGCAGGTAAAAAAAAAACCCAATGTATAATGCTTTTAGAAGAACCTGTCATCACAGATAGCAGATAAGAAATTTAATTGGTAATTTCTACAGCGGAGTTCCCATAGTAAGAATCTTATCTGTTTTTCTGTGAATCGTTTTTGTGATTAGACATCATTGTTAACCATATTTGAGCAGGATTTCAAGTTAAGCCGCTCCACCTGCTTTATGCATGAAAAATGTGTCCTACACAGCCTGCTGCAATCCTTCCAACGCTCATCATTAGCTTGTATGGCACGTGAATAGCAATACAATCCAAACGCTCACGGGAATTCTCTCGCACATACAAAATGAATTACAACAGAAGGAAATAACACCTGTTTCTTGAAGAAAACATAAGATCAATGCCCCCGATTCTGTATAAATCAAGCAAGTTTTACAACACAAAAAAGGCACCAGAGCTAATTTTATTTTACACTCATTGTCGTTTATGTTCAGTTGAAGTAGTTCATGAAGTGTGTTTGTGTGTGTGTGTGTGTGTGTGTGTGTGTGTGTGTGTGTGTGTGTGTGTGTGTGTGTGTGTGTGTGTGTGTGTTTACACGTGTGTCTGTTTAATCAAACTAACAAATCAAACCAACCTTACAACATCATGATAAATGCAGACAACCACTCCACGGATGCATATTGCCACCATATTCCCATCCTATTCAACCTCTCCCACTCTTCCCTCAGGGGGTTTTGTCCCGCCGAGGCTACATTGACCATGTCTAAATCACCTCAATAGCTCAACCCCACCAATCTCTTTAATGCCTGCACTGCAATGGGGGGTGGCCAGGGCCGACGGGGGCCTCATGAGAGTCTCAAGGGAATGGGGTTGAACATGTAGCCAACACATTTGGGGGAAGGACGCTGGAATGTGCGATGAAGATGGTTACAGGGTGAGATAGAGGATCTTTTTTTCATTCTCTTCTTGAAAAAGAAAGGGTGACCAAGGGATCATGGCAAGCATTTCTTGTTATTCAGTCTCTCCACTCATGCTTGAGAAGGCAGGCACAACTGGAGTAAAGGTCTTCTATGGGATTGAGGGAGGGTTGACCTTGTACCGGAGAAAACAGATTGTGTATGTGCATGTGTGTATGTGTGTGTGTGTGTGTGTGTGTTTGGGGATAACAGTGAGTGACAGGGCTGATGACGTGATGAGGATGGCAGGTGCTGTCTGGCTTATGTCTGATATCAAATCAGAGGCTGTGCCGGAATCAAGGCATTATGGTGCCCGAGGGAAGGCATCTAATATACTCATACTGAGATCCAGAGATGGTAAGTAATACTTTGTTACTGTACTCACGTAGATTTTTCTGATATCTTTACTTTACTATTTTTTGTGCCGACTTTTTACTTTTCTTCCTTACAATTTAACACAAATATCGGTACTTTCTACTCCTTACATTTTACAAAATTGGCTCGTTGCTTTAGTTTTGTATAAGAGGTCGTCATGTCGGAGAATAGCACAGACACACGTCTCACTCCGCGAGCGGGTGTGCGCGCCACACAGTGAAAACAGTGAGAGAAAAGAAAAAGAGAGAAAAAGAGCATATGACTCATGTTGTCAGTTCATTAAGCCTGTTGTTGTATTGGTCTATAGTTATTTCACATTTAAAGTAAATTAGTTAGTGATTTTATCGTTTGTGTTCTTCACCTATTAGCTAGGTTGCACATTGCTTGATTGTAATAAAGCATCAAAAGAGAGAAGTTGTCTCCGTCTGTGTTTTAACAGACACACCTGGGACAAAGTTGGAACCAGAATCAGCTTTAAATACAGTCCTAGTTTAGACCTCACTAAAAACTTTCAAATAATTTCACTGGAGTTACCGTTATTATTTTTTGTGTCATCAATACCTAATTGGATTGACAGATTTGGCGGCATTCTGCATTCATTCGCAGCAAATCATTGCGGCTTGAGGGCGGTAACGTTAGCACGTATGGATGGTGACATGATTGAAAACGAAGAAAACAGAGATCCCAGAGATTCAGCAGACAAGCAGCAAGACGTTCCAAATCATCCTCGACCTTATCTGAGAGAGATGTTTTAGGCATCAAGAATGACTCCTGGCCAATGTGCTGCAAAACTCTTAAAGTACGGGAACTTCTTAATAGATGTCTGTTTTGTAATTAATATTTTATCCTTTATTTTCTTTCCAAAAGCCATATTTGAGCACACACACACATACATGTACATTCATTTAAATGTTAAGGGGAAGATTAGAAAAGAGAAACTGGATCTGTGAATTCTCACAGAATCACAACTGAATTCAAATCTTGCTACTCAGTCAGAATCATATTAACCTGGAGTCTCTGACACAATAATCATATACATTATGTGATGTTTTAGGTCTATTGGCAGACATCCATTTAAAATGTAGCCAATGGCATATAAAGAACCTTTTTTCCATGTCCACTGAAATTCCTCAGCTTGTACTCTAGTAACATATGTGCTCCATGTAGCTTTGCATAAAAAATGGTTGTCATTCGCAAGGCTACTTTTACTTTTATACTTTAAGTACATTTCAAAGCCTGTACTTTGTTACTTTAACTTGAGTAAAGAAGTTAAATCAGTACTTCTACTTTTACCAGAGTATTTTACCAGAGTATCTGTACTTCTTCTTGAGTACGGGAAGTGAGTATCTCTGCTGAGATGTGGTGTGAGAGGAGACAGCGAAAGACAGAGAAAAAGACACTGGACGTGTGCCAGTGCCATGAACAAACGTATTTGTTCATACAACAACTCTGTGACCATTCTTGACTGGCCCAGCCAGAGCCCTGACCTAAACCCAACTGAGCATCTCCAGGTGTGAAAAACTTGTTGCATCATTCCCAAGAAGACTCATGGCTGTACTAGCTCAAAAGGGTGCTTCTACTCAATACTGAGCAAAGGGTCTGAATACTTATGACCATGTGTCATCTCAGTTTTTCTTTTTTAATAAATTTGCAAACAATTCTACATTTCTGTTTTTTTCTGTCAAGATGGGGTGCTGGGTGTACATTAATGACAAATAAAATGAACTTTTTTGGATTTATGGAAAATGGCTGCAATGAAACAAAGAGTGAAAAATGTAAAGGGGTCTGAATACTTTCCGTACCCACTGTACACAAACTTCAGCCTCCCACTTCAAACACCTGTAACAGCCAGCCATATATCTTTCCACATCCCCAGTCTGTAATAACACACTCTGTCTGGCCCTCAGAAACTCTATTATGATTTCACTTGGCACTGTCTACCACAGTCTCACACACCTTCATTTACACAGAAACCATAATGTGATATTATCGACTGCATTTCTCTCTGTGTCTACCTGATACGGTTTCATTGTGTGAACTAGGAGCCCCTGGGCCTGTATTGATTTGAAATCACCCAACTAGTTCAGAGAAGCTTGGGGAGTAAGAGACTGTTCAATTTTGGCCACCAGTTTCAAATTAGAGAGTCGCTATACAGCTTGAGCTCAGATGCATTTTGGAGAGCAGTTTGCAGTGGGCTTCACAAGAAAACCAAAAGCAGTTTCAAAACACCGTGTGAAGAATCAACAATCCAAAACATGAAGATATTCAGTTTACAGTGATATAAAACAGATTTGGGAAGCTAAAACCAGGGAATGTTTGGAATTCTGGATTGATTGATGGCAATCAATGAATCAATTATTAACATTGTTGAAGACTAACTTTCTTTTCCAAGGGGTTACAAGACAAACTCTGCCATACACAATTAAGTATTATTCAGACATGCGTCTCATCTTAGTTTGTTTCTTTTGAAAAAAAACTAAACAATTTCACCTCCTCTGACCTCCAAACATTATTCAAGTGAAAGAATCTGAGAGGATCTTTCACTTTAGTGGAACTACTCATAACTCATTGACAAACAGTATGCAACATGCAGTATTGTAGTTGAGTCACCAACTGTCGAGTCCAAGTCCGAGTCAAGTCACCATTACCCGAGTTCCAGTCCGAGTTGAGTCACAAGTCCCCAGTTTTTGAGTCCAAGTCAAGTCATCAAGGTTGAGTCTGTGTTAAATTCCAAGACTGCCTACATTTCTTCACTCTGGCACCTTTAAAGAGCTTATATACTATTTAAGAGGGTCTACATTAAACCAAAATAACACCACTGTGACGATTGCAAATGATTGGAGTTTATTTACTGACTTTTTTTCTAAACAACAAATAGCTCTATTTAGTGCTCTTTCCAGCATTGGATTTAAAACTAGTCTAGGCCAACTTCACGATCCGGGGCACATCTCTCTGCATTTTCCAAATGTTAACATGTAGTAGGGAGCCCACAAATCATGCACTACGGTTGCATATACCAATATATATTCCTTGGTTACGAGAGTAGTGAAAGTAAGAGCCAGAAATCAGTATTAAACGTCTGAGTCCTTTTTCATGAATGCTCAAGTCCGATTCTATATATCCTCAAGCCCAAGTAGAAGTCATCAGTCCGCAAGTCCAAGTCAAGTCCCAAGTCCACAGAATAGAGACTTGAGTGGGACTCGAGTCAAAGTCCAGGACTCGAGCACTCTGTCACTGGCAACATGCAAGGAGGGATCACAAGTAGTGCTTCATTTTTAAAGATCATAAGGTTAAAAGGTAGATAATTACTGGTATAATCTGTTAAATTACTAAAATTAAACTTTGTTTTTCTGGATTAATCAGTTTAGTTTCACAGTTTATCATTTAGTATTCACAGCATACTGATTTCTTGTGCACTTCCAGTTTTCTGTTGTGGCCTTTTATTTTAGTGCGTTTAGAGCAATGTGTCAGAGGGACGGTGAACAGATGATGGGCTATTAGGGAACAAAAAGGCAGGGACATGAGTAACTACTGAAACAAAAGGTCTGTCCAACACATTTCTGACATGACACAGCCACAAAAGAGGTGCGTTCATTGCTCTCAGTGGAGCGAGTTAATTGGAGAGGCAAAAGTCAAAGAAAAGGCAGGTTTGGAAGAGACAATGTGATCCTTTTATCCAGGCTTCTTGTGTTCTTTGCTCAAAAATAAGAACTTGTTAGATGTCTATAGTGCAGACTGCAAATGTGACCTATACTTTAGTGTTTAAGCAAGAAAGAAAAGAGAAGAGTCTGCCTGTACTTTTCAGATTCAGTACGTTTTCCAGGACAGAATGTGTGAACTTTTCAACTTGAATAAACTTCCAAAAGACACACATTAAGCGACTAGTGCTGAAACAATTAATCAGTTGAATTAATCAACCATCTCACCGGTGGTTGATTAATTCAGCCAGTGCGGTATTACATTCTGTGTATCGCACCGTTGTGACGAAAAGAGAACTGAGCCAGAAGGCAAAGCTCTCGATCTACTGGGCAATTTTCGTTCCTACCCTCACCTATGGTCATGAAGGCTGGGTCATGACCGAAAGAACGAGATCCAGGGTACAAGCGGCCGAAATGGGTTTCCTCAGGAGGGTGGCTGGCGTCTCCCTTAGAGATAGGGTGAGAAGCTCAGTCATCCTAGAGGAGCTCAAAGTAGAGCCGCTGCTCCTTCGCGTCGAAAGGAGCCAGTTGAGGTGGTTTGGGCATCTGGTAAGGATGCCTCCTGGGCGCCTCCCTAGGGAGGTGTTCCAGGCACGTCCAGCTGGGAGGAGGCCTCGGGGAAGACCCAGGACTAGGTGGAGAGATTATATCTCCAACCTGGCCTGGGAACGCCTCGGGATCCCCCAGTCGGAGCTGGTTGATGTGGCTCGGGAAAGGGAAGTTTGGGGTCCCCTACTGGAGCTGCTGCCCCCGCGACCCGACTCCGGATAAGCGGATGAAGATGGATGGATGGATGGATAATCAACCATCACTGATTTGTCATTTTGAGTAAATTATCAGTAATATGAATGCCAAACATTTGTAGTTTTCAGTCTCCTCAGTGTGAGTTTGTAATTGGCAAGTTTTGTATGATTATTAAATATTAACTGAATCCGTTTGGGTTTTTTAAACTGTTTTTCAGACCAAATTAGCTCTTGAAAGATGACAATTTGAGCTTGTAGTGGGCACATGTCCTTATAGAATAATACTTTAGAGTTACCAATTCCTTGATAAAGAAAATAATCATTGCATTTATCATATTAGTTGCAGCCTGACGGACCACAGAGAACAATATCATACTGTACTTGTTGCATGGTCCACCAATAGGGATGGATGTTCTATGTGTTGCCAATATAATTATGTCCAGGTAATCTTTGGACTGTAAACACTGGAAGTATAAACATGTCACTGGCACATATATTACTTCAAATTACATGCATGGCCTGCCTGTTTCTTAAAAGAGAAAAATAAAGAATGTCAGTGAAAATGGCGTTTTTTGTGTGTAAACTAATATTGATTTACATAAAATTGTATTGGCGGTGGAAAAATAAACTGATCATTCCAAAATATTTGCCTTTCTTATCCTCTTCACATCTTTGCAAGTATAATGTTATCTGTTATCATATTAGTATAAACCACAACAAACAATGACCAAAACAATCATTGTTTATTGCCATTGGCCCTGAAATTCCACATCAGGGCGTCTCTAGCAATTACACTGAAGCTCATTGTGCCTGAAACCTCTCGTTCATGGACCCTGGTGGTCTCTTGGCCCTCCCCTGGGACCTGGCATGCCTTCACATCTTTCAATGTGCGGTGTTTGGGCCGCAGGCCTGTAGGGGGGTGGGAAAGGTGTGTGTGTGTGTGTGTATGTGTGTGTGTGTGTGTGTGTGTGTGTGTGTGAGAGAGGGGGGGTTGGGTGATTCGAAAGAACCCCACAACCTCACTACCAAAGGTCCATTATTTAAATAAAAACTATAATAGCAATAATAATAATAATAATAATGCTCTAAACCAGACCGAAGACCTGATCTTAACCTTGTGTACTCATATCAAAATCTGTGAGGACACGGACATTAAAATGAATTATTTGAACATCATAATTAAATACAAAATGAGGGAAAAACTGCAAAAGGTCCACTTTTTGGAGAAAAAAAGAGCCTCCCATTCCACTAGGCTGGCTATGAGCCTGGTCTGCTTAATGCTCTAAACAAGTCTCTGTGTGATGAGTTACAGACACGGCAAGGCGATGGTGGCTGGGCTGATAACAGCTGATAGCATAAGATAGTTGCATACAACTATCTCTTCACTTGTACCACCTCTCCATGCACAGATGACCCACAGAGTGCAGGAGTACTGCCTGTGTATTATTTGCAAAAACACACTGGATCACCCTTTGCATTCTACATGCCGTTTCCTTGCACTCAGAGAGCAAACATGGCATTATGAACTAGCGATTCAGACAGCTCGCACTTATTAGCTGTTATCTGAAGGACGGCACGGCACGCTCTGTTCTAATTAACTGGAGTGGACACCAAACAAAACGCGCACAGAAGGCCTAGTCAGACAGCGTAATTGATGAGCAAATTTATTACATCCGACTTCAAAGAGAGCCTGGATCAAAACATATCACTTCGTATGATGAGCAAAGCTGCAGAGACACACGCTGAGCGGCAGTGTGTACAGTATGCAACACAAACACATATACAGAAGCACATAAAACTGTTGTCCAACTTATTATCAAGGTGCAGCTGCTAATGCGTATTCGCGTATTAACCCTGTTTGCATGGCTGTAATAATAATCATCACAGCCTTGTCTGGATATCCATAGTGTATGTGATGATACTTAGTTGAGTATTTGGAATGCTTAAAGAATAAAAGATTTTATTTAGATTCAACTTGTTTATCATTTATTATTTTTTCAGACATCGTTTTATCACAACATATAAAGAATAAACATGTTTTTTTTATTGTCCAAAAGAAGTTGACTGACACTTAGACCTGACAGATTGCTGTCTTATGGCTAATGTATTAGCATATTAGAGATTTTAGGATCATCCTAAGCAGCAGGTCACATATGAGACAGGCAACTCCTATTGTAGTTCAGCTGGGTACAATTTTCTGAAATCAATCCTTCACATTTTGAGCAAACACCAAGTAGGGCATGTTTGTTTGTTTTGTCCAACCAACAGTCCAATACCAAAATACATCCTATTGGGTTTTTTTTTAAACAGAGACAGCAGATCCTCAAATTTGAGAAGAAGGAACTAGAGAATTTAAATTAATTAATTAATTTAAATTAATTGACTCGTCAATTCAGCGCTAGAAATAATTCAAAAGATGGAACCCAAGAAGCAACACTTTCCTGCCGTATCATCACAGGTGATTGGCATTCACCTGTGCTGACATAGCAATTAAGTACTGAGTGTTTGTGAGAAGCAGGCAATACCCCTTGCCAATTAGAGAGGTGGGGTGTTATTAGCAGTAGTGATCCACAGCCATGATCCCATCAGCAGCTGCCATGCTCGGGGACAGACAGGGGGGGCAATGAAAAGAGCCCTCAGCCTGCTGCAGAGCCTGCTGTTTGGGCAGACCTGGCTAGATTCAATCCCACAGACTGCCCTGATCACTCACCCTGGACAGAGGGCATTAAGGACCACCTATTTCAACACCCACAGTGACACACACCTACAATGCTGACATGGAGACAGAGAGACATGCACACACACAAATACACACACCCTCTGAGAGTATCATCATCCCCTTGAGGTACCACAACTCAAGTTGTGAAGTGTAGCTGTGTTCACAGCCTGCCCACTGCCCAGGATATCTACAATGTCCCCAGAATCTGAACACCTCATGATGGTTGTGAAAACATCACAATATCTTTGAAATATTGCCATTAAATAAAACACAGTGTAAGCATACCACGAGCAATATTCATCATGTTCATAGTTTCTTTTCAAATCTTTAAATATCTGTCTTTAAAGATTGATATATATCTGTAATATAAGTCTTGTACTCAGCAAGGCAACATCCCAGATTTTTCACCTATTGTTTTTGGTCTACAGGACAAAGTTCTGCTGTTGCAATAAATGGTAGGATAAATGGGACCAAAATCAACTGATATAATAAAACTATTATAAGTATTTTTTGAAGTTACCGCTGTTGCGCACGCAAAGTCGTAAACTAATTTGACCTCGAGAGGACTTTTTTTTTACATGAAGGGCTACAGTTGACCTGTGGCCTATACTACAAAGCGAGATTTGGCGTTTGAACTTCAGGTTCAACCCAGGCTTTTGTGTATTACGATGGTGGATCACTTGTTACCGGGCTACATCACCGTGGTAACGTATGCAGAACTCCTAACCTGCTCAGGGGCGGGTTATGTTGGAGATTAGGGATCAAACAATGTAAAAGCACCACCCGCTGACCAATCAATACTCAATTGATAATGGTGTCAACGTTCTTAGAGGATCCGGTGGAGCTTGGTGCACGGAGAGAGAGAATTGCGCTCATAAAAGTTAAAACATTTAGAGACCGACAACCCTGTTAACATTCCCTGATGAAGTATTTTAATGAAAGATCTAGATTTTCAGCAGATTGAATTATGTATAGGCTGTCGGCTTCTTGAGCCGTGTGTTGCCAATGCACATATGGGTTTGAATTATGTTTTTATATTTTTTATTTGCTCTCACGATCTTTTACCATTGCGAGGGTTGCAACTGAAATAATAGGCTAAAGCAACAACAGTTTATGTTTATGTTTATGGAAAGTACAAGTGTATTCATGGTCAGATCTTGTGCCTGACTGATGGGGAAGTGATATTGATTTTGCCAATATCACTTTCCCATCAGGAAACCCTGGGTTGATTGAACCAGTTGTTAACCACCGTTGTCGTGACACAGCTAACCTAACAACCACGGTTGTTAGGTTAGGTGAAGCCGGGTAACTGAAATAAATCCAGGGCATTTTGATCCTGCTTTGTATTATAGATCACGACCTAGCTGTTTTCCAGTGCCTCCTTCCCTCCCTCCGTAATTCAATTTTGCTCCAAAATGTAATTCTTCCTTGACTCATAATACAACATTTTATGAAAATTGGGCTGGTACTTTTTCTGTAATACTCCTGACAAACAAACAAACCAACAAACCGACAAAACCAAGCTGTAAACATAACCTCTTTGGTAGACGTAATAAACCTGACATAAGATGTTTCAGAAAGTTTTGTAAAAGCTTTCTGTTATTGTCTGAAAATGTCATATTTATTAATTTATTTTTGCATCCTTTTTAAGGGTTCCTGGAAGAAGCACAGATCTCTCTTCTATAGCAGCATCGCTCATCTTCCCTCTGTTCTATTTCTGTGGCACCGAGCAGAAAGAAGAGCACTACTAAACCCTTCTGTTCCTTGTCAGGTCCTTTCCTCTCTTCACTGATAGATGGTAAATTGTAACTCTACACTCACTGCACTTCCCCTTACCTATCGAAACACACAGCTTTAATCACTAGGAAGCCCGGTAGAATTGTAACTCATTGGAATTAAATGCACCATGAACTCTCCATTTACAGCCAGACTTTGGGTTTGGTCCAGTGTTGCTTCTAATGTTTTATTTCAAGGGCGAGAGAGCTCAGTAAGAATCCACAGTGGATGAGATGGTGATGCTAACTGAACCCTTTTCACAAGTGTGTCTGATTATTAATTCTATTATGGATAGTGTCTTTGCATGGAACCCCATTACACAGAGCCAGCCCACTAAAGCGCAGCAGACCTCAGGTTTAATTGACATCATGGCACCCCACGGGAACGAGGTAGAAGGCATGATCTGAGTGCATGACTGATCAATGCAAATGCCCGCCTTCTCTCACAGGAGTCTGAATTTCAAGGAGGGATGTAGCAAATGTTTAAATTAGTATTTCAACAGGAAGAATGCAAAATTAATGGTGGAAAAGCAGAAAACATTAGCAGCTTTTAATACCACAAAGCTACAACCGCACTGATACGAATTCAGCATCCATTTCTAAGCATCAACTTCAAGCTGATCTATAGTAATATTTTATCAGGGATGACAGTTCATCTAAAAGAGCCACATTTTCAAGGCCTCTCACAAAAATGACACACTGCTGAACTGTGTCAAAGTGATCAGTTACAGACAGCCTGATGACAATCTTGGGGATAGTGTTTAAAGAGCTCTTTGTGTCTCTGCTGTGTCTATGTTAGAGTGACACGACCGGGACAGCAGCAATGGGCTCAGGGCTTCGTCACCCAGACACAACACAGACAATATGTAGCTCTCCACATGCTGTTTCGGTGTGAGCTTTTTTCCTGTTTAAAAGGAGTTTGCCAAATGAAAAACAACTGGCAGATAAATTCAAACATTTTGGAATAGCTTTGATTTGTTTTGAGTGTGTATGCGAAAAAAAGCAATTTATATGGACATTGTGCACCAAGATTGGTGCTGTGTCTGATCACATCTCTGGAAGCAGTACTTGATGAAAATTGCAGCTGAGCAACAGTTAAGCAAAACAGCAGACACTGGACGTTTTTGTATTAGAAGACCAATTAGTGATTTTATCTTCATAGACATTAAGCCTGAGGTGTGGCTGCTTGCTTGTTATCTTTCTTAGTGTTTTTATTCTGCCTCTTACATGACATCTAACTTTACAGTAACTAGGGCTTTACAATTAATGTAAATTTGGATCACCATCATGATTTTAGCATCCCACAATCAAATTTGTGTGATCGAGCAATATTTTCATTCCATTCATAGAATGCTCCGTTTTTAGTTTTTTTTTTTTTACATGCGTTACATGACCCATTTCTTCCATAAAGCCGTGCCTGTGTTTGGATCTCTCCTCTTACTCTCCACGCAGCCCGCCCCCATTCACTCACACATGGCTCCCCAGCAACAGAGACACAGCAGTGACACTTCTGAGATTGTTTGTTATTTTAGCATTTTAGCCTTGTTAATCCAGTTACTACTGTAGCTAACGTTAACGTTACCTGCTGTGTAACGTGTTATTAGTGTTTATAGCGTGACATGCAGCTATGTTTCTGTTGCCTCTAACGTCTGTAACAATGTGATTGCTAATAGTTAAACTTTGCTGTAGATCGTATGGATTATTCAACATCTTAAAAATATGGGAAAGCAGCTGTTACAGTATGAAAGTATATCAAGACCCATATCTGATATCCCTGTGGAATGAAATTCCATCTTCCTCCAGGCTGGGTATTGATTGATATTTTCTGTGCTTACCAAAACAATAAGTTTTTTTTTGTGAAAACATTAATTTCTTTTTTTGGAAAACCCTTTTTTAATTAGTTTGAAGAAGTAAAATTTCTCTAATGTTGAATATAAACACACAGCACAGGCATAGTAGAACTAGATTTGCTCCAAGACCATCGGAAATGCTTTAGATACTGCCTAATATGTTGGTATCGATATCAGCAGGTACGCGATTCAATGCACAGGTCCAATACCACGTAATTTAGCTCTGGAAAAAAAATAGGTATTTTCAAGTTTATTCATGGTCTTTTTCCATTATGACTGACTATCAAACTAGATAATAAAATCAAGTTACATAGCATTTATCCTCTGTATATAATTTCTTCATGTTTTACAAAGGGTTTAACTTAAACAAGATTACAAATCTGACCAGACAACTTCCAGGTATGTTGACACTTTGATACTGCATGCCAAGGGCACACCCATAAGAGTACTAAAGGTTTCATAGCTCTGGCCAATGTGTCTATACTCTTATGTGTTTAATGTTAACGTATGTTTGTGTTAAATATCAAATGGTGCAGACATTCATCTATCCTGATGCAAGGCCAAACCATGCTGAGAGGTCAGAGATAAACTTCCATACCAGCTGCCCTACACAGAGAAAACTTAATAAATTATAATTGATCTCCAAAACCTCATCCCTGAAGTTGCAAATACAAAAACCACTGTCTGTGCTCAAAAGTATAAATACTTGGCCATTACCATTGAGATGATAAGCAACAGTAATCTACTTGTAAAGGAATCGCAAAACAAATCTTTTTCCAGATCACTACAGTTCATATTTGACACCATTTTCTATTCAGAGTGTGTTCACTTTCTTAATAAAGTGTTGGAGCAATAAACTAACAATTCCTGATACCTAAATGACAAAATGGGCTGCGAGTCCCGGTGTGACCCATGTGTCTCAAAAATGACGCATATCAGCATTTTCTTGAGGTAAATATTCTGTTATGTTTAGCACTAAAGTAACTGGATTTAGTTGAACAAAAGATTGCCTTTGGGATGCAAACTCAAAGTCCCACCTTGTACTCCACTCGAGGCTGTATAATATTACAACTGACAGAGGTCAGTCATAATTAATGTGGTTGCTTCATAGGAAAACATACACATATGTTATTTTAGAATACCAACAAACTCTTTTCTGGCTACTGGGTGTGCAGTACAGATGAAATGACAGACAGTTTTATTTATGATTTTGCTCATGACATCAAAGCAAATCCATTAAACCCTTTGTTGTCTGTAGATACAGTTTTACCCGCTGGGCAGAGATATATCATGTCCAAGGGAGAAAACTAAATTAAGTATCACACCCTTGGTCACCTGCAGCATCCATCTGCTTACAATAACAAATCTCTCACATTACTTGGCATACCTTTACATTACAGCTTGAAGGGTTTTGTATATTGCTTTTTATTTTCTAATTTGTAAAGTATGTAGACTTATTACTCGTAAGTGTCTGAAGCTTTTATGTGCATGTAGTAAAGACCGATTGTGCAAGTCAAATAAAGGGCAACAGAGGTATCATTAAGTAATTCATGGTTTTATATTCTTCCAGCTCAACTTTTAACACAATAAGGTACATGTTGAAATGTACAGAAAATCAGCACAATCCACCCTCACTGCCAGGCAGCAACACTGGAATCCAATACAAACATTGTGTGAGTAAGTGTAGGCTTATTGCAGTCATTTTGCTGTTTCTCAAAGCCTTTAAAGTACTCCGTCCAGTAGGCTGTAATCTTTCAGCACTGAGCAGTCACGTACAATGGAGACAACAGCAGACAGCTGATGTGTTTGTCACTGTTGATCACCGACTGCTCCAGTGAATCCACTTCAGTCTCAGTAAGACAGGCAGCCCAGCTAGGAAGCACCCATTAAAGACCAGCAATGTGCCTCTACTGTTGATTACAGAGCATTGATCTGCCACAAACAAAAGACTGATTTGGAACCCTGTTGGTGGATGAGCGGGGGGACATGTGTGACGGAGCGAGGTTAAGGGAGGAGGAAACAGAGAGGAAGAGAGATGCTGTGAGTGAGTGAGCAAGCGAGAGATGCTGTTCCCACCAAATCCATCTTATTGGATTTCAGCTGTGTGCATTCATCATCTGCTACAATTGTGCTGCTTGGGGATTGGCTGCAAAACTTTAATAAAAGCTCACCTGCCAAATGCACATAAACAAGAGCGCTTTTCTGATTCAAAATGAGGAATTTTAGTGGAAGCATTAATCTAGTTGTTGGCAGTTAAACAAGAATCTGGCAAACAAGTGTTTTCAAAAGCCTCCAATCACACATGCAAAAATAAGATGCTACAGCAGGTATGTGACACTGAGTATGTTGTCACCAGCAGTGTGTGGCTTTTTGTGAGGTCAGTACAGTATGTGTGTGCATGTGTGTTCAGGTCTCTGTGCTGTCCAAAGGAAAATGAATTGCCGATGATACAGCAGACTGAGGGAAGCAGCTTGATGCTGCTTAACAAATCCCCTCAGACTCTCAATAGTTTCTGCTATGCCATCGCAACAGATGCAACAGGAAAATGAAAACGCTGTCACTGTTGCGGTTGGTGCAGGGAATTTGTAGTTATTGTCAGGTTTACGGAGGTTAAGACCCAAGTGCAGGAAGGCGAGGAGAATGCAGCAGTATGAAATAATACAAATTTAATCAGAACAAAAAAAAAATCTTATAAAGGTAAGCAGCAGGTAAGTAAATCCAGAGACATGGGAAACACAGCAGCAAGGAACACGAGGGAGACCTGACACAAAAAAACACTACAATGATCTGACATCGGACAAGGGGAACACAAAGACTAACGAGGTAACAAGAGGCAGGACACAAGTGCTGGGAAACCGGTGAAAGACATCAGACAAGGCGGGAAACTAAGGCAGAAAGTGAAACTAAACATGACAGCACAGAAAACAAGACTATCACAGTAAAACAGGAAACAGAACATATACAAGACAAGACCAAAAATAACAATCACAAGACAAGACAGAAAACCAGGCTAAGAAATGAAGACAGGAAAACAGACTACCGCAATAAGACAAGACAAAACGCCCAAATCACAACAGTCACCTTTGCATTCATTGGTTGATCTGTGATATAATAAGCATCCGTCCCATCTTCAGCACTTTCTTAGAGGGGTTCTGGTGCATAATCAGCAGCATCTGCATTTCACCTCCATGTTTCTCTTCACATTCTATTAGCAGAAACATTTGTCTGAGCTGTGCTTGTCACAAGAGGAGCTTGTATACTGCAAACTGCAGTGAACATTGTCTTCTCAGCAGAACATATACTACTACTGGATGCATGAAGGCATGACATCCAAATGAAAATCACTTTAAAACTTATCTCCTTAAAAAAATGACCCTGGTGGATTTTTCTGTAAGAATTGATCTTGATCATCAAATGTTCAACACACTGTCTGTCACACTGTCACACTATGAAAAAATAGATCATTTTTAGTTATTTTTTCGTTTATATTATTTAAATAATTTGTTCTTTGTGTTAAGGATGCCTTACTTGTTCATCTTGGGTTTTGTCCACTCCAGTTTAATTGCCATGTGAGCTTATTTCTTCTTCTATAAATTTTAAATTAAAACTCTCATCTCCCATCCCATTCCAAATACTATGTTGTTCTTTTGTCAAGCATAGTTCTGCTCTCTCACTCAAGGACACAACTTTACTGACACATGCTCACACACAAACACACATAACTTCAGCATTTATATGGAACTGCTCGGACATTAAATGAAAATCAATGCTACTTGGCCAGAACTGCCATGTTCTGGCCATGTTTAACTTTTGAACGTGACTTTAAATGTCATATTGATAATAATGTCATATTTTACATTATCTTCATTAGAGAAAATGTCCTCATTGTGATGGCCCTTGATATTATGATGTGCTTGCAACAGAATTACAGGTTGTCATACTCACACATGAGAAACATTCAGTTAGGAAAAATATATTCATAACATCCCTTTGGAGTCAGTTAGGCACTTTCCGCTGAATTTGACAGGGCCCATGACACATAGACAAATCTTGTACCTGATCTAATGACAACTAAACATACAACAGTGAATGCAGTCAACCCCCTTTGAGAATTGAATCAGCCAAATTGTGCCGGGGGCTGGTCTGTGTTTCATGTGAACAAACACTGGTAAAGAGTCAACACTTACGGTGCACATTTCTTGACCATACTGGACCAACTTATTAAAGCATAATCCACTTCTCCAATGTCCAGCCTTATGTTCAGCCTGTCCACAAACTATGATTAAACTATGCTTAAATACATAGCTTGTAGCTGGGCTTCAAATATTAAAGTGGGACATTAATAGTGGGACACAGTAGCAATGGAGGAGTGATATGGAAACTTGATAAATACACCACCGGTCAACAAATTTGGGGTAACTTAGAAATTTCCATTGTACTCCATTATAGACAGAATACCAGCCGAGATCTGTTTTTTTAACCAGGGCAGCAGTTTTCAGATTATATAACTGCAAAAGGGTTCACCTATGGGACAAATTAAAAGAAAACCATCCAGAACTTAATTAAGTCACCAGGTCAGCTTTTATTGTACATTGGCCTAATTCTACTGATTTCTACTAGAGAGATGAACACCATTCTCCCAAAAGATAATTCCTCATCTGGTGTATTGATTTTTTTAATTGGACATCCTTCTGTATATTTTAGCAATACTGATTCTGGCATTTCTGTGTCTGCAACTTAAAGGCTATCCAGGTAATAATGGGCCCTCTGGGAAAACAAGGCACCATTTTGTCTATATAACAATGGCTCATGCCCTGCACTGTTCCAGGGGGAATATTTTGCCGCTTGTGCAGAGACATTGTGGAAGTGATATTCTTGGTAATTTGCATACAGAGCGGGAAAGCAAAATCTGAACACCAGTTGTCAGTGGTGCAAATGCAGTCCTTCTCAAAATCTAGACACATGTAGCTACATCTAAACAATGTCTCTCGCTCTCACACACACACACACACACAATCACCACACACACACACAATCGCACACACAATAAGAAATAAAGTGGTCAGACAGTTAGAAGAAACCACAAAGCCATTTCCATTTCACAAACTTCACACTGTTCAGCTCAGGGCTGTCAGACCCTGTTGTTCTCACAAAGACTGAAAGCAAAGGAGGAAGAGGAAGTGTTGGGGAGTAAAGATTGCGGGAGCACTATAAGCTGTCAGGGAGTACAATGCTTTTGATCTGTCAGAGGTTCAACTTTTGAGAAAAAATAAATAAAAACTTCTTTGTGCACATTTTAATTTTAAAGCATCAAAACTTTGTGGATGGACAAGTATGAGTGCTCTAAATTATCTCTCTGTGAGATTATTGCACAAAGCTCCTCAGTGGTTAGCATCATTAAGGTATCATTTAAAATATCATTACATATAAATAATGTCTATACTTTTGAGAGAGTTGTGTGTTAGAATCAAACACAGGTGGACGTAAAGGCTGCAGCGGATTTGTTCCCTTTCATAAACTCTATACATAACTCTTTTTCTCCCAAACGACGCCGATGTTTGGCTCCCAAATCATACAGCAGTGTCTCTTCGAACACTGATTACAGTCCAGAGAGTGAAGGGTACATCCTGTCATGAACAAAAGAAATACAATCAAGCCTGAAGCTGTCTGCAACACTGTTGCTTTGCAAAACATGCAGCTATAATTAAATCCATTGTGATGTAATTAGAAAAAAACACATCTTGTATCCTGTTTTAATTGCTATGTGGTCTCACAACACAATTTCTCGTTACACTCTTCTTGATGCGTGACCCAGGCAATATGCCAGGATATTTGGTGATGAAGATAAAAACAAGTCTGATCCCTGGTTGCACTGATACTACACACGCCTTCAACGCTATGTTTATCATTCCAAAAGGAGTTCCTGTAGGGGCCGTGTTGTGTTGTAATTGTGATATAATGACCCGCAGCACAAAAGAGAAATGAAGCTTCTTCTCTTGATGAAATACAACAACCAAATGATTTCTTAATTTTAGTTCATTTCCTCATTAGTTCGGTAAATGAGCTTTTTTCAAGCCCAGCTGTAAATTGGAAGCTGCAGCATGGATATCTTCATCAAAGCGTGTGGATGGTTTTATAATGTGCCAGAATCTGGGCATCCAAGAGATCTTCTGGGGAACAACATGAGCATTTCTCCAGCTAAAAATACCTGTTCAAAGAGAACGTTTTTCAAAGGTCTAATTAACAGCCTAACCATTAACTAATGTATCTATTATATAAGCGGCCTGTTTAGTTTAATATGCTCTTTTGTGTTTTTGTGTGTGTCTTTTTTGTGTTCTATACTTCAGTATTCACAGAGAGCGCTAATCCTCCTTAATGTGAATGTGAGGGGACATTAGAAAACCTTCTCAGGCCCAAACCTCAAAGTAACTAATTATGTAAACAAACCTTCAACCAAAAGAAAATGTCATCCTGAACAAGAACAAGAATTACCAGTAATCCCATTTTGATATGTTGAAGCAAATGTGTTGTGGTTTGGGGGTTTTGTTTGGGGTTATTTTATTTTATTTTTCCCATTTGGCCTTCCCTGTTTTTGTGTTTCGGTTTTCTCCCCAGTCTTGTGTTGTTGGTCCAGTCTTGTGTTCCCCTGTGTGTTTGTTCTGCTTCCTGTTTTATTTTGATAGTATGGTTTCCTGTCTTGTCAAGTCTTGTCTGGCTTTGCTTTGTGCCTGTCGGATTGTCCTGCCCCGCCCTAATGTGATTCACCTGACGTCTCACCTGTTAATAAAGATATGTTTAAATGCCGACAACCAATGTTGCAAAACCGTGTGCACATTTAGACAATCAATATGACAACAGACAAGCATGTAACACAAAATGTTATTTAAACTTTTCAAATAACCTTGAAATCATTTATTGTCATAAAATGTGTTATGATGCAGAGATCATACAGTTATCTTCACAACCCCCATGTGGTCCCCCATCACAGGCTCGTCAAATGACGGCAAGATATTTACACTAATCAGATCCAAACTCCTGCTAAATAAGGTGCCTTGATTAAAAATGGATTGAATCATTTCATAGGTGTCCCTTGAAGATTCAGCTTAACAATAGAAGCCCAAAAAGATCTCATAAAAAACCCTCATAATTCAAGCCCCACTGTTTTACATTTTAATGTCAGTGGGCATCAGGAGACGAGAGCAGAGAGAAAAGAGACTCAAACTTCTGCATCTGTCAACTCATTCTTCTGTTTAAAGCGTCCAGGATCATCGACTGGACAGAAAGCAGTCACAATGATCACAAACACAACACCAACAACGCAGGATATATATGTGACCTTTTGTTAAACCAGATGCTTAAAGTGAGACTGACAGCCATCATGGTTCTATTATTGTCTCTCAGAGCTCATGGGCATCAATATATTCCTTTGATCCAAGTTTTTTTTTTTTTTTTTTTAATGGAAATGGATAATGAGCTTCCCCAGAGGGGTTAATCAAACCTATTGTTCTCCAAGAATAATAAAATGTGAAAGCAAGTGAAAGGGAACCGATTGATAGTGTGTGTGTGTGTGTGGGGGGGGACCTTGGTGTTCTTTTCTTTCGGGAGATTCCTTGATACAGGAAGTGATTTATTTTGACAGCTACCTCATTGAGTTTCAATTTATCCAAATGAAAAGTCTTTGTTGTGAGTACGACAAAAGAGGGGGAGAACGAGAGACAAAAAAAGAGACCATGGAGTGATAAAAAGAAAAATAAAGAACAACAATAAAAAGATGGCAAGTTAACGACACAGAAATGAACGTGTGAAAGTAGCAGTTGAGTGTAGCTGTGAGTAAGCTGGCTGAGGGCCTGGTGGGCTAGATTCGACCCCACAGAGGAGTAGAGTGCACAGTCCAGGTCTATAATTAGAAAACACACAGTGCCACTAATCCTTACTGAATGATTAAGCAGCAAACAGCAAGTTTACAGCCAGGAACCCACAACCGACCGGCTGGGGAGAGTCAATGTGGTTCTGTCATATTCAGGGAGGCTGGTTTACCCCAAAATAAATCAAGAGTTTCTAATAAGATTATAGAGATGTCAACACATTAAAACTGGATTTATACTTGTGTGTTATGGGGTTACATGCTCCATACATACAGCAGCTATAGGAATACCATGTGTAGACCAAAAGAACTGTGATTGATCAGCTAGGACTGCTTGTGTTTTCTTGTAGATATCTCTGAAGCGAGTATTGTTGACAGTACAACAATACAGCTACTTTAGGGCTCAGTAATCTTCTTTTCAGTAACACAAGACTCATTTTGGAATCGTGCAAAGCAGCCCACCATCCCTACGAATTCTGTTGATTGCCAACATTTAGTGCAGATGCAAGAAAAAACTGTATCCTTTATGTTGTGAGCCAGAGATATAGAATAGAATAGAATGCCTTTATTGTCATTATACACATGTGCCTGTGCAATGAGATTGAAGCAATTCCTTTACAGTGTCAACAAGATATGTAAGAGGAATATAACATGTAATAAAATATAAGTAGTGCAAAGGGAAAGGGGGGGGCGAGGTGCACAGTTCCTGAAACGACTATATATATATATATATATATATATATATATATATATATATATATATATATATATATATATATATATATATATATATATTAAATAGTAAGAAATAGATAATAGTGTGGTGGATTGGGATGCTGGTCTTTTTAATTTAAAGTGATCCTTCCCCAACCTTAACCAAGTATGTGCTAACTTTAACCATACAGTTGTTGCCATATTGTAGAAATAAATAATATTTTAAAAAATGCTGCCATTAAATCTTCAGTATGAATTGAGAGTGAATGTGATGATAATTGTCCAATATCAAAGTTCGGTCACAAACAAAAATGCAAATGCAATACATTTGGTTCTTAATAATTGCTTAACAGTCTTCTCAAAACAAGGCAAACCTAGTGATGCCGTGGTGCTACGATCCTGCGGACTGCAGATCAGTTCCTTTGGTGGATGAGATTTCATGCTAGCCTGATCTGTATTGTATATCCTCACAAAGCGTGCCTTATACTCTTCAAAACTAGTCAATTCAAAGATAGCTTTGTAAGTAGAGACACTATGATCTTTGATATTTTTTATCTTTGCTTTAAAGCCTGGGAAGTGTCACATTCACATGCCTTCATAATTCCACAATAACCAAAAGTAATCAAGAAAGAACAGGTGATTGTTATCCACTCTGCCTCTCAGTCTTTATTTTGTCAGAGAACCCAATCATCTTCCTGTCAGCTCCATAAACCTAGAGACTGTTTAGAGACATGGCAATCTGTTCAGCACCAGCGCTAAGACGTGTACATAAACCTCTCCCCTGTCTATTATCAACAAGCTTTACAATTTGCCAGGGCCACGAGTGACTAAAAAACGTACGAAAATCAACAATAGTTTGAATCTACATTGCTTTAAACAATCATAATCAATTCACATTCTACACACTAAACTCTGCAGATAAACTCCATAACTTCAGAAAAGTTGCAGATATCGAGACTGTAAGTCAGACAAAATGAAAAAAGAAAGTAGGCCATTGATGCCAGATTAATATGTTTTCATAGCCTTCGCCCATTCAGACAGGCAGTGGTGGCAGCTGCAGCAGACAGCTAATCATTAGCCAGTTAGCCTCCATTATGGACTGGGATCCAGGCCGGGTGATAAAGAACTAAAGGACTCAGGGCTCACAGCTTAATGATCCAAAGATCAGTGCAGGATTTACGGGCTCAGGGTTTCCACCACGGTTCCTGGACAAAAGACTCCTCCCTTCCTTCATCTACTTCAGCAAAGGGATTGAGTTCATAAAACCGGGAAACGATGTTGGAAAATAATAAAAAATCTCCCACCTGTCATGAAAAATAAAATAAAATGGAGACATCAATCACAGAGGTAAAACTTCCAGTTGATTAGATGATAAATAAAGGCAAGGTGCCAAGAACAAACATTTCACACACAAGGAGTTTTACAGTGCCTTCAGCAGCCCGGTTATTTAGTTTTCTTTGAAGACTTTGACATTACAGCTCATGGTGCACTCTGAATATATGGGCGTTTGGTGGAAACTCGATTCAACCGTTTTAGGCCCAGAGGATCAACTCTGTATTGAGTCAGAGTTTCCTGCTGATGTTTGAAGACTAAACCTACACCTAAGCTTGTAGAAAATCCATATTCACAGACATTTATATGTTGCAAGCACTCTGCAACAGCTGAAATCCTTAACAAAGACTCAAAGTGTCTGCATTCCATTCTCGGATCAGCTCCTAAAACCTTCTGGAAACTCTTCATCTCACTGGTGGAACGATAAAAGACACCAGAGTTCATCCAATCATCCCGAAACATTAAAGCATTGACCAGGTCAAACAATGCATCCCCAGTTCTGTCGTCTTCCATGGACTACGCACCTGATCAATACTTTACATCTTAAAGCAACACCAGTGTTTTCAGTATGTTTTGAAGCCGCCTGCTAATTGAGAAATTAAGTAGGCAAGGGGCATCCGGAGGCATTTGAGAACATTTTCAGACATGAGCATCTAGTTTTTCACACATTGTTTTATTTTCTACAACATGGGAAGTCAAATTGTAAAGACCAATGTGTTGCACAGACCAAAGAGTTCTGCCTGACATAAAAAACTCTGTCGTCAGTAATTGGCTAAATGAAATTCTATTTGATTTTGTCGATAAACAAGTTCATAGATGGAGAGCATTTATATTTACAGCACTTTACAATTTGACTCTAATTCACTCACTCAGTATTGAGCTACCAGTGATGGCCTGACTATCAGCAGCAATGTGAGGGATTAGTGTCCTGCCCACAGTAGTTGAACCCTGTGATTAGTGGACAACCTGCTCTACCTCCTGCTTCACAGCTGACTGTAGTTCATATATATATATATATATATATATATATATATATATATATATATATATATATATATATATATATATATATATATAGACATAATTGTCTAGTTCTCCAGTCACCTGCAATTTCTATAAATATGTAAATGTAAACATTTATATAGCGCTTTTCTAGTCTGAACGACTACTCAAAGCGCTTTTACATAGTACAGGAACCATTCACCATTCACACACATTCATACACTGTGGCCGAGGCTGCCGTACAAGGTGCCATCTGCTCATCAGATAAACATGCACACACATTCACACTCCGATGACACACCTCGGGTTCAGTGTCTTGCCCAAGGAATCGACATGGGACTGCAGGGCCGGGATTGAACCACCAACCTTCCAATTGGCAGGCAACCACTGAGCCACAGCCGCACAAAATATACAAAATAAATAGTCAACTATTAGTCCTTAAGCCTTTAAATTGAGTTTTTAACAACATCAGGTCAATTTAAGAAAGAGCAAAGGGCTATTTGGCACATCATAGGGTCCAACTCAATTTCATTTATAAGATTTATATTTAGAAACATCTAAAATAAGCCAAGATATTTTTTAAGTCATCTTGAACCCAAAGATATTGAAAATCTAAGTATTATAAAACAACAAATCTTAACATTTGAGAAAGTTTGGCATTTTTTCTTTACAGTGACAATTGATCAGCTATTAAAATTGTGATAGATTCATTTTCTATTGATTGACTAAATGATTGATAACAGTGCACACTTGCACAAGATATTCACGCGTGACTGTTCCCTGGGTAAGATGAGACAGAGATCTGATCTGTAGTTTATTCAAAAGAAGGAGACGTAAGTTGAAGGAAATAAAAGCTAATTTGTAGCGAGCTGGTGATTTGTTGCTACGCGGCTAATTAGCAATTAGTCCACTAAAAGACTGGTTCCAAGTCCTGGTATGGGTAATGGATGAATACATGCAGGTCTGACAGAACTGGCATGGAAACCACATTCATGAGTCTCCTTATCAGATCGGAAATTTCCACGGCGGATCAAACTCTAATTTAAGCCAAGTGATGACATCATCAGCTGGCATGCGTTTAAGACTATGAAACATCGGCCTTGGCCCGAGCGATTTTAACTCATCTCAGGAGACCCTCTCCATCACCATCACCACTGTCACCATCTCCCCCCCCCCAAAGTGGTGTGAATGCCTCTTCTGTGAGCCAGGCCAAGGATCTGCCAGCGGCCCCTCTTTTTGTGAGCTGAATGGACACGGCTCTGCCACGTTTTAAGGCACCCTAATGTACCATGGCTGGACCACAAAGGCAGCGTGGTAATTTGCCAGGGATAATGACACTCCCTTAATTCGACCCTAGGGGCCACAAACAGAAAGCTTTAAAGAGAACCCCCATCCAGAGATGAGTCCCCTTGTTTTCTAGGTCTCTCCCTTCGTCAGTCCAACCCTTTTCTCTCTTATTGGCCTGAAAGGAGCTTGTTTTCTTCCGGTTTAGTGGCATCCTGAACTAAATATCAGCAAACATCAGCGGAGCTGGAGAAGACAACATACCAACCATGACTGGAGCCCCTGAGCTCCTCCCAGAGGAGCAGAGAAAACCAAGACAAACACAGAGGATCTTCCTCAAAGCAACCAGAGAGGGAGCATCGCTGCTCTGCTCCAATGACACATATTAGGGAAGACATTAAGGCCACAAATTGAATCGAGCAGAGTAAGTGAGAAGGAGTCGAGTGCTGAGCAAGGGGAGTAAAACAACAGAACATAATGCCAGGGCTGGCCTTCATGGATATTAAATACAGAGCGTGAGAAGAGGAGAAGTTTGGAGCAGAAGTGGTCTGTACTTTTCATTAAGATTTGGCCTGTGCTCTTCTAAAAGGTTTTTGTTTTTGCCAGTAAAGGTTTTTTAAGATGTTCGATCTCAGTTTCATCCCAGAAAGAACAGGATCTGTGTTCATGCAAGGCCATGATCAGGTGATGAACCCTAAAGACATGTCTAAAGTTTTGATCAATTTGGTTCTCATATTGTTACCAATACATCTGATAACTATTAGCCGAAGGCCACCGTCCTCTGCAGCCAATAAATGAAAAGGCACTTTTTTTTTGTAAACTAAATCTGCTGCAATTTATGCTGCAAGAATGACACATTTTACTTTTTAATAATTTTTCCACTGATCAGCCTACAGTGAACAATTGTTTTGGACAACAGATAACAACACAGCTTCAGGCAATATGCTTGCTTAGTATTCTCACGTTCATGTTTATTCATAAAACGTCTAATTATGCCTGAATGAAGATAACAGAATGTGTATGATCTATTTAACTGCACGTCTTAATTATGGGATTTCAATGGCAACAAAGCAGAGCTTGAATACTGTGAATACCAGACTGAGCTCAGCATAGATCTACAGCATTTAGATTAAACAATTACACAAACATCCACATGTTTAATGAGCTGTTTGACAGTTGAGTCTTTTGTTTTCTGTGCCTTTGCTGAATTTAGCATACACTAGCATTGTTACTGTGACAAGACGTGCTTGTGACGTTATCAAAAAGCAGAATATTACCGGTGACCTCTTCCTGGAGTAGAAAGTGCAAATATAAAATCCAACCAAACATCCTCTTTTGACAGATAAAAAATAATACTAAGAAGGTAAAGATATCATTCCATTGTGTCTTTTTGTTTAACCAAAATTTGGTTTTCCATGAAACTTTTCCCAAACACTCTGCTTTGCATCCATGGCTGCACTGTATACACGGCAAGTAATTGAGCCCTGTTAATCCTGATCTAAGTGAGGTAACCTAAAATATTATTTTAATTACTTTTGTGTTGGGCAACATTGCCTAAAATGTATCTAAATCCCAGTATTTTCAACACATTATTTTACCTGTATTTTGAATTCCTTTTTTGGAACAATCAATAATACAGAAATTTATATTTTTGGCACAAATACAAGATCGATATATGTGAGGGAATACTCAATGCTTGCCACCAATGAAAGTTCCACTTCATTTTCTGTGAATGGAAGCACTTTTTGAGTTGTCCCTATCAAGAGAGGACCCTACACAGCTTAACAAGTCTTCTTGGGGTAGGAAATGCAACGACTTCAAGATTAGATAAACTTCTAGGACATTATATCCAGATAAAACTTCAGGTATTTTTAGGTAAAATTGGTTACAAAAGAAAGGAAAATGGTGTTTTCTGATGACCAAGGGGTTTGAGATGCTGACTATGTAACTGCATCCAGTTGGGGAGCTTTGTTGTATGTCACCTCACTCACCTCTCATCCACAATTACTCCCTGTGTGCCATCTAATAAAATAGCTTGAAACAACTGTAAAAAAAACCTATAAAAAAACAATGAGCCTCGGGTGTTGAGGGATGTAATAATGAGAGTATTGTCTTACTGTTGTTGTAATCAAACTAATAGAGGTGGAGGTGATGTCACAAGGTGATTGTGCACTCGTGTCACATCTCATCTGAACAATGATTTCACTGGCATACTGTGCTAATTAGGCTCAAGGTTGTCTACACCGGAGTGATTCACATTTACAGAGAGAGAGAGAGAGAGAGAGAGAGAGAGAGAGAGAGAGAGAGAGAGAGAGAGAGAGAGAGAGAGAGAGAAAAGAAACACTTGTCCATTAGCAGCCTGTATGACGTCCTTCCACCAGTATCCCAATCTCTACGGCTTATCCTCCTTTCTTCCGCCCCCACTGCCATACTGCACTGCTTTTCAAATTGCTTTACTCACTCAGAATAGAAAAGGCCTTTCACCAAAAAACTTTTATTACAGACGCCACAGAGATTTTGGGGGGAGGGAAGAGAGACATTTAAAGAAAGTGAGAATGAGAGAAAAAGATGAAAAGCAGTTCCTTATCATACAAATATTCATTCATTCAAGGCCAGAGAGAAGTTTGTTAGAGGTGTTTGCCAGCAAAATTGACCACACAAGAAAAAAAAGAAAAAGAAATCCGTAACAAATACAATTCAGAAAATTCAGGTAAAAGCAGAAACTAATCAAAGAAATGTATGAAAGTGGCATGAAAAGTTTTGATGAAAGTGTACTCACCAGCTAAGCATCACTGGGGTGCGGGGAGGGGAGCAGAGAAGGCTGTCTGTCCTTTTCAAACTGATTCTGGAAGAAGGGAGAGAGAGAGAGAGAGAGAGAGAGAGGAGGGGGAGGGGTGAGTCTTTCACTAGCTGCTCACCTCCCTCTAATAAGCAGGGTGCAGAGCCACAAAGAAGTGCTGGCGCTCTTGTAAACAAACCGCCAACTTTTCAATGGAGCGGAGGAGGCGGAGCAGGAATGGCATTTAAAGGGAGACTTCATGCGGTTGGGGGCTGGACAAAAAGAGGGACCTGCGAGATGCCTTTACATCAAGTGAAGGCCTAACTGGACAATAACAAACCACAAAGTTCAATAATGTTCAAACACATTGAACCCTAAACCTCATATACCATAAGAAGCCCTGTATTGCGCAGAAAGCACAGCCCAAATATGTTCAACTGTGAACAACAATATAGATGTAAATGAGGAGCTTGAAGCCGGCGCGGTTACTAATATGCAGAGAACTTCCAAGCTTTTTGATCTTGAAGCCACAGAGCAAATTGGAACAAATGGTCCTGGTTGGTTTCTACGGCAACCTAAAAGAGCAGCTCAGACCTGCCATCCCTCTTACAGAGTCAACGGCCATGATATAGCTGTTGTTTCTTTCACTTCTACACAGAATGGAAAAAATGAATCAAAAATGGATTGATTATTGTCATGTAAGACTGATCACTTCTGCTTACACATACAGTGTAATCTACTGTGCCTTTGTCAGGATGCTGCTAATCATTAGCATGAATGAAAAACAGCATTTAGCAGATGTCTTTGATTGTATTTAGGGCTGCAACTAATTTCATCATTGATAAATGCTTTTTTCAACAAACTTATTTGCCAATTAGTCAGTTATAAAATGTCTGAAATATGAATTATTTACAAGTATGTATTGAATAAATGAATTCAAATTAACTTTCAGTGATATAAAACAGAAAACAACAACAAATAGAGAATACTTGGCATTTTGCTTCATTAATTACAATTCACTGATTATAAAAATTGTTTAAATTAATTAAAATCCGGTTCAAAGGTCTTCTATCAGATTCTCCGGCTCAATGCTGAGACTCTGAACTGTCACAAAGACAGGTAGACAAATGCAGTTAAGGGGATTTTCTATGGAGCTAAGCTGGGAATTTAGGGCTGAGCAGCGGGAAGTGTCCGCTCAAACAGAAAAACTCCTATAATCTCCAGTGTCAGTGTGGGATCAGGCTTTATCCACTGCAACAAGTGAGGAGGAAGACTTCTCATAAACTGCTTACTCTGCGACCTATAGTTTTATTCTCTTTCAGCCACACACACACACACACACACACGCATGACAAATAGAAAAGATACTTTCTGTCTCAACACTTTTCTTTTTTTTCACATGTTATTTGATGCCATTTAGTCTCTACTGACATATATATTGCGATGTAGTATTAAGATCAACAAAGTTTGTGTAGGGAGGAGGTCAGGGTGACTGGATGAGTCAAACAAACACAGGATTTTCACCCAAGTCACAGCTGTCCATGTCCTCTGTGAAAGCAAAAGTCAACATTGACTTTTCAAAGTTGGCTACTTAACTGCGGGGCAGTGGTGGGGATAAACAATGAGTCTGCCAGATAAACCATGCTATGACACAGTTTCTAAATCACCAAGCATTATTTGTGCATTATATGCTGTCACTTTTTTGCCTACTGACCAACAAAAACACTTACAGCTTGGTATAGCCTTGAGAAGCCAACATGGCTGATAACATTGCCCTTCAAATAGTTGAAAAATGTAAAACCTCCGTAGAAACTTCACTTGGAATGTGACAAAAAAAGTTTTGAATGCACATGGCAAACAATGCATGCAGGGCAGAGATAAGCCATTGTCCAGTACTGATCAGAATATAGAAAAGGGCAATCACATCCTGTCAACATATCTGAAAAGCAATGGCCTCCACTTAAACTATTAAAAGCCCAAGCATGGTGGAACAACAACACTCCTGTAACACTGGGATCTTTAAAATTCACAGCCTCAGGACAAATCTAGACTAAAACAAACAACAAAAACAAAGAGAGAAGCATTACGTCCGAGGCAGTCGAAGTGAGAACAAACAGGATGTTGTAAAAAGGCTAATGGCAATTCAAAAAGGTAAGGCTGTATTTAAATTGTAATATAGGACCCGGAATGTAATTAAAGATATTATCATTACACAAAAAATAAAAGGCTACCCACCCCCAAAACAAATTTCTACTGATGCCCATATGGTCGTTGTTTTTGCTTGATGTAATCATTCCCGCTGTTCATACTGGACTCTCTTAGTCCACAGGCATGCACCTTTGACTTTAAGAGCATTTAAACTTATGATTTTTGGAAGTGCTCCAACTATCAGTCACCTTGTTTATGCATACAATGAATAGAATGATTGGAACCCAGGACACATTACATTGTTTTTACATCCTAAACTAATAAGTTAAGTCAGGTCAAGTCATGTCAATTCCATGTATACATCACAGAATCACTGATGTAAATCCCTCTGTCTCGATTGGACTTAAAGGACAGAGAGAGAGAGAGAGAGAGAGAGAGAGAAAATAACAATTACACTGGTTAAATAATATAACATATCCAAGAGGCTGTCGCACATGGCACGGCAGTACACACAAGACACGCATGCTGCTTCCTAAAAGGTAGTCTCTTACAGACGAGACGGTTTAAGTTGCACAACCTGAAACCATGGCATCACATCAACAGTCAAAGTCATCCATTACCCTTGATATTCTGCTCTGTTATCTTATGTCTCTTACAAGCCGGGTTTTCAGCCTAGTTTCATATGTCCTTGGCTTTCCATCATAGCACTTGACACCTGTTTATATATGGCCTGACCTCTAACCTTGCACTGCCTGTTCTCAGAAACCTCCCAAGGTTAGAGGAAAGGTCACTTGTGTTATTGCATGAGTGGTGACAAATAGCTAAAAGGTTACAGCTGAGCTGTAAACGAGGACTGAATGTTAAAGACCACAGAGGGAATAACAGCTAATCGCTAATTGCTCATGTTAATGTGGACAGGCCTGCTGTTTGTGTCCATGTACCCACACATCCACACCTCCATGGATACAGTACAGTACAATAAAAATATGCATTTTTGTATTTCAAAACCATTTCAGACCTGTTCAGAAACAGGTATTGTTTTTCTGATTTCTCACTATACTCAAGCTTCTTTCATAATAAAGTGGCACCTCCATTAAAAGAAGCCCAAGGCTGCAAATACAACAGCTTTAGTGTTAACACTACAAACTGCAAGGCTGACCAGCTGACTTAGAGAAATGATGGAGAGCTAACTACGCTATTTAAATGCATCAGTTCTAGCCTTATACCTACAGACTGTATTTTACCAGGGCTGGGTGAAATTCTGAATATTAATGATGGACAACAGCAACGAAATGGCCAAAACTGCATAGCACCTATCACTCCCCGATGTAAGTCGAGTACAGACTTGAGTCGCGCATGCTCAGATTTAAACAATTTATGGCATAACGTGTCATACCCGATGAGAGTCGAGTCAGACTGGCTCTGGTCGAGTGCAGATGTGAGTTGCACATGCTCAGATTTAAACAGTTTATGGCATAAGATGTCATACTGACATTTGTGAAATCCATGAAATAATAAACTTTTCTCATTACAAACAATAGCAGAAGATAGAAATCATTTAAAAACGTTTTAGCTATCTAGGATTGTTTGATTGCTAATGTAAGCTCAAAACGCCATTCAACTGACAACCTGTGTTGTTTTTGTTGCTAACTTGTAGCCCGCAGTGAACAAACTTCGTTAAGTAGGTCCATCTTTACTGTATTGACATTACAGAAGTCTCTCCTCAGCATCTTGTACACTACTTGTTGTAAACTGACGCATGCGCAACTCAAATTTGCACTCGACTCACATCGGGTAGTGACACTGCCCATAGACTGTAAATATCAATGGACAACGCAACCGGTTCGGCGAGGTGCTGCAAATGTGGAAGTGCCTTAAACCTGCATTCTATCTGAATTCCAGCAGAGAGAGGACATACAAAAGACCTGCAGCATGTTCCTTTTGATCCTGCTGTTTGCAAGTGCAACTTGTGTGAGCGCAATTTACTCCCCTGGACCAGGTGGTTGTTGTGGGATAAGGTTTTTCCAACAGAGTCTTTATGTGGCCCTGGGGCTCTTGATTAGTCTGCTACTGTAGTAAATGTGGTTACACAACTGGGTATCTGTTTATGTGTGTGTAATGGAACATTTTGTCCATGAGTGCTTTGGGTCTTTCCACTTCTCTGTTTCTGTGTCCTTGAGTGCTCTTTTGTGGGAGATGCTGTTTGCATGCGTGTCTGTAAGTGAACTTGGTTGTTCCAATTACAGTTTGTTGTGTTGGTGCAGAGAGAAGTGCATAGCGGGGGGGGATTGAATTGTCTGCAGGGCAGGCAGATGGCAGCAGGGACCTCAGCTTCAGACCAACATTATACTTATCGAGCTGAATATTGATCCACACATCCAAATTGTGCAGAAGCCAAATGGCTGCGCCAGTCTTGCCAAGCAGACAGAAAAAACCCTGGATTCATTTTTACAGCACTTGACACAAACATGGAGAACATGAGATACACTGTAGTGTTCAATTGATGGGTCCCTTTTGTGAGGCAGCTGAAGTGTATCACACAATAAATTTATTTTAGACAGGTTCTTTTTCAAAGCAATAAATGGTGTAGCTTATACTTCCTCTGTGTGCTCAACTCCCAATCAGCTAAAACAGCAAACAGAGTCGGTTTGACTGAGTGACTGCATGTATGCCCACATTCTGCTTTACATTCAAACAGCATTTTCTTAAGCACAATTTACATAATGACTTACTCAAGCGCAGTCATGAACTGCACAACAATGAAAAACAAACTAAGTTTAACAAAAATGTAACATCAATAAAACATAAGGCCTTCAAAATGTTTGAAATAGTCTAATCCTCACACTTGTTGGAAGACAATAAATTCTTCCTTTGCATTTATTTTCTTGATTAAACATTAACCAATATAAAAAATGGAGAGAGGTCTTCGGAAATTTGGTTCAATTGGCCATGTTTTAATTGTTTCTTCTCATCAGATAGTATGGGCAATGTTTAATGCTGTCTGGAGACAGAGACATGTTATGGGGATATCCAAGAACACGCAAATAACGGACAAAGCTGATCAGTTATGTGAGGTAAATGTTAGAACTTATTGGGCAAAGGCCTTTCCATATCCCAATTAGCGCAATAGTTCTGTTTTTTTCTGTACCTTTTGCACAATTGAGAAAATTTTTAAAATTAAAATGTGCATTGAAATTCAAATAGAAACACTTGATCAGTGAGTAGGCAAGTTCTGGGTCAGGATCTCTAGTGTTTGGATCAAGCATTGGATTTAATGAAAATATAAAATGTGTTAATAAAGTGGGATCTTCTTTTTTCACATATGTAAGTTATTACATATTAAACATTTAATTTCATATGTCCTGCTGCTCACAAGTTGTAGCTACAGGTTGTGTACATTAATGGGGTTATCAAATGGTTAAATTGGGCCGAGACTGTTGGGTTTAGGAAAAGGTTGTGGGTGGGCTTACGGTTTATTCACATGGGGAATAACGGACGGTTAAGGACACACGCGGGACATGAACTCCGCTCTCCTGGCAAAAGTCCTGTGTTTGACCCATCCACCACCCCGAACAACCTTCCTACGTGGAATTTTCCCCTTACATACTACACGCTGTAAAGGAGAACTGACCAAGAGTGTGTTAAAGTTCAAATTAAAGGTTTCCTTTACTGTGACATAACAACGACAAAGGCACCTGACCAAATGTCCGTATTTTAAGCCTGTGCGTGTGTGTCTGTGTGTGTGTGTGTGTGTGTGTGTGTTGTAGCCTACTAGCAGCCTAGTATTAAAGGGAGAGAATGGGAGAAGGAAGTTTGTGTGAGGTGGACCTGGTCACCACAGACTTCATGTTGCACATTAAGTTTAGCACATTGTATGGGTTACTTCTTATATCATAACAAGGTAATACAAACTAATCATTAAGTGATGACTGATTAACAGTAATGTAAATGCTAACCTTGCAATTTTGCACATATCATATAAGAACAAAATTTAATTGTTTAGTTTTCAAAAAATCTTTCAGGGGAGGGGGGCATGTCCCCAGACCCCCCAAGGGAGAGCCCCCCCACATAACAAATCCCAATTTAACCCCTGAGGTTGTCACTAAAAGCTTTCTCTCATTCATCTGCCTTCTCAGCCAACAAAAGTTGTTAAAAGTTTTAGTAGATTTTAACCTTAGTTTGTAAGCAAAAACATAATTGAATGCTAATCTAAATAATTTAAACAGATACCAGTGCAGTATTTTAAAAAAGTTGGATTCAGTAACAAATTTGATACTGGATACAGATTGGACCACAACTCACAGTAGTCAAATCAATCAACCAATGTACAGAATGGGCTCATCTCTAATTCTGAAACTTCCTAACAAAGCTTTGTGAGAATGTCCTCACACTCAACACAACAACACTCAAACACTCTGCTCCGTCCCTCGTTATGATTTCCGTTTCCCTCTCGCTTTTCTTCTACCTCACATCTTAACAGAGGAAAAACTCTGACAGTAGCTGCATCATTAAAACATGCACAGCGATTTGATCCAGGTAAATCCCCTGACTTTGTGGGTGGAAAGCAACTGTAACACATAAAACACCAAAAAGACAGAACTGATTCTTTTATGCAGTCCTGAAGTGGTTACTTCTCTCTTAGGATGGTGAACCATGTGTGGCAATGAAAGGAGAAGAAAAGTATTTGCACCTGTGGTTCACATGCATATTTTCTCCAAACAGACTCTGGACTCTGAGGCATGGCACACTGAGAATAAGGAACCCAAGGACTAGGGTGGGGAATTATTTATTATGCCAAAGGACACCTGCTTCCAGAACAGGAGAGAGAGAGAGAGGATAACTCTCCCTCATCTTTTCCCTGTTGGTCAGACGCCATGAAGGGAAGAAGTGAGCCGAGCAGAGCGGCAGCAAGTATCACCCCAACTGAAGAAGAAAGAAAGATAGTGGGCGATGAGGAGGAGGAAACAAGAGGGATATGAGAGGGGTAGAGCGCATTGCAGCACCACGCAAATCCAGAGAATAAAGCGCCTTCAGGGAGAGCCTTCCTGCAGAAGTCTTACACAGACCTAAGCCTAAATTGTGTTTCCTTGCCTTTACGCAGCTGCATCAAAGCAAATTCAAACAGAGAGGGAATCTGATGTATTATGGCAAACATTATATGCCTAACTTTTTAGTTGCAGAAGCTGCGCAGCTCATATGGTTTTATACCCTCCACTATGTAAATTATGAGTAGAAAATTGGGTGAAATGCTCCCATTAGCCTAATGTATCATGTGCATTAAGCTAACATAGCTTTCAGCCTGCAGCACAGAAACACAGCTCTGATGCCTAATGTGTGATGGAAACTCTCCCCATATGGGCAAGTATGGACAATTTTAATACTTTACTTTAATAATCTCCCCAAAACTTTACACTCAAAAGTATGTGGACATTTGAATGTTACAACAATATGTGATAGTTGAATACCTTATTCCAAAACCATGACCAATAATCTGGTCTACATTTGTCTGGTTTCAGGCTTTCTACCAGATTTTAGAACCTGGCTGCAGAGATTTGCTCCCATTCAGTCATAGGAGCATTAGTGAGGTCCAACACTGATGTTGGCTGATAAGGCCTGGCTCACAGTGTTTCAGTTCATCCCAAAGGTGTTTGGTTTTGAGGTCAGGGCTGTGTGCAGGCCTGAATGTTTGTTTTGGGGCTTTGAAACATTAAAACAGGAAAGGGGAAAGGGAACTTAGGAGCCTTGGCCAAGCCATAAAAAACAGCAAAGTGTACCTTTGTATTACTTTTTGTTGCTGTTGTTGCTTTGAGCATTAAACACTTACATCCTGTAGTCTTGAAAGTTGCCTCTGACATATTTGTAGCTAGCGCCTTAGTGGAGGATGGCTATTGTGTTTTCACAGGAGTTTAAATAGCAGGGCGACCCAGACTAAAGGCAAAGAAATGTCAAAATATATCCTTAGAAACAAACCATTCAAACCAAACCCCCTGTCATAATTCACTGTGGAGAAACTATGTTTAGCATTTTCAAACACTTTCTCCGCAACATCACATTGTGGTGGCAGTAGCTCAGTCTGTAGGGAGTTGGGTTAGGATCTGGAGGGATGCTGGTCCAAGTCCCCATATGGACCAAAAAGTATGGAGTTTGATTGTTTTCTTGAAACAGAAATGATGTGGAGTGCAATAGTAGATAAGTGGATGATGCAACTGATGACTGATACTAGTCTGTGGTTATTTTGACACTTATTTGGCCATGACCTTGGTTTACTATTGGCTCCATTTTGGCATCCTGGATCAGAGGGTGCGAAGTGTGTTCTGCACCGACAGATCACAGGACTCCGGTGGGACAAGGGTAGGTGGACTTTATGTTTTAATCGTTAATGCTTGGTGCCTGAACATATTCAAAGTTGATAGACAATGTTTTGCTGATTTTATTGTTTTTTGTTACTATACTATATTATTACTATATTTTCTGCCCAGAGAATTTACTGATGTTTTAGTTGCTGCTGTTAACATTCCTCCTTTTGTTTCCTTTTGGGGGTTTTTGTGTAGCATAAAGGGATATCAAAATTGATTTTGTTGTGCAACAACTGTGTTGTACAATACAAATGAATTAAAGTGAATCCATTTTAAATGCTGTGAGTCCAAGCTGTTCAAAGGATCAGGCTAAAAAATGTTTAAGATCCACCTCCGAGCCTGCATGCCATTCATATTTTATACTTAAAAGGTTGATTTTAGGTATTCCTTTAACTCTTAAAGATCCCATGGCTTGAAAATTTCAGTTGATGAGGTTTTTTTTAACATTAATATGAGTTTCCCCCAGCCTGCCTATGATCCCCCAGTGGCTAGAAATGGTGATGGTGATGGTATCCTGCTCTGCCTTTGAGAAAATGAAAGCTCAGATGGGCCGATCTGTAATCTTGCCCCTTATGAGGTCATACGCCAAAGAGACATCATGGCTTTGAAACGAGCAAAGTGGCAGTCGGTCAAGGCCACACACCCCCAGCCTCCACCTTGCCTCCATCTTCCCTCCATCTTGCCCCCCCTCTCTTCTTCTCAAAATCTACAGACTCAGAAATGGCACATACTAAAGAAAGCGCACCATGTCATGGGACCTTTAATGTTTGGGGAGTAAAGTAGAAAACACACATTGACCAAAAACAAGAAAACCTCAACTAAGCCCTGCATACTAGAGTGCGGATCGGGCCGGATTTTTCTGTCCGAGCCCGGCCCGCGTCCGACAGAGCAGTAACCGAGCCCGACCCGAGCCCGACAGGCATTAAGATATTTCTGTCCGAGCCCGACCCAAGCCCGACAGTTAAAATCGCATTTGATTCTCATACTAATGACACATGTACGTTTGTTTGTGTGGAAAGCCGCTTTTATTAAGCATTGTAGGAAGGCATTCGGAAATGTCAACAGATGTTCGCATCAATGCACAGCTGACTTTCCTTCGTTTTCAATAGTTTTAAAATCTCCTGCGGCCAACTTCTTTTTAACATCTGCATGTAGCTTAATACGCACGTCTTTCGTTGTCACAGCACACAGGAAGACGGATGTTAGGGTAATATTTGACATTTATTTTAAGCTGTTTTAAATTCAAAATGTTCAATGCCTTATCGCGCTGATGTGACCGAGCCCGACCCGAACCCGAGCATCCTTTCTAAAAATCTGTCCGAACCCGGCCCGACCCGTCGGGTACCGTCGGGTCCCGTCGGGTCCCGTCGGGCTCGGGTCGGGTATCCATCCTCTACTGCATACACACACTAAACATGGCTAAAAAAACTTGATTGTCTCCTATCAGTCGAGCGCTCATTTCATTTTGGAGTCGACAGCTGGGTGAGTGAAGGATGGATGTGAAAAGAGAGTGGACTGATAGAAAAGGGCTGCAAGTGATTAATCTTCCTGAGCTGGTCTTGGCCAGGTGGACACAAAAGTGCAGGCCACGTCTTGTTTTAATCAATGGAAATTCCACCTGGAGCAAAGGCTGAAAGAGCCAAAAAAAAATCAAGAGAGCAGCTTAGTAAAAAGTAGACAATTTATAAGAGAGAGACATAAAGCATGGAATAAAAAGAGTGCCACAAGAGAGCACCAGAATGAGAGATGTCAGGTTTTTAAAAGAAGCCTTTGATATCGATAATATACAGTAAATAAGAGAGAATGAAAAACAGAGATAAATGTTGAAAGTGTGACAAGAAGAAGGGCAGAAGACATCAAGAATTAGACCATTTAACATGCGAGAGGCTGGGAACCAAGCTCCCAATCCATCTTTTAAAGTGCACGGGTGAAACCTCCATTCATCATAGTAGCGTGAGGATATAACTAAAGAAAAGAAAGTGGCAGATTACAATGACCCTGTCTTTTATGGAACTTCTTCTCCTGGGACTAGAGCAAAGACTTTCTGAAAGGCAGCAGGAAGATAGAGCGAGCGCTTGATTAAGTAATTCGGTGTTTACTGCCACGGGCTCATCCGTCATACGCGCCGTTTGCTTAACAACTCTTGAAATGGAAGTACTTAGCAATTAAGATGGAATTGCAGAACGGAGAGACAGGTTTAAATTATATCTGACGCGGTAAAGGAGGCTTTTCATTTGGTTTCAAAGAGAGCATAGCCTAAGGGGGGAATAAAAGGAAGTACTGAAGCATGTTACATTGTCTGAATGTGTATGTGTGCGGGTATCAATGTTCTCAATGTGCTTCCAACCGATTTCCAACTCACCCAGAAGAAATGTTTGAGCCAACACAACACAATTAGCCTACTTCTGACAACACCTTAAATAAACTTAAGGTAGCCTTCTGCAGAATCTGCACAAGTCAACACGAGGCACTTTGCCAGTGATACATAATTAATTCAGGTTTCATCAGCCAAATAAAGAAAGACCATTCCTTTGCACAACTCTACAACCTAATCAAAGTTTTGATTCAAGTTTCCCTCTTCTGTTAGCCTCTCAAAGCAGGTAATTAATAGCTGGTAATGTCTTTCATACATTTCCAGGATAAAAATACAAAGGTAATTGACAGGCATGATTACAAACTGCAGATTCATGGTAAATCTGTGCTTATTAATTATTACCAGGAAACTGCAAACTGAAATATAATTATTAAATAATGCTGGGGTAACTTTCTATACATTTTGGTGTAATTTTAGTCTGGCTATCACCAGACCAAGCCAAGCTCAATAGATTTGAGATTGAGCATTGGTCAGGGGAGTCTGCTCTGTATTTTCTCTGCACAAGACACGTGACCAACGGGCTTAGTTCAAATGACTCTGTAACCAATCAGACCAACGATCCAGGTGACAGGTAGGTTTGCTGCGCTTCGGTGCCCCTAAGTTGAATGTAAACAAGAAGCTCGCTTCTCTATCGTCATCATGTTAAACCCGCCAATAGTTTGCCGGGTAGATAAGCCAGTTTGTGATTGATTCCCGCAAAATTGTGCAGGTGCAAGTTTCCAGACCGAGCTGCAGGGCAAAATCAAATGGTTTACCCAGTCTAGGGTAGTTTCAAAGAAAATTCAAATCCTTTAAGTTACCATATTATTTGCAGACCTGTAAAATGAAGAGTTACCAAACTGACTTGACTTAACTTGATAAAGTGCCGTTAGTGAGAAGCTGGTAAGGAGAATATCTTTAAAATAATACATTACATAGAAGCCTTTGACTTAAGTACCATTCCATAAAGTAAATAAGCCACAAACAAACAAACAAAAGTGCGGAGGCAGGATGATGCGCTCTTAATCTTGATAGATGTATCACAATTAATGCACTGTTATGAATTCTTTATAGCAAAAACAGTAAGCCTGAAATGTGTTTGACTTAGTCAGCCGGAGAGCACATAATAAAGCAGCAATTTATAGAGAATGTGGTTATTTAAACATAAAAAAAACTCTAAAAGGTACACAAAAGCTTTGCAACCAAAGCATCCATCACAAAAGATGAGCTCCAAAGTGCATATTTTGCTTCAATCCACTCAGCAGTGCTTACAGATATGTCTGATTGGGTGGAAAGTAATGCTTTTTTTTGTCAGCCATAAAAACGGTCTTTTCGCCTTTGTCAGTTATCTTCAATTCTTTTCTCATAGCGTTAGGTTTACAGTATGCTTTGAAATCATCCACCTGTGGAGCACATGACTCTCTGGCACAAAAGAGAGAAAAAACTAATCCGAGAAATGACATTGGAAGAAGAGGAGGATGGCTTGAGGTGGCTTAGGTCTTTTAGTCTTCGTCACATTTCCGTGCCAGCCAGCTGTCTGGGGTGTCCCTGGAGGCCAGAGCCACCCCACTAGATCACAAGACGTGTCAGAAACACACACACACACACACACACACGTATACAGTAGCACAGAGAACTTGTGCTGTCCTCTGTCCTCAGTATCAAATGGCTGTTGTCAGCATTAGGCAGGGCCACTATGCTGGATCCAGGCCAGGTAATTTCAGAATATTTCATAGCAGCGAGGTCATTCTGCTGCATCAGAGAGTTTAGCAGCCGCCTTCAATACAAAGTCACCATTAAGGTTTTCAATGCTGATCTAAAGCAACACTGCTTACAAATGATGGAATGTTATGTGCTTACTGATTTATTGTTTCTCCAAAATGCAGTTGAGGAAGATGTTTTTTCATGTCGGCTTCCGTACTGTACTAGCCTACATAAAATGTAATCTCTACAATACTGGACCTTATAGCACCATAGCTTGTCGTGTGTTATTGCTTACATAAACAAGCTTGAAGACCAAGTGTTATGGAAAATCCAAATGGACTTAACAAAGTGATATGATGAGCATGACTTGATTACATGTACTGGCAATAGTTCATATAATCACTTACTAAACACCAATTTAACATATACAGTATTGCTGTGTCAAATAGCAGACTCCAAGACACAAAACATATGACATATGACAAACATATGCTAACTCATACACCCACCCTCCCACCCACCCAACCACCCACAAACACACACACACACACACACACACACACACACACACACACACACACCAAAACATGGCTCAATAAATATGAGGACAGTTCACAGTCAGTCATCAGAGCCTTTCTGACTAATGCTGGCAATGATTTTCATGGTGCCACAATCAAGACAATTAAGATCACAATTAGATCATTTATATTCTAAAAACATGACACTACAATTATGAAATGACAAAGACAAAACAGAACAAACAAAGCAATCAACCCACTTAATAATTGCGTATCTCCTTTTTTCAAAGGGCTCTGATGTGCATTTAATTTGTAGCTCTATACTTTACACAATTACACATTTTGCTCCTGAAACCTATTCTACGTGGACGTGTTTTAGACAGTTCGGTTTTTTTTGTAATCAAATTTTTATTTTTATATTCAGAAAAAAAGTGTAAACATAACATTCACGAACAGCTACAAACAACACACTGGGACATAGGAATGCGTCCCTGGGCACAAAATCACAGAGAGGAAAAACGGGAGGGAGGGAGACAAAACAACAAATGCAGAAACAGACACACACACAGACAGACACAACACAAGGGACCAGTCACACACATAAACAAAAGAAAAGGCTACAGCATTGCCGTCAAGGACTCAGCAATGCTGTGCCAAGTCTCCAAAGTCTTCCCCTGGGCTATGGTTTTCTTCCTTTGATAGCTAATAGATTGTTACGACAGTACTACACACCACACATGGCTGTATGTGTTCATAGAACAAGCAAGTTGCTGTGTAAACAAAATACTCAAATATAGTAGCTGTTATATTGTGTTGCCAACACATACAGAGCAGAGTAAGCTTATTGAAATTACATGACAAAACAAAAAGTTCAAAATTCAATCTCTTTCAAATCTTACTGCCAGGATTCCACATGCATTACCAGTCGAAAATTATGAATTTTATTTGGAGTGTTTGATTAAAGTAATCCAAGGCACACAACCCATGAAACACCATAGAAATGAAGACTCACCAGGAGCTCCCTGCAAACATTAATTTCTGGCAGAAATATTCAGCCTCTGGAAATCACCCATTTAGATCGCCTGCAGATTACCTTTTTGATATAGAAACAAACCACTTCACTGAAGAAACAGAGAAAAAGATAAGGACAGAAAGAGGACACATGCTGTTAAACACCACAAATTGGCTGTCCCTATCCAACTGCCCAGTGTTTTATGTCTTGTTTATCCCTCTCCCTGCAGAGCACAAGCGTCCCTTTGTCATTTATGCCGCCCTTAATGAATCGGAGCACATCTTCAGCAAAGTCAAAGACGTGTGGGCATAGCCCGCCATCACAGCTGTTTGTAAATGGCCAAGGGTGTCTGGGCATCATGCCAGCGGGGGCATGCAATCGAAGCAGCAAGGAGTATTTGAGGGTGGCTGGGGCGAGTTATTGTTGGACACACAGGACAGTCAGAAGAGTTTGTGAGCACAGAGCTGAAGCTAAGAGAAGTGGCTATGAGTTCCTATGTAGATTGGTTGCAATTCTGATCTGGAGCTGTTTTCCATGGTTAGAGCTAATTCCCTTAGTTCGAAATAGAGATATTGTATAATATGATTCCAAATTTGTGGCAACAGATTAATGAACCCCCTCTTCTGTTTTAACATGACAATGCTCCTGTGCACCACGGCCTAAAAAGAAATGGCTTTCCCATTTTGGTGTGGAAGAAGTTGACTGGTGTGCAGAGCCCTGACTTTAACCCCATGACACCTGGAATGCTGACTGCAAGCCAGACCTTATCACCTGACATCAGTAATGGACCTCACTCCTGCTTTAGCGGCTGGATGGGAGCAAATCCCTGCAGTAAGGTTCCAAGATAAAATTCCTCCAGAAGTATGGATGCTATAACATCAGCAGATTAATGCCAATGGTTTTGCGGATAAGATGTTCAAAAATCACATATGGGTGTAATATTTGGGTGTCCACATACTTTGCTTGACCATCTCATGTGTATTTTTTAAAACATTAAAACACTGATGTTTTCTTCAAGTGTATGATTTTGAGTATTGTCAAAGCTAAACAAAACAATGTCAACAATAAATGAAGAAAGACAAATTAAGTAAATACAACATTTGTGATATTTTCATGCAACTGCAGCTTTGCTACTTTCTGATCAATATAACACAAGAGAGCACAGGTCAGGCAAGGTCCCGTCCGCACATAAATGGAGACATCTGCATGTAATGACAGCTTTTGAGTTGTGCCAGCATGCTGTCTCACTTCCAAACCTTCAGTCAAGAATTTCAGCCTTCCAAATCCTCAGTACAAATGTGAAAGTTGCTGAGCAGTGTTTGAGAGAGCTGTGAGAAAAGTATTCCTCTCCTGTTGTCTTCTCACTCTTCCCCTAGGGCATCATAATTCGCTGGAGCCAAAATGAGAAGCAAAACCAAGAGTGCTGCAGCAAATGAGAGTGCAGCATGTGTCTAAATAACCCACATAACTGCCTGTTTGACCCTGTGGTAATTAGTAGTGCTATTGTAATGTTGTGACATAAGTATTCAGCTACCTAGCTTCATCAAACAGCCTTACATCCGGCTGTCGTGTCACTAAATGAGGTAAATAAAGCCTTGTGGTTTCTGAATCCATTTAAGATATCCATGTTGACCTAATATAAACCAACCACTCTTTTTTTTTTTTAATACCTTCCAGCTTTTTAGCCTCTTTTAGATCATTGTTTTGGTTTTGATGCCCATACTATATAGTTTCATGGTCTAGAGCCAAATATTTTTCTCAGGAGTTAGTGGTGACCAAATAAGAGCTAAAAGTAGAGTGAATATTTGGTTGAAAATGTTGCTTTGGGTCAGCTGGATTGGTAAACAAACAGCTATTTGCTAATACATTCCCTGTATCTTTAATTAGGTGAGTCTCACTTTGCCAGACCTTCCGTCAACACCCCACTGCGGAGGAGGGTCTTGCTAGTCCACACAGCATTCCATGATAGGAGAAAAAGTGCTTTAGTGTATTGGTATTTTTTAAACCAATCACAATCATGAGTTTTCAGATTCAGATTGGACAGATAGTCTAGCTAGCTGTCTGGATTTACCCTGCAGAGATCTGAGGAGCAGTTAACCATAGTCCTCAGAAATCCACCAGAGTTGAAAATGCCAACACAAAGGAAGCCCAAAGAAACAGATAACCGGCCTAAATGAGTAAAATCCAGACAAATTTTCGTCGGCAATGGAGCAATCCCGTCGAGGACATAGACTAGGCGGGTATATATAAGGTGTAATCTTATTATGACGTTCTTTGGCTCTCAAGTGTTCAAATAGAAATGCAAATTAATGCAATTTTTAATAAAACAAAATATACCGTATTTAAAATGTTCCCATAGCACTGCCCTCTGTGGTTGGGGTCAGGCTTTAGGTAACAGTAAGATATGGTTAGCTGTGGCAGAGATGCAGCAGATATGGTATTAAGCATTAGATGAGTCTCTTTTCATCTTTGAGAACTGCTCATGTTGAAGGACAATGTTGATGTTCTATTTAGTTTTTATATATTTTTCTATCATTTACCTTCTGAGTGATTAATCTTTCAGTTAATTAACATAAAACACATCTTTACTTATCTTATCTCCTGACTGGCTTTCCCAACACCTAGTTTCTGAGATGACACCTGAGCCTTCTCCATTCACTGAAGGAAGATGTGATTGACGATTTCAAAAAGAAAATTGTCATTTTGATGACACTGTAGGTTCAGGGTGAGTATTGGGACCTCAGCTTTAGTTTTAAAAAGGGTTTGACTAAAGCCGCTTTTGTGGTGGGTGATGAATGGGGCTGCTAGCCAACACTAGCAAAAGCAATCTGCTGTGAGCGGGGGCAGACATTTACTCTGCCATCAAACATACAGCAGCTGATTTAAACATTACTGCAAATGCTCCAATTCCTTCCTACGGAAGCTACCTGTGGTTCTTCAGCATTTTGTGTACAGGAATATGAAAAGAGGCCTTCACACTTATTCCATTGAGGACAGGGGAAGAAGCTAGACAGGTGTGTGGGGAAAAAAATAACAAGGTAATGTTACCTTCTGTAGTTGAATGAATACACAAAGCACTGTGTGTATGCCTGGAGCTCATTCATCATGTCTTTACTAAGTCTTACACCAGAATCTCATAGTTTGTGGGCTTTGAGCTCCTTTGGGCTGCTTATCAACATAAGACGGGAGGGGCAGAAGGTCAAGTCACAGAGAGCAAAGAGTGTTTGAAGGTGGTGGGCAGGAGCACCAGGTGAAGGGTAAGAGGCTTTTTCCCCTCTGAGGATGAGCTGCAGTACATGTACTCACACACACTATGCACTATAGCAGTCCAACAGAGGCTCCTTTCAGCTGCAGTGTTATGGGGGAGCAGTGGAGGGAAAGTGCACTGAAGTGCGAAGACCCAGGCAATGACCAAGATCCCCAAAACCAGCTATAATGGACCTTGAGATAGACGTGGGGAACATGAAAGAGGAACAGTTATTGTGGCAATGCTTTGAGGTTGCTTTTTTATACAAAAGTGTATCCAACATGAAGGGAGAATAAGGTATGTACATGTGTGTATGGTTGTATGTGCAAGTAGCAGACTATCCAAGAAGCAGACTATCCAAATGCAATAGGTGATGCCTGCATGGTGCATACTGTAATTTTCCCATCACCCATAACCTTGCTGGCCAAATATCTAGACACTGTGTGTCTTTGTTGGGGGAGTAGGGGTTGGACAGTGGAACGAGGAAGCATGGTTGGCTGCTTATCTCTATCATGCAGACGTTTGTCCTCTGGTCTTCCATCACTTCACTTCCTTGTTAACAGGCTGCAGGGAAACCGGGGGAACACGTGACTCTCAACAGTTAACAACTAGCCGCTCTCCCCACGCCACCTGAAAGCCACCTCGGCTTCTTTGATGTCTCGGAATACGAGGTGAGCGGTAGATGGGGATGCTGAGACAAATGTGCTTCCATTAATCAACTAGATAGCAAGGATTGATTTTAGGAGACACACAGGTGAATCTCATTTCCTTCTTGGCTTAATCCAACATTTCAATTTACTCCAGCTTTCATCCGCCAAGTCAGAAAGTAATAGATTTTGTGTAATAAATAATTCAAATGATTGTGATTAAAGTCCTTTGCTTTCTCGTGCTAGTGAGACGCTGTGTTGGTTGGGGGAAGATATGCTTAACACTGATGGTGACGACCGGGCCCTGAGAGTCGACTGTCTCGGTTTCTGCCAGGACATTAATCACTGTCACACTCCTCTCTTTCTCTGACAGCCTAAGTCTGAAACAGACCCTCCTGCCCCTGCCGAGAGCCACTTCTATCGTCATAGTTACCAAAACCAACCAAACTCAGCGGTGCTCTAGAGGTAGTGGGGCTCAAAAATGTGATTGAACATTTGAAGCTTGAGGGGGGCAGAACTTACATGCTTCAAACTTTTTATTCCACTATGTTGACTTAAACAACCCAGTCTCTCATAATAACGTATCCTGACTACGTTGATCCAAAGTGAGCTGTAGGCTCCTTTCTGGAGTTGAGGCATGCAAGAGGATGGTGCTGCAAGAGTAGCTTTAATCAAGAGCTCATTAGTTAACTGGTGCTGAACATGGAGAACATATACGACCACACGTCTATAAAATGAGTCTAACAGCAAACACTCAGTGCAGACCCTTCAGGATAAGACCTTTGTCCGCATTTGATGTTTGAGAGCTGCAGTGCACCATAAAAAGGTTGCTCTGTCTGTCCCCAGGGACAAGTCTGAGAAATGGGTAAAACAAATGTTTAAGTCAAGACAGTTTTGTAGAAAAAGGTACCATGACTACGTTGGTACAAAGAGCAATAACGTAGAGGGGTTACAACAATGGCCCTTGAATTGTATGACTGTTTTTTTCTGCTTATTTGTTTCCTATTGTTTTGCGTCCACATCACGTGACTTTCAAGATTCCGGCCATGAACACAAAAAACATGGCAGATTTTCTTTCATTTTGCTATTGCCTAGAACAGATGTGGCCCCAGATTCCACGTAGGACTCCCTTGCGATTTTGCTTCATCTGACGGATCAAACCCTCACCCACTACATGCATTGCGTCTGAGGTTGATTTGCTGATCAACACATTATTCAGTGGCAGCAGGAGAAACTAATGTTGACAAAGTGACGAGTTGTGTAATCTTCCTATCATGAAAAAGGTAGTTTTTAAGTCTCAGGTTATATAGGCTGTTTTACATTTTACACAAACCCTTGTTTACTCCAACTAACATGCTGGATGAAGTTTCGGTTGATAGAAACAACACCCTCACTGTTGAGTTTTTTGGTTTCATTTACTCTAATAACTAATTCTGCGTTTTAGATTGAATGTTACCAATCGTTCCTCCCTGCTGTGACTGCTCCACCGCGCAAACAAGCTTCTTCCAAGGGAAAGCCAGTTATTTTAATTGGAATGAATGCCAAACCTTGCCAGTCACCATAAGTGATCTGGTTGAAAATGGTTACTGGCCAGCCACTGTTCATTTTGAGACCTTGTACATGGTGGACTTGTTCACCACATATGAGGATCTAAAAATCACTGCCCCAGGGATGTCAAGACAAGCTTTTGTCCGCATGCTCAAGGGTCGAGTAACTATAATCAAGAGCTCATTTGTTTTTGGTACAGCACTGGTGCTGAACATGGAAAACATACAGTATACGACCACACGTCTATAAAATGAGTCTATCGGCAAACACTCTTCAATATAAGAGCTTTGTTCGCATTTGATGTTTGAGAGCTGCAGTGCACCATAAAATGGTTGCTCTGTCTGTCCCCAGGGACAAGTCTGAGAAATGGGTCAAACTAATGTTTAAGTCAACACAGTCTCGTAGAAAAAGGTACCATAACTACATTAGTCCAAAGAGCAATAACGTAGAGGGGTTACAACAATGGCCCTTGAATTGTATTACTGTTAAATTGTTTCTGCCTATTCGTTTACTATTGTTTTGCATCCACTCCATTATGTGACAAGCTTTTGTCAGCATGCTCGAGGGTCGAACAAAACTCTTCGGGCGAGAGTCATTTAAGTTATCTTGTTTGGATCACCTTTTAAATAACCAATTCATTCTTAGGACTTGTTCTTACAATCCCCTTACAAGCCTTGGAGGTTGCCATCAATGACTACAATGCTACTGTGGTGGAAGTTGAAAACTGCCTTCTCCCAATGAACTCCTGGCTGTGGACAAACTCCTGGCCATGGGAATGTAAGTACTTCCTCTGAAATGCACTAAATACAAATTGTTTGTTGCACACATCTTGATGGACATATGGAATCTGGGGTTCTATCTCATCCTGTCAGGGTTTATTTCTGTATAGTAGTAGTACAGCATGCAAAATATCTTCTGTCCCATTATTTTTATAGGAGGTTGTAAAATAACACCTTGATGGAATGTGTTGCAGGTCATGGTGATATGGAGCGTAATTTTGTTTTGACAAGGTGATGCTGCTGGCTAGACTGAAAGAAGAAGAAGTTATTGTAGTTTGCAAAGTCAAGCAGTACATGGAATCGGCCAGAATCTTGAAAGTCACATGACGTGGACGCAAAACAATAGAAAACGAACAGGCAGAAAAAATGTAACAGTCATACAATTCAAGGGCCATTGTTGTAACCCCTCTACGTTATTGCACTTTGGACCAACGTAGTCTCAAACATCAAATGCGGACAAAGGTCTTATACTGAAGGGTCTGCACTGAGTGTTTGCTGTAAGACTCATTTTATAGACGTGTGGTCGTATATGTTCTCCATGTTCAGCACCAGTTAACTAATGAGCTCTTGATTAAAGCTACTCTTGCAGCACCATCCCCTTGCATGCCTCAACTCCAGAAAGGAGCCTACAGCTCACATGCAACATGAATCACAAATCGGCACGTTTTGGTGGAGAAAAACTCCAGTCTGTCTATTGGCTTAAGACCAAGACATTTTTGGCAAGAGCCAAACAAAAAGGTCAAAAGATGGAATAGAATAATTTTTCCTGAATGTCTGGCAGGTTAAGCTGGAGTAGAGCTAGGTGCTCATTGCTACCCTGGTCAAATAGGAAAAGCTATCAAATGCAGACACTGCATAATAGCGTGGTCTGATTCTCTGTGAGAATTTTGAGATGTTTTGGCATCTGAGATGTGAAAGGCCTATAGCTGCCACACAACAGAATATGTAGTTTCTGTTATTGCTTCCCTTTGTTACTCATTTCTCAATTCAGAACCACGCTGTGTCTTGTACACACTCTGAACGCTGTTTTCCCCGAGAAAGAGACTGGAGGCCTTGAAAGCAGATTGCTGGTGATTAGTTTAGATTTGGAAAAATGTAGAACACAGTGTGAATGCCATTTGAAAGATGATATTATCAGGTCAGCATGATAGCATGTTTCATGAAATGTATTCAAAAAGTGAACATGAGATGACAAAATGTTTTTCAGATTCCAGTCTGGTAGCTGAGGAGATGTAATTGTCCAACATGCAGGCTTTGTGTCTTAGGGTCAGGGCCAGTAATAACACATGCAGTATGAAACATTTCGATTTTAACAAGGGGAGATGAAATTGTCAAAGAGGAAGGAAAGTAATAAGAAAAAGTAAATTAAAGCGGAATGATAAAGCAACCACCAGCAGTGTCTGTATATCTGTGTACTGCAGTGTATTTAATTTCTTCCAGCTGCAACACATGTCACTGGCCCCATCCATGTTGTGTTCCTTGTAGTTTAAATGCTACTGGTGATGAATTATCTGCTCTGTTGTTTATTGGGGAGTGATGACCAGTGCCGCAGACCTACGCGACACATTTTGCATCATTAGGCGGATGGTGGCAGACCTCCGCTGCTCTGCTCTATGGGAGGCTCTGTGCACTGGCACCACAAAGGGCAGTCAAACCATTCATCCAAACACATTGCCAACACTGCCATGACACAGAGCTGAAATTAAATCAAAAGTATCTCCTTAACTTCTAAAACATTATTAAACAATTCAGAGTTGAGCTTACATTGGGAAGAAAATCCCAATGTATTTTCTTAAAAATTACTGTTACATTCATCATTATCATTATCAGTTTTAGGTTTTTTTTTAGGTTTTTTCTCTCCCCAGTCACCCTCTACTATCCAGTCAATTTAGTTATAGCAGTGTATTTCCAGCCAACATCTCATAACTTCTCTCATCATATTTAGTGCTGCAAAATCCTTAGGCTCATTCTGAAAATAAAAGCCTGACATGTGGTTGTCCAATTACACGTGGCCTACGGGGATGGTGGGTTGTGGGGAACGGTAAAAGCGGAGACCAGCTGCCTGCTATTGCTAACTGCTGATTTCCCAGCCATTACTGCAAATATGGAAAACCAACGCAGACACACATATGCACACATGGACACAAACGCATGGATATGCAAACTAATAAACAGGCACATTCACAAACACCAGACTGCTGACCAGCAGAGATGCATGTGCTGTGCTCTCTAATGAGCCAGTTATACGACCTATCAGAAGCAGTTCATCAAATTCTGCTACGGGAAACAAACCAATGCTAATAAAACTTTAGGTAAACACATCAGGGACTCTGATCCCCACTGTTATTGTTCATATGATAAACTGAATCATGCCAGCCTCTAATGCGAAATAATCCCAAACACAATAGAAAAAGTGGTAAGACATATTATGAAGTCAGTATTTTTCCTTGCAGTGTGTAAATACAAAGCAAGATAAATACCACAGGAGTTTTCAATGTGTCCTAATCCATGCCTTGTTTGGAGGGCTTACTGCAAACCTATTACTTCACAGAGTACAGACTCAAAACAGGAGCTCTCGTCCTGTAACTCTATTTGGAAGAGATAAAACCATTTTAGAAGGTACGGCAGGGTAAAATGAGCCTTATTCCATTAGGAAGGTTCCTTAAAGCAGAGCACAATGGGGCTTTTTAAAGTAAAATCAGAAACCGAGAGATCCTTGAGAGGAATACTGAGGATATAAAACAAAAGTAATAGTTTTGATGAAGGTGCACTTTATACAGTGGTTTCCATGGAACGCTATCACATGCATTCCATACAGTGTATATGACAGAGATATGCCATGCAACAGTAATGTTTAGAAATACTAGTATTATGTCAGCACAGGACTTCTGTCACGCTAAACATGACTTGTTTGATTTTGTGCTGTCAAACATTTTATTGGTGGCAGGTTTGAGAGAATGTACACAGTTTTCACTTAATATATTGTACCAATTTAATATAATAGCAAGAGGTATTGAACTGAATTTCAATATCATAGTTTGATGCTGGAAAGCACATTAAACTAGTTCACTATATTACAAAGTCCAGCCCACAGAGCCAGTGGTTAAGAGTGGTATTAAAGCAGTGGAGCAGGGACAATGTTTCCACCATCCCCACAATGGGCTCAACTCCCATCTTCAAACCCACCGGGTCACATCAAGCCTTGAATAAGCTCCCTTCCTAAAGCTTCTAGGGGTCTCAAACATGCGTCCAGAGCATCAATGGGAATAGTGTTCCTCCCCCCACAATGGCCAAATCAACTGTGGGAGCACATTCTCCTCCTCTTGCATCCCTTTTATTCTCGCCCTGTTCAGACCTTGCTGGGGTTGAACAGAGGAGGGACGGGAGAGAAAAGGCACATGCCTTCACGTCTGCTTCGCACGCAAACAAAGGGAAAAATCAAATTGCTCAGACATGCACGCATGCGCACATGCATGTATGAGCGCATGCTTGCACACAACCCACACTCACACACACCTCTTATACTACCAAGAGGGATAACAATGAGAATGTGTGAGCAGAAGGAAAATACTGAATAGTTTGGCACTTTGAGGAAAACACCTTCAGTCCTTTAAATGACCAAAAGGAGAAATTAGACATAATAATGTACTCATGATGATTTTCAGCAGTCAGTGCAAGTTTGAGCATTATGTGCAATGACAGGACACCCTTTTTATCTCTATGCACCCTGTTTGTAAAGGTAGGCCTATCGTAATAGCAACACAGGAAAAGGGAGGGCAAACAGTGATGATAACGTTTCAGTTACAAATTAAGACTGTTGGGTCGCAACAAGCATTAATTAGCAAGGTTGCTGACAGAGTGCAGAGACGCTGCAGCCGTATCGGATTTCGCAGACGACTGGGTTGTGCTTTGAGGCAGAGAGAGGCCAGGTTACAAACAGACACTGCAAGCAAAGGCCATGGCAAGTGCACTCTGCATTCAGAAACAATGAGATCCTGGGAGGCTGGGGGGACCCAGACAGAGATCGTGGATTATTCATTTCCACTCACTGGCTGAGACTGCATCACGCAGACAGCTGGCCTTCCTCTGCTAACGGCTCAAACTGTCTGGTTATCACAAGCACACATTTTCACAAACCTAACCCCTCATGAACAAAAGACTGAACTAAGGTCGATGGCAGATTCTCATCAGGGTGTTGTTGGACTGAAGCAAAGTATCTGTCAGGCTACAGTTTGTTGCCGACAACAAAACTGGCCACAGAATACTCACATCAACCTAAACAAAAATCAATCCCAAGCACAAATTTGCATATTTCTGCAGAAGTTGTAGAATAGCTGAGGAATGCTTTAATTTCCAACTAGAAATATGCACTCAGTAGAGTGTAGATCTCAGCCAGGTGAAGAGTTGAACCTCATTCAATGGTCCTTCCTTCACTCAAGATAGCGGCGAAAATAACAAAAACTGGAATTTATTCATCTCGTATCATTTAGAGGATCATAACATCTGCCGATACTCTGGTTCAGATTTTTCAATGGGGGTCAGTATTTGGGCCACAACAAAGGCCAAAATGTGTCCCGCAACAGACTAGGCTTGTTTTAAGCCTTGCTGATATCCGGAAATGCATTTTGCCAGGTAATTTGCTGTTGATTACTTGTGGGCCCTATACCGGCCTGTTAAGAGGATTGAGGAGTCAGCTGTTAATGACGGTATGAAACAAAGCAATCCATAAAATATTTTTTTAAATCCCTGTAACCATGAAAGCAAACAGTCATAAATATGCACAAAAAAATATGAGATGGATGAGTTCAGTAGAATGTGAGATCAAATGTGGACACACACACACACACACACACACACACACACACATGACCGAATGCATAATTTTCTCCAGGCTTATGCCAGAGATAATAAATTGAGGTGTACTGAGACGCAGGACCCCAATCAGGCTTCGGAGACTGTGTGAATGTAAAATGGCAACATTTATGTCAGCACTATGGGACAGCATAATCACAATCAGGTGACAAGGCAGCAGAGCTTTGTATTCTGGGTATAAAGAGACCACAGTGAATATTGAGGACAGGGCTGCCACAAATCACAGTGGCACAAACTGTGATTTCAAATCTACCATTATATTTACAAAACAGATCAACAGACACTCAATGTGGCTGCAGTCTTCAGAATATATAGACACTTGAAACATCTTAACAAAATGCAATATGTTTTCTGCTCTCTCTGCATGCAGACAGCTTTGTTTTTCCTCAGTGTGCCCTGACCTAATTACCATGTGAATCCTGCTCAAGAAGGACACTTTAAAAGGCTAAAATCTCCCCCCTTCCCTTTCACATACCAGGCTCAGGGAATGTGTAAAAAGGTAGCAAAATCAAGATCAACAGTCAGAAGAGCATGTCTCAGCTAGCCATACACTGCCTCACAGCTGTTGTAAGAGTATCCGTTCTGGGTTTTTAAGGCGTGGAAATGCATTTTTGTTGTGAATACATGAGGTGTTACAGCGCATAAATGAACTGAAGTCTGGTTCCCTATGAGCAGCGACAGATGTCCTGGAGTGCTTGTTTGACGTGCATGAAAAGCCAAATAGCATGACACAGAATGACAGGCTAACAGCAGAAATATTGTGCTGTAGATGTCCTCCTTGGTTTGGGTTTGTGAAAAGCTGCACCTTGAAATGACAAAACAGTCTCAACTCTGGGATACTAATGTTCTAGTTGTATAGACCTAAAGATATGTGAAGAGCGTTACCTCAGACCAGAGATGGGAAGTAACGAAGTAGTGTACTTAAGTAGATTTTTCAGATATTTTTACTTTATTATTTATTTTTTGTCAACTTTTTACTTTTACTCCTGACATTTTAACACAAATATCTGTACTTTCTACTCCTTACATTTTACAAATTTGGCTCGTTTTGTATAAAAGCTTGTCTATCAAGTGTGATTGTGAGTGCATGTCAGAGAATAGCGCGGACACGCGCCTCACAGCGTGAGCGGGCGCGCACGCCACACAGAGAAAAAAGTGAGAGAAAAGAAAAAGAGACTAGCTGTCAGGAGAATAATCAGTTGAGATTGTGTGTGTGCGCTTCTTTGAAAACTGTAAGTGGTATAACTGATGTTGTCAGTTCATTTAAGTCTGTTGTTGCATTGGTCTGTAGTTCTGGCAAATTTAAGTTAAGTTAATAAGTTAGCAAGCTAGTAATTTTATTGTTTGTGTTCTTCACCTGTTACCTAGGTTACACCTGGCTGTTGATTGAATATAATGGCAATTGTTGAACGCCCATGCTCATGTTTGTATTCTAGGTGCATTATTTACATGCTACAGTTGCGTTGCATTAATATAATGTAATTAATAGTGGGTTTATTGTTATTATTTACTAGCATATATATGATTCCTATGCATTGTGTATGGTAGATTTTACAATGTTGTTTATTTTATTACCACACACAAACACACAGCCATAGCAGAGCCACATCCATGCCCATGTTTGTACTGTTGCTTGATTGTAATGAAGCATCAACAGAGAGAAGTTGTCTCCGTCCGTGTTTTAACACACCTGGGGCCAAGTTGGAATAAGATAAGATTCAACTTTATTGTCATTACACATGTACAGGTACAATGTAACAAAATACAGTTTTAGAAACTGTTTCTCTGAGCCACAGCTATTTAAAGCACCGCCACAATGCCAATGCACAGGGCACTTCCACATGGGGCTGCAAGGCCAGGGATTGAACCACCAACCTTCCGAATGGCAGGCAACCACTCTACCACTGAGCCACAACTACCCATTTAAATAAATTTCCAAGCTTTTATTTTGTTACTTTTACTTGAGTAAAGAAGTTAAATCAGTACTTCTACTTTTACCAGAGTATTTAACACAAGTATCTGTACTTCTACTTGAGTACGGGAAGTGAATACTTTTGCCATCTCTGTCTCAGACCAGACTAAATCATATGTTATCTTTATCCGTTATCTGTTATCTCTTCAGACACACACACACACACACACACACACACACAACACCAACACTCACACATAATGGAGTTCAGGCCATACTGAACATGGTGTTTTCTTTTTTCTTAGAGAGGTAATATCAGATGGAGGAGAGGAGAGATCAAGTTCTCCAGACATTAAACTTTCATATCCGTTTGTCCCCTCTCAAATGATGCCCGACAACAGGAATAATCCACGTGGCAAAGTTTAAATATGCCTCATTAAAATTTTGATGAAGAAGCTGCCGGCTCATCAAGTACTCCACATCTACCATATTAGTTAATGAAAATGAATTATTTATGTCGACATCAGATGCCACGAAGATACAGACTTCTACGTATAATCCAAAACACTTTCACTGTAACTAGATTAGACATTAAGTAGAAACGGAGCAACAGAAAGCAGGGGACAGTGAACAGAGAGGTTTAAGAGGAGTTGGGGTGGGGATGGGGGGGGGGATTGTCATTCCAGTTTTGTGTTTTGGAGTTTTAGATCTCTTTTGCTCTGCTGGTCTGGTTCCTCCCACCAGGGCCTGTCAAGAGCCCTCATAAGTTCATCAAAGATGAAAACCTGTTTTCCATTTGAAAGGACTGACCCAGGATACTAAAACAGTTCTTCAAATAATAACGGCATTAATCATCCATTAGACAAGCGTGGGCCTGATAAAACATGTAGGAATATATGAATATCAATCAAAGAGGGATAAGATATGGGACTTTCACACGTGTAGATGAGCATAATAAAGAGCAATGCCAACTGCTGTTTTGAATTCCAGACAGGGAGAATTAGGATGTTTATGAAAACAGGACAGAATAAAACAAGATGATGTGCTATGGTGGTGTGCAATTATTAGACTACTGGAGGAATAATACGGTGGCAAAGTAACATGAATATTTGATTCATTGGTTTACTAATTATAGTTATCAAAGGATTTTGGGACTGCAATATAAACATTTTCTGCACGTGTCATGTTTAAACAAGAAGCAAAGTGGTTTAAAAAAAAAAAAGAAAGAAAAGAAGCTGAACTGCAAAACAAACTAATTATGTCATCTGACACATTTCTCACAACTCAAACCAGCCATGCTCAGTTCCATTTGAGAGTCATTTGAGTGTCGAAGACTCTGAATCACTGAGGCTTTATAAAATGAAAACAAGCAAATCTCTAAAAAAGCTTGTAAAAGCCCCAGTGGTGGTGGTTACCGGTGGTGCAAATAGCTTTAAGGTGAATAAAGTGTTTTGATTAATTTAGTCGAGTGAACGTGATATCTGTAAGCCTTGAAAATGGTTAGCTATGGACTAAATGTCTCTGAGAGCTGTTCCCAGTAAACCGCCTGCAGATAAAAGCCTGTTCAAAAGTGCTTGACATTTATCACCTGAAGTAAAAAAAAACATCCATTAAAGCAATGTCCTTTTTATGTCTTCATTTGTCCAAACTTGAATGGGTGTTGCACCTTTGCTCCAGCATACAGACAAGCTGGTCTGCTGAACTCTGTGTTCACTTGGAGAGCAGAGCAGATAGTCTAGCTCAGGGTACGCTAACGTTTAGAGACAGAGCAGATTAATATTGTAATAGGTGCATATTAAACTGGGCCTACAATAGAGTGTAGGGCAACCTAAAGCCTTTATACACAGCTTTTTAGTGCATATAATAGAATACTAAGCTGTTAAAATAATAGTCAGCATGATTTTACAAACCATCTTTTAATGTTAAACACACATGTGGCCCAGTGAATCCCTACTGTATCTGTGGATGGTTATATTAGTTACTACCTGGGTAAACATCTTCATCAATGGGGATTTATATTTGCTAATAATATATTGGATTCATGTTAAGGAATTTTCATTTCTGAAAAAAACGTTCAAGTGTTAACAATAATTTAGAGGCCCACCTGCAGTGACTCTGGTCTCTGGTCTAGCACATGATGCACCAAACTTGGTAAGGTGTTATCACAGCTGTACAGTGCTACTCAACACTGCCCTCTGTTGCTCTCCAACACTAGCCCGTCTCCCTCTCCAACAATGCATTTCAGAATAATTAACTTAAGATGGAAATGTCCCATTTTATTAAACTCTATGTCTTTGTTCGACATCCTGACTCTGCGAAGCATTCTGCTGGACACTTATCCCTCTTTAGAATTAAATATAAAACAGATCAGAAATGTCCCTGAGAAATTGGGAAGCAATTCATCCATGTGACAAGCTCATGAATAATGACTTTCTGCGCTGATTTTTGAGTATTTTCATGCAGAATTAGTCGCACGAACGTTTACTGGGATTTGGAAAGAATAAAAGAATGTTAAACACTCTGAATGTGCGAAAACGGCTGGGCATTCCGCGCGTAAAAGCCAATTTGCTAATTGGAATTGATAAGCAATGAGGCCATTATGAGCAGTCTATAAGGCGGACGACAAAATCCATAGGCCGAAGCAAAGTTGGAAAAAGGGACGACAAGATGCTACACCACATATGCGCGACCCAAATTAGGTTACCACTTTGAATATAGATCATTTGAGAATAAAAACTGCAAGTGAGACCCACAACACGTAGAAAATCCACTTTCCTGAGAAATCATATCAACGAAGGTTCCCCTAAAGGTTATTTTCTGAAGTTCACATCTCGTCTGGATCGCGACTACAGGGCAGCGTGCAGAACAAAGTAAGTTTGAGACCGCGATAATGTGGCAGGCACAGGCAGCTCCTGCAGCCCACAAACGCTCCTCTGATCCCGGGATGAAACGTGAGTGGAAAGTAAAACTGGCGTGGCATAAAGGGAACTGCTAACTGCTCTGAATAACACATGCTATCAACGGACACATCATCTCGCCTAAAACAGCCAAACTGGGTAAAAGCGCAGAAAAGTGTTTAACATTAAGACTATAGGCTACAAATAAATAATAAAACGCCACATTGCTCAAACACTGCTCTGATAGAAAATCGTCCAGAGAAAAACGCACCCCACAGCATGGCTGTACATCTTATGAGCAGCCAATCCATTATTGATGGAGGAGGATTTTTTTCATTTTATCTAAGCAAGTTACTCAGGCTAAAGCAGGCTATTGTGTCAGTTTAAAAATCCAGCAGCCCAATCAAAGTCGAGCTACATCCAATTCGCGTGTAGGCTCAATCTAAAGCGGGACAACACACCTTAAAAGTGCTTTTCTACCAGTCATTCCTGGTATTTTTGCCAAAGAAAAGAAAGAAAAAGTAATTTTCCTTTTACCTTAGAATATGTTTGTATTCCCCACGTTGATGGCAATGCTAGCCAGAAATAAGGAGAGGAAATCAGACTTGCACTCTAAGCAGGAGAGACGGAATCAAGACGGGTTCTAGTGCTGTGTCCTCAGCCGCTGTGTGCGTCCCTCTCCGAGCGACCTGCAGCAGACAACTGCGCTCTATCTCCTTGAGCGTCGGACTATACCACCGGGTTGAGGGGGGATAGGGGGGACAGGGGGGTTGGTGGGGGGATGAGGTGCGATGGCAAGCAAAGACTGGGACTAGTTGAAAGCGCAATAGGGAGGAAGTGCGCATGGACACCCCCGGAGAGCTTGAAGAGTGTCGCAACAGCGCGTCCGTCCAGAGCAAAGGCAGGCAGTGTTTGAGAGTGAATCACAGCGTGGACCTGGGAGAGACAAAAAGGCTTCTAGGAAAGATCTGCCCTGCATGTTGTTGTCTGGGACTCCAGAGTAGGCTTACCTGCTGTGTGTCCGTGTGCGGGGGTTACCTGGCAATACAACGACAACACAACTCCACTGGGCATTGACATGTTTTCTTTGCTGTTCTGTTGAAACAGAAAACACCTTGTATGGACCAAAGTAATTCTATTCAGTCAGATGTATAGGCTGAGAAAAATAGTAGCCAATGAGCCTATTCAGAAAATGAATAAGGCTAATTAGACTGTTGTAGCCTATGTCTTTATATCTCATGTTCATGTTGCAAAGTAATTTGATGGGCAAACTAAAGTGAACTGAATGAGTAAGCTAATTTAATCTTATAACACTGTTCCGGTCAAAGATGACACATTTACACATTCCATGTATGGCATTTTCATCATATTGCCTCAAGACCTCCCATAAAGCATTTGAACACATCCAATTCATTGTGATACTGTTGTTGAATTTTGAGTGATTTATTCAACTTGGTCACACTTTTTTTTGTTTAAGGTAAAAAATGACCGCCATAGGAAATGAATGAAAGAGTATAATTTTCATCCAGAAGATGTAAGACATCTCCATACACACACTCATACAACTTCCCTGTGCTTGAAGGACACAAATGTACACACACACACGCGCGCACACACACGCACACGCAATTGATGTTGTCATGTTGCCATTTGTGCATGTAGGCCTACCACCAATATTTGCACACACATGCATGCACACACACACAGAAACATCCACACACACACACACACACACACACACACACACACACACACACACACACACACACACACACACACACACACACACATTTTACAACTATAATCAAACCAAATGTTCTAAAGCAACGGGCATCGAATTAATAAAGAGCAAGGCTAATTAAGAGCCATTCAATCACGAGCCAATTTCCTAATGAACCTCTTGTGTAATTAATCGTCTTGCAATATGGCTACATTATTCTGAGCAAAACAAAATCATGTAGACTAGGCCTATTTACACTCATACCTATCCAAATAACATGAAAGTGGTATCTGGCTAGTTGGAGGCGGCATGTGAAACACCTTCCGCCGAATATCCTTCAATAACTACATTTCCCATAGAGCATTGCGCCGTGCCCAAGAACCCATGGAAAATCTATTGCGCATGCGTATCCAGACGTGGCAACGGCATCATGGCCTCTTGGAACCGCCACGGGAGTCGAATGAGAGAGGCGAAAATGTTAATGTTGGTGTTGCTGGTGAGTCAAATAAACCTCGCCTGTGTGTAAACTGCATTGGTTTTTCTGTCACATTCTCGCAAATGGCGAAGGGTGTTTGTGTCTGTTAAAGAATTCAGGAGAAAAAAAGAAAATCTCTTATCACCGCGTCTCACAGAGAGCCTGTCCGTGCAGGGGGTAAAGTTGACAGCCCTGGACTGAACTTGGTGCTCACTAGCTAGTAATGGTGCGGGTGGTATGAGGTTGTTGTTATTGTTGTTGTTGCGTAGGTAACGTTAAGGTTACTGGATTTAAAGGCAGGTTATATGTAACAAAGTAAACTGTCCACACAGAGCGGGTTCTGGTAAACAGTCGCCTCTGTACACGGGGTTCCTCCCCTGTGTGTGTGTGTGTGTGTGTGTGTGAGTCGTACCTAGGGAATACCAGGGAATACCAGACCTGATGAGCGGACTTTTTTTTCTCTATCTTATCCTACACTCTCATGTTTGAAAGGTTTTCCTGTTGTTAGTTTCATTCATGCAGTAGCTCAGCTATGTTATTGGAATTATTAATACAGCACGACTCTTAATCACGGAAACTCATCTGTTCAGTCTTCCGAGTTTGTGAAGGGAATTGAAAGTTCAAAAGTGTATGACTTTCATAAACGTTTTGACCACTTTCTGGTGGGCGTGAGCTAGCCACTGTGCATTGGTTATGTGTTGTGTGTGTGTGTGACAGAAGTGCCCTTTGGAAGAAGTACCTTATCCTTCTATGTCATGTGACTGAACTCATTGGTTGAAAATTGTTGTCACTTGCAGAATATGGGTTAGAGTAGTGCTGGTAACAATTCATTGTATTACATATTGAACTAACTTAAAATCTATCTATATATTAATCTAATTTAAATCTATACATTGTTAGAATGACAATACCTTTACCCAGGGTTCAAGGTGATATCTTGAAATTGCTTCAGTCCAAAACCCATGAGTTTCAATTGCAGTGAACGGTAGTTAAATAACTATGTAGGTCTATGGTTAATGTTCTAAACACAAGGTCCTTCTTATGTAGCTATTCCTGGAGCTTTCAACTGTATCCATCAGCCTTTCTCCCAAGAAGAGGACTTGTTGTTCACATTCAAGTGTATAAGGGCAATTCAAAGGGATTTTCATAGTGATGACAATGCATTTAAAGTTATGACATACACTCAGTTGACAATTTATTAGATACGTTGAGCAGAAAGGCAGTCTAATGCATCAGTCCTGCAAGAAATCCTACCTTTGTGTAGCTAGGTGTATCTAATAAACTGGCAACTGAGTATGAAAGCAGACTGCTTCCTGCTCTGCGTCCTGTTGCACGGCAGACATTGCAAACAAGGGTGGATTTTGGGTGTGTACAGTGCACTCTGTAACAGAAACACCATTTAATAGTTCGGCAATGTGCCTCAGGTCATTTGCCCTGAAATTAAATTGTGACTATGAGGTAAAAATCAACAGATGTACAGTGTAGGATTTGAAGCCCTTTTACCCACAGTACTTCAATTTTAAGGGATCAAAATTACTTGGATAAAATAACAAAAGTCATCCTATTAATAATTGGTACTTAATCCTTTACAGTCAAACACAAGATTTGTAAAAATGTGTTGATTAATTAAGTTATGAGTAGGTTAGACTATCCAAAGACACAATTGTTAATTTAAGTTAATTTCTAAGCAAAATAATGCCCAATGGTAGCTTCCGTCTTGATGTGAGGATTTGCTGTTTTATTTCATTGTAGGATTTTTTGATGCGCTAGTTCACTTTTTTCAGCTCCATTTTAGTCTCATCTGACCACAACACTTTCACCCAGTTGTCCTCTGAATCATTCAGATGTTCATTGGCAAACCTCAGAAGGGCATGTGTATGTGCTATCTTGAGAAGGGGGACCTTGTGGGCGCTGCAGGATCTCAGTCCTTCACGGTGTAGTGTGTTACCAATTGCTTTCTTGGTGAGTATGGTCCCAGCTGCCTTGAGGTCATTGACAAGATCCTCCCGTGTAGTTTGGGTTGATTCCTCACTCATGATCATTACAACTCCACAAGGTGAGATCTTGCATTGAGCCCCAGGCCGAGGGAGATGGACAGTCCTTTTGTGTTTTTTCCATTTGCGAATAATCGCACCAACTGTTGTCACCTTTTCACCAAGCTGCTTGACAGTGGTCTTGTAGCCCATTCCAGACTTGCGTAGGTCTACAATCCTTGGAGAGTTATTTGGCCATGGTGGACAGTTTGGAATATGACTGACTGCTTCTGTGGACAGGTGTCTGTTATACAGGTAACAAGCTGAGATTAGGAGCGCTCCCTTTAAGAGTGTGCTCCTAATCTCAGCTCGTTACCAGTATAAAAGACACGTGGGGGCCATACATCTTTCTGATTGAGAGGGGGTCAAATACTTATTTCCCTCATTAAAATGCAAATCAATTTATAACATTTTTGACATGTTTTTCTGGATTTTGTTTTTGTTGTTATTCTGACTCTCACTGTTCTAATAAATCTACCATTAAAATGATAGACTGATAGTTTCTTTGTCAGTGGGCAAATGTACAAAATCAGCAGGAGATCCCTCACTGTATATTCTCAAAAGTTGATCTTGTGCATACTTTAGGGTTTAACAATCATTTTATAATTTTTTATTTAACAAAAAAAGTCCAAGTTCTCAAATGTTAATGCAAGCATGCAATTTGAACACAAGCAGCTGTGCCATGGTCCATAACAAGAAAATAATTATTTAAACCAGATATCTGATTGACGAGTAAGTAAACCAGACTATTTTTATGACTAGACATTCAGACACAGTTGGCTCTGTACCAAAAAGGGTCGGTAATGTTACCAGGCCTCTCCTCTCCTCTGACTTCCATCGCTGATAGCTGAAATGTGATAGTTACTAAAGCTGCTAATTGATTGCTCCTCTGCTAATTTGAGAGCTAAAAAGCCTCTAAATCAGCGCTTTGTGTGGTTTCGGATGCTACGTAGCTTCCTTTTACAATGAGTCTGTCCACACACACACACACCAGCACATAAACGATAATATTGTTGTGGTCTCAGTCTCTGTTAACAGAGAATGCACTGGAATAAAAACCACACACAATCAAAACAATAAATAAAATGGAAATTAAAAGCCACACACAATCAAAACAATAAATAAAATGGATGTAAACAAAATTGCAATTTAAAAAAATATTAAATATTATGCTCAGACTTGGAGTGCCAAAGAGATGAAGCAGGTGCCTCAAGAGGCCAAATGCAAAAAGCTGTTTTAAAATAATTTCTCCAGCATAAAGCTTTGTTTAAATAAAGCAAAAGTGAATTGCAGTCTATGTCTACAGCAGGGTGACGTCCAAGGACGAGAGAGAGAGAAAGAGAGCACCCATTTGTCCAAATGCCGGCTTTTCAACAATACTAAAGGGCAGCATCTCTTAGCAATGAAGGGAACCACGCTGTCTGTGAGTGCACGCCGTTGTGCACTGTCGTGTGTGTACTTTGTCGACTAAATGCACCAGTGATCGTGTACTGCCGGTGAGACGGAGACTGCCCATCTGTTGTCATTTTTTTCCCCAACTCGGAAAACTGCACCGGATGATTGTGTTTTAGGTGCATATGCATGTTTGTTGTGTTGCCGTTTTTAGTTGCTGCTGTTTTACAACAAATGCGACATACCGGCTCGCTCAGGTTAAGTGGTTCACCGCAGTCATTCGGTTAGTATCCAAAGTGCTCCCACACTGCAGCTGTTGCTTTTTGGCTTTGAAACCAATTCCATCTTTTTATTTTTATTTTTTTTATTCCTTTAACTCTCAACTAGCGTTTTCTCCTCACGCGGCTATTTTGCTGCACTCTGTGCTAGGCTACCCCAGGAGTCCCGCCTCCCCACACAGAGACCAGGCAGCTGGCAAGTGACTAGAGGGCTCACTCCTCGTTACGCTGAGGAACCGATAGGGGTCATGAGAGAGAGAGAGGCAAGTGCTTGACAAACACTGGTGGGAATTCTGCTGATTCACCACTGCTCCTAGAACTGAATACCATTTTTTTAAAGTGACACCAGATGGAGGGTGTGGGCTCGTAGGCAAGGGCTAGGCACCTGGTGCTTAGTAAGTGTCACATTTTTTACAGCAACGTGACGGGACATACCTTTTATGACAGATAAGAAAGGTTGATGGATGTATAAAGCACTAATGGATTTCCTCAAAGTATTACGTCTGAGTTTGTCCTGCACTGAGTCGTGTGTTCACAAAATGTCTGACCACGTGATCAATGAAAGAATTTCCGGTAGATTACAATTATGAGAATGGGTTTTCTTTTGACATGTCACACGTGGTACGTGCCAGTTGACATTTAACTGTTGTCTTATTGTGACCCCATCAAAGGGATGGGAAGCTTTTGTGGCATTTAAACAGAGCCCAGGCTTTGAGGATGGTGGATCTGCCAGGGTCCTTTTTTATTAACTCTTTTAATGTTTATTATACTGTATCAGTGGTTACCCAGTTTAGTAGGCACATTGTACACATTGCTAAAACGAATACAGTCTAATACAATAACGCTACAATGAATCCTATCTTCATGAAGGTTATGATGTTCTGTTTTTACTGTTATGGAGAAGTTGCAACTGTGGGGTCATTTCAAATGCTGGTTATGGTGCTGTTGAATTGTATAGTCTTCAGAGTTTGGCATCATACCATGATCATGATGACACTGTCCTTCTCAGTTTGCTTACTAAAGAAAGCAATACAAGCGTCCACCAGGTTGCTGTGGACAAGTTTGTCAACTGGTGTGATTCACACCAACTCCATATTAACACAAGCAACACTTTGGAAATGCTGGTAGATCCCAGATCAGCTGGAGACCAGATCCCTGTATCCATCCATGGTCTTAAACAGGTGTCCTCTTTTAAATATCTAGTAGTGTATATTGACAAGGACCTGAGTTGGTGCACACATGTAACAAATGTCTGCTCTCCCTTCTCTTCATTGAAGCCTATATGTTTTACAGGCTTGTAGTGATGCACAATGTGCTATAGGTGCCAAAAAATCTGTTTGGTACTGCCAACTTGTTTTGTTTTGTCATGGTTCATGTGTGCAATAAACACACAAACACATAAATAATTTTTTTTTTTACATATAGAAATAAACAGTGACAAACAATTACAAACCATACACTCAGACGAAGAACGTGTCCCGTTTGTTTACATTCTTGTTCCTGGAAGTTGTTTCCTATCACCTCCTTCACGATGACATCACTTGTGTTGTGAAAGACGGCAAACTTTGATTGGTAGTGAATTAACGCGTGGTCTGTCATGGCTCTTGGGCAAGTAACGGTATGATTTCATGACTATATAATCCCTTGTTCAGTCGGCATCATCCCCAGATTGTACTGTGAAAGTGAGTTGGGGGATTGGATGTAAGAAACTTCATTCAGAGTGCACCATTTGTGTTTTTGGTCATAAAAAGGGAACAATGAGCTTTTCACTTGATTCCATAGAAACTGACTTTCATTACCATCACTGAAGTAAAAGACTGAATCCAGGAATTTGCTAATTTTTTGTTCTACTGAATCCATTTGATTCTTTACCTTCACTCCATGTTTATCCATTGAGCAGGTTTGATGAATTACGAGATCTTTAATTGGAACACAATATACAGTAAGGCCCCAGAGCTGAAACCTATAAATATAACTGAATGGGAGGTTTTGAAATGTCTATAATTATCATTAGTACTGTAGGAGTGGTTATTTTTGCTTGTTGTCTTAAACTTGGGAGAGAAAATAAAAAAAAACACATTTTTCAAAAGATTTTATTGAGGAAAAATCCTATGAACTATTGAGAGATACTGTACTAGTTGAAGTGTTTTGATAAAGAGTGCTGTGAAAAGGAGTCGTTCATCATTTGCAGGGCGAGTACAAGGCTGGCAGCCCCAGAAAGAAAGGGAGCAACACTTGAGTGATATTTCAGGGACTGCAAAAATAAATTGGATCACCATCACAACTTTCTTTTTTGTTATCATTTAATTGTGGTTACTTCTATCCTTTGAATCATTTGAATGTGCTATACATACTCTGAATGGGCCAGCCATTTATGATGCTTTGTGGGGAAACATTCTAGTTCTTTCTAATATTGTACGCTTTGAGGAGGATGACACAATATCCTAATATGGCATAAGTGTTGTCTTTTCCTGGTTTTAAAGGCTGCATTACAGTAAAGTGATGTCATATCCTTAACGTACCAGACAGTTCTATTATTTGCGTTTAACCACTTAATCATTATATCCAAATTACTGATGATTATTCATCAAAAATCTCATTGTGTAAATATTTTGTGAAAGCACAATAAATAAGTGTCAACACCACAATAGTGTTGCGGTATCGATATTGAGGTATTTGGTCAAAAATATCGTGATATTGTGATATTCTCCATATCGCCCAGCCCTACTTCTAAGAGATTGTGACAAACGAAGTCTCTCTTTTTATCTCTCTCAAGACATGGTTTGTGTAGAGAAAACATTTTACAAAAATGTATTGGCTCTTTTTAAAGCAGATCTTTATATAAAACAAAATACTCCCTTGATTAAATTCTTTTATAAGAATGACTAAGGGCTCAAAGCCCAACACTTGTCTTTCTATTAAGACCACATTATTTAAATAGCCAATGCACCTGCGCCTATCTTTACGCCCATGGGTGTGCTGTTCTTACAGGGAGGTGTGTTCAGGTGAATTCTTGGTGTATTGCTATCTTGAGGCACCAGACAGTGATTGTGCCATAGACCAACAAAAACCTGGTCTAAAGGCAATAACGCAGCAATTCATTGTTATTTTAACAGTGCATTAGTAAAATGTGCCTAGGGTTATGCACAGCATGCACACACCATGCTTGTTACTCATACAAGGGAAGGGCAGCAGCGCACACCCATACGAAAGATTACAAATAAAAATATTATGGTGCAAATCCGCCATCATAATAGCAATGCGCCAAGGTACAAACGTGCCAATGGGAATGGGAGATGACACTGATTGGTTTATTGCATGTTACGCCCAAAACACACCTTTGAATTAATGAAGACACTAAGTACAACCGTTTTGAACCATGTGCCCGGTGCACAGACCCTTTTTTTGCCGTGAAACTAGAAAAAGTGGATTTGGCGCCTGACACACTCACATCATGTGCTCAAATCATTAACATAGGGCCCTAAATGTCTCAACTTGTTTGGACCAACATACTCCCAAATTAAGACCATAGAAAATCTGTATCTGTTTGTGCCAGAAGGACAATCATAAATGTTTTACCATTTATGGAGAGAGAATTAAGTAAGAATCCAGTTCAGTTTGTTAGTTCTGGACGGCCATCAGGCAACACTTATCCTATCTCTCTTGGATAAGCAAGACAGCCTGCCATCTCTTCTCATCTCTTCCTAATCTTGCTCCCCACTCTAATAATTACAGAATGCCCTTCTATGATGTCAAGTGTCGCCTTAGTCAAGCCTATTAGAAAGCCTATTAAATCGCCAGAAAAAAAAAAAAAATATATATATTTATATGTGTGTAATGGGGCACTTAGTTGTCTGTTTCTCCTGTTTTAAACCCTTTTTTCTCAGTTCATTTAAAAAAAAATACTGATGTGAAAAAATGTACCAGCTTAAGAATCCCATCAGACTCACTTTAGAAACGCACCCAGTTGGAGATAAAAATTTGAAAAAGAGCCTGACAGATGCTTGTTTTCTTTCCAGGTGATATCACTCATCAGGCAGGATCCTATCAGCGAGCACACAATGTTTGGTGTCTAATTTAGTTTTCCGTAAGTGGAAAGGAAGAGACTTTTAATGAATGGTGATGAAACTGAGACGACTAGAATGCATGGAATTAACTGCATATGGCTTGAGTGTAATCAGTCTTTTTTCTGTTTGAATAAAGTGCAAGTCTATCAATATGGGCTTTGTTTTCCCATATTAAGTGTTTTACACCATTAGCCCAACTACCAGTGTTTGGAAAGTCAAAGAACTAATGGACTGACTAATGAAGCAGATGTACCCACCTGTTACTTTGAAGCCACATTTAGTACAGTTTTACTGGAAGTAACATCCTATCTTGTTTTTATAGAATGTTATCTTGTAATTTTCTGAACTTACCAGACTGTTTTATCTGTTCTATTATTTACCTTTACCCACTAAGTCATTAAATCATTTCTGGAGAATTGTATAATACCATTTTGGTAAAGCACCAATAGTCAACCATACGATATCGTCGCAATATCGACATTGAGGTATTTGGTCAAGAATATTGTGATATTTGATTTTCTCTATATTGCCCAGCCTTAGTTGAAGCTCTCATATAGCTTTCCACTTATTGTGAATGTCAAACTGTTGATTGGGTTTGTGGCAATTATGAGTCACAGTAAAGAGATTTGGAAGAAGCTCTCAGCCCCTGCTGCCACATTCCCATTTTGATTCATTTTGAGTGCTGTGGACTGCTGCAGTGTTAGAAGACTGTAGCTCTGCCTTTCTGCATCAAACTCATTTTACTTATATTAAACTGATAGTGATATATTTATTTCTCACGTAGCTTGTGACATTTAATTTTCAAACAAGTCTTCAAGTCCAAACCCTGGCTGTGGCCCCTGAAGGTTTATTACAACTGTATAAACAACTATAAATTTGTCAGGCAGAATTTATAAACAGCATACTGAACATTTTTTAACAGAATTGCGGGAAAAAATGTAAAGCTTATTCTGAGGAAGGAGCTAGATTGAAGTTCATAGTGCAAATAGAACCTGGTTAAAGCCTGGAGAGTATGAATGTGCAATTTAATAGCAATCGGCGCATTTTATTTATTTATTTTTCTTACCTCTTGTACAAGCCAAACCTATTTTTACAGTCTATGCTGGAAACGGATATGAATGAATAAATGCTTTATTTCAAACATATAAAAAAAACTAAAAGAACAAAACAAAATATTAATTTAACATGTCCAAAAAGGAATAGGAAGACGCAAAGGCTTATTTAATCCTACAGCCTTTTCCACTATTATATAATAATCATCATAAATAGCTACTTGTTTACATCATAAAGTATTTATAGCATATTTAACACCTTCTACTCAATTTCATACAAATATATTTACACACCAAAAAGAAAAGACATTTTACCTATGTATATGTTGACCATAAAAAATAAATAATGTAAGTAAACAAATGAAGTACAGAATCTGACCAGCTTTCATTACTACTACCTTTTTCATCACACAAACAATTTTGTGTCTGTCTGTGTCTGTGTGTGTCTGTGTGTGTGTGTGTGTGTGTGTGTGTGTGTGTGTGTGTGTGTGTGTGTGTGTGTGTGTGTGTGTGTGTGTCTGTGTGTTTTTCCGTTTCCCCAGGTGTGGCTGCTGCCAGTGCTGGAGGCGGTGAAGGTGTCTCCTCTCATAGAGAATGTCAGCGACCACAAAGACTTCAAGAAGCTGCTCAGGACGAGAACCAACGTTCTGGTGGTCTACACCAAGACAGGTTAGAGAAGACAGACACCCTCTCATATATATAAAAAATATAGATCTTTTTTTTGGATTAGGCTGTGGATTTTAAAAGAATATAGACCTGATTAAAGGGGATGATGTTAACAAAAAAAACTATTTGTCTAGTTGTGTGTTGAAATTTGCTGTCCGTATGGTTATGTTATGCTACTACATATGGTTCTGATATGTAGCGGCATACATTTCTGGTTGACCATCCATTGTTTCTGTCAAGGGAGGAGGCAAGGACAGCAATCCTGCCAGACCATCATAATAAGGGCTCATGGTTACTGCTTGTTATCACAATGACTCTCAAACCGCTTGTCACTGCAGAGGTTGTTGCAGAGTGCTGTAAATACGAATAACATTGGATGTTATATCTAATATTATTACCCATTATGTGCTGGCGCCAACATCCTAATTTAGAGAACTGAAACTATATCAAGTTACAGAAGCCTAAATGCAATTTTCTTCAGTTGTGAATGAGTAAGTACAGCACAAGCATGTCCCAAAATTCTAACATTATGGACACAAACACAAGGGCCCATTTACATAGCTAGTGTAAGAAAACTTAATAACCATGCATTACTGCAGTTCATTGTCTTTATTTGTACTGTATGTCACAATTTTGCTTTAAATTCCTTTAGTCACCCTCTGTAATAAGAAAATGCAATTGCGCACTTTATGTTACACTTAGCAAATCTGATATAATAACTTTAAAACCATTTTACCACAATATCTTAAGATACATTCAGAAATAATGTTTTGCGCAGCAAAGCCTGGAGCTTGCTTTAAAGGGATGATCACAGTGGTCTATCTCAGTAATGAACTTGGAATTACTTCTCGTAATGAATCTTACATTATAGATTTTATAATGTAAGACTTCAGGCAGAGTTATAAAGCAGCATTTTCTTCTAACTATTAGGGAACCCTTAATGCACCCCAATAGACTTCAGTTCCATTTTGACTTGCATATTTCTGAGGTGAGGAACGCTCTCAGCAGGTTTGTAAATGGAGCTGCCTGATACTACTAGTTTTTTCTGTTTAATAGACCCTCCTATGCCTCAATACGCAGCAGAGGACCCTCAGAACCTTTAGGCCATTGGATAAGGTTTTCCGCATATCAAGGATGGACTCTGTTGCTGGCTGCAGTGTCGCACAGACATTCCTTCTTTAAAGACTCTAATCTTCCCCTCTCCATGCAGGTTTTCTGCCACACTGGTTTAATGTCCTCCTCAGCAACCAATTATCTGACTTTAAGCCACATCATATATTCATCGCCCCTCTTGAGTTAAGACAGCCTTGCCCTGTTCCTTACCCACAAGCCTCTGGCTTTCTGCCGTCAGTACCATCCCCTGTTGAGTTTAGCTCTGGTTGCTCTAGGGCCCATCAAACTTTAACAAGTGAGCTTATAAATCTGCCAGTATCTGCTCCATACATGGTAATAAACTGACACAGATGTTTTTGATACCGACCCGGTGCGAGGCGGGACCCTGGGGAGCTATGTAAGTCCCCCTATATCTAAATATAGCTTTGGCCTGGAGCATTTAGAGGAATTGTTCTCTTTATGCAGGGTGGGGGGAGTATAGAAATGATGTATTGTGTTACACAAGGACTAGAATTTTACACTTTGTTTACTTTCCTTGCCATATCTGATGAAAATCAGTATTAGTGCTGTGTGTTGATGGAGCTGGTTAAGTTTATTGCATACTAGTTTCTCCACCTTCCTGCAGAATGCAAACTACACAGCACAGCCATATTTGCCCTGTGACACAGTAGATTGCGTGACACAGTAGATACTACACAGTAGTAGTACTGTACAGCAGGTACAGTACAAAGTATAGTTCGCCAAAACATACATGCTGTGCTTCCTCCGTTTTCTGAAAATTAGGTCTGCTTCAGCAGAGTCTTTGTGCCACCATATAATCTTCACATCCCCTGCTTAGTCACACTATTGTAAGATGTTGAAAGCTGATGTAACTTAAACCCTGTCCGTGAACCCACCCAGTGAAAGGTATTAGAAAACCCTGTCCCATCACCCCTCCATCGCAAACTCAGTGATCTCTTTCTTCGGTACTTGGTCCTTTAGTAAGACACTGAGCTCCACTGTAACTCAATTCGTCTTCACAGGGTCTGACATTACAGTGTCCTCTGTGTCTCGAGGCTCTGGGTTGTCCTCAGCTATTGAACGGTTCTGGTGACAAGGCTGACCATGATTTATTCTCTGTGTCTGTAGCTACATCAGGCGACTCCCACCTGAAACTGCTATCAGATGTGGCCCAGACAGTAAAGGGCCAAGGGACTATTGCCTGGGTCAACTGTGGGTAAGTAATGGGAAGATTTATAAAAAAAAAAAACACGTTGTAGGTTCCTTCTGCTTCAATCACACTCATTGACTCCCTGTCTTTTTCCCTGGCATTATGGCCTCCTTTGTACAATTTTCTGATAGCAGTTATAAAGGCAGGTCAATTTGGTCCTCCCAAGAATGTATCTACTGTCATCAATCTGCACAATTTATGGCTTTTCTACTGAAGGTAAATGACCTTCTTCCACTGGTTCTTTTGTAAGGGTGCAATTTGACAGTAGGCCACTCACTTATTAGAGCTATTGAAGTTTTGGGTCTGAGTTTTATTCTCCCTTTTGTGTACATAATTAAGGCGCTTTCTGTGTGGTGTTGCTCTCTAAGGGTAGAGCCAAAAGATGTTGCTTCATGAGGTTATTTGTCAGAGTTTGTGTATCTTTTGGTTTCTGTTATCATTTTGTTCAAATGTGGTTGTATGCCTCCCATCAAGAGTTCTTTTGTGTGTTCCTGATAAGTGGTTTCAGTTGTGTATGTAGTGGTGAAATGATTAGTCTATCAATCTATTTGTGGATTCCAGGGCTAGGCTTTTTTGCTACTAGTGCCAATATAATACTGGTACTAACACCAACACTTTGAAAAATATGTACACTACTTAACTATTTTAATCATCTTTAAATAATATTTAGTCCTTTTTTGTAAAGACTTTTTTGGGGTGGTGGGGGGGGCATTTTAAGCCTTTATTTGACAGGACATCTGAAGACAGGAAATTGGAGAGGTAGGGGGAAACATATGCAGCAAAGCATGGTAAGGACTGAGCCTTTGTACCAGGACGGCCCTAGTCACTTTTTTTAAAGCAAAAATGCCAGCTATAATAAACCTATTTTTTTATGAGACATATTGAAAATTGACAAAACAAGCAATTTTGAAACGTCACCTTCAACTTTAGGAAGTTGTGATGGTAATTTGTAATCCAACGTAATTTAATAACATTTCATGGACCAAGACATTAATCAGTTAATCAATACTGAAAATAAATAGTAGCATCCTTACTTACACAGTTATGGACACTCGGTGCTACAGAAAGCATTTTATATAATTGTAAATCGAATACCTGGCTGTTACTTGGACAAACAAGCTATTTGAAGATGCTCTCACTGATCACGATGGGTATTTGTCATTGACATTTTATTGATAAAGCAATTAATCAATTGATCAAAAAAATAACCAACAGATATTCAATAGAGTTGTACCAACAGTCATTAGTTGCAGCCCTAGTCTATTGGAAAATGTGTTTTCCTTTTTAAATCATTTTTATTTTATTATTTTTCTCTGTACTCCACACTTTGCCACAGAACAATACATCTGTCATCTGTCTTTTTGAAGCACATCCATCTCAAGCCCACACTGTGGAAATGTTTGCATCGGGCAAATTCTAGATACTCCCAAGACACCGGCAAGACTTGTTTTCTTTAAGCACAGCTTGCTTTGCTACCCATGATCTGACTTTAGCTTGTTGTTCTTTCTGCCCGTCCTGGTGTTCAGTTCCATTTACTTTATTTAAAAAATGTTTTATACCTGTCAATCCATACACTGCATGAACTGTCCTCCTCACCAGAGAGGAAATAATGTATCATAAAACAGGAAACTGTGAGGAAGGCTGTAACTTCCCTTTGACACCTGGTGCTCATTGTCCCAATCACAATCTCTCTAAAGCTTTTTTTGGGATTGAATCCAGACTGTTGGCCAACAGAAAGGAAGAGAAACTAAACTCAAAAGGCATAGTCTGATGTTTTGCTGTCTACATTTTTCTTCAAAGACACTCCACTTTTCGACTCGGTTACTGTTTTTGTCTGGGAGAGAATGGTATCATCTCTCTCTTCCTTCGCCAACAATTCCAGCATGCTAATGCTAAGCAGAGATTTATACTGAGCCAGATTCTTGCCAGGGGAGCTAGAGCGAGCCGGGTTCATCACTGCAGGATACATGGATCCGGAGCCAGGCTCTGTAGAAAAGCATTGTACTATTTGGCATATTTCACCACCATCGCAAATGGGCCTGTTCCAATTTGAAGCTCCAGCTGCAAGCTCATGGTGGACAGAGGGAGAGAGAGAGTGAAGCGCATATCACAGCGTGAGAACGGTCATCCCTGCCAAGGAAGAGGGCCACCAAGGCCAGAATGACACACTTTGAACAGATGACAGGCAACTGAGTGTTGGACAACGGGGATCCATCAGAGGAAAGGATGATCTCATACAGGAAGGGAGTACAGGACTGTGCTGCCCTGCTTCCATTCTTCTACAAATTTAGAAGAGACATAGGACATGGTAAGAAACATGGTCTTGTCTGGATCAATGGGAATAGCAGAGCACAAACAAGCACAGCACGGATTAGGATTTGTGTTTTGTAATAATTAAATGGCATGCTAGGCTTCATCCTCTTTGCATGATGAACCTATCATTAATCCTTTACAAAAGGGACTCTGTTAACGTTGGCTTAATTCAACGTTTTGGCTCCAACTTTTTTGTATTTCATTTGAACGATTCCCCAATAATAAAGGTGCACCTCGCACGACCACCTTGGTGCATCATGTATTTTTAGTTGGTGTATTAACCAAATACTATTTCACAAAAGAATAATAAAAGGTTTTATTGGTAATAAGGGCAAAGTTTCTATTGATTATAATAAGCAAGAATTGCTGAACACAAAGGACTTGTTCTCCCAATTAAAAAAAAAAAAAAAAAAAAAAAAAAAAAAAAATTGTAAACAAAAAACAATGTTATCTACCATTTTATTTGATGGTCAAAAAGACAGGAAGCCTACTTCCAATAAAGGTCAAAGATGGAGTAGGATCTTGGTATGAAAACTGTGAAGATATGAACAGACTGTTGGGGTTATAATGTTACTGCTTGCATGTCCTGCTTGTTTCTTTTCTAAAGTTTGGCTAACGATTTGTTTGAACCTGTCTGAATGTCAGACTGCTTAATAGGGGTGGGAATCACGATACACGGCTCACAATACCAATAATATCACAAAACAGCAATCTATTGGATAATCAATATATTGCTAGAAAATCCTATAATGAGACGTCACAATATCGGTCAAAGTATAAACACAACATGCCCGTGAAAAGGTTAAATGCAGGTTTTCTCCCTTTATTCACTGCAAGTCCAAACTTAGAAAACAGCACAATTCTGCAGCACAAGTTGTTTACAGAACTATAGCTCAACCATGGGGTAGGGCTGCTCAGTTATGGGGAAAAAAAACATAATTATGATTATTTTGGTCAATATTGAAATCAAAATTATTTAACATGATTACTCATTGACTTTTGGAAAGATGTTGCAGGAATTGAACTTAAAAAACAACTCAAATCAACAGTAAAAACACTTAGAACTGTGCAATTTCCCTTAATACTTTTCCCATTTTAAATTATTGTTTTATTCAGAACACTAGACAGAGTAAGAGTTTACTTGCAAAAACATAATGGGCAAAATTATAATTTTTCTCAATTACTCTGTTTTTGTGATCATTTGGAGCCAAAATCATAATTGCGATTACAATTTCATGGGTCTAGACTTTGGACTTAAACGTGGCTGGGGCATCTGTTTTTTTTCTCAAACAGCTGTCCAAAATCCCAGTTAAAACCTCCTTCTCTTTGGCTAGTTAACATATGTTTAAGTTTCCCTCATTCATGTGTTGAGCGCCACCTTGAGGAGCCACGAAGTAGCGACGCTGGGAGCAGGAAAAGTTTTTTAGAGTGCCTTATGTTATTAATTAAAATATCTATTTAACGCCAGTGTATCAATTTTGGCACTGCATGAAGGACGATATATTGCCATATCACTATTTTGTCCCACCCCTACTGCTTAAACAAACAGGGTTATTATGGGCCAGTTTAGTGAGTGTAGACCTTTTACTTTTGTAATGTGTTTTCTACCTTCATTTCTTTAAATATTGTGTCTTAATCCTAACAACACATGATTGGACAATAGTATTTCTTTGGCAGCACCTTGTAATTTACCATCAGCGTTTGTATCCTCCATAACTTCTTACTATACAGTCAAGACCTCCGGTGCTGATGCAATGATTGGCGTTACTCTAGTCCATTTCCATTGTTGTACTGGTCCGTACCCAAGCTTATGGCCTTTTCAATCTTTCAAGTGCCATTTAACAATACCTGATGTTATTTCATGTCAGCACTGTATACAGCTCCGTTAAGTTTGTACAAAGGTCTGTCTTGTATGAAAAGATAGTGTCTGCGACATTTAAGAGACAAGATGAACATTCCTATATATATACCACAGTTCAGTGAGTTAATTTGTCTGTGAGTAGATTCAAATAAAATAAAATCAGACGAAAGAGAAACTGTAAAAAATAAGATTTTAGATTTAAGATTATTTTTTTGTGCATTTTCAGCCTTTATTTTGATAGGACATCAGAAGACATGAAAGTGGAGGGAGTGGGGGGTATGACATGGTCAGACGCAGGTCAGAGTCGAATCCGGGCCCGCTGCGTCGAGGAGTAAACCTCTACATATGGGCGCCTGCTCTACTAACTGAGCTATCTGGGAGCCCAAGATTTCAAATGTTAAAGTACCGAAAATACTCTCTCAATTGGAAAGGATGTCCCAAGCTGATCTAGGCATTTTATAATTGGATCAGAGTTTCCATTTATGATCCTTTTGTTCAGTTGCTTTCATTATTTCAACTTTTAAATTGCAGACCTTTTATAATCATTTGAAATCAGCCGTTTTAATTATTAACATGACAGCATGTATATCAGTGAGCAAGACAGAATATGCATAGTTGTTCATATTGTGTGTCGTGAATTAGGGCTGAACAATTTTGGGGGGGGAAATGCGATTTTTTTTTTTTCCTGCCAGATATTGCAATTTCGATTTAAAAATTGCAAGAAATTAAAAATCCACTGAAAATATGACATTTAACAATATGTGGTATGCAACATTATTCCAGCATGTATCTTGTGAAAAAACAGTAAATATAATAATGAATGAGGAATAAAAAACGTTAAACCAAACATTCAACAAAATTATTCACATTCGATTAATTGTGGTCTTCACGATTAGCTATTAGCATTCTTTCAAATCACGATTAGGTTTGAAAACAATCGCTCAGCCCTTGTGAATGTACAAGGTTTACTGTCTCATGGATCGATATTACGTTGTACGTTTATGTCACTAAACACAGTTATGCAAAGTTCTAAAACATGGCATCTAAAATCAAAAGTCTTTTTGGATATAATTTCTAAAAAATAAAGTCCTTGGCCACTTTGTACTGGTTTGGAGTTTCCTTGACATGATAGATTTTGTGATAATCTGTAGGGGGTTTATTGACATTCTTCCTCACAGCCTTTCACACTTGTGGCAATGTTTCAAGTAGTAGCAGACTGGTTTTAAATCGGATGACTGAGCATCATCTCCAGATACGCGTCGAGGTCACATCTGTTCCTAGTGTGGCCCAACCGGTGCCATCTGCCTTCATGAGTCAGCAGAATATGGCATAAAGTACCTGAAATTACCTGAAATACTGTCTGTCAACACAACCTTCTTCATATAGTCCAAAACTGCACTTAGAGCCATAATGGAATTTCACTTCTTTGAATTTATTAGCATCAGGCCTTTTCTCCAGCAAATATCTCCCTCTCCTTTCTTTCTTATTATTGCATACATATACCTTGCTCTCACAGAAGAGGAAGAGTACTCCATGCTGCACATAAAACCTCACTGTAGAAAGTGTGAAGTATGTGTAGGTAGGTAGGTAGCTAGACGTACGTATATCAATTTCTTTTCCAACCTTGGTCTTTTTTCAATAACAGAAGTAAACCTCTGTACAACAGAGCCTTTTGGTATGCTTACAGGCTGTACAGTATATCTTGTAATCAGCATTGTATTCCCATAACAGATACTAGCAGTACTGTATGTGTTTGTGTTTGCATACTGTAGCAACTGATGGAGCAGGCAGCCTTGATATATATAATATAGCACTGTACATGTGAGACTGATCTCATGAAATGTTCATGCAGTTATGTCTCTATGAGTGCAGCATATTCTCTCTCCCTTTCTTAATTCAATTCAGTGAAGCTTTATTGGAAAGACATTGGGACCAAAAACAACAAAAAAACAAATGTTGACAAAGCATATTTTTTTGCATAATACACAATGAATATAAATAATGTTAGCAGTACAAAGAATATAACAAGCATTTACTGAACAGAAACAAATGATGTGCATTATATAAAGACCCCAGAAAAAAAAAAAATGGGGGGAAAAAAATGAAGTTTTAGGAAGCTGTATATGGTCTACTAGTTCTGTCACATCAACAGTTTCACCAAGGAGTTTAAATTAAAATTTTAAAGTTTTCAGTGCTAGCCTATTCCAATAGCTACTTGGTGAAAGCTTCTAATTTTCTACAAAACTTTGCATTTCTCTCTGAAGGGACTGAATGAATAGTTTGTTTTAGATTATTCGAAATTTTGACCTTTCATTTTTTTTTTTTTTTTATCTCTCAGAGACTCAGAGGGCCGTAAGCTCTGTAAGAAAGTGAAGGTGGACCCGAGCTCCAAACGCGGAGGAGCAGAGCTGCTGCATTACAAGTGAGTGAACGTGAGCTCAGCTGGCTGTCAGACACTTTTCCATACCTCAGTGCTTTCTGGAAATTAATACTGTGTCCGCAACTTAGAAAGCGTGTTGTTCACCATTTACTCGTTTTGTGAGCTCTGTGCCTGGTGTGTCTTGCAGAGATGGGACGTTCCACACAGAGTACAACCGGCCCGCCACCTTCAAAGTGAGTGCTCAGCTGAATTCCTGCTAAGCTTTTCAGCTCATGTGCAGCACAGTTGGTTTCTGTGTGTGTGTGTAGTGTTAACTAATGGCTCTTCACTTTCAGTATTAATTATTTTGTCATTAACCATATTATACTTTCCTGTGCAGCCCAGTGTGTGTGTGAATTTAATGTGATCAGTTAAGTAAATAAGAGCAACTTCACTCTGCCGGTTTTATTTTTATTTGAAAATTACAAACAATATGCTGAGACATGAGAACATGTTCCAGGACCAAAAATAAAGAATATAAAAAATAAAAAAACACAGAGGAAAGACGGGAAGGAGGGAAACATAATAAAAACGGTAAGAGTGATGTCCATGCTTACAAATAATACATTCAGAAACAGACACATACACACACACACACACACACACAGATACAGACATTCAACATAAGATAAGGGACCAAACACGTGCAAATAAAAGTAAGAAGACTGTAGCACAAGTCTACAGCATGGATTTCAAAGATTCAGCAATGTTGAGCCAAGTGTCCAAAGTCTTTTCTGGTGCTCCATTTATGTGGGCTGTGGAGAGTTCCATAGACAGTATATGACATCCAAAAAGAAAAGGGTCCATGTACAAATAGACATATCATTGAGGAGGTTTCCAACGGGTTGCAATCATTTTCTTAGCAGCTGTAAGTCCAGCAAACACAGCACGTTTTTTGAACTTTAGAGAGCTGGAGAGCTGACAGATCATCCAGAATCAAAACATCGATAGTAGCAGGCACAGTGACATTAATCAGGGCGGATAGTTTGGATGCGAAGCAACTGACCAACAGGAGAGCAATCCCAGATCATGGGAAGATAAGTGCCTTGAGCTTTCAGTGGGCAGAAAGGCCATAAAGAGCTGATTACTTTCATGTGATCACATGGGGGTGAGATATATCCTATGTATGAAATTGTAGTGAATCTGCTGATGGTCTGGATTGTGTGATACTTCTGGGATGTTAGACCATACATCATGCCAGTCCAGATCGGTGCTCAGGTCTGGGCATTCGCGTTCCCAGATCCTCTCAATAGGAAGGCCAGAGCGGCCAGATCTCACCAAAAACTGATAAAGCCTGGATACCATACCACAGGTTTTTGGCTGCATAGTGAATAATTTCCGGATAGGATGTGCAACTCTGCCAAATCGCTGGACACAAAATCGCAGATCTTGCAATTTGCCATACTCAAAAATCAAATATGTATATTTTTAAATAATGATAAACCTTTTAGCCCTAATTTAGATTCTTTGAAAATACTGTATGTCAAACTGACTTTTTCTGTCTTGGAGCTATAAGTGCTTTGTTTTTGACTGTTATGATGTTATCATGCTGCTTGCTAGTGTGTTGCCCATATTTCTTTGCCTGGCAGATGGAAAGGTCTGTGAAACAATAAAACACCAAAAGTCTCAGTTTAAACCATTAACAAGTAATCCCGATAATACGATCCTAATCAATAAATATTCTGCCCGTGTCTGCTGAATGAAATATTTCCTGCTGTTGCCTCAGAAGACATATGGTTCAATATATTTACAGGAATTTTTTCCAAGCCCATTACCAGACACTTAAAATAGATTTGACACCTCTTGGATGGACGAACATGTTGGTCTGTTTGAGCTTCCATCTGGCACAGCCTACAGTGTTGCCTCCACTAACTTTAGGTGTGACTTTAGAAGTGACAATGCTCACGTAAATCATCACCAGTCACTCAGGTGTTTATTGGATCATCAAGTTTTGCCTTTGTATAGACTAACAGGTTTGTCATTCTGAATTTTCTTTTCTTTTTTGAACTATTCAGTCCATGGTGGCGTTCTTGAAAGACCCATCGGGACCTCCACTGTGGGAGGAAAACCCTGAGGCAAAAGACATCGTCCACATAGAGACAGAAAAAGTAAGTAGTGACCAAAACAACCTTTTGAGCTTCCTTTAAAATAAAGGAGCTTTGGCTGCGCTTTTAATTGAAGGTAACCAGAACATTAACGTTGATGTACAGTTTACTGCGATTAGAAGACAGATGCAGGGTCCACCTCTCCTCTTCTGTTGAGGAAGGTGACACAGCAGCATGTCAACCAACACAAAACCCCACACATAAAAGTAACATATTTAACAACTTTATCATCAAAAAACAGCTCGGAGTTGTTCATGAAGTCTACTAACGCAGCCTGAAAAACATTTTCAGACAGCTGTCGTCCAGCCAAGTCAGATGGTACTTGTATCAACCCCAACACATTCATCCACGGCCTGACAACCTGAGACACTCATAGATATACTGGAGATGTACAGCATTTTGAAAGCAATTTACGTTAAAGAACACTAGTTCTGTCTGTTTTTGCCTGCCGACCCACTCATGTCTGGAGGCTTATTGAAGGTGTCAACAAAGGATTGGGCTGAATGTGGGTCTTTTTAGGAAGTAGTTGAGCTCATGAAAGTGGCGATGAGGAGGCGGAGAATTAGCTGGTATAGAGGATGATCTTCATGCTGTCCAATGAAAAAAAGTCATTGTTTTTCCTTACTTTGCTGATGTGATGACTCTGTGTAATGTACACAGTCTAATAAATTGCTGAAAAAGCAAAGATTATGCTTTGCTCATTATTTTAGAGCTCCGTTTGCTAAACAGAGAGGTTCTTTGGGAAACCTTACCATTAGGCAAGCTGTCACAGGAATCAAGCTGCTGTATTCCATCAACACCATGCTTGAGTCAACGTTAGTGATGGTTTTTTTTTCGGGGACAAAGTCAGCCATATTATGCACTGTACATGCAGTATATTTAGTTAATAGATCATAAAGCTTCTTAATCATCATTTTGCCTCCCTCTCTCTGTTCTCTCACTCTTTTTAAGGACTTCAGGAAGTTGCTGAAGAAAGAGGAGAGACCGATCCTCTTAATGTTCTATGCTCCCTGTGAGTCCTTTTGATTATCGTAGTGTTCAGTAGCTCACAGAAACGAGGACGAGTGATGCTCTCCTTTCTACGCTGCTTGAACATATTGTTATCAGAAGACTGTGTGCCAGAAGAAACTTACAACAGCAATTATTGTCCCAGAAGTATTTTAAGATTTAAGATGCCCCAATTGAAAAGAGAGCATATAGTATGTGGATTATGTCAGTAGACTGGGGCATATAGTACTTGGGAATACTACATTATCAAATTAAATACTGCAATGAGTGATGACATTCATTATACCTGTCCCTTTGTCATCTTTGAACATACTGTATTGTATTGTATTATATGTATTTTCATCACTGATTCATCTCTCAATTATTTTTTCAACTAAATCATTCTGTAAAATATCAATAAATTGTTAAAATCAACCACCCCCTGCTACCAAAGGTCAAGGTGACATCACATTGCTTGTTTTGTTCTACCAAAAGGTCGAACACAAATAGATTCAATTTGTAATAATATGAAACTAAAAAAGCAACAAATCATCACAATTTATGAAGTGGAAATAGTAAGTGTTTTCCTCCATTTTTCCCTGGGTAAATGAATTGATTGATAAAATTAATTGACACTAAATTCTGATGGCCAAGTGATTAACTTACTTTTTGCTTCAAAATCAACTTAAAAACAAAATAGTGGTGTGTCAGTCAGAAGTTATATAGTAAAGATTTAATTTGGGATTTCCCATGCATTGTGCTTAGTTAATGTAGTCAGAGGGTTTTCAGTACAGCACTCCTTTCACAGCAGATAACACACTGCAAGCTGCTATTGACAAAAAAACAATTCCTGTGGCAGGTGATGGGAGATTTTTTGTCAGTCTTATCGATGCTGTCAGAGTGATGGTTCCCATCGAGTTCTCTGTAATGACCTCTGTTGTTCTGTTTTGTATTTATGTTGCAGGGTGTGGCGTTTGTAAGAGAATGCAGCCCATCTTTCAGCAAGCGGCAACAGAGACCAAAGGGAAATATGTAAGTCAGCTGAAATTTCCCCCTGCACACTTTTTGTTTGAATTAACTGATCTCTGATCTTTCTCTAACGTTTGCAGATTAGATCCACAGTGCATGTGTGGATGGTTAGCTTGGCAATCTGCGAAAGTACAGTCTGTGTGCCTGGCCTAAGACAAGGCTGTCCCTGGTTGTATTTCCTGAAAAACTTCTCACAAGTACAATACCATAGCAACCTTTGCCCCGTAGGTTTTGCTTTAGCAGGATAATAACTTGAATGGCATTTAAAGGCAATTCAGAAGCCTTGATCCCCTCTCTGCTGGACCTGATTTATGCTGTATCTGTATTATGGTTTACATTACCCCACCAGAGCAATTATAGTAGTTTATTCATAAGCCTAACAATTTTGACTAACAATCGGTTTAAATAGTTTTGGTGCTTTATATTATTGTATTAAATGGGTTTCTTACTTGATTTTTAGCTGGCACCTGCAACCACAATTAAGGGCTAATGTCCTTCCAGCTGAAGTTTACAACCTCTATATAGATTAAATGTCAGTTTAGCCTGCCCAGTCTTTGTGTTTATCACCTAACTTTTCCTTTCTCTGTTTTCCTCCCCTTTTCTTCTCCTCCCTTGTCTTCTGGGTCCCCTAAAGACCCTTGTTGTCAGTTTGCTGACAAGCAGTATTACAATAACAAGCAAAGTTGTTGGGTGGGGGGAAGAGTGCTGTGCTGCCAGCTGTTGTAATGTTTTTAACAGCATTGGAGTGATGCATACTCAGAAGCAACCAGCGCCATATTTGATCAGCTAGGGAAACAAATGCCTTGTGTTCATAAACACTTCTCCTTGAGCACCAGAAGAAAAATAATCTAAGGAAAAAACATCTTGTACAATGAGAGCAGAGAAAGGCAGCTGCCTGAAGAGATGGGGAAGTAAAGTCGTGTTTGCCTCACACAAAGCAGGAAATTTAAGACAAGATAATTAACTGCAACTTTGTTTGATTATCAAGCATCCTTCTAAGTAGTGAAAATGTAAGCCTCTTAACTGGAAATTAACTCTGTGTGTGTGTGTGTGTGTGTGTGTGTGTGTGTGTGTGTGTGTGTGTGTGTGTGTGTGTGTGTGTGTGTGTGTGAGATGTAAAGTCAATGCCTGAGGTGTAGCGTCTAGTCAGGCAGGAATAGCTGGAAAAAAACTCAGATTATCTGTGGAGTTGTTATGATTTTATAATTTCTGTTTTAGGTTTATTTAGTTTTATCTCTCAATACCAATTCTGATCTTAACTACTTACCGGGATATTGTTGGAGAACACTGTCAACTTTAAATACGTAGAGAAGAGACAGAGAGCCTGCCATGACTCATGGACATTTCTAAAGCTCTTTCTGACTATGTGTGAACAATGTGTTGTACAATACTTCCTCACAGGGAACCTGGGGATTTGCAGCTGTTTGATTCATATTAAAGAAATGTCTGTATTAGAAAAATATTTTCACTCTTCCATGATTTATTTACTTGGTTCAGGCATTAGATTTGTCTCTTAACTGTGTCAAAGTATTACCTTACACCGGGAGACTGACTGACTTATGTTACGTTCTACTTATTGTCCCATAGTGAAATATTACTATTACTTATAGGACTTTAGTGAAAATGTATAAATATTTCTAACATACCCGCCTTGCTACAAACATGCTTAATGTTAGCATTGTACACTGTAATGGATATATGTACACATGAAAACACGCTAAAGCATTAAATGCTAAACATTTTTTATGCTAACTGCACATGACATTAGCAAGCTAATATCAGCATGTTAACAAACTAAGATTTCAAATATTTCATACTGACTGAACGTAAGCTAACTATGAGCATTTTAAGATGCATAACATTAGTATACCACACTAAAATTCAAAATGGTAAATGCTAAATGTCAGCAATTTAGCATCAAATATAAGCTGAATGTTTAGGTGATATTAGCTTAGAATTGGCCTTTCTAAAATGGCCACTGTAATACTTGTAATGTTTTTACCTAAATACTTTATATTTAGGTATATTTAGTTTGGTTGTAGACTTTTAGTCCTGATGCAAAACAGGTGCAATAACTATTCAAATTGTCTAAATCTATTAAGATGCTAACAAGTGTTAATCAGATCTATAGTCACGTGCCTATTTCAGAACATTTCATTCATTTCTCATGTTCTGTTTATTTAAATTAAAATGTCAATAAAAACTAGAACCCAAAAATTAATTCTTGGACGCACCCCACAGTGCAGTCTCTTTTCATATTTTGAGTAATCCATCTTTTTGTTTTGAAGCCCTCTGATCATGACTAACATGCTTTTGTGTTTCATGTCCTTTATCTTTTTTCTTTTCTCTCTGCCTTCACTTTTCTTCACCTCCCTGACAACCCACGCCTCATTTTCCCCTTTTATTTAATTTTTGTACTAAGGTACTGGCGGGGATGAATGTGCACCCAGCTGAGTTTGACGGCCTCAAGCAGGAGTACAACGTCAAAGGCTACCCGACCTTCTGCTACTTTGAGTGAGTCGAGTCCTCTCATCCGTCTCACTTAAGGCTCAGCCCTCACTTTCAAGGCTTAGAACATCAAGTAGGGCCACTTCAAACGGAAACGTGCGAACACCAACAGACATAGTGGTGAACTTACCACTTGCAATGGTGGCCCTTGAGGTTCAGAACTTGCTTCTAGGTAAAAAGGAGAAAGTTTCTGAGAAGCTTTGGGATCCTCAAGTATTCCCTTTGAAAAAAGTAACCTCACAGGAGTGTGGTCAAGGATGTTGTATGCAGCTAGGTGCCACTGTCAGGTAGTGATATAGACACACAGGTAGTTCTGTAGAGTTGGCTATGAATTAGAGCTGAAATTATTAGTCAGTTAGTTTACAGTAATGTTTTTCTACCAGAGCTCATTGCTTCAGTAACCACACTGTGCTAATGTAACTACTCCATTGAAAAGATTGGAGGGGCTGCATTTTTTCATGCACTTCTGTTGTCTGCAGCATATTAAGGCCATTGTAGGAAAATATTATATTATGGAGCTGGGGGAGGGGGATAATATTTACAAAAACACAAAATCAAAGTCATAAATTTACGTAAAAAAACTATGATCTCTGAGGTTGAAGTGGTAAATTTACAAGAAGAAATGTCGGAGAAACAGTGTTTTTTTGTCAAGGAATCACATCGTTTCACTTTGCAGGTTGGATCAACCTCATCGTACAGAGACGCTGCTGCTTGCCGTGGGAAAGATTTTTATCTGGGACTTGGGATGGAAATTATATTTAAACTAACAATCTTGTATCACATCAAATCACAGCAAAACTTGCTCCATCTAAATGATCTAGTCCCATTAACTGATTTTAAGGCCATGTTAAAATGCCTTGTAACTCAAAAATGTAACTGCCACATGTGACCTGTTCCTTTCCTCTATGTGTGATGCTTGATTGTTTGTGTTGACTATGCTGTATTTCTGTTTAAATTGCAACTGGTGTGCCGTCTTGGCCAGGTCTCCCTCGGAAAAGAGATTTCAATCTCAAGGGACTTCCTGGTTAAATAAAGGTTAAATAATAAAAAAAATAAATAAAAAAACATCATGTTGCTCATCACAGTGACACATAGGCCAGCTCCAGTTAGACATGCATTGGGAACAGATACCTGCTCCCTTCAAGAGAGTCACCAGCAAGTGTTGATATTTACATTCCCAGCACAAACTCGGTTGGTGCGTACTTCACTGCATTGTTATTTCAAAGTCTAGCATTTTTAATAATTAATATGCCAGACTAAGTAAAGGCTTTTAATTCACTGTGCCAATGTTTTTTTATCTTGAAGAACACCTTAAGGCTACATGTGACATTGATTTAGCATTTTTCTGTGGTCTCTGTGTTTAATTTTTGTGTTTGAAAGACATGTATGCTGATGGTATTCTAAGACCTTCAGTTTACTGCTCAGCCCTAGTGTTGCATATACATAAATAACACAGTAGGGGATGAGTGTGTCTGACTAACACACACACACACACACACTCCGCACTATCCTCATATTTAGAGTGTTCTAAACTGTGTGCTGGTGCTTCGTAGCTCCCGCTCTGTTCTCCACGTCTTACTCTTCCTGCTCCAGCTTTATCATCCCCATTTCCACATTAAACACTCTCATTCCAGTCTGGCCTTTTAATTAGACCGGGACTGATTAAGTGCCTCTGTGGTTAGTCAATGTGTGTGTGTGTTTGACCTCTTCCTGCATGTGTGTACATCTTTTGTGTGTGTGTGTGAGTGAGGGGGATTGGGGGGGGGGCTGGAGCCAGTCCGTTAGCTTGGAGCACATTACTGTCAGCACAGGGCTAGCTAACGACCATCTGAGCCCATTGGCTTCAGTAATGAGGCGCTCACTGATAAACAGCAGCTTATCACTGCAGGGTAAGTCTGCATCAACACCGCTGGAGTTATCTCGCCGTTGCACCCGCTGTAAGACCAAGTGTTGAAGGTCTTTTACCTTTTTTGTCCTGCAGATTAAGAAAGCTTACTACCCAAAACAGCAGCAACACCTCAGCTTTCTATCAAAAACAAACATGAAAGAGAAACTATTTCAGCTTCTTTATCCTTGCTTTGTCCTTTAACTATCCAAGACTGTTGAGGCAAATACATTTATTTGACATTTCCTTAACTTGATTTTCACAAAGTTTCGGTGTATTTTACAGCAGCAGAGATAAAGCAAGTGAATATAGAGGTCATAAATCTCACTGATTGGATTCCAAGCAGCTTCTCTCCTCCACAGTAGTCAGTTCACTTAAAATGCAATTTTTAAGCTCAAAATCCAGTGTGTGTAATCATCTATCACCTTTAATATTGTCCGCTCCGTATCTCTGGAGCTGTAACTGCGATCGTCGCCACCCTTGTGTTTGCAGAATTTCACTGGCCAGGGCCAGTTACTATTGACACTGATCCTTCAGCCCCGGGCTTCTCAGCCTTCAGTTAGTCACAGCGAACAGCAGAGTAGATAAACTCATTCCTGTGGAGAAAATCTGCTTAAGTTTTGAATCTTTTCAGACTGTGGATCTGAGGAGATGTTTCCAGCTCATTTCAAATGCATTACAACAAGTCACTGGCAGTTCTGATGAGCACTTTTAACCTAACCTACAAAATAAACAGAGGAAAGAGTATCAATCATTTGAACTTTTCATCAGAGCCATTTGTCAGCTCCTTTTGGCTTTGAGCTGTTCTGCCTCTCAAAGGTCCAAGCTCTTTTGTCTTAGAAACTGGGTTATGTTATGTTTGCTATGATTGTGTTCAGGATGCTGTTTTTTCCTATCACACATGACCTGGATTACTCAGTTTATTTTTCCAGTGTATGTTCTGCAGGAAGTGAAGAGGAATCAAACCTCACTACTTTGAGGTCTGAGTTGAGTTTGAGTTTCCTCAGTGTCAAGTATCAATAACTGAAAGTTGTTACAGAAGATTCTTATCCTAGGCTTGCTTGTTGATGTCATTACTTTGAAGAACGTCAATCCAGATTGTCTTATTTTGTTAAAATAACAATAAATGCCGTTTTATATAATGTAATGAATAATATTAGGCGGACAGCTTTTGCCCTCTCTGTCTAAACAATCGGTGCATTTAAAAAATGGTGGGGGCAAACATTTTAATTAATTTATAAAGATGCTGATTTTTGTGTTTTTGTAAAATGAGCTTAGCTTTATATGCATACAGTATGGCATACACCACCTTGTGCCAACATGAGTAAATAAAAAAAAACATACTGTTGCTATTAGCGGTGCATTTATATGCAGCAGCGCTGTTTTTGTGAGTGGATGTTGAAGATGGAAATGGAAATTTAATTAAAATAAAATGATGGCTTAATCTAGGATTACAAATTGACCTAAACTGGTAAATATATAAAGAAAATTCCAAATCTGATCACAATTTTATGGGCATTCTGGGATTTTTTGGGGTATTTTTTTTGCCCTTTATCACTCTGAATTTCTGACTCTGACTACTTCTATGTACAGACAGTGAGTAGACAGATTTTTCAATAGTGTATTCCCTCTAAATAGAAAAATATATGTGAAGTACGGATACAGTGAAGTAAGGTTTTACAAAAATGTTTTGTGTCTAATGAAAGATATCATATTGGTTGTGGTAAAACACTTTGAACAGTACCAAGCCATATGTCTGTCCGTTGCTGACAGGTGGTTTAGAGGTCATCTTGTTCTTGTGCTCTGCTGTCTTTTAGAAAGGGGAAGTTCCTTTACCACTATGAAAACTACGGAGCCACAGCCAAGGATATGGCAGACTGGATGAAGAAGTAAGTATGGTGCTAATCACTTCACCCACTGAAGATGCATTAAGACTATTAAAGTGCAGACTTCAGATGTTTTAGCAGAAGAACTAAGAACAGATCTTTCAAACTACATTTTGCCTTCTGTCTCCTACAATAAGTAAACCGCTTTTATTTCTCACCGTAAATGTCTGGCATGACTTTATCCTTTCGCTGTGGTTTCATCACACCTTTTATTGTCCCTCCTAACCCTCACTCACCTTACCAAGGTGTCATCAATCTACACCTGCTCTGTTCTTGTCTCAATTTTCTTTCTCACCTTGCATCACCCTCTCTGCCTGTAACCCGGGGTCTCCCACCATGGCTTGGCTCTCCTGCTTATTTTTTCCCCTCCATCTCCCGTTTCCATCTGTGTTAAGGGCCTGGCTGGAAAGCCATGACTGTCCACAAGATTGCAAGAAGAGGTTACAGCAGCACTTTCACAGCTATCACAGGAAACGGAGGCCGACAGGCAAAGGCTGTAATCTAGTTACACTCTCTTTAGCCAAGAGGCATAACAACTCCCTCCCGGGTCCTAAGACTTTACTGCTTTTTCCATTCTACTGATTTGGAGCCCAGCAATATAATTTAGAAGTGGTGCCAAGCCTTGCAATCAAGCAATCAAGTTGACAGAATTGGTTGCCATGTTTGAAATTAAGGGATAATCTTGATAAGTTACACCTCTTATTTCAGTAAAAAAAAGTGGTTGATAGTGACAGAGGTTAAACAGAGTAACAAACACATTTTTTTAGTTTTCTCTTCCTCTCTTTTGCACAAAACAAACAATTTGAATGAATGGATTGACCTTCATTTACACATAAATAACTTCTGTATGGTAAAAAGATGGAAGACTGGCCTAGATGAGGAAAAGCTGTTTTTGCAGTAAACCTTGAAGGGATTTTCAGGAAGGTCTAATTTGCTGCGTTCCTATTTTTTAGTCATTGTGTCCATTGTGCTCTCTTTTTGTAGCACTCTCTACCTCAGATTGGTTAATCTCCTCCCCCCATTTATCACCCCATACCTTGCCTTGTGTGTGTTGATTACGTTTCTTATGTTCAGATTCAGCAGCTGTTGTTTTTTTTGCTAACAGGAACAAGCGTTACTCTCGTGTCATGCTGTTTGCTTGCTTTTTGCACGTTTCACATCAAAACATCTCTTAACATGCAGTGTATACCAATACCCATTTTTCCTTTCCTACTCTAGATTCAAGGCAAATGTGGAAACAGAAGTAGAGGTAACAGAAGTAGTGGTTATCAAATCTGTCCTCTGCAGCAGTGTCACACCAATAATGGGGTAGCACACGGTTGGTATTGTTGTATAGAGGAAGCCCAGGACAGAACTGCCAATGATGTTGCAGTAGTGTTATTACTAGTGATCTATATGCAGCACCCTAGTTGCAAAATCTGTGTGTGTGTGTGTGTGTGTGTGTGTGTGTGTGTGTGTGTGTGTGTGTGTGTGTGTGTGTGTGTGTGTGTGTGTGTGTGTGAGAGAGAGAGACCTGCTTGCCCTTGTTTACATCTGTGTCCACTCGTTCTTGGCATTGCAGCACTGTGCTCTGTCATCAAGGCAGGGCTGCTCTGGTCCAGATGTGTGTGTGTGTGTGAGACATTTTGGGTGGAGAGTGGACTACAGCTGTGTCTGATTTTTGCTCCATACAGATTGCACGCTTGAATGTCTCTTTTTTTTACAATGTAAATGTATCCCCTTCCTGTTTTAGCCCTCAGCCCCCCCAGCCGAAGACCCCCGAGGTGCCGTGGACGGAGACAGACTCCCCAGTCTTCCACCTGACCGATGAGTCCTTTGACAGCTTCCTGGAAGAACATCCTGCAGCCCTGGTCATGTTCTATGCACCCTGTGAGTAAGGAAACAAGTTGAAAAATAGCAGGGCTGCAACCAAATTATCAATCAATCAGTGATTTGATCCATACAATGTAATAATAACCATCACAAGAGCCCAGCGTTGATATCTTTAAATTGCTGTTTTTCTTTTCCAACAATCAGCCGTAAAACCCAAATGATATTGAATTTACATAAAAGAGAGTAAGGCTACGTTTACACATGGGCGGCTATTTTCATAAATGGACATTTCAACCTCTCCAGTTTAAAAAAATAACGTTGTGCACAACTGTCAGTTTTCAGAAAAGTGTTAATTTACACGTACCTGTGTATTTATGCCCTCAATGCCATCAAGAGCATGCCAAGTCTGTAGGTGGCAGTGTAACGAGAAGCTCAAGCCCATGTTAGCCAATCAGTATCCCAACAAACAACTTCCTCTCTCTCTTCTCTGCCTCACTTCATCGGCTGCCTAAACCTCCGTTTGTCTCAGTTTACATGCAAACGTGCAAACAAAGATTTCCTAAAATCTTTCAGAGGCAAATTCTCCGTTTGCGTGTAAACGAAGGGCACAAACAAAGGGGAACGTCTCCTTTTGTCAAAATAACCATGTACGTGTAAACGGGGACTAAAGCGGCACAGAACCTGAAACCAGCCAACAATTGGCATGTTTAATAATAAATCATGAATTAATATCAAAGTGTTGTTGACTAAAACATTATACAGCTAATCGTTTCTGCACCGAAAAGAGAAGTGAAACTACTGTGCCAGTTCTAGGTAGGGGCAGAATAAGATTACTACTGCTAAAAAATCAATAGTAGATTTGTTGGGGACAAATTTCAGCTGTGGATTAATACACATTTGGTGATGTGTGTATATACAGCAGCAGGACGCTGTATGAGGGATGGACTCAGAATTAACTACAAAGAAAGAAGCGTGCCATTGTCATCCAGTACAATGCAATGATGTGTTTTTAATAGTTTTTTGGCGCTCTTTGCACAGATAAATAAGATTATATATCAAACTTTGGATTCAGAGACGTTACTTTTTAGTAGGATCAATTCATTGTTAGTTTTGCTATTTCCATGGAATGTATTGACAACTAAAAAAAATATTTAAAAAAATAAAAAATATTGCCGGCCTTGTCCTTTAGCGACCCCCTTTTCACCATCAGAAATACATGGCAAGTCTTCAAAAAAGTAGTTTCAATTGCAAAATATGTGCAGCCGCATGTCAGAGGAGCTTCACATTCTTTCCTGCTGTGTAAAACATTGTTTTGCAGATTCTCTCAGGCAGAGCTGTTATTTAGTCACGCAGACACCATCACAGTTTCACTGTCATGCTCAAGTATTAACAGTCAGAGACTGGAAATGAAAAACAAACCAAAAGACAAGCTGGCAGCATTAGCTTTTTTGTATCATACGATCGCACACAAGCTCATCTTCCACAGCAGAATACTTCATTGTTACCATATGGTTTTACGTAGACCTGCCTGTCGTTTTTATTTACGCATCATACTCTTGTTACACAGAACTTAGTAAACATGCCCAATTTCGTCAGTGGGTTAGATTTCTTTTCCAGTTCCAGATTGCTTTGCTTTGGTCCAGCCGTCCTCAGGCGTGCTGCATGTGAGGGAGTTGTCCAAATAGGATTTGACATGTTGGTCAATGTGACCCATAGCAGTGAAATCATGCAAATATATTCACGCATTAAAAACCGCATTCTGAGTGGAACAGCTACATGACACGATCACAATCATGTTGCAACCTTTTTGTGGACTTTTGTTTTTTTCTTTTTTTCTTTTCAACTTACTCTTTACTTCTGACTATATCACCTCCACCTACTATTCACCTCCTCATCCTTTCTCCTTTTCTCTACCTGCCCAACTGCTCTCTTCCCCTTCTGTGCTCATCCCTATCTCCACGCTGTAAAAATACATAAATAAATAAGAAGACTTTTTTTCCTCTAGCTTTCCCCATAATGATGATCCATTGTTTTCAAAATTCCATTACATTACACCGCTGTTGAGTTGTCCTACCTCCAGATTGCCGGGAGCACTGCACTCCACCCAGAGGGCAAACACATTCTCCAGCTGTTGAAGTGATAAAAAGACATTCTACCACTCACACACTGCAGTGGGACCTGCTTCATCCACCATCTCATTTTTCACTACTTAACACAAAAATATTTTTGTGCAAATATTTAAACTAACGTCTACCAATTGACAATAAAAAGTGTCATGACGTAGGCTTTCTGTAAACATGATCCGCTGAATAAAAAGAGCCAAATGACATCATTTCATTCATCGGGTCAGTCTGTTTGGGACGTAAAAACAACCATTATGCAAGACGCCCAGACTATGATAGACTGAGATACTGCATGCCACTGTAGCCACTGTTTAATGTAAATGTACAGTACATGTAAATCAGGCTGCTATGGATTTGTTGGAATTTAACTTTGATGGAGCTAGGCTGTTTCCCCTGCATGTGTTGAACTCACATAAATGACTGATGATTGATCTAGATACATATACTATATTTATATTATGCATAAATACAGGCATATATGTACATGACATTAAATGATTGAATGAACCATTGTAACACGCTAGGTTCATACTTCTCTGCACTGTAGAACCCTCGGTGTGTTACTTGACCACAACCTCACTTTCAACAGCCACATCAAATCATCCTTAATGATATAGTATATATCAAATGAATTACTGTAGAGGGAGATTACTACTATCAAAAAAGCATGTACCTGTTTTGATGGTCACACAGGGGTTTGCCAGGTTTTAGAGTTATATTGAGAATGATAAGTTCTCACAATCTCACTTTAATGTCATCATTTACTGAAGCATTAGCAGACACTGCACATTATTGAGGGATGGCTTTAGTGTCAGTAGTTGGTGTAGTTATTAGGAACAGAAAACATGACTGAATAACTAGGGATGCATTTTTTTCACGATCCTTTTCCTAATATACTGTGTTTGAGTTTGTTAGAACAGTGCAGGGAGCAGACTAGTCCTTTGTGTCCTTATGTGGTCTCATAGCTTCACAGACTCCTGTCCTGCACTTGACTTCACCCTGCGGACAGCAGCCAGTCACCCACCCACTAAAATCAAGGGAAGTCAGCTAAAACAAACTGCATCAGAACTCTCTGTCTCTCTCTCTCTCTCTCTCTCTCTCTCCTTCCCTCCCTCCCTCCCTCCCTCTTACACACACAAATATATGTGCACCTATCAAACACATTTTACACCATGGCAAAAACATTTATTTCACACAATTACACCGCATATATATACCTCTCTCTTTCTCGCATACACACACACACACACACACAGATGCCCAGCTTTGCTGCTTCAATGCAGATTCTTAATGGACCTGCTGTCAGAGTGAGATTAATGGTCTCCCGACCACCACCATCAGCTTGCATTTCTGTCCACCTCTCAGCGCAGCATTTCTCACCGTCCTCTGAACAGCACTCAGCAGGGGTTGTTTGCATGCAGCTCTATACGGGGGCAAAACCTCCAACTGAATGCTCTGTTTAATAGAGTGAGCCTGATTATGTTTCCGGACCGAAACAAAAGTTGCCCCCTGCCAATGGTGTTTAAAGAAAGCATAGCAAAACATTAAATACAGAATGTTGTTCCTTCAGATATGACTATAAATGACAATGTTTGATTCCTAATGTTTGTGTTCCGGGCTGCAGCTGGTGTATCAGGAAGTTATTAGGTCAGAATTTTACATCTCCCATGACTGGCCACTTAGCAAGTAGTCACAGTTTACTGCTGCAGTGGACCCTGAGAAGATGACCTGAGGAAACACACCCGCCTTTTTGATTTTTAGCATGTAGCAGTTTTTATTACAGCTACAGTGGTGCATGGTCAGTTTGTTCGTTCTTGATTCTGAGCTCTCCCCTTTAGCCTGAATCAGCAATATGTCAGCGTGTTTCCTCTTCCTACGCACACACACACGCACGCGCTGCCCCTGCCCCTCATGCACCACTTGTTCTGAATGTGAAGCTGGGCTGATGCAGAGCACAGGACGTACATTTGGTTTTCTCTCTTACTCATCAGTTTAAAGGGTCAGACAAAGTCCTTTAGTCACTCTATTTGTCCGGTAAGCCTCAACACAATCTGATGATCACACACCACAGTGACTCAGTTAAAAGAGAAGCAGCTTTTTTTCCCCACAAGGCATATTGCGTTTGATTTATAGCTTATGCCAGCTCTGCATTGTATATTGAAGAAAGGAATTCCTGAACAGTTTTGACAAGGGCAATTTACCAGGTCTGGAAATGAACCAAGAAGTACCAAATCTGTTTCCGGATTCAGTGCACCACAATGCTACGGGCACATAAAACACACCGCTTATCTCTGATCAAACGAGACAAAAACATCTTGTACATTGTGTGAGACAAATATTGTTAACTCATTTTAGATCAGTTTACTCCCTGCTCATGCAATATTAAACATACCTCCACACCAAAAATCAAGTGTATTCATCATGCTCATAGCTCAAACAGATTTGTTGAAAAGAAGATTTGCAAAGACATGCACACAAACACACCACTATCTCCAGATAATACAGCTATACAGAGCAAAAACACCAGTGCTGTCCTGCTTTTTAATTAATGTACAGAAAGGTACGATATTTGGCTAATGGGGAATTTGTTTTTTTGCACTTAAAGCTTTAGTGCGTAACTTTTTGATATCAGTGAACGTCCATTACATTCAAGAGTTGCTACAAAGCTAATTAATCAGCTCCACACAACTCTCTCTGTATTTCTCAGAAGATTGGGTCATCTGGCGACAGAAACTCGAGTGGAGTTAATTACCTCTTCTGAAGAGTCATCGTGTTTTTTTAATCATCTGTGTCCTCCTTGCATACTAACTGCATGGAGAAGGGGTCGGGCTGCGTGCGCGATTACAGAAGGCTTGTATCATGTGTTGTTGTCATTACTTAGAATTTCTCATGGGGGGGCGACAGAAACTATACACTATAGCTTTAAATTGAGAAAGAAACATATAGAGAGATTAATGCTGTGCACAATAATGAAACATAGTTGGAACATTAATTTGATTATTTTATGAAATCTACCCAAGGAATATATTGATACAGAAAAAAATGTTACTACCAATAAACAATATTGCCTCAGAATTAGGTCGATACAGCAGGTTATTTCTGCAAAAATATTAACGATGTAATAAAATACTGAAGAAAATTTCTATTTCTAAGAATTTTAAAGTATGAATTGCTTTAACATATCTGTGATTGAGGCATAGTAGACTGCAGAAGATCCTTTAGTCGCTGTGGCGATATATTTGTCCATGTTTTGGAGTGCAGTCTTTAAAAATATGATATTTATGGTCAGAGTTTGAAGCCTAGCTTTTAAATTTTTTGGGATTGCCATCATATCTGTAATCAAACGTAACAGAAATTAGTTTCTACCGTCTGCTTTTCTGTAGCACACGTTGCAAATGATGCAGTTATGCTCGGTTGTGTCGACATAGTTTGTGTCTTTGGTTGTTTCAACCTCACATTTCAGACGTCAGCCATTGCCAATTTGATTTCTTACTTTATGTCCCCTTGCCCTTTTATACTTTCATACATTGCTTCTATATTGTTGTAGTTTGTTGTAGAGCTGAGTCTTTTTTTTAGATCAGATACATTTTTAGGGATGCTCTGATTTGTCGGCCAAACATCGGCATCAGCTGATATTTGCCTTTTGACTGTGATTGGCCTATCTGCAAATAAGACGATGGCTGGCTTACCTAGCTACTGATTCAGAAAACAAGTGGTTTGTTTTCACATAAGTATTACACTTATACACCGTTAGCAAGACATGTTTCCTTGCAGATGCCCCATTTCCAAAATTGAAACCGCACTTGAATATTGGGGAAATCTCTTTCCAGCACACATAATACTATTGTTATTGCCATGATATGACACATTAAAATGTATATTGGTATTATCATGGACTATATGATATGGCACACCACCATTGTCCCGCTCTACCCACACCTCCACCAGTTTGGTTCCCCTCTGCCCCCCCCCCTCCCCTTTGTCCTCTTTTTGCTCTTTCGTTCACTACTGTACTCATCACTCACTCACACCCAGCTCTAAGCCTCAAGGTTGGCCTCTAACATGCTCACTCAGACATAAACCCACACCCATGCCTGAAAGTGACATGTAGTAAGTAATTAGACATGACTTAACTCTCCTGGTAAACATGAGAGATTCTTGTCATCTCATTTACAGTTTCACCCTCTGCATGCCAGCAGTAAACCCACTGACAAACCAGGGTGAAACACCAGAGAATAACAGCTGCTAACACATGGATTCAACTAGACAGCTCAAGGACGTAATGTGCAAAGATTGCATCATTAGGCTGTTGATTTCATGGAAGTAATTTTTTCTGTAATATACAGTTAATTCTTGTTCTGCACAATTTAAATGGGATTCCTTCATCTGTCTCATGTACTCTTATGTGACCGCTGTAGACAGCAGGCTGATATAATCAGCTGATGACTGTTTCAGTACATGCATGTTTTTAAAGCACTGTAAACACCCTTCAGTACATATATATCTTAGGCCCAACATTTTAGTAACTAGTTTTTATGGATTATTACCAGAAATCTGTGTTTAGGTTTGAGTTATTAATAAGAAAATGACTGTTATATATTACTTTGTTTAGTTTCAGAAACCCATCATCAGTTTGGGCTATAATGTGTGATTTGAATCATTCAGGGTGTGGACACTGCAAGAAGATGAAGCCAGAGTATGATGAAGCTGCTGAAATACTTAACAAGGGCACAGATGTAAGTTTCATGACCTCCGCTTGTGCAGCATGCTTATCTACAGGCCTGTGTGTGTGTGTGTGTGTGTGTGTGTGTGTGTGTGTGTGTGTGTGTGTGTGTGTGTGTGTGTTTTCCATATCTCACACTTTGATAAACATATAGAATGACACAGGTGCATTGACGCCTCATTAACAGATCATAATAATCCCTCTTCTTGGCCTGAAAGCTTTTGGCGGATGCGGCCCACATGCTGGTCGGTCTGTCCTGCAGCCCATCTCTCCGTATGCTTCTGGTTAGTCGGGGGTGTGCCTCGCCTCTCCTCTCCGACATTCTGTCCTCTGTGGTAATCTAACACTCTCCAGCCAGGGGAAGGGCCTATAAACCTCCAGTCTTGTGACTGGAGCAATTATCTCATCCATGAGCGAGCGTCCCCCTGGCCTGACGCTTGGACCTTCTCCTTGTGGCTCTAGGCCCAGCACTGGAGGTCAATGGGAAAAGCCTGGACATTATCTAATATGGATGTACTGGAGCCTCTTTCACCCTGAGCCCTTAAGACCAAGCATAGCATTTCTTCTAGTGTTGCAGTGTGCAGCGCTTTTAGGATATATACACACCTCATATGTACACACCAACCAATTTGAACTTGGATTGTTTGTAAAGTAGTTCATGTTAATTGGTGTCATGTAACAGGTTAGTCTAAGGGACCTTTATTGGTCTTATTGGACGGATCACACTATAGTTAGTATTATTTTACCCCAGTTGTCTTGAAGCTTGCAATTGTTATTTCTCCACAGAGTCCGGGTGTGTTGGCAGCAGTGGACTCCACAGTGCACAAGGCTGTGGGGGATCGCTTCAAGATCTCCGGCTTCCCAACTGTTAAGTACTTTGAGAAAGGTGAAGACAAGTACACGCTGCCACATCTCCGAAGCAAAGACAAGCTCATCGAGTTCATGCACAAGTGAGTCACACACACTTAACAAGCAGCTCGATCACTTCTTAAATTTAGCCCAGCAAACGCAGCCTGTGCAAAGTTAACACGTTTAGCCACTGACTCAAACTCATGTACATTGCAGTAATTTAGTCTCAAACATTTCAGTCGCATCCTTCCAGTGTAACAGATTTATCTTTGGAAAGGGCCACTCTGAAATGTAATGGGCCTGTGATGACATCAGTCCAGCTGTTGCAATTAAAGACTCCATAAAGGCAAAGTCTGAGACCAGAGGTCAACGGACATCAATTTATACGTATAGGGCTGAAGTCTCACAGTGTTTTATTATATAATTTGTATTCACACGTTAACGTTTTACTATTTCGGAAACAGGAAGGTAAATACAACATATGCTTCCTCCATATCTCTATATACTTTTACTTTTTACAAAAACTAAAGCAGTGTTTTCCCTCCTTTTATACATAATAAATCATTTTCTTTCATGTCTGCAGTCCCCAGGCACCTCCACCACCAGAACAGTCTTGGGAAGACAAGCCCTCCAGCATCAGCCATCTTGGATTATATGATTTCCCGAGAGGCTCTGAAGAAGAAAAAACATGCTCTGGTCATGTTCTACGCTCCTTGTAAGAGCTTACAGTAAATGATATAACACCTAAAAGGCTATAATGTAGTAGGCACAAGACACTTTTCTCAGATGGATAAGTTTAATATGCTTGGCTGTTTTGGTCAAAATATTGTATTGTATTTTTATTTATAAAGGACAACATACATTAATCAACATTACCGTAGATGTGCCAGTGTTAGCCAGTCGGCTAATTTTCAACCGTAGTCCTTTGGCCAGGTGATTTTAGACCATGGCAGGAAGAAGCAACAAAAATAACATTAATACAGGTTAAAATATACACATAGTAGTCAAAAGACACCATACGTACAGCTAGATCAGAAATATAAGCTTTTTTTCCCTTTCTTTTTAGTATTCCATGCGTAGCTGCAGAAAGCAACAGAACACTAGCAGAGATTACACATCAACAGTAGCTCCAGATAATATAAGACGCCAAGCAAGGATCAGGACACGTTCATGCAACTCCGACACCAGTCAGCCGTGCAAAGCAGTAGCAAGCAGTAATACAAATATGAAAAAAACTATATCACTCTCTCATGAGGAAGGCTTTAATACAGCACAAGATAAGATAGTATAATAGTTAAAATACAAATGATTTTTTCATACATACCCAGGTAGTGCTGAGCAGTCTATATTTGACACATTGTAAGACATCAAACAGGTTTAGCAACAGATCAGCAGTGATAACAACAATATAAAATTACCTGGGGATTAAAAATGATCACAAATCTGATTTCTCAAGAGCCAGGCTTTGAGACTTGGTGGGACATTTTGGTAGGAGGTTTCTTATTTTATTTCGTAGCGTCTTCCACATATTGGAAGCTCTAACTGAAAATCATGATTGACTAAAAGAGCTGGACCTGTAAGGAGTTACACAGGCCCCTCTCAGAGCTGACCTTTTTGCAATTTTTTTGTTTAATAAAATACTGAGTGGTGGTGGAGCTTTGCCATTCAAGATCTTGAACATTAGGCACATGTTATTGTATTTGTTTAGATTTTCCCAACTAAGGAGGCATATTTGTTAAGGATTTTACAGTGGTGATAAGTATTATGTTCTGTCTAACACTTTAAGGGCCTGTTTATAAACAGAGAGAACAGGCTTAAGAGTTGTATCATTAGCTTGCATCCAGCTTGTCATGCAGTATAGTAGATGGGAGATGATCATTGAATTTAGATACAATTTTGCTCCTGCGCTTATAAGGCAGCTTCTTATATGCCTACAATGTGCTAGGCATATAAGACAATGTTGCAACAATCACAGCCCTGCTCTGTTGGACTTGGTGTGATCATATCCTGGGTTTAAATCAGTGTGTTACGTAACTGCCCGCCAAGCTCTTCATTACGTCAGTATATAAACCCCACCTAAGCCACGGGGAGACTGAGGAATGATTCACACGACTGAGAATAGATTTGTGCAAGTTAAAAAAAAGAGAACAAATCACTGTTCCACATCATTTCAGCAGTCCTGAAAGACATGAAAGTTTTATATTGTCATTTTATACTCTTACGTCCTTTCAGAGACTTGGGGGACTGTTTTTCTAACAGTGAATTCATCTGTTCTCTAATTGGACACATCTGACGAACTGAAATTCTTTTTAGTTTGGAAAGTTTTGAGCCAACCCTCCAGAATACGCCGAGGGCCAGATGTATAAACGCATGTGGTTTAAGATGAGATAGCTGCAGGTGATATGATAAAAAGTACATTGAATATAAGTTGAGGGATGGGTAACATTGTTTTACGGTCAATTTCACTGATTTGCAGTCTACACAGCATTATAGAAAATGGTAATCAAAGGCATATTTGAACAAGTATTTAAAACGTACATATTTTAAAATATGAGTGATCTATTCCTTCATTCTTTTATTTACATATGAGCTATATCCCTTTTAAATGATTGTTTAAATTGAATGGTAAATGGGCTGTTTTAATGGGTGATTTTCTAGTCTTAGCGACCACTCAGAGCGCTTTACAATACAAAACAGCATTCACCCACACATTCATGCACTGATGCCAGAGGCTATCATGCAGGTGCCACCTGATCATCATGAGGGGAGTAGGGCTGCACAGTTAATTGCAATTTTATCGAAATCGCGATATAGACTAGTGCAAAATCCAAATTGTGGGGGAGGTAGTCATTTTTTTAAATGCAACATATATGTTTAGCCATTCTTAATTAAGTATCGATCATTCCCTCCAATATCGTCAAAATAATTGCAATTTGACATTTTCCTCATGTTGTGCAGCCCTAGAGGGGAGGGATAAACAGTTACACTTACACTCACACAGGAGCCACACATACACACATAGACGTACCCATGCACCTCTGCCCTTTAGGTCTGATGAGGGCACAGCGGTCAGGCTGCTGTCTCTGTTGAGGCCTTTGGTGCTTCCTTCCACATTGAGATGCTCCAGATGCACCCTTCTTGAGCTTGTGTCTACTAGAGAATTTGATGAGATGCAGCTGCATGCTAAGACTTCGAGGCTACAGATGCTTTTGACAGAACTATCAGTTCTTTTTCAAAAGTTTGGGTTATTAACTTTGATCCTCAAATCTGCATATATGACCCTAAACTAAAACTAAATGCCGTCATATCTCTTCTCTCTCTCGCCAGCTATTTCCTGACCTCAGGAAGGACTAAGTTGATGGTCCTTTTTTGTACATACACTGGTTAATTTAAGCATGGGCTAATTTAATACCTACCAAATGATGCTCAGTTCCATACAAACATTTGAGTGCATTTAATGTTAGTATTAATATTGCTTTGCTTACTTCTGCAGCCTTTTTTTAAAATGAGAGATGGTGAAAAGACTTCTTTTTTTTGTATTTACCAGTCTGCCTTTCTCTCTACCTGTCATTAATATGAGAAAGGTGAGGGGAAATCTGCAGGTAGAAGAGTAATGAGAGTGGCAGGCCTGACAGGTTTTCAATAGCAGACCTACCTTTATTCTACTTGGCGTACTGTGTAACGCCACTGCAACCTCCGAGCTGTTACAGTGACCTGCCTGGTTGGTCTCTTCTCTTCTTGTGAGGAAAACCCATGGCACACTGCTGTGTTTTTTGATATATCAGTTTCAGAATGGCAACAGAACCTTTTAAAGGTTTAAAAGGCCATTTAATGTTGCCGCTAAAAGGGTACTTTAGCAGGAAATAGATTTCTGAGATGTGTTGAACACTGGCTTTGAGAGGAAGCTCTGAAAAGGCAAATGGACGGTTGCAGAGCTGATGTATAATTGAGTCAAAGGTAGAGTTATGTGCATGTGAATGCTTGTGGGTACGCAGGCAACAGTAAAAATACACAATAAAAACTGTGGTTACCATCCGTCATTGCACTTGTACCCTTTGTATTCCATTTACAGTGGGATCAACAATTGGTAACTGAATATATTTTCTACATTTTAATAATGCTTAAATAAATTGAAATGAGTAAATTTGAATAATCTGTTATGCTTTTTGGATAATATCCTACTTAGTGGCTTCTATCTTTGTTAGAGCACTACATTTTGTATAAAGAAATGTTTTTTTCCAGATTGGTGTGGAAAAACTTTACTGGCCTGTACAGAACCCTGACCTCAACCTTATCATACATTTTTGGGATGTGTTGGTTTGGGTACCCACATATTAACCAACCCATCTGTACAAACAGTCAGCAGTGTTCAGGAGCTACTGTACAGTTGGCCAACAACATCTCAGTAAACCTCAACCCCACTGTCAGAATTAGTATTAGTACACTTATGAGAAAATTGCCACTGCTTGTGGGAAAAAAAATGCTCCGTCAAATACCACCACCAACTCTTATTCAAGAGCTGATTGACTAGTGATTTGACCCTAACTCTGTTAGCTTTTATCTATTCACCAACTGCCAGAATGTTTTTTTTTTCTTCAAGAGGTGTTTCACCTTTTTCACCTTTCCATTCCAATTCAATTTGAATTAAATTGCAGCAACAACCGTTTGATTGTAATAAACAGCCAAACAACTGGGTACTCTACTTTGGCAACTAAAGAAGAAAAACTACAAATAGCATCTACAGGAAATCAAACTTTAACAGAAAGGGAGAAGATGTAATCACGTTTGGCTGTAAGTGCCTTGCATAGACACATCCTCCCCTTCTTAGCAAGATGTAGCTAAAATCAGAAAGTCTTTTCCTTGCAGATTTATAGTTAGCATACAACCTGGTCAACTTTCATGTATAGTTGGATCATATTGCCTCATCTACTAGAAGAGAACCTGCGCTCTGTAAATGTGACCGGTTGTCCTTGTTGTGTATTTGTGTAAGTATTGACTGTATGTGGATGAGTGGTGGAGCAGAGAGAGCCAGAAAGGTTGTGTTTATGATAGCAGTAAAGAGATTTACAATCTCTCGTAACATACCAGCGAACCGTCTCTTATGTGGCGTAAACCTCTAATCACCTGCATGTTTGAGATTGAGTAAATTATGTGATTTTCTTTGTATCTGTGAATGTGTGCATATTAGTAGCATCATGTCTACTGTATGTGTATTAATGCCTGTATAAGGTGCTGTTTGGGACGTGAAGCGAGATGTTATGTAAATGTGTGAGCTGTAATATTGTCCCATCTGTATGTTCTCCTCCTCTTCCAGGGTGTCCGCACTGTAAAAACGCCGTTCCCCACTTCACCACGGCAGCAGAGCTCTTCAAAGAGGACCGCAAGGTTAGCGTTGCTTTTTACGCATTCAATTATATACACACAATTAAACAAAGCAGTAGTGGAGGGCTTAAATCCCTCAAGCTAAATCTAAATCATGATAACAACACAGACTGATGTGCCTCTGCTGTTTTACAGACTTATGTGACAGTTACAGCCATACTCTAAACTAACAACCTTTTGATTCTAGATTTGCTGCATGCTGTCAATTTGCTCAATAGTTGTTGGTCAGGAACAATACCAATCATAAGCCAACTGTTCTTTAAATGACTCTTTTTTTCATTTTTATGTAACTGTTCAAACAAAACAGCTTTGGAGTTGTTGTTCGCACAACCTAAACATACCGGGGCCGTATATCTGTACTGGACACACTGAGGATATTATGTATTTATATCAGGCTTTTCATGTGACTCTGGGTAAGAAAGTAAACACGCATATTTCCCACTGTTTCTACAATATGGACTTAATTCTGTAGGTAATGCAGTCAAATTGGATTTACATGCTCAAATGTCATGGCACTTTATGATCAATTCTTTTATGTTCTGTACTTGGCACACATGCCTTTTTTGACTTGGCTGTCAGCTCAAGAGGTGTCGAAAGCGTTTCATGAGCGTTTTAAGACGGTATTCTGAAATGAGCATTGAGTCCTGCAGAGTGATTGCAGCCACTTATTGCATACTCTACCGTAAATGTCTGGAAAGACATTTAAACAGTTGTCCTGAAAAGTAAAAAACGTACAACTCATTCAAACTCATTCCTAATATTTGTCAGTTAAGAATTTGACCACTAAGCCTAAAGCGCGCCCAGTCTAATCAAATCTTCGGCACACTTGGGGCTTTAGGGTTATTGGAGGTTCATGCAGTCGCAACAGGACAAGCTTGTCCTCCATCATCTCTACTCCCTTTCATTCCTTTCCCTCAGCACTTGTGTCCTGACACACTCCCTCTTCTCTGTTAATACCCTCTGACTGCAGGGCTCAGTATTTCCAAACCTCCTTGTGTGACTCACACACACACACACACACACACCCTGAAAGAAATTGGCCGTGTGTCTGGCAATACTCTGAGCTACGATTTATCATCATTTAGTGACACTCACCTTTTTTTTGATTAAATAGTTTCATTTACATGCTTATTGTTAACAGCACATTGTTCCAATAGTGCTCAGGAAATGTTGCTCTCTCATTTCTTTGGAATTTTTCAAAATTCATTGTCAGATGATGTGAAACAGTGATGTGACTTAGTCATCCATTTTGCTGAGTTAACCCTTTGTAACTTTTCTGGGCAACATTAAACCTCAACAGATGATCTGAAAATGTCTCTAATTGCCCTCCAGCTGCAACTTCAGCAACTCATAAGTGCCTTTGTTGATTTCATCATCAGCAATAAAATATCAGTATGTCCTCCACAATGGAAAATATATGTTGTCTTCGCAGTACAGGGAAAAAAAATAGTTGTAACATCGACTGTAAAAACAAAACAAAAAAAGAAGTGTTTGACTCAGACTGAGAGGCCGGTGCGTTAAACTAGCATAGGCTTTGATATGTCCTTAATTAATGATTCTTAAAATGGCCATAGATTTTAAGAGAGAAAAGTTCAGACTTTTCTTTTTTTTTTACATCCAGCATATAGCAGCCTCAACAGTTTAGGGCACTTTGGCACTGCTTTACCAGCTATGATGTTTGGATCAGTATGATTAAACTTCCACAAGCTGAAAAACTAGGGGACCCTCATATCTGTGAAAGTTATGTAAATGCAGAGGTTTAAGATATCTTCCCTATCGTTGTCCCTCCAGTGGCCAGTGGAGGTGTGAAGTTGTGTTTGAACAAGAATAAATCTTGAGAACTGGGCATGTGTTTACTTGGCAATCCTCTTTATTTATAAAGCCGAGCCCCAGCGTATAGTACCAGGCTGATGTTGATCACAGTCTATTAGCTGCCCTCGCCTCATTTACCAAAGACAAACAAGCTTAGCTCCAGGTTTGTGCTGTATGGAAGCAGGGGAGCTGTTTGCAGGGTTTGTCCAAGGTGTTTGTGTTTTCCTCTAAATTTTAATCAATAGCAGCATTAAAGGCATTGACTGGAACTGCTCGTTTCCAAAAAGCTGTCTATTGCCTCTGTAATAAGAAAACTGCATCATCTGAAAATTGGATATATTTTGAAGGATTTGCCCAACATGACCTGCCTTGATGCTGCTACAGTACCTGTAAAGTTAATATACAAAACAAAAAATATCCTTACCATGACCATGGTGCTAATTGGATTTTTTCTTTCCCGTCCTTGATCCAGACCTAAGTCAAAGCCATGTATTTTTGAGCTTTTAGCAATGTATATTTTCTACCTGTCAATTGTTTTTTGTACGTAATGCAGCTAAACAGTGCACACTTAAACACCCCATTAGACTTTAACTTTCTGAAACACTGTTTAATGTGACTTTGTTTTGCACAAGTAGCGTCCCATTTCAACATGACTTGCTTCCCATTACAGATATGATACACCCTCTTTCATGAGGTTAAAGGGAGTGAAACCAATCCAATATATACTGTAATAATTGAACTATACTGAACTAAATAAACAGCATTAATATAAATAACATCACATCTCTCCCTTTTATATATAATGTACATTATATATCATTTCTTAAGTTTTTTAGGTGAACCCTGTACAAATCATAAAAGATCTATAAACAGCCTAGGAATGTTGTCTAATTTTTTTTTTTTAAACACCCAAGTATGACATATTTGTTTTTTGCTTTATTTAAAAGTAAAAAAGCTTTTGAAAGTAGAGTTGAGTACCTCGCCTCTGTCACCATGCTGTGTTAATTCATTTTAATTGAGCGCAATGGGGCCTGTATTGCCGCTTCAATATGTATCACACAGGAATAAATACAAAAATAAAAGGGAAAGTGTGTTACTTTGTCTTTCAAAATTATATTGTCTCCCTTCTAATATAACTAATGCTGTTAATTCAAATATTCCTTGATTTACTCAAGCACCAGTATTGCAGTCCTCCATGTTTAGTACTATAAGCATAGGAACTTTTTTGTGAGAACAGTACTAGGTCTGAGTTCATCAGTACAGTTTGATTACTGCTCCACTTGTCAGTGTGATGCTGGTGGATTAAAACCAAGCCAACTGGTAATATGCAGCTCCACCGTATTTCAGTTCAATCAAAAAATGATGTGGGGCTTCGTCACTTGAAGATGGATTAATAACGGAATTGGTTGCAGACCTTTGAAGAACAGCGGCTGTACGACTTCATTTTCTCCTGGCAATTCACAGCAACTCTGATTGATTACACACAGAGATGAGCAGTCGGATGGAGTCGGTGGTTACATTACGTCCCTCGTTGCAGCTGCTGTTACAGCTGCTCAAATTACTCTCTGTATCTCAAACTAACTTAGAGGTGGTCAAATATAGAAAGAATTACACTTTGTGAACCGTATCTGTTGGCGAATTTCCCAGAAACTCAAAGAATAGTATAATTTTGGGCAGTGTTGTCTGCTAATTTTCTCTTTTTATTTTTCCTTTTTCAAAGGTGAAACACCTCAGTCCTGCTGACACAGCTTACAGCAAGTCCATCAAATCCTCTTGTGGGAGCACATTGAGCCCTAGGTTAAGACACCTGATTAACAGACCATAGAAGAAGAATATCCCTTTATTCACTCTGTCTTCCCCATTGATGTGCAGAAGACTATTTCTTCCCTCTTCTCCCTTTCTTGTTCACAGATGTCTGTGCTGCTGATGCAGACGAGGCCAACACTCAACATGAGTGTAGTCATCTAACAATATGTTGATGCCTATGCAGATTCTCAACATTTGAGTATTTGTATTTGCATGGGGGGAAAAAACAAGAGGCACTTGTATTTTGTAATTAAGACAAGACGCTTTGAGCATTGCCTCGCGGTTGGGTGCGCAGAGAAAGTGTCAAATATGTGTTCCTTCCGCAGCAGATCTGTCATTTCCACATTCAGCTCGAGCAGTCAGATGGACAGGGTGCGATTATTTGGCGGTGACAAGTTCAATGTGCAGCGCTCAGCACCCTGAAAGAGGGTGACATTTCAGCTGTCCAAAAGGACACGCTGAGTGCACCATGTATCAGCGAGGCGGCATTTACGCCTCATTGGGGCGGCTTGTCACTAATCGATGCAGCAGCCTCGGAACATAAATCTCCCTTGTTGTTTTTATGTAGGAGTGATTGTTGTGGGATTTCCCACCAACCCCCCCACCCACTCCAAATGGTTTAGCAGAACAGCAATGCATCAGCCATTAGTTGCAGCCTGGAGAGACACAAGTGGTCTAATTTTGGAAAAGGAGAATGTGTTGAGCCTGCTTATTGCTAACGGCTGAATACACTCATGCGCTCGTTGTAAATTACCATTATAAAGTTTAGTAAATATTGAGTTCTCTATTACATTCTCTTGTAATATCCTGTGTGCACATTTCTTGTAGTATTGAGCCACAATTTTAGTTTATTTGTTTTGAAAATATAGTGAGTGCACTGAAACAATAATTAATTAACCCAAAACAATAAAAATGCCGGCTGTGAATTAAAATCATTGTTACTGAACTATAAAACTGAGAAATAGAAGGAAATATAAACTTGCTCTCCAACGGTTGTGGGAGTCGAAAGATGTTGCAGTTTTGTTCACAGGTAAGGCAAATGAGTACCTACATTATCCAGTCCACTCCAACTTTATTTGTGAAGCACTTTAAAACAACCTAAGTTGACCAAAGGGCTGTACAGAAAAATACAAAAAGAAACTACAAAAAGATTAAAATTACTACCTACGTAATGCTGTACCAACAAACCCAGATCTACAGGGGGGGTCCCAGTGGTGCCACCAAAAAAACATCACTTCCGTCTTTTTCATTAAAATTGAAAAGGTTCAGAGCCATCCAGGCCTTTATGTTGTTGAGACACATAAGTAGCAATCTGACGGAGTATGCATCTTTCTTTTTAAGAGGCACATAAATCTGACTGTCATCTGTGTAACAATGGAATGAAATACCAAGTGGGAGCAATAGAGAGAGAAAAGGAGAGGGCCAAGAACTGAGCCCTGTGGCACCCCAAATGAGAGAGGAGCAGTGGAGGATACACAGTCACCAAGGCTAACACATAAAGTTCGGTCAGTCAAGTACAATTTGAACCAATCCAGTGCTATGCCCCTGATGCCCACCCACTGCTTCAAACGTGTGATCAGTATTTCATGGTCCACTGTGTTAAATGCAGCAGTTAAATCCAAAAGCACAAGGATAACACAGTCACCAGAATCAGTAGCTAAAAATATATAATTAAAAACTCTTAACAGAGCTGATTCTGTGCTGTGCAACCTTTTAAAACCAGATTGGAAAACCTCTAGAATATTCTATTCTATTAGAAAGGCCAATATTTGACTATGAGTCAATGGTGTTAAACAAAACACGAGGCTTGTGACAGTTTGACAGAGTAATATCTGAGAAATGTTTTCTATTAGTATCTTTCAGTTTCCTGATAATGACGCCAGCAGTCCCTCAACATGTGAAAAGACAGCTGCAGTTTGTCCTTCTTCCACTTGCGCTCAGCTCTATGGCACTCACGTCTAACAGCATGAGTCATGATGTTTAGCCAGGGCTCAGATTTAGTTTTAGGCTGCCAGGATTTTAATCGAGCATTAAACTTTATCATGGTTTGCATTCATGGTTAGCATTGTTTTTGTTATCAGTGAAAATTGCCAAAACTTTTCTTTTCTCAACTTCTCCTCAAACATTGATTAAATAAGGCTTCCTACAGAGTTTCAACCCACTTAGAATATATGTTGTGAAGTATGCCAATATGCTAACTATGTTCATTAGAAAAATTATTTAATGAGTTTAATGACTCGAAACTTTAAAAAATGTGAACATTAAGATACTGTAATAATAAGAGTAGTTGATTTAATACACTTTAAATAGTATGATGTTTTACAATTTGATCTCCTGAAGGTCAACTCCCACTCCTTTCATCTAATAAGGTAGAATGTCAAATGCCCTATACAAGTGAAATCTCTAGCTCTATGTTGAATTATATTTTGTATAACATCACACTGAAGGTGATTTCTCCATTTCTCCTTAGATTGTGTACGCCGCTGTGGACTGTACAAAAGGACAAAACCACGAGCTTTGTAAGCAGGAAGGAATAGAGGGCTACCCAACATTTAACCACTACAACTATGGCAAGTTTGTGGAAAAATACAATGGAGATCGTGGGGTAAGTGGTGCTTCATATCTCACCTTGTACTTTTTTTCATACAGTCTTACAAGATTTTAACACACTAAACACATAATGAGAATTTCCCTTTTTTCTTTGGTAAAAACGTAAGTTGGTCCGTATAAACCCCATAAATGGTTTAGTTACATACTCCCAACATACAGTAAATAATGTGCATAAATAAGCATCTCTGACTAAGCCTTGGACTCCCCAAAGCCTAATTAAAATATCAATTTAGCCATAAAAAGACTTTTAAGGTAACAGAGTGTCAGTTTAGACAGTCAGTAGCTGCTATCCTGCAGTGTGCATGGGTTCAGAATTCAGATGCTTTTGCCTTTGAGTTCAAGAGTCAGACCAGGGACCGAAAACCAATCAGTAAAAAAGAAGTTTCTGGATATTGCCAGGACCTGGAACACCTGTCGTATACGCCGATCCAGAGCATCCCGAACATGCTCAATGGGTGGCATGTCCGATGGGTATGCTGGCCATGCAAGAACTGGGATGTTTTCAAAATGCCATCAATAAAATGCACCTGTGTTCGTTGTCCATAACATATGCCTGCCCGTGCCATAACCCCACCGCCACCATGGGCCACTCAATCCACAACGTTGACATCAGCAAACCGCTCACCCACACAACGCCATACACGCTGTCTGCCATCCGCCCTGTACAGTGTAAAGTGGGATTTATCCGTGAAGAGAACACCTCTCCAAAGTGCCAGACACCATCAAATTAAGCATTTAACCTCTCAAGTTGGTAACGACGGCAAACTGCAGTCAGGTTGAGACCCCGATTAAGACGACGAGCATGCAGATGAGCTTCCCTGAGATGGTTTCTGACAGTTTGTGCAAAAATTCTTTGGTTATGCAAAAACAGATTGTTGCAGCAGCTGTCTGGATGTGGAGGTCCTGGGCTGGTGTGGTTACACGTGGTCTGCAGTTGTGAGGCTGGTTGGATGTACTGCCAAATTCTCTGAAACGCCAGACTGAGACTGATTATGGTAGAGAAATGAACAATTGATTCACGGGCAATAGCTCTGGTGGACATTCCCGCAGTCAGCATGCCAATTGCACTCTCCCTCAAAACTTGCGACATCTGTGGCATTGTGCTGTGTGATAAAACTGCACATTTCAGAGTGGCCTGCCAATATCCAGCAACTTTTTTTTCTTCTTCTTTTTAAATGACCATAGCAACAGATTGCGCTGACGGATTATTTCGGAGTTAAACTCGCTCCAGCGAAGTGGTGAGTGGCAATATGAAGCATGTGGAGACGCTTCACCCGACCATAATTCGGTTAAGGTTTATACATGCAGGAATACCAAAAGGAGTTTTGAGGTCTGTAAACCGGGTTATGACAACTCCAATTTTAACCCAGGTAAGGTTTATACAGGTGTTTGAGAAACCAAGGTATTGCCATAACCCGAATATAATAGTTTTTTTAAACTGCATGTAAACACACTGACTGAGAGAACTCAAGATGGTACAGAAATGACACAGTGGGTAAACGTGGGGGAGTCAGAGATGCAGATAAAGCAAACCCAGATATTATTAGAATCTTATATACATAAAATTTAAAGAATGTGCACCTAAACATTCTCACTGTTGGTTTTCAACACTATTTTTTATTTATTTATTATGTTAACTGAATTATTTATGGCAAGGACAGTCAATGACCAGGGTCATGCACACAGATCAAGCCAACTTTAAGTGGAGTATTAGACAACTGGCTGCAGAGAATTTTGCAGGCAGATCTCAATATTACAGATAGGGCTAAGAAGATTGACCTTGATTATAGCAATAAAATTTGGATTCTGTGTTTGCATTTCTTGTCTCCATGCTGACAGGCTAAGTTAAGAACGAGATAATGTTTAATGGCAGTACTCTGATCTCTGTGAGAATACAAAAAAGGCATTTCAAGACAAAATTCACAATAATTGCTTCAGGTTGTCAAATGATCCTTGAACCTTGTACCAACTCTTAACTGTCCCTCTCTCCACAGGAGGCAGGCTTCATAGGTTTCATGCGCAGCCTAAGAGGACGTGATCAGGAAAAGGTTGTCAAGAGAAAGGAGGAGCTCTGAGGGTGGCGTGCAGGTGCAGGGAGGGGGAGTTGCACTGCACAGTTTGTCATTGCACTGTGACCCTTGACCCTGGCAAGGGCCCAATCAGCACTGACATGGGAGACTTGATGACCTCAGTGAAAGGCTATTTTTTTATACCGTGGTAATCACATTTGTAATAATACCAACAGAGTACCTACAGTGAGACCGACCACTTCAGACTTCTTTTTTCATGGATATTCTGATGGGCAGAAAAATACATTGACAAAAAAAGTGATTTCTTTTCTTTTTTTTGCCTAAACACTGTGACTAAATATGTGAAAAGCTACACCCTATACGTTATCTATGCAATGCTGACCCCTGCGTAGCTTTGCGGGGGTCTATAACGGATCGACACCCGTGGTGGTGGGCATCAATAGTTTAAGGTGGAGGTCTGTCACTTCATAGGGCTTTCATAGGGCTCCAAATCCAGTCCCATCTACCCTGCTCTGTCTCTAGAAAGATACACCTGTTGGTTCCAATATTTTTACCTTCATGTCTTAAGTCCAGAACCATCCAGAATATTGCTTTGTTATCCCCACAGATCAGTTGGGAGATAACTGCATTTAATAAAGCCTAAGCTCGTACAGTAAAATGTGAAGTGCTACTATAGTAATAAGGTACTGTAGCAATGAAATCATGGCCAAAGGGTCAATATTCTGTATGGTTCCTTGCTCTCGTAATGATAAGTTTTGCTTTTAGAAAGAACTTACAAATTGTTGTTGGCTTAAAACAATGGCCTTAAAGATATAAAATGAAAACATACTGGAATTGCAGAAATATAATATGATAAAAAGTGGAAGGCAATCAGAGGCCTGGTGCCTCATGGACCATAGCATGTGAGCGTAGAAAAAACAAACTAGACATGAAATGCCAAATATTTCTTGCGCATCTCTTGATATTTTCATGCTTTGTACATTTCCAAATGTTAACAACATTCAGAGATGTCGTGATTTAACAGAGGTAGGGCTAATTTACATACAGTAAGGATGGTAGATGCTCAAGTACAGTATGGAGGCCAAATATTGCATGATGCTCATAACATGTCTAAATCATAAATCTTACCTCTGTCCCCTTAAGTAATCGTGGATTCCACCCTATATCCTACAATCTGCTCTGCATTCACACGTTGTTCAGGGAAATGCTGGAATAACTCGGACCTGTGCTTTACACTTTGGGCAGGGTTTTGGTTTAAAGGCCCTGAACACCCACACTGGTGTTTATAGTTAATGTGGGGATTGGACCTTTTCCAGGACTGTGTGGGTGTGGTTAGACTGAGTGATTGACATCTTCCTGAGTCCACTGTTAATGTTGTTGCACCTGTTGGGGCGATACAAATGACACCTTTCTCATCCTTATTGGTAGAAAGAATTTGTGACCTAATAAGTTCCCACCAAAGCTCGGGCCCACCTTTAACCTGAAAAGAGTCTACTCAGCTAGAATAAGTGAAAACACCTTTGTGGGTTTTCAGAGGCTTTAAGGGTACCCAGTGTGTTTTATGCCCACGTGTTTGCGCCACCTTTGCTAAACTGAATGACACCAAGGAGCCAAAATGACAATACTCAGTCCCAACCGTTTTGTCTTGATCTGTGTCTGCCTGCCATCATGCCTTGGCCTGGAATTTGCTCTGCTTGAGTTACCTTGGACAGTGCTCTCCCATGCCTTCCATCGTACTCCAAGGGATTAAGTCATAGTACATTACAGACAAATTAAGTAAGTGAAGTCTCCAGACCCCCTCCCACTTCTGGCAGCATAACACCATGGTCATTACTTTTATGGCCACTATAAATATTTAAAAAGCTTATCTGTAGCTGAACTTGTGTTTTATTTTTCAAGACTTTGGTTTCTTTCATTAAAAATAAGGTTCTCAGGGATAGCGAAACACAATTAAAGGGAACTAGTTTGTTAGTTTGTAATTTTGCATTCCACCTGAATATTTTTGAGCCCTAGTCGCCAAATTAAATATTGTTTACATTTCTATCCCAAGTAAAACAAAAAAACAATAGAATTGTCCTTTTTCTGTGCTATATCATGACGACATGTATTTAGTAAGACATATTGTCAGTAGATGTTACTGAACCATTTCTTGTTAAACATTATCATTGTGATTTTTAATGGACTCATTCGAAGTAAAACTGTTTCAAATGTTCCGGCTAGCACCAAACACTTTTCTTGTGTTCAATGTGACTTAACATTTCCTGGTATGCAAGAGCATTTTGAAAGAGAGCTTTACACAATTAGGTGTTGACATATCTCTGTAATTAGATGTTCATTCTCTTCTCGAGGGGAAACGATTACTTTTATTTGCCGTGTCCCAAAGGTATCCATGTTGTGTGGGAATTTGTCACACTTAATGCCAAGAAGTCATTGTTTCCGTTATTGATCTTTCTGTGCCCAGCCATACGTACTGTTTTCCCCTTGGAAGTAAGGACCTTGCGAGATAAAATAAATACATTTCCAAAATGATTTTTCACTTATTTTTATGCAGTGCACAGTACACATCTTCTTGTTTTTTTATTTTTTTATTTAATACTTTTTTTTTTTTACCACATTAGGGGTGTGGCTCTAGGCATGGCAATATTGGTTAATTGTTCAGTCCACCACATTGATCTACAGCCAAATTACTTTACAACTATTAGATTGATTGGATTCTACACATTCATGCCCCCCCGCGGGATGAATTGTAATAACTGGTGATCTTCTGACTTTCCATCTAATTAGGTAAAAATGTATGTATCCAATACTTGTTTTATGACAATAGCTGCAGAAGAAATTACATTCCAACCAGCCTCAGCTGTACTTTGTTTATCATGCAAAACTAAGATGGTAAACCTCACCTGCTTAACGTGTTATTTTTATTATGAACAAGTTTGCATGCAACATTTATAGCTCAAAGCTCTGCTCTGTTACTATAGAGCCGCTAGCGTGGCTGTAGACTCCAGTCTTAGTTTTGTCTACTGGGGAAATGGATGGGATTACTAAGAATAAACAACTTTTCTAAAACAGTTTTAGTAGTAATTGACCAACGCTAAAAATAATAAATAATAGTGAAAAAGAAAATAAAATAGTTTCAACATTGTTACGGTCATTTTTAGTTCCTTTGTTACCACTGCAATTACTTTCATGACCAGTGTTTTAGTATGAGACTCTTTGTGTGTTGATAATTAGAAAACACTGCTAAAATTCCACATAGCAAAATTAGACAGTGTAGACATACATATGATAATGTATTCCTTGACATAGCACTGAAGAATATCCAGAGCCTGAACACAGAAGATGTTATTTTAAGATAGACAAGCAACACCAGGCTATGCTGCTGGCACGATAAAATAAATAGAAGTTGACCTTGTCTGTTCGCTGAGCTGATGGACAGTCCTGGTGAAAGTTGTTTTTTTGACTGTTTATTCCGACATTTTTCTCATTCTGCATTTCAGAAGAAAAACAAATGGACCACTCAGCAGATCTGACAATGATGACTTTATTTATACGAGAAATGGAACTGGACCTAAAAGTGACTTCTGGTCAGTGAAAATCTTTTGCCCGCATTTCCAAATTGACAACAATGTTGAATGTTCTAAATTATTACTTTTAGGATCAAGGTCCTGGGAAACCTGTGTGGAGTTCCGTCCTCATTTCACCCACTTCGAGGCTTGCTCTAAGCTGAAAAGTGACTTGGAGTGGGGTTTTTGTGTTCAGTGTTTGCAGTCTGTAGGCCATGCTGTCTGCTTAGATAGTGCTGTTGTTGGGATGAATGCAGTGATGAGCCATATAGGACTGATTTCTGCCTGTGACCACAGAAATACCCTCTCAAACCCAATTTAGCTTTAGGGGCTTTTTAAAGGGGTGACCTGTGCAAAATGAGCATAAGAAATGGAGGGCAGAGGGTTGTTAATATGCAAAGTCAAGATCTGGACGGATGCAAGCACCTTAACAGAAACCATTTTCCGTTTATGGATAATTGTGTTTTGCGCCGTTTATCTCTGTGATGTCAATCTGCACTCTGCCTTCATCCATCTGCCCGTCCTCTACCGAACCTCTGTTCTTTGTGTCATCATTATGTTATATACATTATGCACAAAAATACACATATATACGTTTTACATATTAAAAACATTGTTAATTTTGTTGTTTTTTTCTGTACTGTATCCTGTCACTGTTTTACTATTCAATATGCCAATGCTACAGACTAATTGGTTAAACACCACAAGTGAAGGAAATAAATAGACCTTTGAGTCTGTGCTTGGGAGAGATAAGGATTTTCTTTAGCTCGATTCTCATGAGGCAGTTATCAAAATGGTTTGCGTCCTTTACTGAAAGATCCATATGTTCACTCTGTGCAATTCAGTGGAGCTGCCAGTCAACGCTGAGTAAAAAGACATCCCTTTTATGATGGTTTTGATGGAACTCTGTAGATTATGGTTCAGGAGATCCATCAGAACTGTACCGTGAAAATGTCTGACTTGATTGACTTGTGACACCATCAAAGGAAAATGAACAGGCTTTTAAATGAATAGCTTCTTACCAAACAACATCAATAGATGTTTCTGCAAATTGATGCAGACTAGACTTATGGAAATCCATATGACAATTGTCAAATAGTAACTGACTGTTGTTTAGGTTGTCAGAGTTTCTGATCTTAAATGACCTTTAACATAAAAATGGAATGCTTTCTGTGTAGTGAATGTGAACTGCTGTACAGCTGATACATTCTTTTAAAATCCATTATTTATTTATGTAATTTATGGTGAATTCTGTTCAAGACTCCCATTTTTCCCATACTGAAGATGCTGTATCATTCACCACTTTCATATAATTGACACCACCATCAAATGGACTTGAATGATTTCTTTTTATTATTATATAAGTGTAAATACTCTACAGACATAATAGTTGATCTAATAACTGTTGTATAACTTTATATACTGTAAATTAGCTTCTGTTGTTGAGTCTCGGAAATACTGTAAAGTTGATTTGTTTTTTAAAGCACAACGCCAGAGAAAGAAAATCAATATTTGAAGCACTCAACTCCATGATGGAGTTCTCAAGAGACTAATTTAAAAGGAATGATCAAATCTGGTGCAGCAGAGGTTGTAATACATTTCCCATAATTTTTTAGGGTAAGACCCACACTGTCTACTAAATGACCATGACATTCAAAGTCTAAGCCTCAACTTTGTAATACAGGCTCTCTGTTAGGTGTATGGTCTCCAAGCCAAAACTATGTGGACACCCCGTTATTACAACCATATGATTTTGTTGAACGCATGCATCCAAAACCACGGACAGTTATATGCTGCTATAACAGTGTTTTCACCAGACTTCAGTACCTCCTCCAGAGCAGCAGAACACAACTGTTTTCACTACCCATGACAACTAAAACAATCATGTGAAATCAGTTGAGTTTTCCTTTAATAATGGCTCTTCTAATCTATTTTAAACAGATGAAATATATCAGATCAATGTGCATTGCCATTTGTCTGTTATTTGCACTTTGGTCCAGAGTAGAAAGATAGGTCAGCAACTAGGACATGTTGGCATGAAAATAGATTTGGATATTCTTGTTCCACAGAGGGTGTTTCTTAGGGATTTTGCTAGGCATATTCACACTTCTCATAGTATAAAATCTTTGGATTCTCATGACCTTTTTACCTTCTTTTTAGCACCACAATGAGATCAACCCTCCTTTTACTGTCAGTATGTTGCTCGTGCTGTCCAACAGTTTTAATGGTTAGGTGTAATGAACATTGCAGTCGTGAATGACAATTACTGAGGCTTCAGACTTTTAGTCTTATTATTAAATTGATTCTCCTTAAAAATGGTCCTTAAAAATCACATTTAATAGATTTCCTGTAAAAAACGTCAAAATCCTGCAGTTGAAGAAAATATTTTGCAGTAGCTACGGGTATATTTTAAAAAATATCATACTTATCAAGAATTGCTAAGCTCAAAGTTGAAATATATAATGACGACATCCTGAGAAAGAGACAATTGGCGCTGATGCATTTGAATGCTGATGTGTTTGCACCTCTGTTGTAGACTGTGTCACTGTGAATGACGGCACTGCCTTCCTCACACCTGACACCCTCTGCACTAAACACTGGCTGAGACCTGTGGCTATTCATCAACTTGTCAGCAGCAGCAGACATCCATCATCCACTTTCACTCTGCATGTCTGTCTTTATCACACAAACACACACACACACACACCTTGAGGGTACTGAGGAGATCCCTTTAGGCTGACACATTGCCTGGGCTCAGGGAGATTACATAGGTATGTGTGAACGATGAGGCCACTAACCATCTCTGTTTGTTTTTATTTCCTCTGGCTACAGTTATGTTTTCTTCCATATTCTAACAGGAAATGTGAGAAAATAGGAAAAAAATGCTGATGCCAGACGATGGCCCATTTCAGGTCTGAGAAGAGGACTAAAGCTTGGCAGGCTCTGGGTACGCATTATTCATTTTTTATGTTATTTTAATTTTAACATAAAAGAAAATCTCAGCCTTAGATGCTTGGAAGAATGCCTAATTTTTGCCAGCTTTCAGTGGGAAAGTAGCAACTGGAGCAAGTAGAGAGGAGAGAATGAAATGTAACCAAAATATAATGAAAATTTAAATTATGAAACATGGTATCTATCATAATGTTAACAAGCTCATGAATATTACATCAATGGCTCAGTTAGTTGAAGAGATACTATATACTGCAGTGGCACACTACAGTATTTCCTGTCTACCCACCTTGTTGGACTGCAGTAGTGGAGGAAAGTATTCAGATCCTTTACCTAAGTAAAAGTACTAATACCACACTGTAAAAATATTCTGTTACAAGTAAAAGTCCTGCATTGAAAATGTTACTGTTATTGGGTTTTTTAATTTGTGACAAAATATCGTATTTTATAAACTACATGTGTTTGTGTACAAAAGTCTTAATTTGGAAAGTAATTAGTAGCCTAACTAAATCTGCCAGATCAATGTAGTGGAGTAAAAAGTACAATATTTCCCTCTGAAATGTAGAAGTAGAAAGTGGCTTGAAAAGAAAGACAAGTAATGTACAAGTACCTCAGATTTGTAGCACAGTACTTGAGTATATGTACTTAGTTACATTCCACTGCTGTTGGACTGTAAATAGTACATATTTAGTAGTATTTTGTTATAATGCATGATCTATTTGACCAACTAGCACTGTTACTCTTGTTTCTTCATGTTCTGTTTTATGTGTCCTGGTCGCTCATCTCCCTAGATCAAAATGTGACTGAAAGCTCCAGCATAAGTCTTTTAAATCTACTTTGAGTTAAGAATCACATTGCCAGAGTAATGTGCAATATATGATATAATCAATAAAGCAAAAATCATTGTCGGACATACAATAAGAGCTTTTAAGATATTTTAGGGAAATAATTATGAAGGTTATGTTAGTTTAACACAAATATTTATATTTTGTAGATGCTGGAAAACCATTGCATGGTGAATGTACCATATAATAACAACGATGTGATCAAACATGCATTAAAGTTTGTATGTGGGTATACAAATAAATGAAACTGACACTTTTATGCATAGGAACAGTATAGGCATATAGGCTATCTATTTTAGAATTTAATATGAATTCATTATTCAACTCTGAATCAAAAATATGTCCAAACACTTTTTTTTCTGATGAGTTGTCACTACAGAGCATCTTTGTTTTTTTCATGTGATGCTGATGAGAGGTTTTCTTTACCCAAAATGCACAGCGAAAAAGCCACGTAAACGTAAAGAATCATCAGCGCTGTCGGATGCTAGCCGCCCCTGCTTACTGCTTCATAGCTGCACACTGCTTATCATAGGTGTCCACATGATGCTACACTCGTTTGGGTAGGTATTTATTAATACTTAATACTCAACTGACTATCTCAGTTTGTGTGGTTTGTTTAGGCTCGCTAATAGCTAGCTAACGTTTGAGTAGCCAGCTGTTAGCTTCTTAGCCTGCTTACGTTAGCTGGAAGAAAATGTTGGTGAACTAGCTAACGGTGGCTAGCTGGCTAGCCTGGACGGTCAGGTGTAGTTTATACTGTAAACCGGCCGCTTACCTTTCAGAAAAACTGTAGAAAACACGAACCATGTAGCTAACTTATGCGCCAAGCGTTCGGCTGAGTTTTATGTCAACAAATGTAAATAAACCCACGTTAGCTACAGAAACGCTGCTCCTAACGTTAGCTAGTTAGCGTAAGCGTCTTTTCAATTAAATTCAGTTGTATTACATTTTTAATTGAGTTTCAATATCAATGTTCCAAAGCAACACAATACAATGTATCCAGATATTCGGACAGTGCACAATAAACAGTAATATCAACATTAACACAAAATTAAGATTGCTTTATATTAATTACACGTGTGTGTGTGTGTGTGTGTGTGTGTGTGTGTTTTTTAACAAGCAACTTTAAAGAGCCCCTATCATACTCCTTTTATTTTTACTCTTGGGTTCTACTATAATATGTATTTTATTTATTTAATTTTTTATTAACACAGCTGTATATTGTTAAGCATAAGAGGCCAACCTGTATTTGTACCAGTGTTACCGCTGGTAACTCTGCTATTGCGGCCGCCACGGCGAAAAACACACAAGAAGTTATTGAATGCAACTAACTTAAGTTTGTAGACTATAGCGTGTGAGACGGAAGTTGCTGGACCTGGGCGAGAGATGTGACCCATGGCCAAAATGTCATAGTTCATAAAAATGCAGCGCAGTGACGATACAGACATTTCATACACAACGTGTGTAACTCTGCTGCCCCGCCATTCGACCCGTGCTGGACCCATTTATAATGAATCAGCCGTCACTCTGTGAGTAGCATACGTCCATTGCACTCCCTCTCTCTCCCTAGCTCTTTTAATCAGTTATTGTTGAAAACAAGTGAAGGAGCTTTTAAAAATACATTGTAGTCTTTTTATTTCTGATAGCTAATTTTCATTTACATGTGTTGCAGCTATATACACCATACAACTTAAGACAGCAGAATGTAGCATAATATGGATGTGAAAGCAGTTATAAATAGCCTATATGACTATAAAATTTGTTTTGGTTAAACAAATAATTGTGATTACCATTTTGGCCATAATCGTGCAGCCCTACTCCGCTACAAAGTTAGGTCATATTGGGGTGAATGGCAATAAATGCTCTCAAGTGGGTCTGCAACTTACAATTAGACTATTTTCATTATCAAGTAATTTAGTCTGTAAGAAATTGTGAAAATTAGAATTTGCGGTACATTAAACGGTTGATTGGTTATCACAAACGTGGCAGATACATTGTGTTTTTGGTAATTTGTTTAGCTTACTCTGAAATATTAAAGAACTCACACCATGCCCAAGTTTGCTCAAATTGAACATTATCTTTTATCTAGACATGCATTTAAACAAAATTAAGATCCTTGTTTTGAACAACAACATTCAATATGTTATTGCTACACTCAACAAGCTTTATTCCCTTTTTCTGTCTGTTTGCAGGGCTACAGTAAGATTGCCAGAGCTGTAAGATGTCGATGGTGGTGTTCGCCTCTGTGGTTCGGGTCCGGGATGGCCTGCCTCTCTCTGCATCCACTGATTATGAGCAGGACCGAGAGCTTCAGGAAACCAAGAGGCACCTCAAGGGTCTCTCTCTCCAAGAAACTCAGCCAGTTCCCTGACCGCTGCACACTTAAGACTGGACCATACAATGTCAAGTAGGTCATTTGGGATGTTAATTTTAAGTTTCCAATGTTTGGTGATTTTGAAGAGACCCTTTACATGCAAGGAGGGCTTCTTAAATAAAAACTAACAGGTCTGTGAGAGCTGGAATTCTTACTGGTTGGTAGGGGATCAAATACTTATGTCGTGCAATAAAATGCAAGTTAATTATTTAAAAATCATACAATTAGATTTTTTGGGATTTTTGTTTTAGATTCCATTTCTCACAGTTGAAGTGTACCTATGATAAAAATTACAGACCTCTGTATATAAATTAAAAATACAGTTTAGAGATTTAACACCTATGGGTGATTACATCTCCTGCTGACAGTTTTCTGCTATCTTGACCCTTTTAACACAACTTTGATGGTTGTAAAGAGCTAATTAGTCTTATTAAGACAGAGATCCTGAACCAAAAAAAAACAACAACCTCTAAACCTTAATTGAGCTTTCTGAACATTTAAGCAATGAGAGTATCCTTTGATTAGAGCCTTTCCTCAATTAGAGCCAGAAGCATTCGAAGAAAGAAGGTCAAAACACATGAAAGGTCAGAATGAGGCATGCGGTAAATAAAGTCACAGGTTCATCTGTGATATTTTGGGCCCTTTCCAAGCTGTTATGTCTGTGTTATGAAAGCAGGAGGTGATTCTATATATCATTCTGCAGGAAAATAGCTCATGACTGAGGATTGTAACATTATTAGCTGACTTAATTTAGAAGTTTTTGTAACACAAGTTATCTTGTTTTATCTCAAATCGTACCTGTTTAATATTAGTAGTAGTAGTGTATTGTGTTTCAGATTTTCGGATTAAGGGGCTTAAGTTGGCAGTATTTTTAACAAATACTACTTAACATTCTTTGACATTCATGCTGTAACCCATATTTATGCATCCTCATTTATTATGCCAGTTATACCTTTGGACTTAATCAAACTTTGTTTTATCTTTTACTCAACAGTGATGTTTATGATTAGCTACTATTGCCGTATGTCACTAGTGAGATCTTCTGATCAGGTCTTAGTGGTTGTTACTTCCACCTGGCTATAAAACTAAAGGAGACTTTGCCTGTTGAAGTTGTGGCTCCTAAATTTTGAAATTCATCCCCCTTGAACCCTTTGAATCTTCAATTTCTTTTGTCTTATATTGTGAAACACTGTGTGTGATGTCTGCTCTTGAAAGATGCTTTATAAATTAACTTTAGAATGAGAATCATACAATGTTTTTGCCAAGCAAGTTACACTTACAAGGAATTTGCTTTGGTTGTTACTGCATACATAAACATTTAACATTTACTTACTTACTGTAGGTGAAATATTCAGTACTCATCAGTAAATAGTGTGCTTTCAACATTGGGAAACTAGAGGCCACACCATTATTACCTCCCTCTGATATTTGTGTTTTAGCCATTTGCTTGATTTCTGAGACACTGCAGCTACTACACAGTGACGTGCTCGTATTTTAGAAATGCCCTCATTATTCAGATATATTCTATACATATGTTGTTTCTTTGCCAAGCCACCTGATAATCATCACATCCGCCTGTACTGTTTGTTGACATTTTTGTTTCACATCAAATTAGATGTTGCTGTGATAACCGACTTTCCATTCAATTGTGGTCTGAGCTTTTCAGATAATGTAGAAGTCTTTGTATCTGGTTAATTTAATTTGTGCTCAGCGTATCAATTAACACTGCAAGGCCAAAAGATAGTTTCTGCCGAGGTGCATATGGATGTAAATATGGAATTGTGTTTAATTAGATGTGAATGTGTGAGTATTAGGCAGAAATGTACTTAGTGTTTACTGCATTAAGACCAGCAACCATCAGAATGAAATGCCATTAGTTAATTTTAATATTCTGCACTGTATTTAGCTTGGTGTCCTAATTACAGTTTCGTAGAGTTTCTGTCAAGAGTGCAGTGCATGAAAAGCAATAACGTGTGTGTGTGTGTGTGTGTTTCAGTTTTACAAGTGCACTGGGTGTTGCATACCTGATGGTGTGCACCGCAAACTACCCCAATGTGTTGGCCTTCTGCTTCCTGGACGAGCTACAGAAGGAGTTTATTGTCACCTATGACACGAAAAGAACCAGCAGCGCTGTACGGCCGTACTCCTTTATTGAATTTGGTGAGCTCAATGGAGTTTCACAGCATGTTTCAGCTTCATTAATAATACAGGGACAAGACTCACCAATATCTCTACAAAATCAAGCTCATGTTTTAAAGGTCCCATGGCATGAAAATGTCACTTTTGAGGTTTTTTTTTAACACTAATATGCGTTCCCCCAGCCTGCCTATGGTCCCCCAATGGCTAGAATAGAAATGGCAATATGTGTAAACCAAGCCCTGAGTGTCCTGCTCTGCCTTTGAGAAAATGAAAGCTCAAAGGCAGAGCAGGACACTCAGAGCAGGCATCAGGACAAATGACATTTAATAACTATATAAAATTCCTTCCTGAAAAAATCCTAACACAGAAGATTTGTTTTATTTCCTGTGATATTAACCACCTTGTTGTTGGGCTGACTTTCATCCATCAGACACCTTCATCCAGAAGACCAAACAGCGCTACAACAGCCCGCGTTCCCTGTCCACCAAGATCAACCTGGCTGACATGCAGACAGAGATCAAGCTGCGACCGCCCTACCAGCTCTCTCCTGAGGAACTGCAGGCTATTAATGGATTCTCAGTTCACACACCCCCTAAATACAAAGGCATAGGTAAGACATGAGCTGCTGCCACACACATATACAGTACATGCCACACACATACATCATCCATGTGTACGAGATGTTTGCTTTTATAATGCTAATTACTTAATTTCCCTATTGGGGATCAATAAAGTGTTATCTCGTATTATCTTTTTCTCATTAGGTGGCGCTATTCAGACTGGTAGCACTGTCTTTTGTAATACAATGACAGAAAGGTCACTTGCTGATTTCCTTAAAATGCTGTATCCTTACCTGTAATTGTTTATATCACTTTTTAATCTGTTGTTGTTTTAGACATGTTCACATCAAACCTGTAGTACCACATGCTTCTTGTAATAAGGTGTAGTACAGTCATTCTTTCCCGTCTGTGCATTTTTAGTAAAATTATATTGTATTGTCCTTGTTTTGTGGTGTAGAGCATCAGCACAAATGTTATATACCAATATTTAATAAATAATTTCCGTAGACAGTTATCTTGCTGAATGAAATTAAACTCATTATTTTCTCAAAAATATTTGAAAACTGGAAAGAAACTTTATTAAAAAATGTATTAGACCAATAATACGTATATATAAGTTTAAAAAAAATCATAAATATTGTAAATATAATAAATATATAAATATTTTGGAAGGCAGAAGATTTAAAAGCAATAAATGCTTGGCTTTTTATTGCTGTTCAAGGATGTATTAGTTTATCCTGCATATAAGTCTTTATCAATAATTACATTTCAGAAAATGTATGTTTTGTCCTTTGGAAAATAGATTTCTTCTTAATGTATTTGTAGTTCATTTGTCAAGGCAGATTTTTCTGAGCCTATAATATTGTCCTTTCTCTCTTCCAGCTCCCACACAGATATTGGAGCCAGTGACTCTCCCAGGCATCGTGTCCTGTGTGCTCAGTATCCTCTGTGGAGGCCTAAACCTGCTGCGAGGAGTCCATGCTATAGAGAGTATACTACAGGTCAGGACATAACTGAGATCACATTCAAACAATTCAGTTTCTCTTGAAGGGAATGTATGGTTTCCTATGACCTAGGTTTTGATTTTCATAGTTTTGGCTGTCCATCACATTGGTAAAAAACTAAAGTTAATCTTCTGAGATCTGGGAATGTGACAATATGCTACACCAAAGTCACATTTGGCAAGGAACACAGCAGTCAGATGATCATACAGGTTTGAAAAAAACTTCCAGTCAAACTTCAGAAAATCTGAAACAAATAAAGCTATCAGTAAAATGACTACCAAACTGTCTGTTGTAAACCCCCATCATAGTTTACAGAGCGGCTTTCTGGATCAACTACTGTCCTGTATCATTGTAGTTGTGTGTTCACACAGTTTTCTTGTGCAATGACTTGAAGTCCAACTACAACTTTCAACTTTTTGTTCCCGGAGAGCAATTGGTTATGCAGTAAGGTATACATTATGTAAAAATAACCTAGTCATACAGTACAGAAAGAGATGGGGGTGACCTGAATAATAGTGACCATAGTCACAGGTTAAGGACTGACATGTCCAAGTGTAGCAGCAGAAAAAACCCCAATGAGGGATTATTACTGACATTAAATGTATTTTAGTTTTAACTCCAATTAAATTTGGATAAGTTTAGATTATCTGTCTAATTGTCAGACTACTTGTGTTTTCTGCCCCATCTGACTTTGTCACAACATTGTCATACAATACAATAGTCATAACCGACCAAAATAAGAATTATCATTAACCTGACTTTTCAGCATACCAAATGCTGTCCATTCTGTTATTTGATGTCACATCAAATTCCATCAAACTCAACGAGACTGAATGGGGGAAATATAATAATAATATAAATATATACTGCTTTTATGATGCCTTGTCTAGACATGGATGACTAGTACTAAAAAAAACAACTTTTTCTTTCTGTTTGCAGAATGACAATGAAGACTTTAATTACGTGATTGCCTTCTTCCTTGGCACGGCAGCCTGTCTGTATCAGGTAAGTGATAGTCTGCGGTAAGAGCAGCCCATCACTGGCTGACTAACAGCCCTGCACTTTACAGCTCAGCAGCTTGTCAGCTAGACTAACATTAGCAAAAGCTCAATGCCTTTCACCCTACTACCTTCTCTAAAACATTTTCATCAACTCCGTAAGTGCACCTCCTGGATCTAAATGGAGCACCACAAATTGGTAGACTGATGGGGTGGAACAAAGTTATCCGATGGAATTTCTTACTTGCCAGCCATATTGTCCCATGAAGGACATTAATAATGAAAAACCTTCATGTGTCAATGTCAGTCACACAAAATGTGCAGCGTTCAAATTCTTCTCTACTGCTCTCCTTTCAGTGCTACCTGTTTGCCTACTTCTCTGTCTGGAGGAACAGTAAGTCCTTCCTGGCGTTTGCACTTATCTGTCTGTCCAACATGTATCTTTATGAACTGAGGAACATGTGGCAGATCCTCTTCCATGTGGCGGTGGGGGCCTTCATGACACTGCAGATCAGACTGAGGCAGCCACTGGGCAAAGCGCCAGACTACAATGTCTGACAAAAACCTAAAACAGAAAGAACAAAGTCAGATGGTCCCGCACATGTCCTGGAAAAACAGTGGAGATGGCACTGAGGGCAACGTGGAAACCAAAAACAGTCCTCCCAGTTCAGGAAGAAAAACCATAAAATGTTGCAGCACCATTGGACAGCTCTTAGTGTGGACTTGGAGGAAACTGCCTGAATCACTAAAGGATTTCATGGGGTTGACTTGGGGAAGTTGTCTACTTCTCACCATTGTCTGATAAAGATATTTGCTTTTAGTTCCTTTCAGTGCAGCCATAGTTTAGGTCAGAGTCCTGCATGTGTCCAATTTTGCACAACTCATACTCTCCCTAAGGGGAAACGGGTCTTGCAGCTGGGTTAAAAGAACACACAGAGACGTAGGCACACAGACTCAGGTATAGAAAACTTGATAGAACACGACAAGTAAAAACAGGAAACCTTGAGAATGCCATGGCTAATACATCATCATCATCATCAGCAGCAGCAGCAGCCCCCAGTAGTTATGCCAAACTATCATCACTTGCACTTTAGTAGTAAGTGACGCATGGCATTAATACGAAACCTTTTGGTACCAGATTTCCAGGTGTTATTTTGCACATCAGATAAGTTGTATGTTGCCCTTAATTATTTGACCAGACATTTAATGACAGCTTTCAATACTCGAGCTACAGTACAGACACATTTCTCGTTGTACTCAAAATTGAGGTACCCAGCCCTATTATTTCCTTAGGAAGGCTTAACAGATGTTTAGCAGTATACAGTTGAAATTAAACACCGTAATCTCTATTTTATGTTCAAACTGTACATAGAACTGTTATGACTGATACAGTGACTTGGAAAGATTAACATAAAAAGACTGCAACTGGACATTCATTTCAAGTTATTGTACAGTTTTGGGGTTTTCCCTTTCTCATTTACGTCACCCACATCCAGGTAATCATGCATGCTTCTTGTGTCTGTTACATGCACTTTTTGCACATGTACTTGTGTGAACCTGACCGGTGCAGGACTCTGGTTTAGGTCTTTGTTTAAAACTATGCAATGCTGCGTTTTGTGTGGGGGGTGGGGGGATGGGGCTCGTTTTAGGGTTATTCTGTATATGGAGCCAATGATTCTACCTTATTTTGCAAATATTTGTCATTTGTAGACAGTTAATTTTGCTATTTATTTACTGACTGATTGTTCAGCCACATGTGGTCAGTGACAATTTATAAAGATTTTATCGTTTTATGATTGCGCGATTTATTTCTTTTTTTCTTGTTCTTTATGCAGACCCGCATCTAAAAGTCCCAAAGTAACTTAGGCACAGTCGGTAAACATTCATAGCCTACTTCCACACCCACGCTGCCTAATGGCATATGTCAGTGTCGAGTGACTGATTAACAGGTTTGTGTTGGCAGCTGTATAGATGTTGCTGTCGCTGTGTAGTCGAAGCCTGAGGCAGCCAGTCTTGTCTCAGCGTGCTTTCCTTCCACTGAGCCCAACGGTTCCGAAATGGTTGCGTCTGCCACTCACAAAGACAAAACCCATCTTCTTACCCTTTTACCTGTGTAATGGTGTTCACATTTACCATAATTACAGTCAGGAGAGGCCACATTCATTGTAGGCAGTGTGAGATTTGTTCAGGCAGTTTGATAAGATTTCCTGGCTTCCTGCACAATTCCAACCATATATAGCAAACAACTGGAGAATGGTAGAGAATTGAGTCATGTCTTTATTGTTCATGAGAAGCTCAACAGTTGTGCCACGATTGTCATAACATCTTTTTCATAAATTTTTTAAATAATCTCTCTTACTGGAAGAAGTTAAAAGTAAAAATGAAAAGCAGTATGTAGCTCCACTCCATGTGCATCTGGCATCTGCATACAGATCTCTCGGGGGACTACTGCAACACTTTAGCTTCATATGATTCATCACCATGCTCTCTGAATGTTCTTTTGCTTTCCAACAGCAGAACCACACCTACATGACCTAATAGCTCTTTTCACAATATGGCTCAGACTCGATTGCATTTGAATTGAGCTTCACTGGCTCAGATTGTTTGTGTTCACATTCTCCTTTTCCACAGCAGTAACAGTAAATGTGTAGTAGGGGTGTGTTGTGTAAAATAGGAACAGTGAAATTGAGGTGTTTTATACTGAATTATCCAAGTATGTAAACTGAATGTAATTATTTTCAGGTCTTTGGAACGAACTGCTGCAACCTTATTGTATGTATTGTTGTACAAAGTAATTTTTTTTTATTTTACGAGTTACCAGTCATGATTAGAATACCCACATATTGTAAACCATGATATCGGTCTTGTTCAACAAATTAAGATATGGAAAAAAGTGGATTTGATGTGAACTGGAAAATGTGTTTTAACACTGGATTTAAAGCATATCATGAGACCAGAAGTGCTTGAGTTTTGTCTAGTTTGTTACACATAAAACCGTATTGCTTCATCCTAATGTTATCCGGTCCTCAAGTCCACTTGAAACATATCTACTCTTGTATTAGGACTCATTGACTCTTAGCTCAACTATGGAATATTAAAAAAATCTGGAACATTACAATGCTATCCTTTCTTAAACATTGAATGTGCTCTTACACTCAAAGCACTCCTGGTGCTTAATGAGGCGTTTAAGATCAGATGCCTGTTGCTGTGGTTGGGGGGGGAACTGAATCCATCCATCTTCATCTGCTTATCTGGAGTCGGGTCGTGGGGGCAGCAGCTCCAGTAAGGGGCCCCAAACTTCCCTTTCCCGAGCCACATCAACCAGCTCCGACTGGGGGATCCAGAGGCGTTCCCAGGCCAGGTTGGAGATATAATCTCTCCACCTAGTCCTGGGTCTTCCCCGAGGCCTCCTCCCAGCTGGACGTGCCTGAAACACCTCCCTAGGGAGGCGCCCAGGAGGTATCCTTACCAGATGCCCGAACCACCTCAACTGGCTCCTTTCGACGCGAAGGAGCAGCGGCTCTACTTCGAGCTCCTCTCGGATGACTGAGCTTCTCACCCTATCTCTAAGGGAGACGCCAGCCACCCTCCTGAGGAAACCCATTTCGGCCGCTTGTACCCTGGATCTCATTCTTTCGGTCATGATCCAGCCTTCATGACCATAGGTGAGGGTAGGAACAAAAATTGCCCGTTAGATCGAAAGCTTTGCCTTCTGGCTCAGCTCTCTTTTCGTCACAACGGTGCGATACACGGAATGTAATACCGCACCGGCTGCTCCGATTCTCCGACCAATCTCACGCTCCTTGGTCCCCTCACTCGCGAACAAGACCCCAAGGTACTTAAACTCCTTCACTTGGGGTAAGGACTCACTCCCCACCTGAAGAAAGCACTCCATCGGTTTCCTGCTGAGAACCATGGCCTCAGATTTAGGGGTGCTGATCCTCATCCCAGCCGCTTCACACTCGGCTGCGAACGATCCAGTGAGTGCTGAAGGTCACAGACCGATGACGCCATCAGGACCACATCATCTGCAAAAAGCAGCGATGAGATCCCAAGCCCACCGAACTGCAACCCCTCCCCGCCCCGACTACGCCTCGATATCCTGTCCATAAATATTACAAACAGGATTGGTGACAAAGCGCAGCCCTGGCGGAGGCCAACCCTCACCTGGAACGAGTCTGACTTACTGCCGAGAACCCGGACACAGCTCTCGCTTTGGTCATACAGAGATTGGATGGCCCTGAGAAGGGACCCCCTCACCCCATACTCCCGTAGCACCTCCCACAATTTCTCCCGGGGGACCCGGTCATACGCCTTCTCCAGATCCACAAAACACATGTATACTGGTTGGGCATACTCCCAGGCCCCCTCCAAGATCCTTGCGAGAGTAAAGATCTGATCCGTTGTTCCACGGCCAGGACGGAATCCGCATTGTTCCTCTTCAATCCGAGGTTCGACTATCGGCCGAACCCTCCTTTCCAGCACCTTGGAGTAGACTTTACCAGGGAGGCTGAGAAGTGTGATACCCCTGTAATTGGCACACACCCTCTGGTCCCCCTTTTTGAAGAGGGGAACCACCACCCTGGTCTGCCACTCCTTAGGCACCGTCCCAAACTTCCACGCAATGTTAAAGAGGCGTGTCAACCAAGACATCCCCCTCCACACCCAGAGCCTTCAGCATTTCTGGACGGATCCCTCAATCCCTGGGGCTTTGCCGCTGTGGAGTTGTTTGACTACCTCAGCGACTTCCACCAGGGAAATTGACGACAATCCCCCATCATCCTCCAGCTCTGCCTCTACCACAGAGGGCGTGTCAGCTGGATTTAGGAGTTCCTCAAAGTGCTCCTTCCACCGCTCTATTACCTCCCCAGTTGAGGTCAACAACGTCCCATCCTTACTGTATACAGCTTGGATGATTCCTCGCTTCCCCCCTCCTGAGGTGGCAAACGGTTTTCAGAAGCACCTTGGTGCCGACCGAAAGTCCTTCTCCATGTCTTCTCCGAACTTCTCCCACACCCGCTGCTTTGCCTCTGTCACGGCAGAGGCTGCAGCCCTTCGGGCCCGTCGGTACCCTGCAACTGCCTCCAGAGTCCTCCGGGATAACATTTCCCGGAAAGACTCCTTCAGTCGGACGGCTTCCCTGACCACCGGTGTCCACTAGGGTGTTTGTGGGTTACCGCCCCTTGAGGCACCTAAAACCCTAAGACCACAGCTCACCGCCGTAGCTTTAGCAATGGAAACTTTGAACATTGTCCACTCAGGTTCAATGCCCCCAGCCTCCACAAGGATTCCCAAAAAGCTCCGCCGGAGGTGTGAGTTGAAAGTCTGTCGGACAGGGGCCTCCTCCAGACGTTCCCAGTTTACCCGCACTACCCGTTTGGGCTTACCAGGTCTGTCCAGAGTCTTCCCCCACCCCCTGACCCAACTCACCACCAGATGGTGATCAGTTGACAGCTCAGCCCCTCTCTTCACCCGAGTGTCCAAAACATACGGCCTCAGATCAGATGAAACGATTATAAAATCGATCATTGACCTTTGGCCTATGGTGCTCTGGTACCACGTACACTTATGAGCATCCCTATGTTCGAACATGGTGTTTGTGATGGACAATCCATGACTAGCACAGAAGTCCAACAACAGACAACCACTCTGGTTTAGATCAGGGAGACCGTTCCTCCCAATCACGCCTCTCCAAGTATCTCCATTGCCCACATGTGCATTGAAGTCCCCCAGCAGAACTATGGAGTCCCCTACTGGAGCCCCATACAGGACTACGTTCAAGGTCTCCAAGAAGGCTGAATACTCAAAACTCTTGTTTAGTGCATATGCACAAACAACCGTCAGAGTTTTCCCTCCCATCACCCGCAGGCGTAGGGAGGCGACCCTCTCGTCCACCGGGGTAAACTCCAACGCAGCGGCGCTCAGCCGGGGGCTTGTGAGTATAAAAAAAATTATACTGAATTATAAAAAAGATTATAGGATTCCATACATAAAGGGGTATCAGATCCAATGCCTTTATAATTTAAAATAAACATTTACCTAACCTTGGAGACTGGAGCCTCCAGCATATGCTAAAGGAGCAGTGGAATTTCAGCTTTAATTCCCCTTCCCTAGTCATTTTTTTGAGCAGCATGACATTCAACAGATTCCCTCAGGATTGAGAGACAGCTGAAACATTTCTCAGGAAGCACTCAGGAATTTTGATCGTAATTATTTGTGGGTGCCTCATTTTAAGGAACAACAATTTCCTCCAGATGGAGATTAATGGTGCAGGAATATGTATTTTATCCTGTGCAGAAAATGTGGATTTTAATAACAAATAAATGCTGCAGGTGTAAATTCCTACTTGAAGTGCAATTTCAACTTAACATGCTACAAGTAAATGTCACCGGTGATAATGTTTTTGGGCCAGAGCTCACAGTCAGGGGCTTGCAGGTTGGCCATTCAAAAAGTTCAAAATCCTTAAGTCTGAGGACGTTTGCTCCATCATGTGCTTGAGTTCCACTGAGAAAAGCCTGTATTGTTACTGGCTGCAACACAGCAGCCTTTTACGCCCTTATAGACTATTCCTGAAATCCTTTATCTTAAGATGCTCTATTTAAATGGAGAGAATTTAATTTAAATTACCATCCAGCAAATATTACAAGTTATTGAATTAAGACCCTTATTCATTCCTAATGTCATGACCAGTGATTTTACTTCTGTATAAATAAATATATTAAAGCTGTAATGGATGAAGTAACACTCAGGGTGCTAATCAGCAGATTAGCATCATTACTTTCCTCTTATCATATATTAACAGTAACCATGATGATGAAAAGAAGACCAAGGACCCCATGTACAAACCAAGTGATGTAGTGCTGCTGCCACCTGTTGGTAAGTCATGTGAAAGAATCCAAAAGTTCAGCACAATGCCAGCTGATGGGTTTTAAACACTGGTGCATTAGACAGCATTAAAAGGGGGATAGTGTCTCACTGAAAGCATTTTACTTCCACTATAGCTGCTATATGGCCAAAAGTATGTGGACATCTGAGCTTTACATGCATATGTGATTAAGTATATAAAAAATATATTATAGTCCTGTCTTTGAGCACATAGGCATTGTCATGTTGAAACGTACTTTCGCTTAATTGTTATTTTGCTTCAGTACTCCTCAGGAAATGTACGGGAGTCTGGTAGACAGATGTCCACATACTTTCAGCCATAAAGTTTTGTAATGCATAAAATACTAGCTTTTATGCAAAACCTTTAGCTTTGCTACTATAAGATTATCCTGAGACAGCATTATGCACAAATTAAACAGGCATTCATCTTAATCCAATAATTGAGCTGACAACCAAGGTTGACTATGCAGCAAAGTATCCGGAAGAAATTATATAGTACCTGTGAAACATCTCAGCAGTTTATTGGACTGTAAAAAAGAGCAGTGTTTTGCATGACAAGAAAAACAGACCATGGTTTTGCCTCTGTCTTTGTCACAGACGCTGCATCATCTTGTCATGTTATCATCATGAGGATCCTCAGCTGTAGCAATTAAGAGGAGGTGAGCTTCTCCTTCTCTTTAAACCTAAAAAAGAATCCACTCAGACACCTCATAGCTTCACCCACTTATCTCTGATCCAACCTCTTTTGTTTTCTAATGGCACATTTTTGCACAATTAACGGTAGAAAAGGGGTTCACAGGGGCGTAAAATGGTGCTGCATTCTATGAGTCAAATGGCATGAAAGTTAAAGTTGTAGTAGTGGTGTTTGAAGATAATGGTTCCAGCAGTACACTACATTAACAAAACAGAAACCACCCAAGTGGACCAGAGCAATGTTCATTTCATTCTACGGGCTCAGAGCAGCAAACACATGGATTAAGTTTCTCTTTTTCTTTTCAAACAGGAAACTAAAAGCTAATTTAAGGTGGCAATATACATTTTCATTTATCCCATAAAAAGACCAAAATCTTCAATGAGTTGATCATTCCAACAAGTTTTGCCTGTGTAGTAAAACCCTGATATATCTTATCATAGAACTCCATTGCTCATCAATTTTAAAAAGCGTTTATAAATTGTTTAATTACATTTGCATTCTGATTATGAATTATAGGACTAAGTAAAACAAAGTTCACATTTACAAATTCCTAATTCTGACTTTAAATCAACAAATGATACCTTTTTATTTTTTTTAAATGAAACCATCACATTATTTTAAAAATCCTCTTAAAGTGAACGTTTGTAATTCCATTTATACATTTGTTTCCATTTTGGGATTCATTTAAAGTAATGTGCTGTGTGTGTGACCTAAAAAAACAGTTTGTTTTACCCTCAGGGCAGCAGGAGCTCTGAGACTCCTGCCAACACATTGCAGCAGGCCAATCAGAGCTCCAGCAGTTGCCCTGTGGGTTTTAATTATAATTTTAATGTTGAATTATCTTTTTTATTTACTCAAGACTTCATTGTGCCTTATTTTGATTCAGATGTATTATCAATTTATTAATGGATTCTAATTAAACACTGTAAAAGTCTGTACTTATTCTGGTGGCAAAGTCATAGCTCCATTTACTGTAGTTCATTTGAAGTAACTAATGTAGTGCACCAAAGGCGTATTAAATACACAAATAGTCCTAACAAATGCTTTATTTGCTCCTGTAATGTTTACAGTTTTTTAAAGTTTGTCTTCACAAGGAACAAACAGGCTCATGGCTGAGGGCACAGTGAGTATAGAAGTCAGTCAATCTCTGTTGTTAACCTTATCGTTTCCGTCTCAAATTTGCAATATTCTATCCTCAATATTCTCAATTAAAAACTTGACATTGTCCGGACATTTACTGATTACTGTACTCTGCCAAGACAAACAGAACCAGCAGTACTGTTGATTAGGTGATAACATAACATACAATAATAAGAAATCACTTAAATCAATGAAACCACAAGTAATACTGAAGAAACTGCTCAGATAAAAGGGCACATTTCCACATGGGCTTGTCTGTCCCTGTCCACAGGATGAGCATCATCACCATAGTCAGTATAGAGTTCATATTAAAGGCCTCATCGGAGATCATTGGACATTCATTGGGTCGTACCATCTGATTGAGCAAGCAAGAAGTGGTTGTGGGGCAACGCAGTAAGAGGTGGACGGCTGAAAGCACTGGAGTGCAAAAAGACAGATGCATTTATGTCCTCTAGTCTGTCATTAAAAGTGCGCACCCACTCGGTTTGACTGAAATAATCAGTAGCGCGGTCTTATTAGCAAACGGTTAACTACCTGCAGATCAGTCATGCTCAATTGGGTGAAAAGAGCGAGAAAAACATGAGTGATACAGTATGTACATCTGAATACGCATTGGTGTTTATAGATAGCTCTCTAATATATTAATGTACAAAATATAGAATCTTAAAATATCTGATACGGTTTGGTGTTCTGAAGTCAAAATACAAAATGTTGAAGATAAGAAAAAGCTCTTCAGTGACATCCTTTGTGTTGTCTGTGTATATGCTGTCGATACTGTAGTGTGAGTTTGTAACTTTATAGATCTGATGAAGAGTTTTCTGTAAACACTGTGGAGCGTTTTCTCTCTATTTTGTCTCTGAGGGACATTTTTGCTTGTGAGACGCACTCTTCCACGATAAGACACACTTACTGCGACTCCTCCGTCAGTCTGTTAATTACTGACGTGATCAGATATTCAAGGACGGATAGTGCTGCAGTGCTGGCTGCGTGTCCATACTTGAGAGATTTGCATCTATACCACGACAACATGGACAAAATGTGTTTAACATACAGTACATAAAATCATATACATACAAATAAAACGGTCTTTGTTTTACGTGTACAAGCTAATAGAATTTCTTTGATAACATTCTTCCTTTAGGACCTAGACCTACACAGGTGGCAACATCTGTCTTTATGCACTGATTGGACATCTTTGGTCTCAATGACAAAGTCAGGCGAGCTAGGCCTTTCCCACTCATAGTCTCCTGGGCATGCTGAGCTTTGGGATGCATTTTCTCATCCAGTAGGTTTAAGAAAGGACTGGCGCTGTGAGAAGGGACGCTTCAGTCAGTCTCAGTCCGCCATAAGCTATCAGAGGTCCATGAGCCAGCTTCTTATTTCAGAGGCAGAGTTAAGGCGCCTACCGTGGTGTGTCTATTTGTCACGTAGTTGAGGTTAACTGCTTGGCGGTCCACTGGTGAGAAAATAGGTCATCATCTCTCCTTTTCCTTTGACTGTGACCAAACCTCTGTATTCCAGTGTGTAGTTATAAGAGCTCAGTACCTGGTACATGTCTGCTGTCACCTGAGGAGAGATGGAGGAAGGGACAGTGAGTTGAACAGCTTATTTGTGGTTCATATTAACCATTCTATGCATTTACAATTATTTGTGTGAATACTGATTCAGAATGCTTTATTTGGTGGCACGGTGGATCAGTGGTTAGCACTGTTCCAACTAGCGCCAGCAAGTAGGCACTGCAGACTCTGGACCTTGGATCTAGTCCCAGTCTGGGCTGGCCTTTTTTGAGTGGAAGTTGCATGTTTTTCCAGACTTTCTTCTACATATATTATACTGTCTTTTTTAAATTAGTTTTCTTGATAAACTATACTATAACTTTTTTCTACATACTATACTTTGACTTTTATAATGTTATTCAAAATACTATTCTATTACTTTTTTTTAAAACATACTATATAAGGACTTCTTTTTTTTAAATACTACTGTATACAATGACTTTTTCCATATGTACGACTATTTTCAACGTCTTTTTTTTAGACATAATACAAGTATGATTTTTTGAGAGAGGGGGAAGACATTTTTTGACTTTTTAAATGACGTTTTTTTCAACACACTACATTAAGACTTTTTATTACTTTTTCTATTATTCAGTGTGACGTGGCTTAGTGGGCAGCAATGCTGCAACTTTTTCCGATATACTATACTAGAACTATTTTTGACACACTAAACTATGAGTTTTTTTATCACTTTTTCAACAGACTTAGACTCTTTATCACTTTTTCTACTATATAGTGTCATGGTGGCTCAGTGGTCAGCAGTACTTCAACTAGCAACAGCAAGTAGTTACCGCAGACACTGACCCCTAGATCGATTCCCATTTCTTTGACAAACTATACTACAAACTACTTTTTTTAAACTTTTGTTGACATACTATACTATGACACTTTTCAACATACTATACTATGACTTACAACTTATTTTGACATATAACTTTTTTTTGACATAATACTGTATGCTATGACATTTTTTTAACTTATTTCGACATACTATACTATTATTATTACTTTATTCAACATATTATGGTATGACTTTTTCCCAATACACTAGTTTTTTTTTTTTTTTTTACTATTTTTGATGTACTTTTTATCACTTCTCAACATACTAGAACATGACTTTTATGCATACTATATTGACTTTTTATGACTCTCTTTTTTAAATTCCCATTCTCCACTTTTCCAACTAGCCTTACTAATTTGCCTTCTTCTTACGCAATTATGCCAGCAATCCAGTTTAGCTTTAGCAATTTAGCTTTTACATGCATTTTCTGCAGGAAATGCATTTTTTAGTTTGTCTTTGTGTAGCACCTGATGCCTCCCATCAGCATTTATACTATATATATATATATATATATACACTTTGAAATATGGTCCCTGAAAGGCTGTTGGAACAATTGCTATATGTAACCTTAATGTCTGTGAAACTTTTTCCACCACCAAAAATTGAGCTATAAATCTGACCCATTAATTTTTTCAATTCACCAAAATGTAAAGCTGCCAGAAACCCAAATTCAGGAGAGAAACTGACACAGGTGCCAATAGAAATGTACAATTCTTTAGTGGTAATCACTTAAAATATATGTTCTACAGTTTTTTTGTGTTCATCGTAATCATATTTGTTGCGTTTCGCCTACGAAGACCTCCTGTTTGGTTAAAAGAAATACAGTGCAAGTTATTATTATATATATTTTTGTTTATGCTTCACCTGTCATTCCGCTTGGTTGACAAACATAAATTACATAGTGTAAAAAAGCCCCTTTCAGCTCTTATGGTTTTTGGCTTGTCTGTATGTGAATAGAGAATATTAGCGTCCACAAATGGATTAAATCACAGTCACAATAGTAATGTGCTGTTGCTTTGTCACTTTCATGTTCATTAGGAAGCAGTGGTGCATAATTGCTGCTGCGTAAATGGTTTTCAGAAGGTGCAGTGGAGACGGGTGAGATGACATTAAACGGTTCCATCTGTGTTCAAAGTAGCTGTGAGTTTTGAGCTTTAATGATTTCACATCTGATAGAGCAAAACCAATATGGCCATTTTAAATGAACATTATTCATCTTGAATAAACCTTTTTTCTAAATACAGCCGTCAGCCATGTCTGAAGGGCAGTTTTTTGCAGAGTTTATGCACATCAGATGAATTTCTCATTTTTGACCAGAATAGCTTGGAGCTAAATCCAAGATGGCAAAACAAAACTAACAACAGTGATGAGCTCTGCAAATGCTGCTTTACTGAGTTATTTTAGTTGTTTTTTTTTTTGTTTTTTGTTTTTTCCTAAACTGTTAATATTCTGTCTAAGGACAGCATTTGTACCAATTGTTTTTAATGTTTTTGACATTTATAGAATGCCCATTTTATGACTACTAAAGTTTAACTTTGAGGGACAGTTGTTAAGGATTGTTTAATGGCTGGCAGGACTTGTTTACTGTCACCAAGCTCATGGCTCCGGGATAAAGGTTGACTGCTATCTTTATTAATTTAAGGATAGGATTTTCATTTGCAAAGTAACATGATCTAACTATCTATTCTAAAATCATCTAAATGACTTATTTTGTGAAAGCTACATTTTATTTTATAGCTCGAAATGGCATGTTCAGAGAATATTTTGGCAGTGCAGCGTCACACTTCACCTGGATCCTCTCTGGTACACCTGTGCTGTCCATGCGACTCGCCACGTTCACTGTGTTCCCCCAGATGTCGTACTGAGGCTTTCTGGCCCCGATCACCCCGGCAACCACAGGGCCAATGTTGAGACCTACAAAAGGAAACAAATGAGAAAAAAGACCAAACAAAGTACTTAATTACTACTAAACCAGCTGGATTTGCATGTGCGGTAAGGACTGAGCCTTGGTACACGGGGCGCGCGCTCAACCAGGTGACTACCAGGGTGCCCCCATTTTTATTCTACCTTTTTTACAAAAATTATTGTTAGGTTCCTTAAGAGCTTTTCTCTCACAAAATACACATACTGTACACCAGTTAGGAAATGTAACTCTTAACTTAATTAATCTTCTGAGAGTAACAGTTGCCGTCATTTGAGTTCCAGTCCATAACAGTTTCCCTGAGCAACAGTAACACCCTTCTTTCTTTTCTGCAGCTCACCTATTTGCATCTTGAAGTTGTTAAAGGAGTGTTCGTTGATGTATTTCATTTGGTCCATCAGCCTCATCGCATAGTCAGCCAGTGCTCGGATGTGCGAGCGCCCGACCTTGTCGTATGTGGAGTCATTGAGGCCGGAGGCCGCCATGTAGGTGGAGCCGATGGTCTTGATCTTCTCCAGCTGACGGAATTGGTCCTCGCTGATGATCTAATCCATCAATCATATAAAATACTTTAGTGAAATGTTATAAAGTTATGTATTTATTGAATCCAATTTTAAGTTGGTAACAATATTCTTTGAGTCTAACAAAGCTCCTATTATTTAATTTCCTCTGTAATTTATCAGTAGCAAAGTGATACACAATTTTTAAATAGTCCTAGAGTTTTATTCCTGAAATCTGCATCTAGTCAATATTTCTTCAGATTCATATTGACAATGTTGATCAAATTGCAGAAAGGATGGAGACTAGCTGGTGAACAAAGTGGAGCATTTAGCAGCTAAAGCCAGCTATGTTTCTCAGGAGTCGATGGAGACCAAACCAGACATGACAGGAGAGAGAAAAGGTATCAGGTGGTAACAAACATGACTTCAAATGCATGCATAAAGTGTCTCTTAACCAGACAGAAACCAACCTACACCTTATTTTACTGGGGACTACATTCTCATAAAGCACCACTGACAACAGTAGATTCCTACAGTGGAGGCCACATATGTACATCCTCACTCACACAAGCAGACAGCTTTCAGCTAGATGTGTTCACATCTCACCTCATCAAAGTCAGCGATGATCTCGTTGAGCAGCCGCAGACAACTCCACTCCCTCGTTGTTGCCCTCCAGCTCTACGTAGAACTCTGAGAAGTTGCTGATGGAGGCAAACATGACCGCCACACACTCACACGACTGGTAGTAGAGCTCGTCGTTGCGGCGTTCGCGCTGCAGGAAGTGGGCGGCCACATCTTTGGGGAGGATGTTGTGGAGTAGACGGCGGTTATAAGCTTGAAGCTCCTCCATCTCCTCCTTCTCTTCTGTGGCCTGTAGGGGGTTCAGTACAGAAATTAGACAGGAAAAAAACAATACTTTTAAGTATCTCAACTACTAATGGACAGATTGCTATGACATATTGATAGAGATATTCATTATCCCCAGAGGATAAAGCAGCACTACTGGCAGCTCAATTATCCAATGAAATATATTGATATCTTAGAGATGGACTGGAACAACATAATCTAGAGGATATGATTATGAGTTGTACTGTCAATGAGGGTTCTGCAATTACTGCTGCTGACATTATCTCTATTTATGGTTACCCTGACACCACCCTATGGCCAATATTTACATTCACTTCACAACTTAACCTTTTATCCGCCTCCTAAAGTGTGGCTATAGACTCTTAGACTAAGACTACTAACCATTAGTGACATCAGTGAGCTGGAAAATAAAAAACCCCCAGCCGCTCAACGTTTTTCAGATAAATAACTTAATTTTACCCTTGACTGGACCACCAACCACAGGCAGCTCAGCCTGCTTTGGAACCTCCATGAGATTTCAAAGAACCCTGGTACAACTCTTAAGACAGCTTCCTTAAAATAGTATCAAACACTCTCCCCCTGTAGGCCTGAAAGGCTTTGAAAAGTTGTTTAGCTCTTTCTCTGTGGAGAACAGCACTATTCCCTTTGGATTCATGACAGTTACAATAGATCCCAATGAACTCCTGTACCTTAATAATAATGTTCAGTGTGTTCAAAACAAAGTTTGGGTGGATTAGTCTTTCAAATAAATATTTTATCTCACAAGTTAGAACATGACTTAGAACTTAAGGGGGCATGGGATGTATTTACAATCATTCACTGGAGACCAAAACTTACTTTAATCATTTAAACTGTGGGGATTAGCTTTTTGTCCCAAAAATTGAGTCATGCATACACACACACACTGACCTGCAACTTCCAGAGGAAGTCGAGCCTGGCTGTGGACTCTACCTGCTGGGCGTGAAGGTAGAGGGCGAGAACGAAGACAGTGATGACCACCGGGGTCATGATCTTCAGAGGAACCTTGGAGTCCACCACACAGCTAGAGTTTCCACCCACACAATACAAAGGTTATCAGATGTGTTATGCAATGTAATGAACTACCAACTCATCAAACATACAGATGTTAAGTTATCCTATTTGGTTGTAAAGATGTACTTTGCAGGAACACTGTGGCACAATAACAAGCTGCCCTTTAAATCTTGGCTCATTAGCGTTAGCATCTGTTGCCAGCAGGTCATTATAGTTAAATTTGTGCCAGCACAGAGATAATGATGCTGTTAGCTTAAACAGATGACAGAGGTGATGCTTTGGGTCTCCGTGGTAATAGAAGTTCCCATCAGTCTCACCTTGTTCCATTCATATGCTCGCTGTGAGGGGGAGGAACAGAAAAGAGCCAATCAGCGGTTAGAACATCTGTACACACCAAAGATTTAAACACACGCGCACACACGCACGCGCGCACACACAGACACAGACAGACACAGACAGACAGACAGACAGACACACACAGACACAGAGGCAACAGTAATGACTCACACAATGTTGACAGCGTTGGCCATCACCAGCAGGTCCTGGTTGTCAAAGAGGCTCACTTTGGGCACCTCCATGACGAGGAGGTAGATCAGCTCGATAGAGAGCATAAGGAAGAGTTTACCGATGCTGCTGATTTGCAAGAACACGGAGCAGGCCAGCAGGCTCAGCAGCACACAGGACGAGAAGTACTGAGGGAGAAAGATGGAGAGAAGGGAAGGTACATTTTCTTTTATGTTTGGTAGTCAAACTTTATAATCTGTAATACACGGACCTGATTGAATGAGTCGCATCCAGAGTTATTATGAAACACCCCATAAACCCACAATTCTGACCACTTAGCTGTTAATTCAAACATTTATGTGCAAGCCAAATGTTATGCAATTACCCTCACTTAGTATCCATTTGTTCTGCTTCTGTTCAAAATTATCTTACTTGTCTGAAGCATTGACATCTTAAAATATACAATTACAAAGTGCTTCACTGTGACGGATTGAATTTCTTGTCCCTTTTATTGCAATGATGTATTGTGCAAAAAGCAGTAAGGTACTTGAGGTGCTACTTCACAGCCACAGTGATTTTTTACAGTTTTCCTCATTTTACACATGAATTAGACTGTAGCATGTATTTTGGCATGATAAAATAATTTATATGCATGTATATAAATGTTAATCTTATTTTGTTCTGATGGCCTTTTATGCTTCTGTAGCAGACTTGCAGCAGCACTAAATTCTTCTTTGGTTAACAAGGCTGCCCTGAACATTGTTCACATATTTATTTGATCAACACAGTTAGTCACAAACATATCATTGTGATTTCTTGCAGAAATGCTTAAAAATGAATTTTCTTACCTGCTTCAGGAAAATCTGTTGCTCATCTGAGTTGAACCTTAAAAACTTCAGTTTCTACCAACTGCAGTAACCTGTTTTGCTACATTTGCCTTTGCTACATCCTGTAACGCCCTGCAGTGGCCTGCTACACCATGAACTACTACAACTACTATTTCTAATCATAGTTCCATTATCTTGATTGTGACTATTATTGCCACTGTTCATCACACCCCCAACCAGCACCGTCAGACACTGCCTACCAAGAGCCTAGGTCTGACCGAGGTTTCTCCCTAAAAAGATGTTTTTCCTCGCCACTGTTGCACTGAATGCTTGCTCTTGGCGGAATTAATGGAATTGTTGGGTCTTTGTAAATTATCGAGTGTGGTCTAGACCTACTCTATCTGTAAAGTGTCTTGAGATAAAGCTTGTTGATACTAAAAATGAAATGTAATTGAATATGAAACATTACACCCATTTCAATTAGCTTGTTGAAAAAAAAAAGTACAATAAATGTTATTTTGCTTTAAAACAATACCTAGTAGGTATTTTGAATCAGAAATCACACTATGCAAATAAAAAACACACACACACACACACACCTCAGGTAAGCTGCAGACGAGGCCATCGTCTCCACAGGGGCTCTGTTGTGTGTCCAGGCTGTAGTTGAGGAGGTGAGCATGGCAGGCGTTCACAGTGGCCAGACTGATGTTCAGCTCTTCCCTTATACAACTCCGTAGGTCAAGGCTGCTGCAAGTGAACTGAACAAGGTCAAAGGTCAGTAAAGATGCAACAGAGGAGAGTCAGTTGTTTTATGAGATTTCAAAATGCTCAGTGCTTTAAAAAAAAGTTAATCTTTTTGGTATTCTGTTGAACTTACAATATTGATGAAAGCAGAAACAAAGACGACGATGATGGTGAAGACGCCCACCAGAGTGCTGTTCAGTCTGGACTGGACTATCCTCTTAGAAAGAGTCTGCAGATGGACTGGGAAGAGCTGGGAGCACGGCAAAAACAGACAGAGCCAGGGAGTGAGTGATGGGTTCATTTTTATCCAGAGCCACTAAATAAATACAACCCTAAATACACACTGCAGTTCTACATGTCACTTTATGAGTTACCATCAGTCACAATACCATTATCCAATGAAAATACATCAAAATCCTCTCTGTACAATCAGTAGATGTACAAATGGAAGAGATTTGTTTGTTTTTACTGAAACAGAACAATGAATCATCAGTGAAAAACATCAACAGCAGCTCCACTTTTCCTTGTGAAATGTCCCACATGGCCTGTCAGCAGGTGATGAGAGAAGGAAATGGATTTTAAAGCCTCTGGAGGTTTGGCAGCTGATATCTGACATCATCACCATCCTCTTGTCTTAAGTGCACTTAATTTCTATAACTCAGCCATATTTAACACATACAATAACAAAATAATCAGTGAATACCATGTTTACTGCTGTTTCTATAAAACCTTTTACAAATTTTTAAAGATCTGACTGCAAATTTCATTTGATGTGTCAAACATTTTCAAAGAGCTGAGCTTGTGGTTGGCAGGTGAGACATAAATACTCCAAAATAAGTATGTTAAATACAATGTAAAAGAAATGTAATTATCCACAAAGTTGCAGTTTATTTACCGACTGATTAAAAGATTGACTAGCTGACTGATGTGAAAAAACACAGTACCCAGTGACAACACACTGGCTGATAAGGCACTAATTAGTTGATGTAGTGAAACAAAAGAACCATGAATTACTGCACAAACACCATAAAGATCACGTACATCTACAGCTTACAAATAGAACATAACAAAAACTAAAAAAACTATTCCTTAGAATCATCCTCTAAAGATAACACAATATAACAAAACATAAGTAGGATATTATTTTAATGCTGCCTCAATCCCATCACATACAAACTGTTAAGCTGTCGCTTCCACTAGCAGACCATCTTGTTTTTAATGACTTCTGGATAATCAGGCTGTATGCGTTTTTTGAAATGTGTTACTTGTAAATAAAAAAAGTCACCTCACTACACCAGGGCTTCCTTGAAATGCTTCCGTAAACCATCTTATCATCTTTTAAAATAGGAAAGGCATTCTTAAATTTAAGCAGTTACAAATCTAGTCCATTTATTAGGAGTTCATGATTAGACTCAGGAAACAATCTCTGGCCAGTATCATACCCTGAATGTTAACCATGACTTTAGGCAGATAATTCATGAGTGGAAAAAAGCTTCCTTTAATGGCAAAATAAGTCTTCTTTCCACTATAGTAAGGCCTTAATTGCCAAGGATTTAGACTTTAAATTAGCACCTTTGATTGAAGTGAATGGGAGACGTGTGTTCTCAGAGCCTCAAGCCAATGTGACTGCACCCTTGAAGCAAGAACTGATGTGAACTGAATAGCTCTGTAATGAATAAACTGTCATGAAAACCTCAAAAACCAGAAGCATAAACCCAACACAGGCCCACAGTGGACCAATCAGTTGATACTATGGACACACACCAACAGAGAAACAAAAATCCTTAATCCAAAATGAGCTTTTAAGAGAAAGGGTTATTTGAGGTGTATATTGAAATCACAAATGGTGACATCTGCACATTGTATTAAGGAATTTAGTTAAAAACTCTTATCTGAAAGAACTTGCAATGAGGTCAAGAGCAGATTATGTTTAAATGATCACTGACATCTGGAATGAATTGCGAACACAGCATCAAACCACTGCCTGATAAAATATGGAACAGATTTGTCTCTGTGATGTCCGATACTGAAGTTCCATATAAAGAAATAAGAACAAGAACAACTCTGTTCTTTGCTGACATTTGAGATAGATATTTTACAAAACTGTATCCTTGTATAAAAAAAGCTATCCTATCTTTTAAAACTTGATCAGATCTGCACAAGAAGTTGAGTTTATATGGCAATTTCATTCATAACAAGAAGAGAATACTCACCCCAAAACAGCAGTACACAGTTGAGACGAACATGACAGCCGTCAGGATAATGAAACCGGTGACGAAGAAACCAATCATCAGACTGGAGCTGCAGGTGACACAGTATGTCCTTATATTCATATGATGATTCTAGCTGCATTTCTATGGTTCTATTGTTTTACTAATACACTGTCTGTTTTGTGGTTTTGAAAGGAATACTGTGGGCAGCAGCATCTGCTTCTCTTTATTGTCTTTGATCTTGTGTCAATGTAAATATGAAGTTAGCATTGTGTGTGTGTGTGTGTGTGTGTGTGTGTGTGTGTGTGTGTGACAGGTAATGATAATAGCTAAGGAGACCAAGGTAAACAGAGAAGAGGACGTGTGAATACGGTGAAAATGATTAAGGAAAACAGATAAGACAATGAAAGCAAAGAGGTGGTGAGGAGACCAGGAAGAAGGGACTCTAAGAGGTAAAGACAGAAGTAAAGGAGGAGAGGGGAGTGGTGAGAGAATAGGATCAAGGAAAAAGGTTAATAAAGAGACAGTCTAAAGAAGATCAATACTGAGGGATGGGCAGTGAGAAAAAGAGAGGACGTTTGCCTTAAGACAAAAATCTGCAAGAGCTCTTTGAATCTGGCTGCTGCTCAGCTGTAATTACACAGAATTAAAGTTGATATTCTCTTTTATAATCCAGCTATTCAGTTTTTTTTAATGATTGTGGTTGTAAGCTAAATATGGAAGAACTTGCTATAGATTCCGTAGGTACTAAAGCAATGTGCAGGATTTGGTAAGCTACAAAGATTAAAGGCATACATCAAACATTTGGGCAAATTGGCAGAGAATCTCATCAAACAAAGACTTTCCAATTGGACATTGTTCATAAAAGGATGTATAACTACTATAACTAATGGATTTGGCTGTATTGTCTACAGCAATACAGCCTATTTATCTCCCCCTCCTGCTACACTCACTTTCTATGTAAATGAAAAGTTGACCTGTAATTTAAAATATTTTCTGTGCAATATTTAATGTACTTCGCAATCTGCTACACAAACACCCAGACTCTTCCCCTGATCATTTAAGATTTAATTGGGATTGTTAAAAGTTCTAATGTCCTGTCTTTTGAGATAATAGTGGATTCTAGTGCTAGCATAGAGGGACGCATGGATGTTGTTGGGCTGGCAGTGGCAGTGGTGTCTGTGAGGAGCCAAATTACTGTCACCCCATTTAAAAATCATAAAATTGTGAGTCACAATGGGGGCATATTTTAGTGAGAGGATGAAGAATTTAGTCTAAAGTCTTCTGTGTTGTATTTCAAAGTGTTGACTCACGATGGCACAATGATGATCTGGATGAAGCAGATGAAGAGAAAGACGAGGGAGGCGCAGGCCACGTAAGCCCCGAACCTGGAGTCCACCTGTTTCGAGTACTGCAGGAGGGAACAAGAGGAGGAGAATGAAATCGCATTTTAACACTGAATACAATTTTCTTCCTTTCTGTCCTTCTGAAATCAAAAAAAAAAAAAAAAGACTGACAGCGCCATGGATTTATCAATCCACAGCCACCTTAGGCTTCTGACATTCCAGAGCCGTGGTCGAGGCCATACATTCTAACTCAACCTCAGTCAGATAAACGATCAATGAGTCAGGCAGACTAGAACAACCCCTTTGCCCCTACACTCTGCTCCTCGGGGATATAGAGAGGGATGGCAGCTTAACAAGGTGGCATGCATGTTGGTAATTCTACTAACAACATGGGGAACAACAATCCCCCCTCATATCGCCTACTGCATGTACAGTAGTGGCACTGTACTCATACTTGTAACTTGCACTCAAGTCAAACATAATTCACGAAAATGAGGTCGTTACACTTGACTTGACATGGACTTGACTGCTGTGAGACTTTTGGCATTTCTTGCAATGTTTTGGACTGTATTCCAAAAATGATATGGCTTTTTACTGAAAACAAGTCTGCTTTGTCTTTATTCTCAAAAATGAATTGGCCCGAATGCTCTGTATGACTCCTTCCAGATCGATCTTGACTTGGGAGTAGAAAGCAAAGCCTTTAAAGTCTCTAGTTTGAGCTGGTAAAATCCCATAACAGAAAAAAAATTAAATAAGACAAGAAAACAGCTTGATTATTTGATTATTATGCATGCGAGTATAAAGGCACTGGTCTGAGTAATGTAAAAAACACATTTAACACAGCTTTGAATGGAAAATGTTCAAATGCTGTCATTTTATTGGTCAGCATTCACACCTGATATTAATATTTGAGAGTTACAAAATATACAATAAAAATATATTAGCTGAAATTGGTTTTGTGGTGAGGAACCAACTATGTGACGGTGACGCTGGTTATACATTTTTCTAAATTATTCCTACCTTTGGTATTCGTGCACTGCAATTTCTTATTAGTAACTTGGTGAAATATATGCAGCAGATACTGATATACAATATCCATTAAAAATTGGACGTATTTCAATATATTGAGTTTAATATATAGAATATAGAGTTTTCAGATAAATTATAAGATTACGAGTTAATTGAGAAAATTATCGTAAGCCTAAGGCTAAAAACCATCTAGAAACCCACTGAATACTAAATAAATAAATAAATAAATTAAACAACATTGTTACAGAAGTTAAAACACGGTTGTTTTCTCATTAAAGTCATACTTTGATTCATGATAGACTTGCTACTGTGCTTGCCCCACAAGTCTTAAAAACAGCTTTGCATATTGTTCCTGGAATGAAGCAAGGCTAAGACAGCTGCTGGCATCGGTGTATTATAATTGTTGCCTTGTCTGGGATCAATCAACCTACCTACCTACCTACCTACCTACCGGATGATAAGGCTGCATATGATTCCAGGTACTGAAGGCTGAGATGATTTCATCCACAGCAATCTGGAGGTTAAAAAAAGTGCTTTTGATCTGCTCTAAGTCTTCACTTCCTTTCCATTAGAGGAAAAAAATGATTGAAACTTGAAAAGAGTTTTCCCAGAACTCTTTTGCAACTACCCGATTTCTAACCTTTCTTCTCAACCTGTCCTTCACTGTCTGAGATATTTCACTTCCTTTTCCCTTAAGTAGCCATCTTCCCCCTTTAAACCCCAGTTCCTCCCTTTCTCTGTTAGACTTTGCTTTGACTGACTTTCTCAAGGGACAGAGAAGAGCGAGCAGGAGAAAAGCTTTTTGCACAGAGAAGATTGCTTGTCATGGCCAATTATTTGCTGCTATATTGGCAGTGTGTGTCACTATTTCTGTGTGGACATCCTTACTTTTTTCTCCAGGTCATGCTCTCTGAAAGTGAGCAGGAACTTTTTGACATGTTCGGAGCGCAGGCGGTCGATGCTGCGTGCGTCGATGGCGCGGCCCAAAAACTCGTCCACCTCGTCCTCTGGGTTTAGGTTTTCTTGTGCGTTTCTGAATATGAAATTCCTAAATGACACAAGATGAGACCAGGTGACATTTAAATCTCAGGCATCCGATTTCACTGTAGCTAAACATTGTATAATAAGCTAAGGCTCAGCCTACACATTTTGATCAGCATAAACTTGCTTTGTCACTACTTAAATTGTGTCACTTCTTAAGATTGTGTTGTGTTGTTTGCATTATTTATAATTTATCATTTGTGAATTAGAGTTGTATAAAATGAAAACGACAGAAATAAACTAATAACATTGTTTACACATCGTCATTTGATACATTGTTGTAAAAAATTGGCTAAGCTGCTTTAACAATATTTGCATATACATACCTTCTGGATTTTTCAAAGAGAAAGAGGTCATTTTAAGAATTCTGGTTCTGAACCAGGTAATTGAAAAAAAATCAAAAACATGACAGAAAATAATAATTTAAAGCAGGGAACTTTTATATGTCTCAGAACATGCTTGGAGGGGATCTTTAAAGGTTTTGTCATGTTGGTTCAGATAAGGGGGGATTTGTCTTGGACTATGTCGTGCTGCAGCTACTGTTAAATGTAGAAAAAAAGGAAAGTTTTCTACTTTTTAGGTCGACAGGAAATGAGAGAATTAGAGATGCAACAAACCTCCCTGGCCAGGCTCGAACCAGTAACATTGCGGTTCACAGCTAAATAAAGTCTAAATCCTTGGCAATTAAGGCCTTAGTATAGTGGAAAGAAGACTTATTTAGCCATTAAAGGGGCTTTTTTCCACTCATGAATTATCTGCCTAAAGTCATGGTTAACATTCAGGGTATGATACTGGCCAGTGATTGTTTCCTGAGTCTAATCATGAACTCCTAATAAATGGACTAGATTTGTAACTGCTGACTGCACCAGACCAAGCAGTTGTACAGACAGATGTCCAAACTAAGCTGTGATATTGTATCGAGTGTTGCTTTCTAGCAGAGCATGATAAAAACACAGCATACACTTCCTCTCAAATCCAAAACGCTGTCAGTCTGCATAAGAAGCATGATCTGTGCTGTGGCTCGGAACAGAAGCTGTCAGCTTGGACGCTCCAGCGCAGTGTCATGTCAGAACAAACTCCCAGAAACAGAACCGTTTGGGAGGAGAGGAGGAGGACAACTTCTTTAGAAATAACTGCAGTTCTTTGATCACTGGCAGCCCTTGGGCTAAACTTCCCCTCCTCTGACTTTATATTTAGGATGAGAAAGCGATTGCATCACATTATAAACTTTCTTAAGAGGAAGTTAATCTCTGAAAGAACTTTACACAATAACAAACACCGCTAGACAGGTAAGTTACTTACTAGTAGCAGTTAGCAGCTATAAAGTATGAGTATATGGATACAATTTCTGTTTCAGAACTAAGAACAATACAATTAGAATAGAATAAAGCTCATTTGGGTCTAAAAAAGAAAAACACACAAATCTGGGTCCACAAATCTTCCCAAATATTGATTGAACTTCCCTAAGTCATGTAAATATATAATAAATATTGAAATTATAAATTTTAAAGCATTTCAAAGAGGCTAAATCACTTAGTGCCACTTACTTAATTTGTCAACACTAATAGTGTCAGAAATCCTGACAACAAAGCAGCATTAACAAAGTTTAAACTAACTGATGAATACTGCTGTGCAGCTCACAAGAAATATAATAAATATATTATTTGCAACAACAAATAATGTAAAAGCCCCTAAAACCTTGGTTTCGAATTATATTTCTCCCAAACAGAAAAAAATATCCTTATGCATTTTTATTGAGATTAAACCACAATCTCTAAAACGGTCCTAAATTTGAAAATTGTGTGTCTTCATAGGCCCACATCACACTTAGTAACAAGCTTACTGAAAAAATACGTTTTCAGGAGCTTTGTCCCAAAAGAGTCCCTTTTCATGAAGTGTTTATGTTATTTTGTCTACCCTCTGTATTTCCCTGCAGTGTTTAATACATGTGTGTATATCAAGTGAGCTTATACAATCACAGCCCCAACTTCTAAATGGCTTAACCATCTCTGCTGCACTTTTATCAGGAAAGAAAGACCAATTGTTTTTAGTATGTGTATTAAAATGTCTGCAAGACTTTTAAAGCAAGAACGCTGCAGGGTGATTTTGTAGAGTACAGGTCTTATAGCATTCCATAGTAACCAGGAGCATAACGATTTCATGTTTCCATCTGGGCTTTGGTTATGCTTGTAAGCAAATTGGGTGTTTACATTATGACGACTATAAATAACAAAAGTCTCTCGTAACATTTCGTGACCACTGATTGTATGCGAGTTAACAAAGCTCACAGCAAAAGAAACCAGAGGTATTATCAGATCCCGTGGCTCATACACATTAAATATTCCTACAGTGTATTCTGATCTAATATTGATTTCCTGATTAAGGTTTTTGAAGTTCTTTTTTTTTTTAACCCTTGTGTTGTCCTTGGGTCAGATCTGACCCGTTTTTAAAGTATTTAATATCAGAAATATAGGTTTATTACAACCAAATTGCCCCAAGATAACTTGGATGAGTGCATGTATGTTGTCTGGAACCCATACATCATTCTTCACAGGTAAAATGAATGATTACTTCCATTGAATTTTGGGTGTTTTTTTCAATTTCATAGCATTTGAAAAATATATTTAAATGTTTTAAAAACAGTCTCCTGGCTAAAACTTTGACATAAACTAGTCTGTGGTTCACTCATCATCCTTTAATCTTAAATCTCAGTCAACATAATTCATAATTTATGGCTTTTTTTAAACTAAAGAATTAGCTATACCGTAATTTAAATTAGGCTTCTTGACAACAAAAAAGTCCATTTTAAATATTGATGGAAGGACAACAAGTTCATGATCGACAGTAAGACAACACAAGGGCTACAGATACTGACTGTAAGCACAAGTCCAGATTCATTTAGACAAAAAGAGACAACATAGACCAAGAGAGCAGGATGAGAGGGAAGACACAATGTTGTTGAGATAAAGTCACTACTCACTTGTCTTTGGGATCTTCAAAGCCCTGCAAGACAGAAAAGAGAACAGAAAAGAGCAAAACATTAAAACAAATTAGCTGGAGATGAAAACATCTCGTGTTTGAACAGTCTGACAGCAACTGGGAACTTTATTTTATACCCGTTTTAAACCAGATTGGACCCAGTTTTGCTTTATCCTGAATTAACAATAACAAAACTGGCAAATGCACAAGTAATCTTGATTGATGGAATATTGAAAATGTTTCAATTGAGAAAGTAAATTATAAAACAAAAATGACAAACATTTCTTCCCAGTATCTCAACTATGAGGATTAACTTTTCTGTTTTATGTATTTGTAAATTAAATATCTTTAGGTCTTTGACTGTCACATTAGTCTCTGGAAACTTTTCAACAATAATGATTATTAGTAATAATCAATACCAGACAGATGTAGATGAATTGTATATCTACAGTACATAAATTTGTTTTATTTGAATAACACATTAATATATAAATTATACAACAATTAGTTTCCTTCTATACAAGTGCTACAATTTGTAGCAAAAAATATATGTCTGTGTATAATTTTAGCTAAATATATATACACACACACGGTACAGGCCAAAAGTTTGGACACACCTTTTCAATCAATGTGTTTCCTTTATTTTCATGACTATTTACATTGTAGATTATCACTAAAGGCATCAAAACTATGAATGAACACATGTGAAATGATGTACTTAACAAAAAGTGTAAAATAACTGAAAACATGTCTTATATTCTAGTTTCTTCAGAGTAGCGACTCTTTTCTGTCTTGATAGTGCTGCAAACCCTTGGTGTTCTCTCAATGAGCTTCATGAGGTCATCATAAAAGGTTTTCACTCTCAGGTGGGCCTTGTCAGGGTTAATTAGTGGAATTTCTTGCCTTATTAATGGGGTTGGGACCATCAGTTATGTTGTGCAGAAGTCAGGTTGATACACAGCCGACAGCCTATTGAACGACTGTTAGAATTCATGTTATGGCGAGAACCAATCATCTAAGTAAAAAGCAACAAGTGGCCATCATTACTTTAAGAAATGATGGACAGTCAGTCAGTCCGGCAAATTGCGAAAACTTTGAATGTGTCACCAAGTGCAGTCACAAAAATCATCAAGCGCTACAATGAAACTAGCTCACATGAGGACCGCCCCAGGAAAGGAAGCCCAAGAGTCCCCTCTGCTGCTGAGGATAAGTTCATCTCAGTCACCAGCCTCAGAAATCACAAGTTAACAGCAGCTCAGATTAGAGACCAGATGAATACCACACAGAGTAGAAGCAGCAGACACATCTCTACAACAACTGTTAAGAGGAGACTGCGCAAATCAGGCCTTCATGGTCAAATAGCAGCTAGGAAACCACTGCTAAGGAGAGGCCACAAGCAGAAGAGATTTGTTTGGACCAAGAAACACAAGGAATGGACATTAGACCAGTGGAAATCTGTGCTTTGGTCTGATGGGTCCAAGTTTGAGATCTTGGTTCCAACCAAAGATCTCTTTTTTTTCTTAAACATTTCAGAAAACGTGTAAAAATCTCACTGTTTTTCTGAATAAAAGGATGACGTCTTCAAATGTCTTGTTTTGTCTGACCAACAGTCCAAAACCCAAAAACTATCATGTATGACACAGAAAAGCATTCACTTGTCACAACTGAGAAGCTGGAACCATCAAATATTTGGCTTTTTTGCTTTAAAAATGGCTTTTGTTTCACTTTTTCCTCTCATCTTCTCTAAAGGTACGTGCATGTGTAAACTCGTGGATACCTCATAAGTCATTCACAGTCCACTGCTCAGCATCTGTGTCTGGATAGATAGATAGAACAATAGAGAATATCCATCCATGACACACCTCCCACCTTCTCATTTCTACACAAATTGTCTCTCTCTACTGTGTGTCTTTGAGTCTTCACTCGCTACATGTTTTATCTTCAGAGGTTGCCGGGTGATTAATTAGCAGAACAGAGATAGAGACGGAGAGAGTGATAGGCAGAAGGGGAACCGAGGCCGAGGAAGAACAAAGGCTGAACTCTGGCAAATAAAGTTAATGTCAGAAGCGTTTCTGCAGACTTTGAAAGGGATTCAGAGCGTAAAGAACACACAGACACTTTGGGGACAATCTTTTCTGATAAGGCAAACGAAGAAGAAGCAACCAACAGCCGCTGACATGATGACGGGACCGTTTACTGTGTGTACTCATCAAGGACGACAAAGATAGGAGATACGCCTATTTTTTTATGCTGAGCAGTCTCAGCTGTAGTGTTTCTGCTTTTACTGTCAAAAAGATCAATTGTAAATCATATTGGAATCTTTGATTTTGTGTTAGTGTGGTTGGAGTTCCAGTAGGTTGCGCTTTTTTTTCTTTTTATTTTGTTTGTTTGCTCAGTCATTGGCTGTTGCTAATGACGAACAGAACAGTGGGGCTGCTACAGAGCCTCTGCCTTTGGGTTATACACAAATATACAAACAACTAATCATAAAAAAAATAACTGATGTGGAAATCCATGCACACTGTTTGGTTACTGAGCGTACACTGAGTTAAAAATAAAGTCTAGGTGGAAACTGTGAGGCAAGAGGATTTGCACCTGTCCTCTGGAATAAAAGCAGGGAATGACACATAAGTAAAACGAGTTTTTAAGTAATGTGATGCAGAATTTAACAGCAAGTGAAAATTTTATAACATTTGGAATGCATGTCACAGCAGCAATCCTGTTATATTGTGTCTCTTGGATCAATTGAGCACAAGTTAAAGTTATGTAGTGACTCCCCTGGGCGGTACTTTATCCTCCTCACATTTGCATTGAGCTATTCTGTCCCATAATAGATTCATTGAGAGAGGTGGGTGGAGTGTTGATCTAAGAATAAACAAAACACTGTGTGTGTGTGTGTGTGTGTGTGTGTGTGTGTGTCCATTCGCTGAGTGATTCTGTTTGCAGGGTTGTCTCAGCAGAGAGAGAGAGAGAAAGAGAGAGAAAGAGAGAGAGAGAGAGAGAGAGCGCTAAGGCACATACAGTAAGTAAAAATGTCAGCATGGACACATCACTCTGCTGCTGCTACATTTCAAGCTTTCCTCCCAGGAGAAGTTAAAGTGTAAAGGATGGGGGTCGCCACTGACAGCACTGACCAACACGATGTTGTAATCGCTTCATCGCGGTCGCCTACATGTCGCTGTTGTCTCTCTGAGTGCCCCTGAGAGTCTCTCAGAGCCGAGACGACGTGTGAGAGGTGGAGTGTGCCATCACCGCTGCTTATCAGGACTACAGATCAAAGGATTATGGGTATTAACTGTGTGTTGGCTTCATCACCAAATGAGGGTTGAAAAAAGATATTATTGGCATGGGAGTCACCTGGCTGTAGCACTCTAATAACACCGACAAGCATAATAGCATCTCTACAAAGCAGAGGGTCAGGAGACTCTGAAATTAAGACTTTTTAAATCTTCCTTACCATCCTCTTCATTTCCTTGGAGACCTGGTTGCCACCCATATGGTTGTAGAACGGTCGGTCAGTCCAGTGGCCACTGTTTTGGGTGACAGAATTAGTCCTCTGTCGGTTCATTTTGGCTATCATTGCCTTTTCCTCTTTCTGTAAGAAATAAAAATACAGAATTAGAATATATTCATCACATGCGGAGGAACTCACAAAAACTAAACAAAAGATAAAGTTCATTGACAGACACCAAATCTCTTTCTGATGTTTGGTTTGGCAGCAACTGGTTGAGCAGACAAACTTGCCTCTACTGGACTAGAATTTTCTTTAAATGCACCAGTGATGATGGAAAGTATATTTTCTCAAGTTCTGTACTTTTGAGGTAATTCTATTACCTCAAGAGAATTTCCTTCCACTGCAGAAAATGTTAAACATGTATTTACTCATCATACTGTGAGAAGCAGTAAGTAAAAAAAAAAGTTTTCCCTTCTGGTGTTCAAAGATGTTTTCCGGAGGTACTGTCCATTTGTTTTGTACAGATCTGATATTAGAACCACATTCTGGTTCTAGGTCGTTTCAAAAATTGAAAAAGTAAACTCAAATAATTAGATTGTACAATCTTCCTTCTGTCTCACAGCATGAGGAGCGAAAGTGAGAGAAGCTATCACTTCACATGACATGCTATCTATAGTCACAGCTTGTGATACTGCTGGAGGACAAAGACAGCTGATAAAAGCAGTTCTGTCATAAACAAACTGGAGCTCATGCAGCCAAATGGAGATAAACCCCAAAAAAACGTTCACATGGACAGAATCCCAGTTTATAAACAATGATATGTACAATATGGACTGGCTGTTTTTATTTTAAAAGACAGCTCCATCAGGAGCGGCACTTGAACACCCACAGCTTCTGTTTATGCTTTGAATCAGAACATGAAAGTTATCCACAACTATTAAATGGTGTAACTCCAGAAGGCTTGCTATTACTAATATTTAAAGAATAGCATTTTTACTGATGTTTTTTTAAAGTGTTGTTTTTCCTATAGATTTTCCTATAACTGTACTCATTAATTTTCTTAGATTATGAATGAAATAAATGAATGCCCACTAACTGCCCAGCACAGACAAAGGTAGCATCCAGCTGGCAAAGAAAGTAAAACTAGCAGCTAAAAAGAGTTTGATATTTTACTCAGGAGTTGATGGAGATCTAAAAGGACTGTGAATATTGGACTTAAAATTTATCAAGTGTAAAATGGGATAAAAATATGTATCTGTTACACACAGCATAATATGGCTGTGTCTGTCAGCTTGTTGTGGAATTCTATTGCCCCCTAGTGGATAAACATCAACATATGTAGCTTTAAATTAAACAAATTTAAAGCTCTAAATATGGTGTATCTTTTTAAGTGTGCACTTTTTGTGTACTTTTATGACTGGCCGATGCAATTTCAGACATTAATGATGACCGTACCCTTTTCTGACTGCAGCCGACAATGAGGTAGGTTTCTATGTTGTGCTTCTTCAGGTAGGCATTTCGTTCCCCCCCTGCTCCGTCCTCCACGTCGTAGTCCCCGTTCAGATAATTCAGAGTGGCCTTAGTGATATGAATACGCCTGAAAAGGAAAACAACACACATAAACACCCATATAAATGTTCATTATTCAGATACTGTATATGGCTGTACATACAGTTTCAGCAAAAGGGACTGGTTTGTAGTTACTTTGAATTTGACTATAACTACTGTAGAGAGACCTACCCAGCTTGGCCCCCAGCCTCCATCTGATTGGCGAGTGTGACGTCGTTGGACCAGACGTCAAACTGCCACTTCCTGAGTCCCAGCACCCCACAGTGCACCCTGCCGCTGTGGATTCCCACTCGCATGTTCACATTCACCCCAGTCACCTCACGTACTAGCCTGCAGAAAACATTAGAAAGTAGTGACAAAACTAATAATCTGCCAAATAATTGTTTCTAATTTTGCAAACATATTTCATATATATTTAATTATTTAAATCAGAAATTTTAGTAGCGTTATCTTTTTCAAACTATATGTTTCTGTTGTTGATGTAGATCATGAAGTGAATGTTTGGATGTGTCTTGCTGCAGACTATGTAAAGTAAAAGACATGTATTGATGATGACTGAGTACGTGGCAACAGACTGTAGACTTAAAGATAAACAGCAGCCGTGGTGACTTGCAAGAATGAATGCAGCTTTTAATGATCAAGACGAATGACCTGAGTGGCCTTCAGAACACATTCCCCATTGCTGCAGCCATGCAGCTGTTATGAGTAGATTACAGCTAAATATGTAGATAACGCTGCAAATTGGACTAATATCACAGCTTTGACCTGGTGGTTTTACTGAAGACCATGTCTAAGTTAATCTGTTTTAGAAATCAACTTCTGGGTGCTGGGACACTGTCATGTTTTCCACATCTAACTCTTGGAAATAAAAGGTAATTAGTGTTTTTTTTTCTTCTGCAACATCTCTAACCTCCTTTAAGCACTAGTGCAGTGTATGGTTGGATAGGGTCCCATAAAGACCCTTACTACTCTGAGCACCATCAACAGGTACAGAAAATGTACAGATGGACGGATGAATAAATAGAGAGGATAATGCTAACAGAGCAGAGGCAGATAAGCTGCGATGCCTTAGAAACCTGAGGCCTGTTGGAAAAAATTAAAATAAAAAACATTGGAGGTGGAGGCAGAGGATCTTTGGGGAGGGTTTTTGGATATATAACAGAAAAGTATTCCTATATACAAAGTGATATTATTTATTACCGCTCCTACGGCTAATAAAAAATTTCCATGAAATATAACTAAAACTTCATCTGGAAGTCGTCCGTTGAACAGTTTTCCCAGCCAATGACCCCCTACTGAAGAAGACTGGAAACAAGAGCTTCTATTACCATTTTACATATTTAGCTATTTTAATTGCAGTCATGCATTAACCAGCGATGCCCTGTTAACACCAGGGACTACTTACGAGATGGCCTCTATCATGTCCATCCCCATCTCCACACAGCAGTGGGCGTGGTCGGCCCTCGCCTCTGGCAGCCCAGATACGCAGTAATAGCAGTCTCCCAGGATCTTGATCCGCAGACAGTGGTTCTCCTGTCAGGAAAAAAACAACTTACTGGATAAGTACACCAGCTCATAAACCCAAGGAGAGTTTACTCTGGCGGGTTACATGATGACTTCACCTTGGTTAGTAAACTGTACAGCTTGTCCTACTCACATACCAAGTTCATTCACCCTTTAATATTATTGGCTGTCATAGGTGGTAGGACACAGGGGACCTGGGATTTTAAGCATGTGTGTGTGTGTGTTTGTGTGCCTGCCTGTGTATTTGTGTACTGAGGACTACTGTATGTATTGAAATAAAAATGCCCTTTACAAACCACATAACTGTTTTATCCCACTCCAACCTTGAACAAATGTTATTATGGTGATTTAACTGGATCAATGTTACAGCTGCAATAAAGTTTTAAGTTAAAACCATATCTTACTGTCCAGCTACTGTATGTGGCAAAAATACTTTTTAGAAAACCTGTAAAACAAAGCAGAGTGCAAATGTGTATGTAAATTATAACTTCGACAATTGGCTTCAGTCACGCAGACCATCCACTAGCTACAATCAAAAGGTGAAGCATTCAGGGTGTAAGACAGGCCCAGCATTAATACTAAACTACCGGAACAAAAGTCAAACCACTGAAACACGTGGCTAAAAAAAAAAAAAAAAATCAAGTTATTGCAGGTTTAAGGAGGGTGGAGGCAGAAATCTTAGCAACAGATTTTACAAATCATGGACACTGAAAGCCCAAACTATCTGCATGTCAAACAGGCACAGGAGGTAAGTGAGATTAGATACGGAATTTAGTCAACTGATCCTTTACAAGGAAGGGCATTCTAGCTCAGAGATGAGTCTGTAATGTGAAGATGTATTTGTAGCAGATATGAAACACTGTTACATGGAAACGTAAAGCAGGATTTATACATTTGTTTGTGTGTGTGTGTGTGTGTGTGTGTATCTGTAGGGCTTTAGAGAACACTGCGTCTCATGATGTCCACCTGAGTATCTCTCCAGCACATGGCTCTAGGAAAATACAAAAGCCCCACTGTGTAAAAAGCACAGACAGGGCATGCATGCGTGTGTGTGTGTGTGTGTGTGTGTGTGTGTGTTTGTGTGTGTGTGTGTGTGCGTGCATACAAGGTACATCTGGCATGGACATAAAAGTGTCAGTAGCAACGATCCTGGTTTATAATGCCATTATGTCCGTTTCACTCATAAATATTGATTAGCACATCATTTCACCTTTCATAAACAAATGACATACATTGAGCATCAGCTGGACAAACAATGAAGCTTCTAGGTAAGAAAAAGAAAATGTCAATATTCATGAATGTGCTGTTTATAAAGCTGTGGTTAAGATTATTAGAAATGTGCAACACATGTATGGCTGCAGGATATTGATGGCAGATATGAAGTTGATATTTTGGAGATGCCCTTCAGCTCTGTACACATGTCTGTACGCTAGCATTGCCTGATTTTTTTAATTTAGTAAGTAAGAACATTAAAAGAGGGTGACCAAATAAAATAAGTAAAAAATAAAAATTTGATCACAAAAAAAGAAGAAATGAGAGTGCCTGATATGAAGTTCCATTCATTTTTATAATATAATTGACTTTTTAATACTCTGTTCCCCTCCTGTGATGGCAATTGTATTTGTTTGATATATCAGCACGTCCTCTGTCAATATGAATACAAATATTATGCCGATTATATTCCTGAAAGACAACAACTATGTCATAGATTATTTAGCACTATATTACCAGTTTGTCCTCCTCGAGTCCTCATTGTGAACAGTATGTTCAAGCACGTGCCCCCCAGATGGATTGTACCCTAGTCTTTGAATGACTTTTGGGCAGCCCGTGCTCCTAACTAGTCCTCTCCCAGCTGTCTGGCATTTATGTGAGCCTTGAACCAGGCACAGCATGTGCTGGACAGTTTTCAACATTAAACTATGATGACAACAACATCACCAGTGGTCTAAACTGGTATATTAATAAGAGAATGGTACAACAGCTGTGCACAGCAATCACCTGTAAGAGCCACGTACGGTCTAGATGCATCACTGTGCAAACATTTTCTAGCTTGCTATCCTATTAAGCATCCTTTACATTTGCATTGGCTGAAATGTGATTATTATTAAAACAAAAAAGAAACAAACATACTTTTTCTTAGAATAAAAGTATGTTAACAGAAATGTCAGCACAGTTTGTGACCGTTCCATACAGTATACAATACGTGTGTGTTTGCATTCTTACCGCTGCCAGCTTGTCAAAGCGGGCAAAGAGTTCATTAAGAGTCATCACCAACTCCTGTGCTGTGCACTGGGATGCCAGGCTGGTGAAACCCTTGATGTCTGCAAATAAGATACTGCAGAAACACAAAGACAAGAGAAACATAAATTAACATTTTTTATTATCCCAGTTTGGAAGGACCAATTCCCTCTGCATCTCTCCTAACTGTACTGTTTGTCTGCTGCAGACAGACATGTGCTACCTTTCAAGTGAGCTATTTTCACCTTTCAGCGCAGCATACTGGGTCCAAGTCAGGCACATGTCACTGAGCATGCTTCTGTGTTCACACCTTTTTGCTAGTTTGATTAGTTGAGAGTGATGAACTCTAAACTGATAAAGGCATGCTGAGTCACATTGACGGAACTTGTTGTTGAACCCAGTGCAACAGTATGGCTCTTTCATGTGTTTTTAATTGTTTGTAGACTACAATAGAGTTATATGTCATAGACAAATAGGATATATATATATACAGTGGGTACGGAAAGTATTCAGACCCCTTTAAATTTTTCACTCTTTGTTTCATTGCAGCCTTTTTCCAAAAATCAAAAAAGTTCATTTTATTTCTCAGTAATGTACACTCAGCAACCCATCTTGACAGAAAAAAACAGAAATTTAGAAATTTTTGCATATTTATTAAAAAACAAAAACTGAAATATCACATGGTCATAAGTATTCAGACCCTTTGTTCAGTATTTAGTAGAAGCACCCTTTTGATCTAATACAGCCATGAGTCGTTTTGGGAAAGATGCAACAAGTTTCTCACATCTGGATTTGGGTATCCTATGCCATTCCTCCTTGCAGATCCTCTCCAGTTCTGTCAGGTTGGATGGTAAACGTTGGTGGACAGTCATTTTCAGGTCTCTCCAGAGATGCTCAATTGGGTTTAAGTCAGGGCTCTGGCTGGGCCATTCAAGAACAGCCACAGAGTTGTTGTGAAGCCACTCCTTCGTTATTTTAGCGGTGTGCTTAGGGTCATTGTCTTGTTGGAAGGTAAACCTTCGGCCCAGTCTGAGGTCCAGAGCACTCTGGAAAAGGTTTTCGTCCAGGATATCCCTGTACTTGGCCGCATTCATCTTTCCCTCGATTGCAACCAGTCGTCCTGTCCCTGCAGCTGAAAAACAACCCCACAGCATGATGCTGCCACCACCATGCTTCACTGTTGAGACTGTATTGGACAGGTGATGAGCAGTGCCTGGTTTTCTCCACACATACCGCTTAGAATTAAGGCCAAAAAGTTCTATCTTGGTCTCATCAGACCAGAGGATTTTATTTATCACCATCTTGGAGTCCTTCAGGTGTTTTTTAGCAAACTCAATGCGGGCTTTCATGTGTCTTGCACTGAGGAGAGGCTTCCTTCGGGCCACTCTGCCATAAAGCCCCGACTGGTGGATTGCTGCAGTGATGGTTGACTTACTACAACTTTCTCCCATCTCCCGACTGCATCTCTGGAGCTTAGCCACAGTGACCATTGGGTTCTTCTTTGCCTCTCTCACCAAGGCTCTTCTCCCCGATAGCTCAGTTTGGCCGGACGGCCAGCTCTAGGAAGGGTTCTGGTCGTCCCAAACGTCTTCCATTTGAGGATTATGGAGGCCACTGTGCTCTTAGGAACCTTAAGTGCAGCAGAAATTTTTTTGTAACCTTGACCAGATCTGTGCCTTGCCACAATTCTGTCTCTGAGCTCTTCAGGCAGTTCCTTTGACCTCATGATTGTCATTTGCTCTGACATGCACTGTGAGCTGTAAGGTCTTATATAGACAGGTGTGTGGCTTTCCTAATCAAGTCCAATCAGTATAATCAAACACAGCTGGACTCCAATGAAGGTGTAGAACCATCTCAAGGATGATCAGAAGAAATAGACAGCACCTGAGTTACATATGAGGGTCACGGCAAAGGGTCTGAATACATATGACCATGTGATATTTCAGTTTTTGTTTTTTAATAAATATGCAAAAATTTCTAAATTTCTGTTTTTTTCTGTCAAGATGGGTTGCTGAGTGTACATTACTGAGAAATAAAATGAACTTTTTTGATTTTTGGAAAAAGGCTGCAATGAAACAAAGAGTGAAAAATTTAAAGGGGTCTGAATACTTTCCGTACCCACTGTATATATATATATATATATATATATATATATCAGGCTCTGGTTACAAATACAATACTTTTAAAGAGTACATTGACTTTGATTTATACTTTTCAGTATGAAAATATTTGGAAAAACACCAGTGTCACCTGTAAAAGTAGGTTTTATTAAATTTAAAATGAGTTCTGAAGCTCTTATTATTATTATTAACTGAGTGTACCCACTTTGCTACAGCCTATAACCATCCTCAAACTTGTCCTTAGAGCTTGATACACCAGACAAGAGTACTGAAATGACTCTGGTCAAGATGTACCCCTGAAGTCATTGATGGAGGTGAACGGTGTGGGATTGTGGTGTATGCATGCGTGATAGCTTAACAAAGAGAGACCTAATACATTTGTGAGTAGCTTTGCACTTGTAGGAAATTAGCTTCCATTCCCTGAGAACACAGTAAACCGATATACCAAAGGTCATTTTGTGATTGAGGCATTTTCATTACCCTCCTAACACTGGCACATCTGCGGGACAGATGATCTTGCCGGGCTAAATAATAAGAAACAAGGACAAAGAGACCAAGTTGGCGGGTAAAAAAGCAATATGCTCAGGTACTTATTCACACCACTTACCTACAGTGAATGGTGCTCGGCACATGCCGACCAGGAAGCCTAACAATGTTCTGCTGTGGACCGGGGCAGCTGCGTATTTAACAAATTTATTTTTAAATAACGTATTTTAGCCACATAAAGGACCACCTAAGAAAATCAACAGCCCTTGCCAACAGGGAACTGAAGAATTGTCAGTGTATGATGTTGTGAAGCCTGATATTGCAACCTTTTTTTTTTTTTACTACATAGAGCTTTCTGAATCAAACCCCCCAGGAAGGACAAGAGAGATCTATAAATAAACAAAGGTTTCAGACCTCACAACGTAGGTGTCCGTGACATAGCCAAGAACTCCAAGGGCAGGAGTTGGGAGTGTTTATGTTCATATATACACATGTTAAAATAATGTGAGTTTTCATTCTGGGTTTGACACTCATTTTGTCTGAGGGTTACAGCAGGGTTTTTTTCTTTTGGCTGGCCACATTTAAAGAGCACCACCGTGTTCAAATGAACCTGGGTTTCAAGATGCCTAAATCTTAATTTGGGTCTCAGGCTGAAGAGGATTAAGAGTCCCCGCTCTGGGATACAGAGACATTTCTGAGAAGAATTGATTGCTTTCTGTGAACTGTTGCATGGGAGGTTGAGTGAAAGCAGACGCTTGACCAATGTGTCTGAGCTCAGAGAGAGGTCTGTCTCGCTGGGTAGAAGCAGAGAAGCAGAGGGGAGGATGACATGCTCTAGAGAGACTGAAGAGAAGTGTTGATGCAGTAATTCACTTGCCTTTAAGGCATATGTCCACAAAATCTCTTTGTATCCCAATTAAATTAAACAAAAACTAATTGTAGTGCACCTCAACAAAATAAAAAAGTATCAGTATAATTGTATTAGGATGATAAGGATTTTTGTCAAATATGTCTGGTGAGGATTTCTTTGAGATGAATTGGGTGGCACCTTGGGACAAGTTATTTTAACACATCCACATCTCTGTGGATGTGTATAGTCTTGGATTGCCAGACCTTGACAGATCTCCACAGCACTGAATAGGAACAGTAGCACAAGTCAAGTCAAAAAATGAGCTGCTGGTCCTACAAAGTAAAACTTGAATGGACTAAACTTAGGATGGTTTTATTTAATAGCTTATAAATTCAACGGTTTCTTGTAGGGAAAGATTGTGTCATTTGGTTACTCAACAGTTATATAAGCTTTTTTAAAATTTGAAGTTTTACTTGTTTCAGAAGCAAGGGAGCCAGGCAGAGTAGGGCAGAAAATTTAATTAGGAAATGCATGAGTCAAGAAAAATCCAAGCAAAAAAATTACACTACAATTCCTCTTACTACTGTTGCAGATTTCAAGATTTAATAAACATTTTCAATTCAACGTGCTCTCTGTTTTAAGAGGAAGCTTTTATAGTCAAATTGTAGAAAAGGCCCCAAAGTTATGTTAGCGTTACTATTATTTAGTACAGTTGACCATATTGTTCTTTATGCTTCACGTTTACTCCAGTTTATTCAGTGCTTGTCACAGGGTTGCCAAAGTGCATGCTGGTTTGTATATTATAGGTGACGTCACACAGTTAATAAGCAGTATGATAGAGTTAGTCCGTCAGTTGGATAGTAGTTGTGAGACGCAAATTACTTCAGAGTGTGCGTAAATAAGAAAACCACACTCAGAATTACCCTCACAATTCAAGAAAGAGGAATAAATAACCAGAATAAGAACTATATCTCAGCTCTTCATTTCATACTCTGGAATAAATGGCCTTAAGTGGTGTTCTGGCCAACACACATGAGTGAACCTGGTGATAAACCCAAAACTAGCACCTAGACTGAGCGTCTACCCATTATCATCACTTCATTGATGGTCCTTCGATCCGGATCACTGGGTTTACGTCAGAGACGGAACTACATCCAGAGTACGCCGTTAGTGGTGCACGTCCTAAACGGCATATTCACCTACCTTTGCGCTATGCAGATTATGAGGTTGATCATTGAGGCTACCTCAGTCAGAGGTACAGAGAGGATTTAGAGAGTACTCACCAGGAGGGAAACGCCAGGATGACACCCTTCACCTCCCCTTATGATTCTCCCCTTCGCCTGCAGAGGCAGGATGCTATTCTTCAGAGATTGACCTGGCTGAGAACCCACAGCACAGCCAGAAGAATCAGCTAGCCCCCAGCGGTTTTCAGAGAAAGAGTTTAGGGAACAGCTACAAGATTACTCTACCCCCCTACCTCCAGGGCTGCACCCCATGCATTCACACGAGGACAACAGAGTTGAGTTAGATGACATTCGTCATGAAAGACACCTCCTGCAGCAGACACAGCGGCACATGGCATCGGATATAGTCGAGCTTAGAGCGCTGCAAGCAGACAAGAGACAGTAAGTAGATGCTGTGTGCAACATACAGAGGCAAACCTCTCTCTATTCCAGAAAGCCAGAGTTAACGGTGATGCCGCCAGGGCCACCCATTGAAAGTGAACCTAAAGCTGAGGAAGAGGCTGATTGGCTTTGCACCACCACCACCATGGCCAGAACCAGTGATTGCCTGGTAACTTCTGCCTGGTGACCCACCTATGCTACATCCGCATATTAGGAGAATACATGAGGTTCCAAAAATTAAGGAAAAAGCATTGACAGCCCCAGCTCCTGCTATGTTTGTGGGCCAGACACAACTTAATCCCTCAGCACGTGGGCCCCTTCCTACTGCCAAGCCATGGGATGACGATGCCCGTCATCCACCTTCCTGGTATAAGCCTGCTCATCTTCTGTCGCAGTCACATGGTTTACCTCCCGCTGAGCCCAAGTACCCTACAGCTTATGTTGGTCAACGGATAGAGCTTGGCTGCAACCCAATGCCCCCAAAGCTCAGAACAAGACAGATACCCCAGAATCTACTTTAGGGCTTGCATTGTCATGTGGAGTACGGTGTCCCCACAATGCGTAACATCTACAAGGTGTTGGCAAGTCAGTACGACCTTTTGGGGTTCATTCTACCCTACACCACCAGAGCTAAGATAACTGTCCGACAACTTTGGGACAAACACAGGGGATGGGATGATCCACTACTACCGCAGGAGCTTCTGCAGCAGTGGAAAGACTGGGAAGCAGAACCACAAGTCTTACCTCAAGTAACCCTGCCCCGACCGTACTTGCCGAAGGACGTGAATACCTCCAATCTTCAGAGAGAGGTGCATGTATTTTGCGATACCTCAGAAGAGGCTTATGGCTCAGTGGCGGACCTCCGGACTACTGACAGACACGGTGAAGAGTATCTATCATTCCTGAAGGCCCGTTCCAGAGTCGCTCCCAAGCGATTTCACTCTATGACCCGATTAGAACTCTGTGCTGCTCTTACAGGTGCTGAAGAGGGAGCTGACCATCCATATGGAACAGACAACCCTTTGGTCTGATTCCACAACGGTGCTGACATGGCTGAGGTCTGAGTCTTGCCAATTCACGGTCTTTGTGGGCACCCGCTTGGCCGAGATACAGGAGCTGACAGCACCTAGACAGAGCATCTACCCATTATCCACACTTCACAAATACTACATGATGTTCAGATTTCCTGACAGATTACAAATCCCTCCCCACACTCCCCACTGACACAGTGAAGCAGAGAGCAAAGCCACTTCTAACAGCCTAATGTAACATCAGATCCAACAGTGGGTGGTGGGTTACAAAAGCATGAGAGCAAGAGAGGGTATGACAAAGAGACCTGGGGTCTTTAAGTCCCATTTAATTGTTCCCATAGTGATGAGTCAGTAGTTAGTTCTCAACAATAAATCCTGGGGATTTTTTGCTTTAGTAAGAGACAGTGGCTGCAGTGAGGAAATCCTGAACTGAAAGGCATGGGAGTCTCACAGGGGAAAGATCTAAGACATTTGGATATTTTGATGAAATAAATAAAGCTGAAATGTAAAGTAACCCACATGGCTTAAAGGCAATCATTTTACCAACTGATAACAACACAGACCTGATAGGGTTGAAAACGATAACCACAGTGAAATGCCTTGAAGATACATCTATAATTCTCCTTTTGGTTTCAGATCTGTTCATATTCTGGGTTAGGGATGAAAATGTAAAGCTGAATTCACAGATAAATGAAAAAGGTAACTATTTAAGTGTGGTCCAGGTAGCTGCATTGCTCACTTGTTAGTTAAATTCCACAAAACTACAGAAATAGGCTGTGGGCTTCACACAGATATACACAGAAGATACAGTATGTGCTACATGTTAAAAGTATGTCAATAAAAATCCCGCAGCCATACAGTAACTGTAGAACTTGTAGAACCTCATGTAGGCCAAGTTAAAGCTATTTATAAAGCCATTAGTGGTATTCTAACACAATACTTATGGGACACATTTAACATAGCATGGTCATGTCCTTTGATGACATGACAGACATAAAGGCAGCAATGTCTGTGGGGTACAAAATACTATGTTAGGATTTGATTCATTTACATTTATGTGATTCAAACTGGTGATTTAACATCTTAACTTATTTTACAATTCTCTGACACTGATTTCTTCTGTTGATTCTGTTCATCATGAAAATGAAGAGACTTTCATTTCCAAAGGGGATTTCTTGTTAACCTTTAACCACTGATGCACCTGCAGGACGCCAGCACTACGTGGAACTTTTACGGACTGCAAATTAAAAAGGAACACCCTGTCATGGAAATAATATAGGAATAATGCACAGCAGAGTAAACACCCAAAATTCATCACAAAAGACTACCTGTCACAAGTTGTTAAATACAAATAACTAAATAAATTCTTTGAACTGATATTTTGTGGTGGTATTAAATGTTGTGCCTTGGAAACAGGATCGAGAATATCATCTGCCTCTAGACCATCATTGAATAGCTCAAAGATTGCCACCAATGAAATACTCTGGTAAATAAAAAAATAAATTAAAAAAAAGTAATGTAAATATCCTTGAAAGAGGATCTACGATGATGAGATCTGGCACACAGTTATAGTACGTGTTTAAATAAGGTGCAGCAACTAATGTTTCAAAAACAGACATTAAAAATACCTTGACACATCTTAGCCGGAGGTAAAGAGAACCAGTAATGGAAAAACAGAAGACAAATAGAGAGTACAGTATATAGGCAGTCCCTTCTCCTGCTCAGGGTCAAATCTCAGCTGAACCAAAGCTGTGCTGGCATTGCCTAACCCTGTCATCCCCTCTCGTCTGGCACCTGCACTGCCCTTTATGCTGCCTCCCCGGTTTCTTGACCCCACTGCCCTGCTGGTGGCTTGCTAACCTCAGCAAGGAAACAATCTCAAACAGACCCCTCAGTCCTTTTCAGCTCATTTTTTTCTGAATTATTTTCTTTGTCTCTTACTTCATTATTCCATTCACCCCTATTTATAACTCATCCTATCCACCGCTGTGTTCATTTCCTGCTCTTTTCTTTCTATCTACCCCTCTGTCTTTGTCTGGTTATTATAAAGGTTATTTTGTTGCATCCTGTCTCATCTGCTAAATCCTGCAGAGAAAAATACATAAAAATACAGTATGTATCAGCATATGGACACCAGAGAATGGATTGAATCCCTTCAAGCTGAATTTGATCTTATCCGTTAAGAAAGTAAAACAATTAATAGGCTAAATATTCCTTTACTTAAACGTTATAGTGGCAAACTGTGTTTTTATCACCCCAGATGGACAAACAATCTCATCTTTACTTGTGTATAAAGACAGCAAACATCAACTGATTTGTGTGTTGGTAGTCTGCTGTATGCATGTGTGTCGTTGTCTGCTCAGCAATGACAGATTCTCAGGTCAGGCATGGCTCCAACAGCAGAACGGCATGATGTAAGACACGTGCATTAGGTGCATAATTAACTGCATCACGCTAAAGCCATGAGCGTCTGCTGCACAGTCTCAGTTCTTGTTGTTATTTCAATTAGAAAATGAAGAACAAAGGTAGGGTCAGTTCCTCTAATTTATGCAATGTTCTTGCCATGTATTTCTCTTCAGGGTGCTGCTGGCCTACATAACAGCAGCAGCAGACTGTCACATTGTTCTGTTCTGAAAATATTTCCCAAACACTCACAGGGCAACCCGGCCGGAAGCATGAAAACTTCCACCCCAAATCTTGCATAATACCTTAGTCAGCACACATTTTGGCCTCATTGCTGAAGCCACGAGACATCATTTTACTCCAGAAGGCAAACACACATGGGATGCCTCACTCTGAGGAAGAGGTGGAGCATAATTGTACCTTTGGGGGTACAAAATTCTATTACTGGGCCACAAGCATGAACAAATACCACCAGGTACCATTTGTTGAAAGTCAAACTACCTGCAACTATAGATTTACAATTACTACTACAATTATGTACCCTCAGTGACAATGATTTACCTCTAAACAATGATAAAATCATTTGAGAATAGAGTGACCACTTTTTGCTCTATATGAAGATCACATTTAATGCAATGTACTCATTGTTGCTGCTAATTCTCACTCTTGCCTAGGTGAAGTGTAAATAAATGGAGACAGTTTAGCAGAGCTGTAGACTCCAAACTTAAATCACAAGAATGAGGGTTTGAGAATTGAGTAGGACTCGATTACCTGGAGACTTGATTGACGACTGACGAAGACTCAAAAACATTCAACTCTCTAGAAACTACTTGTACCGTTATGTTACATCAAAGGATTTAATTATGTGCTTTTTATGGTTCATCTGTAAAAAAATTAAATTAAATTAAAAAATTAAAAATAATCTGGTACCTGTAAGGGAATAGAGGACTGGCAAATGGGCAGAACCATACTGACTCTAACACATATCTACTGCAGCAACAAGCTCCAGACCCCAAGCGACTCCCTTTCCACCTCTCTACCTCCCTCTGTTTTGACTCTCTTACTCTTTAGTTGTAGCAGTGGGAGCTGTCACTTCTCTTCCTGTTGTTACTCGGCCTCTCAGCAGAGCCCCAATTACTAAAAGCCACTGCCTGCTCCGGACAGGCCTGGTCACACCTAGTTAGCTACCTATTAACCACACAATTATGATCACAGACAGAATTCATCCAATGTGCCGCCTACTCTTCTGTGAGTCACAAGAAACCTACAGCAGGACACTCTACAGTACCAAACCAACACGTCCCCATCGTATCATTGTGTGTCTCTTGGTTTTGTTTGCTTCAGTTGGAAATGCAGATTTCTGTCGGTTTTGCTCTTCTCATTAACTTTTTCATGGATAAGAATGAGTGACTGAACAGATTACTGAATTCTGACAGCTGCAGTCATGACTACATCCACTGTGAACCAATATGACCTTGGTGTCCACCTCTTAATTACAGAAAACACAACTTCATTGTTATAAAGGCTAAACGTTCGTATGTGCACGCTCACCCATAAGTGCTCATGTGACACAATGCACATTGCTTTCAGTAATTCCTGTCACATGCCATGGAAATGTCCTAATTTTTCAGCCCTGCCAACTCCCCAAAAGAAATCTGCACTCTTCACTGAACTCTTAAACTTAGGCAACAAAAACGGATAATTCCTGATAATGATCACATTAATAGTGATGAAAAGACCTTTGTATACAAGAGCTCTAAGTACATGGCCTGATGCTTTAACCCTTAAGGATTCAAAGGGTCACATCCGAGTGATAAAAGGACCTCAATAGCATCTATTATGTGTCGAGGTTTGGGCTTCCACCTGACTGTGAAACACACACGCGTCTGTTTCTCAGGCTGAATCTCACTTATTTAATATCTCCTCGGCCCTGGGTTAAACTGGAAGTTCTGGCCCTCCTTCATGAAGGCTGAATTGTTTTCCTGCCCTGAGAAGCGATGATGGCGGAGGGTTCTCTGAGGAGCTATGAGCGAGGATACACAACAGTATCCTTCCCGGAAGCAGTGCAGCTGAAAGCCGTTGCGAACTTCGCCCATACAAGAGAGAGGAAATGACATCTCATCTCTAAAAACTCATTTCCTCTCTCCTTGCGTGATTCTCTGCATCTCTCCCATGCTTCCTCAGTGGGACAAACTAAGACGCGAGGAAGGCAAGCAAGTGAAGGAAACATGGATACAATATAAGAGGCTCTACCTGTGTCACACTAATGCAGTGTTTTGTTACTCCACAAGGTGGTGCCAAAACTAATCATAGCTGTTCAAGTTCAGTGATTGAGCATAATATCATACACACTAGAGACCGAACAATATTTCAGTGGGCGGATATTATCAGCAGGCTGATATTATCAGCCCATATTAGGCTTTTCCCGGTATCGGCATTTATAATGGGCAATATGAAAGATTTTTCTTTTTTTTTAATATTTGTTCAGAATCATTTAGTATGACAAATAAATGATTCTGATAAATGATTATTTTTGTGTTATTGTGTTTTTGTTCAAAGGACTTCATATCATATCTTAAGTTTGTATTTTTATACATTTTATTCATCACAACTTTAATATATTTTGATGTTTCTCTGTTCTGTTGTGAAAATAAAACAAATTGTTATATTATTTTAGTGAGTACTTATAAATAACTACAAATATCTAATGTTAGGGAAATCTGTTTATGTTTTGTTACCCGTTTCTGGATTATTATTTTATATATATATATATATCGAATCCTTCGGGTCAGTCGGGCTCTAATACACACCCAATTACGGAACAGAAATTGACAGAAAAAAAAAACAGAAATTGAATTAATCAAACCATCTGCTATCTGTGAGCATCACACAAAAACTGGAACTTGGAAGAGGTCAAAGTCATTAATCAGGGGTCAATGGACGACCAGAGAAAGACTGATGATTGATAAGTTAATGTACCGTAGTACTACGGTATATTAAATCTATTTCCTCTTATGGCCAACACTCGTTCAATGCCACCTTAAACAAAAAGGTTTGCATTGCATAATAATATAAGTGTATGTATCTTAATGTATGTGTGCTTGTATTGTTACTCTGAGAGGTAACACACAGCTTGAATGATTTGTAGAGATGTTGAGAAAATGTGTTTTTTTATAGCAGCTTCAATCCGTTTCCCCCTCATCATCCCACCTCTTCTTCCTTGTGCGTGCCCCTGGTATTACCTGACGTTGTCGTGCTTCTGGATGTAGATCTTGTGAAACATCATGTCCTCCTGCTTGGCGTTTATGTCGGCTTTCATCTCCATGGCAACGTGGCGGGGAAGCACTGAGAGCAGGAGACGCTCCTGCAGGAAAGCGTGGAAGGCAAGTAAGTTCAAAGGAAGTAAGTGCACGGTCAGAGGTGGAGGCTTTGTCTGTCTGAGGAAGCATGACTGACTAACATGCCTGAATAAGTTCCCTGCCTCCCCCCAATTATAAAACAAAAATAATGCATTTGCATTGCACATGCATTTCATCCAATCATCAACAGCCAAACACCAAACTTAAAATTCTGCAAGCGCTTATTCTGAATTTCCTAAAGCTGTAATTCACACATCTGATTGTCTTCTTCTCCATAGCTATGGTGGCTGGGTTTGAATGTGTGTCACACCAATTTCTCAGTATAAAAATGATTTATTATAGTATAGAATTATAGAACAAGCTTGCACACTACTGTACACTTCTTAGATCCATCTTTTACGCCTACAGAGGGTGTTTAAAATTCAAAAGGTTCATTTGATTTAATCACCAATGTTGCTGGTGCTCTTTCCTCCAATCTTACATCCCCATCTCTCTCCATCTCTCTCTCACCTGCTGTTGGTTCTCTCTCTGGGAGTGGAGGCGAGCCTGGATGCATTCCCTGGTCTCCTGGAAGGCCTGTCTCTGGGAACCCTCAGCGGGGTAATGAGTGCAGACTCCCACAATGTTGGTGCAGGAGAAGATCAACACGTTGGACACTAACTGTGGAAGAGGTTGAGAGAGAATGAGTTAGACTGCAAGGATTGGGCATCTTAACCAACATACAGTGAACTACAACCCTTTGAATTGCAAGCATCCAGCTGAGATATTTTCCCACCTATTAACCTTCCCTAAGCAATTGAACACAGGGACTAGTTGAGGCACGCTGCTGTCTGTATCACAGATACTGTATCTTTTCTGAAGAAAATAAATAAAATGCACTTCTCGGTTACTATAAAAACACAATAGGGACTCTACCCCCATTCTACAGGTCTTTTTACATTTCTTAACATCTGGGGCCAGGTGTGATATATATTAAACACACAAAATAATGAATATACCGATTTTTCATACTAAGATTGGTATTCTGTAGCTCCAAATGTTCTTCCCACAAGGTGTTACTCAATTGAAGTAATAAGAGAAAGGGAAAAGGTTATTATATAAGGACATGTATGTATGATGTGTCTTAACAGTCTCAATGTTGTCATTGAGCCCAAGTAAACAGATTTACGCATTTGCACACCAATCAGTAATGTGAGCATAAAACACATGGTAAATGCATCATAATTTGTCCTATTAATATTGCAACTTTTAGCACTGAGTTCAAACTTGTGTGACTTCCTGAGTAATCTGAGAGCATGTAAACATACTGAGTTACAGCAGCTAGTGGAACAAAAGCTACCACTAAAACTTGAATTTTTTAATTTGCAGCAAATTAGTACCTTTAGACCCTGTCAAAGTTTCCACCTATCAAACAGCTTGGAATCTGTCATGTGTCCAAGGCACTAATGCTAAAAAGGTATCGTTTCCATTCAGTACCAGGCAGACAGTGGGCCCTGGGACTGGCAGCCAGCAGCAAGCCAACGCCAGCAGCCCATTCTTTTCATAGAGCCATTTCATGGGCGGAATCAGCCAGCTGAATCACATTCACACCACAGGCCTCTCTGTTGCCGGAACAAACTGAACAAACACAGCACGTCTTTATCAAGTCAAAAAACCCTCAGCAGGTCTCCATGATTAAAACCAAGCACACTCAGAGGGAGTAGTGACTGGCTGAAGAGGAAGTGAGGCAAGACCAAGGAAAATAAAGAAATGAGGTGAGACAGAGAGAGGGTGGTGAATTTAGAAGAGGTTACTCTTTGCTATTTCTGCCTTTCTTATCTAACTGAAACACCATTAAGCTGAACTGGATTGAACCACAGAAGATAAATGTTTTTTAAGATAAGAACAGTCAAGCCATGGAAAGCAATGTTGCCCAAGTGTACAGAAACAGAGCTTTATATTCTTTGTTTTGGCTGCTTGAATCTTTACTTTGACAGTAATATTCTTACCTAATAGCATTTCAGGAACTCCTTTTTGCAAATGTTGGAAAAGGATTTTCTCCTCGAGGGAGCTCTCAAAAGAATCAAAAACAGCATGAAGTATTAGGTTATGGGGCGACCTTTAGCCCACCTGGTAGAGTGTGTCCCTATGTAGGCTGAGTCCATAACAGCGGTCCAAGTTTGGGTCCAACCTGCAGCCCTTTGCTGTGTGTCATCCCTTCTCTTTTCCCCTTTCCTGTCCTATCACTATCAAATAAAATAAAAAGCCCAAAAAGTATTTGTATCTATTCTTATTAAATCAGTATTAGGTTTAAAGACAGCGCTGTACAGCTATATGAATGTGTTTGGATGTTACAATTCAGCTGTTAGGGACCGTTCCGGTATTTATGGAATAGACCACCGGAGGAAAATAGGGGAGGGTCATGTCTTTTTATTCTTTGTTGAGGTGTGTGTCCCCCAATGTTTTTTAGTCTTGGAGGGGGGCGCCACCAAACTTTTTTTATACATGAAAACAGCTAAATTTGCGAGTGCCTTGTTTGGTGCATATATGGCACTCAGTCTCGGCCGAGATGGGTATGGCTGCAGCTGGGAGACCTCCCGTCTCATGCCCTCTTGGCTGGTGCCGTCCCCAAGCTTATACTTTTCAAAATAAAAGCTTGCATCTGGTCCACTATGTCTTTGTACTTTAGTGTTTTAGATGATTTTGAACTAAACAGTACCGCAGTCATGCTAATGAATACAATTCTTTTTTCAGTTTTGCGTATATGTGCGGGCGGGATTTATTCAGTTTGGGAAACCACACAGTTACATGAGTGAGCTAGCAAAGCAGTTTTGTGTTGTTGCAGGATTTATTAAGATTGGGAAATTCAACGGTCTCTACAAAGCTATAGCAGAACAACAATATTTCAGTTTTATATTAATACAAAAATGACTACATTTGCAAACCAGCAGAAGAACTTGATCATTATAACTTACTTATGCAGCACATGTTAATACCTTTAGCATCTCAAAAGAGACTTGTCGTATTCAGTGCAACCAGCTGTAGTTGAAAAGCCAAATACACTGTATTAGAACAGAGAGGTAGCAAACAGCAAATCATTTCCCTGCATAATGTTGCAGTCAAGTAAATGTTCTTCTTCAAGAGGCAAACCTGTTACAGATCTGCACACATTTTAGAGCTTTTTTGTCCTAAAAGGTTGACGAAAAGCCCTGACTTTGCACAGCTCTGACATTTTGGGTGAAATGCCTCTCTCCTGCTAAAACTCGGTTACAGCATTACAGAGACATCATTATTATGTTTTCCTTTCCACAAGGGCTTATTAGCATAACAAAAGTGTTTGAGGCATGTAATCAGCAGGGAAGGATATACTATTTTGCTCCGGGAGAATTGTTTCTTGGTACAAAAACACCAGGAGGGGGCAGAAGCTTTTACATAGTGTAACAGTCTGTGTTTTTGTTAAGACCATTAAAATAATTGAGGAAAACACAGACTCCTGCTTGAAACTGTCCAAATTTGACATTTAAAGGTGTGCTCCTGCTACTTACAGTGGAGGTACAGCGAGCCAGCTGCAGCTGAACATGGAGCCTCGAAGCATCCCACCCCCGCACAGCCATGGAAACGGCATGCATCAGATAGAGTCTTTCAGCAGGTCAATACAAATATTCCCCAGCAGCAGTCTTATTCTATTAATACTGCCAGTGCTCATACAGGCCTTATTTGGAAACCTATGGGCTTTTCCTTACCACAAAGGGAAAGTGAGAGCAACAAAACACAGTTCCCATATTTAATACAGAGATCATCCCAAGGGCTAAGAACACAGAAATGTGTTATTAAATAACTGCAGAAAAGAACAGATGAGGTCTCTGCTGATCATCCGGATTATTAGATGTGAATAAACCAAAGTCTTCTTAAACATTATCAGGGAAGATCATTCTCAATAATTCTCCTCTGTGATTCATGCATGTTGTTTAGCTCAACTTGCTCACACTGAATTATTTTATCCATCCATCCAGTTATCCATCCATCCATCCATCCATCCATCCTCGTCCGCTTATCCAGTTTCGGGTCGCGGGGGGGGAGCAGCTCCAGCAGGGGACCCCAAACTTCCCTTTCCCGAGCCATATTAACCAGCTCCGACTGGTGGATCCCGAGGCATTCCCAGGCCAGGTTGGAGATATAACCTCTCCACCTAGGATACTCCCCAAGGCCTCCTCCCAGCTGGACATGCCTGGAACACCTCCCCTAGGGAGGCGCCCAGGAGGCATCCTTACCAGATGCTCAAACCACCTTAACCCATCTCCCGCTCCATTGTCCCCTCACTCATGAACAAGACCCCAAGGTATTTAAACTCCTTTACTTGGGGTAAGGACTCATTCCTTACCTGGAGAAGGCACTCCATCGGTTTCCTGCTGAGAACCATGGCCTCAGATTTAGAGGTGCTGATCCTCATACCAGCCGCTTCACACTCGGCTGCGAACCAATCCAATGAGCGCTGAAGGTCACAGGCCGATGATGCCATTGGGACCACATCATCTGCAAAAAGCAGCAATGAGATCCCGAGCCCACCGAACTGCAACCCTTCCCCGCCCCGACTACGCCTCGATATCCTGTCCATAAATACTACAAAACAGGATTGGTAACAAAGCGCAGCCCTGGTGGAGGCCAACCCTCACCTGGAACGAGTCCGACTTACTGTTGAGAACCCGGACACATCTCTTGCTTTGGTCATACAAAGATTAGACCCCCTCACCCCATACTCCCGCAGCACCTCCCAGAGTATCTCCCAGGGGACCCGGTTCTACGCCTTCTCCAGATCCATAAAACACACGTAGACCGGTTGGGCATATTCCCAGGCTCCCTCCAGGATCCTTGCGAGAGTGCAGATCTGATCCATTGTTCCACGACCAGGACGGAATCTGCATTGTTCCTCTTCAACCAAAGGTTCAACTATCGGCCGAACCCTCCTTTCCAACACCTTGGACTTTACCAGGGAGGCTGAGAAGTATGACACACCCTCTGGTCCCTCTTTTTGAAGAGCGGAAGCACCACCCCGGTCTGCCGCTCCCTAGGCACCATCCCTGACCTCCACGCAATTTTGAAGAGGCGTGTCAACCAAGACAGCCAAGACAAGGTGATGTAAGGTGACGGTTCCTCACCAGGGAACCATCACCTTCTTGGAGCGCTATCAGCTCGATCTAATGGGGCTTACCTCTACGCACAGTCTTGGTTCTTGAACCATAGTCCTGGATAGGGGTTGGACTCTGTTCTACTCCGGAGTTGCCCAGGATGTGAGGCGCCGGGCGGGTGTGGGGATACTCACAGGCCCCCAACTGAGCGCCGGTGCATTGGAGTTTACCCCTGTGGACGAGAGGGTCGCCTCCCTACGCCTGCGGGTGATGGGGGGGAAAACTCTGACTGTTGTTTGTGCATATGCAACAAACATGAGTTTGGAATATTTGACCTTCTTGGAAAGTAAAGAAAACATGGCTCCATTATGGGGGACTAATGTGCCCTGTGTTTGTTTATTATAGAAGCCTCATTGGATCTTAGCCTAGATGTCACTTTGAATTGGGTGGTTTTTATTTTTACATGCAACAACAATAAATCCTATATGTTTGATAGGAACATTGATTGTAACCATGGGAGGTGCCAGTCCATACGCTCATATCTGTGTGTGTGTGTGTGTGTGTGTGTAACATTATTTTAGTGGGTGATTAATAATTGCCAGCAAAACAACAAAGCAAGACAGGTGTAGGTGTCCATTTTTTGCCTCCTACGACTCTCCCACACCTTACTTCTTCAGTGTTTCTAACATCCACCCTAAGGCGTTGGGTTTCTTCTCTACGTCTGAGTTCTCGCCACGCTTCCAACAGACTTTTCATTTATACTCGGGTATGTTTCAGAGATGCCCAACATGATGTCTGTGGAGGACTGGCGGCCAACAACCAGCCCACACAAGCGAGGATAGCAACAGCAACCAAACCATACCACACTGTTCTGTGGTAACATAAGATTCTGTATGTCTGATTGAACACATTTTTAAAACATTGGTAAACTAGTGGTGCCGTAGAGCAATATTTTTATGAGTATGTGGGTATGTATCAGGGTTGTGACCCAAAAGCCCCCCCGTTCTCTAAACCAGCTGGCTAAATCTGGATGGGGAATGTGTAACAGCTTGCTTCACATACCCTCCCTCTTTACTACTGCTGAGGTGCCCTTTAAAAAGGGTACAAAACAAGAAACGGTAATAATGCATAATACAGTTTGCACAAAAAAACATTGCTAAAAGTTCTGTTTAAATACATAACATTCCTTTTTCTATAGAAAAAGTGTACAAAACCTACATAAAAACATGTTTACTCCCCCAAAAAACATCAAGGAAGGTAAAACAAAAAATGTGTTAACTACCCTTCAGAACAAAAATCCCTACTAAATCCACACAGGATTCAAGAATTTCGAAGTCCTGAAACATTCAAAGAAGGCTTTGCAAATGTTTCAAGGCATTAAAAAAAAAGCATTAATTCATTCATGTTGTTAGGGCTAAACTGTTGCTGTAAATTTGATTGCATGGTGAACATTCCTGTAATAGTCAGTAGACAGGAAGTTCTTGTATTTAAAGGACATTTTGTCTGAATCAAACTTATAGTATTTACTCCCACACTGAGTAATGTTTCCAAATAGCTTCATGAATTAGTTAGAGGAACATTACATTACATTATGCTATTGATGGTTACGTTTTGCTGTAAGGTTAGATATGGTTTGTTGACATTTTAATTGTTAGAGATCTTTAGAACCAATGCATAGCCAGTAATTAACAATGGAGGAGAAGTGCAATGACCAATAACCTCTTTGTGAAAATATTAGGGGAATTAGAAAAAAATGCAATTGTTTAATTTTGTAATTAAAATTACTATGATTGCAAATTTCTGGAGAAGATGGCTGAGGCAAACCATAAAGTTAATTTTGAGCAAAAGTCAGTAAAGAAATAAACAGGCCTCTGTTAAGATGGCCCTTGGTAAGTACTGCAACATTGTTAGTCTGATTTTTACTTTCTTCTTACTTTTTGATTAGATTATTAAATTGATTACAAGTACACACCCCCTCATTGAGCACACTGAGGCACATTGTGTTCTTTAAGGATAAATGCAAGTCATGTGTTTCATGCTGATTACTGTGAGCAACCGACTGCCAGACTCAATCTGCCGGGCAATGTACAAGAAGGTGAAAGTCTCTCAAGTGTTATTTGTTGCCGGATGTTATCTTGACAGCTGTCAGCTGCTATATTAATGTCTTTATAACCAGGACCCAACATGAGGATCAAATTGCATGAACCAAAGACAGGTTTTGTTGCATCAGTTCTGCATATGTAGTATTTTCATATCACTATAGCACTCCTATAACACTGCTATTATTAGACTCCTGTGTTATTTCCATCAGAAAGCAAAGTGCAATTTAGTACTGTACATTACATTAACCATATCTAATGAAAACTGAAAGCTTTTTATGAAAAAAAAGATGTGGCATCTACTGCATTACTCACCTGTACTTCTATTGTGCTTATTCTAACAGGATAACGTGAATATGCACAGACTTATTCATTTATCCATTAGCCATCGAAAAGTAGCCATAAACAAAGGTTGCTTTTATAAAACACATAGTATGTGCTTCACTAATAGATTCATATATTAAAATTAAAAGAAAGCTAATAGAGAAAAATAGTATTTCATAGGCAAACAGTTGACCTGCATATACTACACGCTTGCAGACACATCCTGGTTGTAGGAAGAGTTTTCTCAGACATGTTGCTACAGGTATTTATAAATGTTTGCATGTTGTATTGAACATGATCATGCATGGTGTAATGCCATAATTCAATGTGAATGTTGAAAACTGTATTATGAACCAAAGGACTATTAGGGAACTGTACAAAAAAAAAAAAAAACACATACAAGCACACCTTATTCCCGGTGTGTAAAAGTCAGTTTTTCCGTTTATGTCATTTCCAGGAACACTTTAAGGCCATTTTCAGATTGGGCAACATGAAGCATTCTTCCAGTCCTGACAGTTTGGTGCATTTGGTGAAGTGTGAAAACTAATTTCACACTTGAGTCCACCAAAAACTGTGGTCAAGGCTTTGGTTCGAGCGAGCCCTAATGCAGTTAATAATGTAATAATATTGATTAGTTCAGCTTTAAGAAGGTCAGCAGGCAGCTGTAAGCAGTGTTCGCATTGAAACCACAAAAACTTGCACTTGTCTGCATTGATAAAGGTTTACATTTTCTGTATTCCTCTTCTCAAAAATTGACAAACACAAACTTTTATCTGATCCTGGTCCAAGTGTGAAGATGCCTTGTCTCTGCACATCCCCTGACCTTCAATTTCACAACTTGCTGATCTCAAGAACGTAAAACACCAAACAAAATCTACTGTTCATAAACCAAATGTGAAGAGGAAACAATTTTTAACAGAGTTTGGCTTTGACTGGGAACATTTTCTGGACTTCTACTTTAACACAGGGGCACAGAAATGCTTTCAAGCAGCCCTGAAGCCTCACAGGAGACGCTGAACTCCTGGGAACTAAAAGGTCATTTTTATGAGTCATGCCTTTGAAGAAGAAAGACAAGCCTACCGACAAACACAAGAAAAAGCATGTTTAATTTTTCATCTCATGCTTCAAAAGAAAAGAGACAGATAGGGGACACTGACTAACTGGAGTCTTCCAAATTTAGACCCTGCATTTCAACAGCGGTCATGCGGGAGACACGGCTGCGTGGCACTCTTTGATGTCAACCCCTACCACTCAAAGCTATTTTGCTCCAAAGCTTTGAAAACACTGACAGAAAACAAATTCAGTTTTAATAGCCAGGTAGGTCTGTGCACCCTGTGTTCCACTATCCACATTCACAAAAGAAAGAAATGACAACTTGTAGGAATTATCTCTGCCTGCACAGATTCATTCGAAGCTGGGAGGTTAAAGGAGTCAGTCTCTATCTCTTAAGGTCTCAGAACAAACAGCCGTATAAAGTGGTCTAAAACAATGCTACAAATATCCTGTAACACACTGACCATGTTACTGGAGAAGCCCAGAGCTTACAATAGAGAAAAGAAGTGGATTGAGATGGCGTCCCCTAGGCTGCCTGGATGATAAAACACAATGAGAAACACTAATGCTTCTCCTGGGACGACTCGTCCTGTGGAAATCCTCATCATGCATTCCCATGGCTGATGCCTCCTGAATTGGTTTCCAAACGGATGCACCTCGGCATGTTTGGTGCCATAAATTTTACAGCAAAAATGGCAGAAATACAAAAACACTGTAGATCAGAAAAATCTATCCTTTGCAAGAAAACAATTTAGACCACAGCAGGCTAAAATCTTTGCTTGACATAATCTTAACAATTATCATTGTACTAATAACATTTGTGCATAGTACTGTGTGATCTGAGCAAACGCTACATTAGAATTAGTTCAGCTGTCAAGAAATAATGTCAAACCACCCACCTCGTGCAAAAACTGATGAGGTGGTGGGGCATTTTGACAGAAAGCTTGTGAAGTGCAAACTGTGGTGTTTATTAACAAAACAAATCATCATACTCAGACAAAGGGCCCAAAATGAATCCGGGGAAATACAACAAAAACTTTAACTAAGGCAAAGAAACTAAAACGGCAACCTCACAGCAAGCTGACAAGTTTTTTCCCCTTCTCCTGAAGCCATTTTGTCTCAGCCTCACCTAATTGGCATCTACCAACCAGTACCGGTAGAGTGCTAAAAAAAAAGAACAACAAAACACTCACTCACATGGATATGGAATTCCATTAATTTTTTTAGCACAGCAATGCTGACATGACTTTTTATACATTTATGTGCACCCACAACAATAGGCACCTTTAATATTATAAAATGTAATTCACTGCGGAACAATCTATTGTTCTACTTCACCTTGGGAGTGCCCAGCTTCTCCCTAGTGAAAGGACTTAATCAGACAAACCTGTATGTACTCACATTGGTTAAAGGGTAACTACTGTTTTATTCAATTTGGATCCTATTTTCCTATGTTTTTGTGTCTAAGTGACTAATGGGAACAACAATCTTTGACATTGGTCCAATATTAAGCGTGAACGCCCTATAACTTACATCGGAGCTTGTTTCGCCGCTGCGACTGCAGTGATCTTGCTTGATACTGGACCAATGTCAAAGATTGTTGTTCCCAGTCACTCAGACACAAAGACATAAGAAAACAAGGTCCCGGATGAAAGAAATGGTACTATTAACCTGGTGAGCAGCTAAAATCACAGGAAGAATCATAGGACTTTTTTTTTTTTTTTTTTAATGCAACCATAAACCCACTAAACAGGCCTATGTCAAATGATTAAGTAGCAAATAATCTAAAACATTACAGAGAATTGTATGATTGTGATTAAGTAAGAATATAGCAAACTTAAAGCAACAGCTCAGGCTCAAGAGCAGTCCAATGAGATGGACAGTCACTTGGCTGCACATTGAGAACTAGTGTGTTCTATCTAATTTAGATGCCTACTTTTAGTAATCCCATGGTAAGCAATATTTGTGTCCCTGTGCTGGTTGGTGTTCTACTGTTTCAGCCTGCAACATCTCCACCAAAATTAGAGCCAACTGCAGAAAACGGTCCAAATCACAATTCTCCCAGATCTCAGAGGAAAAAGACTTTTTTCATAAAACTGACAATATGCAACAAATCACTTGAAAGTCTTGAAATGGATCCATGGAACCTGATATGAGTTTTCTATTAGCAGGAAATAATAAAAGTTGCAAAGATTCCCTGACAACAGGAGTGCTAAACTTAAGTTATGTCAAGTTAAAGCCAGTTCTAACCAAATCTGTATGTCCTACATGATCAAAGGATGCTTACGTGCTAAACGTTACTGTAACCAACAGTCTGACATGATTGAATGAGTAAATTATGGTTGTCTCAGGAGAAGTTACAGCTGAATGACCCAATAATTCCTGTTTAGAGAAAATAAACATAAAATGTGTGGGAGAGAGAGAGAGAGTTTGTGTGAGAGTTTGTGTGAGTAATTGATGAGTGTGTTTGAAAGAGAGAGAGAGAGAGAGAGAGAGAGAGAGAGAGAGAGAGAGAGAGAGAGAGAGAGAGAGAGAGAGAGAGAGAGAGAGAGAGAGAGAGAGAGAGAGAGAGAGAGAGAGAGAGAGAGAGAGAGAGAGAGAATGTGAAAGCTTAATGAGAGAAAGTACCAAGCCTCCAACATACCAAGCATACCTATTCTGACCCAGCAGGGGATAAATATTAATGCTCAACCCCAGTATATGTGCAACTCTACCTTGTTCTGTATATTTGCCTGACACTATTATAAACAACAAGGCCGTATTCAGCAAAAAGCCATTGTTAGGTTAAAAAAAGAAATGATAATGAAAATTGTGACTAATGATTACTATTGACAAAAACAAAAAATATTACGCTGAACGCAGCTCTGATACTTAGCAGTTAACCTGGATTGAGATCATTTTAAGACTATGTTTATAAAAATGTGTATGAGCATAAACACAGCCAGCAAGAATGTCATACTGAGACTATTAAAACTAAGATTATAAACAACGACAGGGAATGAGTTGCAACTGAATTTTTCAACAAGAAAACTCACGTAAATGGACAATGCAAAATCAATAAGTGTGTCATTATCAGTATTGGCAAACAAATGGATTATTCTGGTTTTCAGAGGCAAAGGACTTCCTTATGCTGATTATTATGTTTATGTCAACATTTGACCTTTTCAGATAAACAGAGCACGCTCCTCTTTACTCTGACAAACCACTCAATAAATTGTGGTGGTAAATATTTTCTACTGGGAGCGTTCATTGAGCGGACTCCGGTATTCTGATCCTTGCTCAGTCCAGCACCTGGTGAACTTTTCTGCAAGATACATACATACATACATACATACATACATACATACATACATACATACATACATACATGTTTTACTATTTGAATTACTGAGGAGTTCAACACATTTTGTAGCAATTGTCAGGTGACAAAAAGATAAAGTGTTAATATTAAATCCACCGTGAAACATTCTTTCATGCACGTTTGGGAAGTTGTAACATTTTAAATATATTACATAATCACAGTATGAGTATGTTTTGTCAGCGCATGTCTTCTATCACTTCCTGAGTGAGTCCAAATAGTACAAAACATACTATAAAGTGCAGTGGTTTCCAAAAATGTAGAATAAAGCTAAGGTTGATTAAACCCTTTTTTCATGTTGACTTTTCAGACACAGGTGAAACTAATAAAAACAATAATTGCTGTAACTGAGCCATCATTAATAAAGAATGGCATTAGCTCAGGAATAGCACGGACGTCACGCTCAAATTAGCTGATTGGGATCAGCGGTTTTATTCATGCTTCACAATCACTGACCTTTTCACAGCTGCATGACAAGAAACGTTTAATCATATTCATGCAAATGTACAGTACCAAAAGCTGTCCACAACACCAAGCTATGAAAATGTGGTATTGTTGATTTAAGTGAAAAAAAGAACTACAAAAGCACTAAGCATATTGCTATGAAGAATAAAATATTCAGGGGATAAGTTGGAAAGAAAACCCCTGAAAAAGATTAAGTTGGAAAGAAAACCACAATGGAGAGTCTTTTGAAGAGAGGAAAAAAATATGCAAAAAGAAAAAGAAACATGCAGTTCATGCTCTTGATGTAATTTCAATCTACTTGGTTCCTTCTGTTACTAGTTTTCCTAGAATGGTTTTTGTTGTTGATAACAATGAAATCAATGTATCTATTAGGGAGGGTGGTGGTGGGATTTTGTTGGTTTACAGGAACCCACCAACATCATAAGAGTTATTTATGTCCAAGACAGTCTGAGCAAACAATGAGCAGGAGGACAAGGAGAAAAAGAAAGTGCTAATATATAAAGTCCCAGCTATGTTTGGTTCCTTAAAGGCTAACTACCGTTTTTTTTTTTTTTAACCTGGACCCTATTTTCCTATGTTTTTGTGTCTAAGTGACTGATGGGAACAGCAATCTTTGACATTGGTCCAGTTTTAAGCATGAGCGCTGCAGTCGGCGGCAGATTAAAATATTAACCTGAGCCTTTCAGTGGCAAAACGAGCATTTTTGTGAAGGTAAATACAAGCTGAACAATTGTCCTATTATCTTACATGGTAGCTTGTTTCGCCGCTGCCCACTGTAGCAATCTTGCTTAATACTGGACCAATGTAAAAAATTGTTGTTCCCATTAGTCACTTAAAGACACAAAAACATAGGAAAATAGGTTGCAAAAAACAGTAGTTACCCTTTAATAAGAAATTCCCAGCAGGGGCTTGACCTCAGGGACGTGTATGTGTGTCCATTAGATGCCCCATGCTCATCTTCACCGCCTCCACTTGATCCACAGTTTAATCCACACAGCTCATGTGATGTTTTGTGTCTGCCCGTGTGTTGTGTTTGGGTGTCTGGGAGTCGTCCGGCTGCCAGTGGCCATGACAGTTCTGTCTGAGTGATCAAACACACCCACGCTGTGATTTCCACAACACCGAGCCAAAACAGACTGGAGGCCCTCGGAGGCTGTTGGACCGAGTCTCAGTTACAACTGGCCTGTTCAGTGACAGTTTACACCAAAACACCTTTCAAAATATGCCAACAGTATTGCTGAGCCAGCCAAAATTCTTCAAACTGTTGTTTGGTAGTGTCAACATTCCCAGAAAACATATCGACATATCTACAACACCATATATTGTTTGTTTTCTTGTGCCATTATCTGAATAAAGGGCATCGGTCAAATAACTTTACTACGTATCATCATCAAACACATCTCAACATCACCTGCACTGCTATTTTCCACGGGAAAACTAGTTTCATATTGGATTATTTGGTTTTGTGAACAATGTCTTTATCTAGCCCTTTAACACATTGTAGTATTATTAATGCACTCAGATGTCTTATTATCCCCTCATCAAGTATTTTATGTCTATAATTGAGTCCTCAACCATATTTTGATACTTACTGACTCCACTTGTTTGAAGCCCTATAAATTAAACAGTTAACTTAAAAAACTTTAATATTGTCAAAATAGACTTTAACTATTGCCTTTTTAACTCTAATTTAAGTTTGTAATGTCTTTTGTGTTTTCTGAAAAAAGAATAAAAAAATCCCAGGATGTGCCTGTATCTTGAAACAAAAAAGGAATAAGTAAGGTTGTTGCACTAAAATCAAGAAAAATAGTAAATAGAATACAATAATTGATTGTCACATTGCGATGAAAACAAATTTAAGCTATTTCACAAAAAGATTATAGACAAACGGTTTGTATACAAAGGATACTTTTGTTTGTAGACTCAAAATCAACATGCATGAACATAAAACTTGTAAAAAAAAAGAAAGCCTGAGCAGAGAGTGCCTGGGCTTTTGAATACAATGTGTGGATCCTGTGTTTGTTTTTAATGTAATATATATTCCCAATGGTGCACGTCAATGTATGCAGTAAATTAATAGCACTACTCTGTAAAAGTTTCCGTAGCATAAGTTTTTTATTTATTTTTTTTTAAAGCCCTCAGTGGCCAGAGTTTGTTTTTTTAAGAGTGGAAATTTGGCACAGGAAATGATGCTTAATGTATCAGTGAAAGTATTACAGCTAGTCACCAAAAACTTGTTTAAATACCTCCCATGTACAGTAGTTGTTGCATATTAACCGTGAAATGTATTTACAATTCAAAAGAATCTAAAACTTTCTCATATTTCTTTTCAAAGGGTAAACATACATAGAAATACATACAGTCAATCCAGAGGACTGTGGAGTTTGAAGGGTTGTGGGTGTCAGGAGCTGTTTTTGGATGCCAGCTCCATCCCACTAGATTCTAAACTAATCATCAATTCATGTGAACTACTCAACTGCAATTCAGACGCATCTGTACCACCAACATCACTGACAGTGATCTTAAATACATCAGGTACAACACAACCTGCACAATACTACTTTTCAAACAGCCAACATTATTTGATTTTGTGAATGATGCCTTTAAATTTCAGCCACTGACAGTAATTTTATTACAAGCCTCAATTTTATCCATATCATACATATAAGAATGTCACAAAACACTGCAATATTCTCCATATTATCAAGTCATTTCTGGATTTAAAAGCTATTAATAAACCATGTCACGGCATTTGTATCTGTACAAAAACCCTTAGAAAAACCTTAAGCCCCTATCGCGACAATTGTTTTCAGTGTATTTTTGAAATCTGCAATAAGGTTCTTCAGAGACTCGCCAACTATCACACAGACCTAATGGAGAAATCACATACAATGTTAAACATTGAATAGTATCTGTGCTTTTATATGCAGCGACAGGAAGAGCCATTTGCCAGCAAAATGATTACATAAAGCTACAAATAATGAACAGATTATGCTATCAGATGTCAAACTGGTCAAGTCAGTGGACTGATTTGATTAAATAGAGTTTGATCTGCCCGATTAATATGCCTAATTAAATTTCTAACACAAAATGGGATTATCTACATGTTGACCAACCTGCCACTGTTGCTTTATCATTTCAAGATCAGAATTGGGTGTGCTGTACAGACCATTTGCACTGCTGTTGAATAAAACCTTGTTATATTATTTTAAGTCTGAGGCACCAATGTGAGAGCTCAACTCTAAAGCTGAGTTGTAGTGTCAGCCCCTTTGATCCACATACTGCATTGTGCTTTTGTAATATGAATATGATTAAGTTTAGAAGCAGAGACATGGATCAGGGAAGCTCAACGAGGATGACTTTAACTAATCCCTGACCTGTAGCTCGTAAGCTGTAGTATCCTGATCAGCTTTTGGAAGCTGCCGAAGCCCAAACTCCATCCATATAAGGCCAGGTGGGGAAGACTGAGCCTTATCACATCCTGTGTTACTTTATTTCTCCGCCTCGCAGTCATAATACATGTGGGTAGCATTGCTGGAGAGGGATCTGAGGACTGAGTCTTTTTCCTTGACAACCAACCACAGAATAATGATAACTTCGAGCTGACACTCTTCCCGCCCGATATGGACAATCTGTAATTTTAGAGCCAGTTTCACCTCAATCTAACCAGCCCTTTCTAAATTTAACAAGAATAAAACAATGTGCAGAAACACTACTAGCCAATAGCCCCGGCAGTTTGGGAAAATACTAATGATTCCATCTAGATAACAAGCTTTACAGCGTATACTTACATCCGGGTACTAGTGAATGTTAAAATGTTTAAAATGTGATGTTTTCAACAAGGACCCTGTAAGTGTTCGGGCTGGTAAGTTAATGTAACCCAAAAAAAATTATCCGCTAAAATATAGAAGATTCGTTCCCCATGCAAAGTCTATGTGAAAAGTCTTTCTGGGCCATGGGGTGCAGTTCCACCCTTATCCGCTAAGCCCATGGTGGCTTTAAAACATGGCGCTCTTCCTGGAGGCTTGTGTCCAATTGGCTTGAAACTTCAGGATTCATCAGAGTCCAACCCTGACAACAGCTACATGCAGATATTGGCTCAAAGTCTTAGCGCCCCCTAGTGGCAACAGGAAGTAGGCCTCAAAGTTAAGGTGCTGTACTTTAACAAACTCTTCCTAGCGATTTCATCTAATGGACTTCAAATTTGGTCTGTACCATCTCAACATCTTGATCAAAGTTAATAAAAGAAAAACTTTTATTTTTGTAAGGGATTGCGGGTGGGCTAATAGGAGAGCTCTATCCAATGTCTGTCTTCGTTTATGTTGCATGTGCCCCTTTTTAATAACTAAAGACCGGTTTGATGTAGACCATTGTGTGAGGTATCATTGAACTCAGTAGAGTAGAGAGGTCCCTTTTCATTAGAGATGGTTTGGCCTGCCCCTCTATGTGTAAACCACGCCCCTTTCATAACTGATGACCCGTTTATCGTAGACTATTGTCTTAGGTATCATTGAACTCAGCAGAGCTCCTTTTTCATTGATGACGGTTTACCCCACCCCCTGCACCTGGTATAATTTTTGCAATACACCATCTCAAATTTGCACACTCCACTGTGCGCGCTGTGTCCGACGGTTGGGCAAATGCAGGGTTGAGTAACTCTGATGAGCGAAGAGGAGCGAGGGCCCGTCCAACGATGCTTGTAGCTTTAATTAGCTTTTGGAATGTTGGTTATATTTTATTTGGATATGTCACTTTGGGTTATTTCCTAATAATCTATGACCAATCAATCAATTAATCACAAAAAGATCAATAAAACAGTCAAATCAATAATGAAAATATTCATTATTTTCAGCCCTAAATCTGAATTGGTCTGTCTGTCACAGTCTAATCTTCACATGGGAGATTTGTGCCCCAAAATGGTTCTGCTCCCCATGCAAGAGGGGTAATTGGCAATGGGCATGCTGCCCCATATCCATTCTCTGTCATGCACTCTCCCTCTAGCACATTGCTTTTATGTCTCTCTGACAATGGTGCCTCTATAAAACTAGGAAGGGGAGTGTGGGAGCTACAGTGAGATTTGATGCCAAGTAGACCAAATCTGTCTGCTCTGTAGGTCCAGGAAACAGAACCATTTGTCTTTCAGAACATCAGTAAGACTTGTGGAGAAATTAAACCAAACAAAATGCTTGAATACATAAAAATGTGACAGTACGGATCCTTGAATAAGCTGCATGATCAGTTCTATAATTATCATATCAAGGACCATTTCTCACACGATCATTTCAATGGTGAGTCACTGTAAATGTGCGAGTGAACAGAAAAGACACCCTATTTTCTCCCTGTACCCATCAATGACCTAAAAACAGGACAATGGATTTGCATTCATTACTGATGATAATGGAATTACTTTCAACAATTAGCATAATGGCACATAATGGGCTCAATGGACTCTTCGTGCCACCTTGACAAAGGCAGCCGGTGAAGCGCTATGTAACTGTGCATGCAAGCACGCTTTGTGCAGTGCATACATGGTTCAGTCAGATCAGGGCTCTTTTACCAACACTATCTGAAAAAAGACATAATTGCAAGCTGTCACAAAATGGTTTGGTATTAGAATATACAGTTACACCTCACTTGAAGGTATCTAAATAAAAGTGACATGACACTGTCATGAATGTGTCATAAACATAAACAAGTGATAAACGTTTACGACATAACGCTTCTTTTAGTAAGTGGCGTTCGGTTTTGTCATGACAAGTTAATTTTAGGGTTAGGGTTCATGTGTCATGTCACTCTCTCAAGTAAAGTGGTACTGAATATACTTTGAGTAATTTTTATGCCACAAGAATCAGTAAAAAGCAACAGATTCACCCTGTATGTTCAAAGGAACATGCTTCATGCTATTATGGGCAAGAGAAATACTAGAGAAGTAGTAGTAGAGTATGCAGATGGACAGCACAAATGTGAAATTTTGCTATTGCCATTTTATAACTTTTTCCCACAGTCATTGTGCTACACTAAGAAGAAAACTAGATGACTGATTTCCAAGGGTTAGATTTTCGACAAAATATCACATTTAATTGCATTAAGTAATATTTTTATGTTTAAAAATGGGTCAAATGTCATGTAAAAGTTGTTGCGACGAACACAAAGACAATTATTACCAACTTTGTAGTTCGACAAAACCTTTTATCTTCAGCTTTCAGCTCATTCTTTTGGTTTTCCTGTATAGTTCATTCTCACTGCTCTCATCAGCCACATTTCCAGCAGAGCAGGCAAAAGCCCTGATTAACCGACTGTAAAGCAAACCAAGCACCAAAAGGGCCTACTGGTAAAGCGTATAACTACACAGTGGAATATTTAGCAGAAGAGCCAGATATTTCAAGCTGGTGGAGACCAAAACAGAGATAAAAAAGATCAGTGAATATTGGACTTACATTCATTGAGTGAGCAGAAATACAACTCCAAATGAATGATAAGCTTGCTTCTTAAACGAATGTGTAAACTATTTGTTAACACACTGACAATCCACTTAATGTGGTGATTTTATGTCATTATTGTGTTTCCAGCTTCTTATTGTACAGACACCATGAGGCCAAAAACAATAAAGGTTGCTTTAATGGATCTAGGATTGTATAATTAAGCAGCAGCCCAAACATAGGGTTTAAGTGCATCAAATAGAGGAGAGCAACCCCTTTCACATTATACTATCAATACTTGGTTTAACTTTCACATATGGTATTTAAAACTGCACTTTATGACACCAACATGCCATAAATAATCCCCAAACTAACCACAAATGTTAGTAACTAGTTAGTAATCTCTAGTTATATACTAGGAAGCATATGGCAAGGTGGAAGGTAATTCCAGCCTGGAAACTGGAACCAACTGTTTCCCTGGATATCATAGACTCTAATACAAGTTGTATTCATGAGGTTCAACCTCATGGGATCTAATTCCTGTTCCAGAGATTTGCTGTCTTTGTTCATCCAGTGCCTTTGATTCATTGATTATGAGGTAGGCCTGCGGGAACGGGAGAGGAAAACATCCCCTATGCAACCAACAGAAAGGGGGACTCGCCTCATAAAAATTGATGTGGCACAACACACAGTCACGCAGGAAAAACAATACATCATGTCCTCATTTCAAGCTGGGTTACATTAAAACACATTACTTAGTTGTTGCTATTTTTAAAACCCTACGGTTTCTCTTCGCTTACAACAAGCTTCTCTCCAGCTAAATGTTACAGGTCAAGCATTTTAATCAGGACTGAAGTCTTGCCGTGTGAGGTCACTTAAGCAGTGGACAAAAATGGCAAAAAGACAGGCTAGCAGGTCTGTGCACTTACTACTTCTGCCACCATTTATATACAAACAGTGGGGCAGTAGTGGCCACTTACACATGGACTCTTCTAGGAAAAGGGCCCAATCATTTAGAATACAACTGTCCTGGTCCTGCTTAAATAGTTTAAACATATTTAGCTATTTGGTTGCAAAGCAACAAGACAACAACAAGTAACAGTAATAAAATGTAAATAATAATAAAAGTACATGCTACAGAGAGTCTAAACAAATGTGAAAGCAAAACAACATCTGAAGTGTTGTGATATTGACACAAAGCCTCTCAGGTTCTCTCTCTATTTATTGACTCACTGCAAGAGAATTGTTGAGTTATCACCATGCAGAACAATAATCTAGCACAGGAATGCAAATGGGAACTTTATTACTGAACCCAAGCTGCATACAGAAATGTAGCTGTGTAGAATTATAAGGGACGTTTTCTCAGTGGAGCATAACATGCCTGCCTACAAATGACTAGTGTGTGTCTGAAGATGCACAGCACAGTGTCATGAAAAAAGTGTTTTGTGTATATGTCATGAATATACCTATATATATATATATATATATATAAAGTGTTTGTATGTATACACACATACACATACACACACACACACACACACATACACATACACACACACACACGAATATAACCCCCCGAATGCTGTACACGTAAAGCCTCTTGAGGCAAATTTTGGACTCATGATCTATAAATAAAACGTAACCTGTGACTGCAACATCGGTCCAAATCCACAAAAAGGGACCCCTTATTACACATACAGACCACGGCCTCCTGGTGATGCTGACATTAAGAAAATGTGAGAAACAAGACAGAAAATTAACAGCAGTGGCATTTACGAGGGGAAAAACCATCATGAAAGGAAGACAAAAGTGATCAGAGGATCACAGTTTAAATAAAATAATACCTGATGTAGCACCATAGAGATGAAAAAAAAGACTGCAATGGATTCCAAGGGAAGTTTAGCATATGGCATTTGTTACAAAGCACCACCTCCCTAATGAACCAAAATGTAACTTGAAGACTTCAGTGACCAACAACAGCTTGTTTTCCCAACTAGACTTTCAACACAAATCATACAAATTTATATAAATGATATTTTAACAGCAATGACTGAATTGAATCCTATGAAGTGCCCAGTAATAGAACCATGTAGGGCAGGCTACAGAATAGTTACATTAACAATCAATCACAGAAGCAGCATTTCTTCTGTTTTGTAATGTCATTTTATTTAGACAGTGCACAATTAAACATTAACCTTGTATAAAAATTAGGAGAGATGCATTGCACCAGGTTGTAGCACAAGAACAGAACAGAACATTTATAGATTACATTTTTAGAGGACACAAGTCTTATAAAAACTGACTCATTCATAAAAGGAGAAATTGTGGGAGAAACTGAAGGGTAATGTCCGCTTGTATTCCTCACATCAAAGAGCTTTCAACAGCAGTCAATAAAGCAGCCACAGGGGGGTGGCCATGGGAAATGACCATTAGGTTCCTGTGTGTCAATACTGAGGTCATCAGACTGTGTGATCACACTACGCTTAAAAGATGTATTTTGACAAATCCATTTCACAATTAACACCTTAGTATGAGCAAGCCATAATGCATGTCATCATACACATTAAATATGGAGGATTGTTGATTAAGTACAACACGACTGCATTATTCCACCATGGCTAATGTTGCCATATCACTCAGTTTGTAAAAACTATTTTCTATTAACAAAGCTGATGTTCACCAGGGCCACTGGGATGAAATATGAGTGCAAGAGACTGCACTGAACCAACAGCAATATCACTAATAAATCATTTATAAATGGTACAATAGAAACAATTCACCTGCATTCTGTTATAAACCCTGTTTTAAAGTCATAGTGAGACACAGGTTCAGCAAATATGTACTCTACACTAAATTTCTTATAAAGACAAAGTTTCACAGTACCCTGTGGAGGTTTCTTGTATACTAGCAAAGTGATGTTGTGAGACATCGTTTTTCACCAAAACACAGTGTGCATTCTTGAGGTCCAACAAATTGTTGAAGCATTTAGTTCCTCATAAAACATTTGCAAAGCTGAATTTGTTTAAACGTTTAAACGGCATTGGCATTTTGTGTTTACTTGCTAGCAGTCTTTTTCTTCCCTGCCTTTGCAGGCACATTGTTGTGTTGCTTGGGGAAAGAAACGCCACCTGTAGATCAGCACAATAGTGTGAAACCAGGCAGGAATACACAGTATATAATGTATATTTAATGCATGTGCATTCCAAGTATAGAACAAAACCAAAAAGTGACCCTTTGTTAAAAAAAACATTGCTCCATGCTTTTTGCTTTTTGTGTAGTCATGGTGATTCGGTCAATAGTATGTTTAAGTGTGTGAGACGGTCAAAAACTGCACCAAGCAGGTTCGGTCTGTACAATTATGGCGTTTTTCCATTCATGGTAACAACTCGACTCGACTCGCCTCTACTCGGTTCGACCCATTCTCGGTTGGTTTTCCATTGCAGATTGAGTAACGCCTCAGCGTGGCTGGTCACCATAGCTACGCATGATGACGTAATTTTCAACGTGATTCACAACAGCACGTCGGCTACTCGCCAATGTTTTGTTTCAAAAGAAGCTAAAGGAAGCAACAAAAATCACCGCTAAAAAAAAACAGGAGTTTGGGAATTCCGACGGAGTTCAGACGTCGACATGACTGTTGTTCGCCGACACGAAAGGGTAAGTTAAGTTTCCTGGTAACGTTAGCTAACATTTGCCTGTGTTCAGGATCACAGTCAGTGTTTACTATACGCTATATAAAGTACATGAACTTTAGCAACCATGATTACACACCAAAATATGTCTGCTGTGTACTGTTTGTGTTTCAGAGCATTAACGCTTTGCAAAATCGCCGCCGCAGACCGTCTGGTGGGCGTTCGGTGTCCGACGGGTGAAATCTCTGGTTCTGACCTGCTGGGCTTCGTATAATCTTTATGAGAGTCATGGCTTATGACAACGACTGGGATGCATCTGGGACAGCAGAGCCGGGGGGGATACTGTCACAGGGTGCACAGGAAGAAGACCGGGATGGACGGGAGGGTTTGATGCGCTACTTGAATAGCTAAATAAAAACTTTTTTGATATATTGTCTTGTTTTTTTAAAGTAACAGTGTGCAATATTGGAAACAACATAAATCCCCTAATATATAGCCCTTAATATTGAACAGTTGGAAAGTGAGAATAGTGCAGAAAGTAGATAATCTGTCGGTGTCTGGCTATATATTTTTTTAAATGTCCCGTTTGTTCCGGACACACACTCCGCACTCTTGTTTGCTAAAAACGCAGTGATCCGACCAATCAGCAGTCTGCAGGTTTCCACGTCACCTTTTGGTATCGCATCAGCTTGCTTGGAACCTCAACTGAGGTAGTACTAAAAAAAAGTACCCGACAGCAGGTCCCAGGGACTTTTTTTTCGTAATGGAAAACCAAAAAAGGCGAGTAGAGTCGAGGCGAGTCGAGTAGATACCACGCAGTGGAAAACCGCCATTAGTTACCATGGAGAAGAGTTAAGACCAAATCTTCGCCCTCTTTGTGGGACAAAATGCCCGGGTTAAGCTTTAAGTTGGATGACCTTCTTATTCTGCTTTGTGCGGCAGGCCCCAAGTCAACCTAATGTTTCCTGAACCATACAGTATAATGGTGTGACACAGTCAGCTGAGTGAATAAAACATGTGAATCAAATCCAATTTTAACCCTAACTGTTTTAAATGCCAGTATAATGTTTAAAAGGAAATTGTAGCTCAGGGGGCATTTGGTCTGATTAATGGATGATGGACACCACATACAGTAAAAGTTAACTCTAACAAACACATTGCGACTGTATCCTGTTGGAAAGGTTTTCATAAATCCAAAAAAGAACATATTCCTCTCAAACCTTAGAGATAATCAAGTCTTTTAAATAAGTTAGAACACAAAAATCAAACACAACAGCAATATGCAAGAGGCGTTTTCAGTGTGTGCGCAGCACTGGGCCAAATATTCTCCATAACAGCATAGGAACCCAGTAGATGTATCTTCCGAGGCTTTATAGCCTAATGGGTTATTTCACATAATACAGCTTGCAGAGTTTTGCAAATGCAAACTAAATTCTTTTCACTTCCTTTGAGGTGGCAGCAGAAATCGCTCAGGTAGGACCTGGTCACATAAAACCGAAACTACACTCACTAGTGTTAAGCCAGAAAGTATGTATGTCTTTGCAATTTAGGCGTCCCTTTAATACAATCGAAGATTATTTAAATTTTTTTATTCTCCAGAATGATTCATTAGCAGACACCTCATTAAGGATAATGGGATTCTTCTCCTGGAGAGATGAAATCAAAGAACCAACTTTATTGTCAATAAGCCTGAACTGCTATTTCAAGGTGGTGACTGCAAAAACTAAACAATAAAGTACAGAAATGTAAAATAGCTAAACTATGTAGCTCTATAACACTTGTGCTGGGCACTCATGGATATGATAATGGGCTATCAGTGTTTGATACAACCAATCTACAATTACTGAGTGGAAAAACAAACCTGCTATGACTCTTAGCAAATAGACCGGTTTCTGAGGAACGTTATTAAGAGATGCGTGCGCTCTCTCTGGATGCACAAAACTGGGAAGATGAACATGAGGAGTTGTTTTTATGTCGTAAACTGCATGAAACGCAAGAGTCTTATTATTTTGGCTGATTCCGTTCGCTACAGCAGATAATCGGTTTAAATCTAGTCGAAATATGTAAATTGATTTTATGATCCACATATTTGATTTGATTTGAAATAGGTTTTTACTTGTTACAACTCTTCATTTACAGCGCCGGGGGGAATTACACGTTTTGGGGGTGGGAGGAAACCCACACCAACCTACGGGGAAAGAATGCAAACTCTACACAGAAAGGCCCTGCCCAGACCAGGGATCACACCCAAGAGACCTTCTTGCCGTGAGACGACAGTGCTAACCACTGAGCCAACGTGCAGGCCCCGCATAATTCGCAAAAGTAATGGGTGAAAATGTGAATTATGTAATGTTTGGAAAACTACTTTAAGCTCCCATAATTTAATACAAAGGCAACATTTCAACCCTACTGGGTTTTTCTCAGGCAAATGGTGGACTCATTTGACAAAGGGATATTTATGTAAGCATCACAATCAGCTGACCCAACATGTGACTTCAATTTGTTGCATTTGGTCTAAAAAAAGCCTAATAGCTCCACTCATGACTCAATTAAGAGAACACTTTCATACAGGTATATAACAGACTTATACATCTCAAAAGAGGGTTGTTAAAATTCAATATCCAGTCCTCTTTTGAGACGTATAAGTCTGTTATGGGAGCTTAAAGCAGTGTTGTGGACATTGCATTTTTTTCACTTTAGTATTTCTCATTTGTCCTGCACCTGCCAGAAGGTGGGACGTGCACACTATTACTTTTATAAATCAACATAATATTCCACAAAGGAGAGTTAATTTTCAGCTCAGAGTGAAGAATTGGCTATTAGCATCTAGGGATGGTCAAAGCCCTGGATTTTAATAAGATAATAACTAGTTTTGCACAGAAACTGATGAGGAAGTAATGCTTGTTTTAAGGTAAGGTCCTCAGTCTGAAAAGTAACAACATTCTTTCCGATTAACCTGTAGCAAGGTAGGAGAGAATGCTGTCACTTTTTAACAGAAACTTCTAGCATTTCTCACATAACTACTTTCCTTGTTGTTTGTTTAGATATATTTGATGCAAGTCTTCTTTGAATGTTTTCCTATTGTGTTCTATTAAAAAAGTGATTTAATAGTGTGTGAGTTACTTCCTGGGTAAATTATCTATTGCCTAATATTGTACATCAGTAGTTAAGTCAGTTCTCAGATGCCTTAGTGAGAAAAGTACAATGTGTTTTTCAAAACAAACCACAGGGTCACATCATAACTTTCAGCAACATCCAGTAATGTTAGCAATTCAAATTACAACAGACTTAACAAGGGTGGGACATGAAATAACACTCCCATGTCTGGCAATAATCAAGACCCAGGATTCAAATGCCACATGAAATGTGTAAGATTTCAAGTCTGAAATCCCAAGCGACCATGAAAATCCATTTAAAACTGACGATGGCAGGGGTGTAACTTCAGACAAGATATGAGTGTGATCAAAATCTGAATTGAGTTCTTAACAATGACAGGGACGAACGCTCCTTTCACCTCAACCATCATGCTTTTCAATCACAGTCAATGGCACAGCTGCAGGAAAGGTTCAAGGTCTTTATTTGTAAAATGCACAACAATTACAGACATGGCAGTCATTGGTGGCAATGAAATGATTGGCCTTCAAGCTCTTGCAAACAGTACATAAAATGTAATGGTGACTATCCAAGGACACCTAATAATTGTAGCACTCAAACCACAAAGTCATCTACCAGGAATGTGTGCTTGCTTGTATGTTATTGGTAACTACAAGGTTTTGTGCAGCAAAAGTTGAGCCTGTTTCAACTGTTTTTTTGACAGAGCCCCCTGCATTGGGGCCCCCACTGAGTCGCTGGACTGGCCTCATCCAACAAATGACTTTTTTTTTTTTTCCCCACATAGGGCTAAAGTCGGTCTGAATGCAGCCGAGAAGTAAACACCCAGCCTACTTTTATACTTCTACAAACCTGGCTGCTGTGCAAAAAGTGGGATGTCAGTTTCTGAAAGTTACAAAACTCATTAGAACCTGCCCTCTCCAATTTCTAGGTTAAAGTGTCATATGCTGTTCAATGATTTGACATGCACTTTGTTTGAGGCAAACTGAAGCCCCCAGCCCTAACCCAACCTGTAACAATTTCCTGCATGTCTTCCCCCTCTCTGTCCCCTTTCTCACCTAGCGGCCCTGTCCATTAAAAAGGCAGAAAAGCCCAAAAAATAATCAATAAAATTAATTTTAAAAAATAAAATTTGGTTCATCATTAAAAGGAGAATTCCGGCCAATTTTTATGTTAATCTTGATCACTATAAATATGTGAGTATACGATCTGAATCGTGCAGGCAACACTGAGTAGCTGCAGCTACGTGTACAAGCTTCCACTGAGCTAAAACGGCAGATAATGGAGCAAGGTTCAGAGTGCCTTTGTGCCTCTTAACAGACACACAATGCAATTAATATGTCTGTACAACATGAACAGGGCCCTTAAGTAACATAAAGATGCGTTTCCAACTCAGGCATCGTTTTAATTCACCTACCCTGTCTCAATCGTGCGTGTGGGTAGCTTGCCTGGTTAACTGCTAGCTGCTATTGGTTCAGCCGGGCTTTTGTGAAAATCATAAAGCAGCAATTCCGTGGGTATTTGTAGCTCATTCAATTTGTGTGTTATCAATCTGGTGTTGGTGAATAGGAGGCTTGGCAGTGTTGATCTGTGTGGTAGTTCCCTTAGCCGGGCAGGCAGCCTCCGTTCCCGCCTTCCTCGCCTCCCACAGCCGACAATAATCCCGAGCGCCCGGTGGTGTAGGGGGTGTCCTCCATGACTTCGCGGTGACAAATTGTAGTTTATTTCCTCCTCAAAAATAGGCAATTGAGCACTGTAGTGGTTATGACCTACTACTACAGTAACAACAGCACACAAGGTGAAAAGAAGTGCTGCAACAATGTGCAGTACAAGAAAAATAAGATGTTTTTGAAAATTAAACCATGTAAACCTATTCAAGTGCAACCTCTAAATACAAGTATGAACCTGAAAAATACCATAATATGAGCACTTTCATAGACAAAACGCCAAGCTAACGCCTCCTAACCACTGCTAGCAGAGCCTCTGGATTCATCAGTCACATCCTATTGGTTAGGGCAAAGAAACACTTCATACCATACAGAAAACACCTAAGAAGACGCCATTGTCAGACTCAATAATGAAGTGGTAAAAAATGGTCAATAATATTATTAGGATTATACAATAAAACCGTAGCAAGCACTAACAACAAAAATCATCACAAAACTGAGCTGGTCAGCAAAAAGCAGAATCGCATTATTATAATGCAAGCTCTCAGAGGAATTACCTTGCTGGTTGAATAAATCCATATTAAAGATGTGTACCATAATTATTTTTATTTCCCCCTGCAAATTACCCACCATGACTCTGAATTCCTACATAGCAAACAAAATAATTAAAGTTAATGAATGTCAGATGAGCAGAATAAAGCAATGAAGCCCAATAGCAAAGTGTTGCTCAGCTCGCCACAGCAGAAACACAACAAAGTGGAAACTATCTGTTTTACATTTCACGGTCAAAGAATCTGCCTTTTATTATAGCAACAGGCAAAAAAGGACGTATTCTCTATAAAAAAAATTAAAAAAATAAGTGTATTTAGATGTTTTTCACTGCTTTACCTTGCCGTCAGACATGTCTTCTTTTTTATAATACAATAGACTGTATCAAATGCAGTGAAACAGTGAACGATTTTTAACACAATTGCTTCATATTGATTCAAGGCTTTAGGAGACTATCTCCTCATTACAACATGGGAGGAATAGGAGTTAAGTTTATGATGATAAAAAAAATTAAAAACATACAGATACAGTGGGGCTCAAAAGTTTGGTCGCCCCAGGTAAAAATGTGTATAAATGTGCATAAAGAAGCCAAGAAAAGATGGAAAAATCTCCAAAAAGGCATCAAATGACAGATTAGACATTCGATTTTATTTCCATCATTTACACTTTCAAAATAACAGAAAAAACAAAATTGGCGTCTGCAAAGGTTTGGGCACCCTGCAGAGTTTCTAGCATGCACCGCCCCCTTTGGAAAGCTGAGACCTGACAGCATCATGGATTGTTCTCAATCATTGTGTGGAAAGACCAGGTGATCAATCTTAAGGTTTTAAATGCCCAGACTCATCTGACCTTGCCCCAACAATCAGCTCCATGTGTTCTTCTAAGCAGTTGTCTAGAAAACTGAAACTGAAAAAAGGCTCACAAAGCAGGAGAAGGCTAGAAGAAGATAGCAAAGCGTTTTCAGATGCCAATATCCTTTGTTTGTAATGTAATTAAGAAATGGCCGTCATCAGGAACAGCGGAAGTTAAAGCAAGATCTGGAAGACCAAAAAAAATATCAGACAAAACCGCTCGCAGGATTGTGAGAAAAGCAAGTCAAGCAAAGCCTAATGCATTGTGGAAACAAGTTCTGAGGACTGATGAGGTTAAAATAGAACTTTTTGGCTGGAATGAGCAAAGGTACGTTTGGAGAAGAAAGGGCCCAGAATTTAATGAAAAGAACCTCTGTCCAACTGTTAAGCATAGGGGGGGGAATCAATCATGCTTTAGGGTTGTATTGGAGCCAAATTGTGGACGCTAACTTGATGCCATCTGTGAAATAGCTGAAGTTAAAGAGCGGATGGCTTCTACAAATGGATAATGATCCTAAACACACCTGAAAATCCACGGTGGATTACATCAAGGAGTAAACTGAAGGTTTTACCATGGCCTTCACAATCTCCTGACCTCAACATAATGTAAAATCTATGGATAGGCCTTTAAAGGAGCAGTGCATGACAAACAGCCCAGAAATCTCAAAGAACTGATACCTGGGCAAAGATACCTCTAACAAGAACTGAAAGACTCTCGGCTGGCTACAAGAAGCATTTCCAAGCTGTGATACTTGCCAAAGGGGGCAGTACAAGGTATTAACTCTGCAGGGTGCCCAAACTTTTGCAGTTGCCATTTATTGTTTTCTGTTATTTAGAACGTGTAAATAAGTCTAACTTTTGTGACATATTATACAAATGTCTAATCTGTCATTTGATCCTTTTGGAGATTTTTCCATCTTTTCTTGGCTTCTTTATGCACAGTAATAAAAGTTTTTACTTGGGGTGCCAAAACTTTCGAGCCCCACTGTATTCAAACCAAGGACTACAGCAGGGGTCCTAGTGCATTCACAAACGCAGATTACAGAACAACGTCTGCCAGCCATTATGTGCAGGCGCATGGAGCCAGCCGGCAATATAAAACTAATTCAGACTCTACAGCAAAAAGGAGGTAAAATATGAACTAATGGGCTTTCCATATTACACTGCTTGTTTTGATGATGGACTGAGTGTCGGTTGCATCACTACAGTGTTATTTTTATCACAAACCGTGAACACCAACAGTGCAGAGGGGCAATGACGATACAAGATGTCTCTCAGTTTGATTCAGAACACAAAATGATGTGCAGGCAATCAACGGCTGCAGGAGGTCCATGGCTGGAGGGGAAAATAAAACACACAGGTGCTCTTGGGGAAGTACTGCGAGGAGGTGGATGGTGTTTGTGAAATAAAATCTGTTGCTAAGCTACAGAGTACTGAGCACAGTTTTCTAGAGTCACAGGGGAATGCGTCAGCAGTTGTTTCTGAAAGGTACTCTGGCTTGCCTTGCATCCATGTTTGGTTAAAATATGACTTCCAAAACAGCAACATCCTCTGTCACACTCCTCAGCTTCTGGATGCTTACATTGTCTAAATTACAAAAGCACACTAAATTTGAGCTATATATTTTCATGCTGTCTAGGGGGCAGGAAAGAACAATTAACCCAGCAATGTGAAATCCAATGTTGATTCTGATTTACTTTTTCCAAGAGGCACTTCTTTCGCTTGGCTCTAGAGTACATGTAGCTTGTCCTTCAGGGGAGGAAAGTGGTTAAAAGTCTCACATAAACAGTGGTCTAACTAAGAGACTAGATGGGTGCTATGTAAAGAGGGGAGAACAGATATCCTAAAAACAACAGCATGGTGAGGAAAGAAACACAAATACAGCAGCTCGTTCCCACACACTCACATCAAATGACAATGCGGCTTTCACAGAAAATACAAATAGATACAGAGTCACATTCCAGTCACACAGAAAAACTAAACTATCAGCCTAGTGTTTGCTTATATAACCAAACATTATTCTGCATCCTTTCCGGTGTTCAAAACATTCTTTGCACATTAATGACTGAATAAGTAATTGTGACTGTGTCATGTCAAACGACTGTTTGTGTACTTTCACTGGGTTGTTAAACAGTGTGCAACTTAATGTTCTCTTCCTAAAGTTGGATACACTACTATAGTATGGGACATCAGTCTTTTTCTAATGTCTGGAGCACGTCTGTTTTTAAAACCGCAATGTTACATCCATATGTGATTATTGAACATCTCATTACAAAATCATGGGCATTATTCAGACAAAAGAGAATTACTCCCCATGTCCTCCCCATGCGGCTGTCTTGCTTACGGTGAGGATCCGTTGCCACTCTAGTGTGAATGGAAGCATCTCACTTGTGGCACTCTAGGTGTATTTTTGCCAGACCAGCTTCTCTGACGCAAAAATGTGTTAAGAACTTTGTCTTTACATACAGATAAATAAGTTCTTGTCTAAACTCTGTGCAGTAGGACAAAGGTCATTGCCATGTTGAAACAGGAAAGGGCCTTCCTCAACCTGTTGCCACATACAGTAGATGAAGGTACGCTATTGCCTGAAATAGCAGTGTATACTATCGCATTAAGAATCCCCTTTGGTGGAACAAAGGGCTCAGCCCAAATCATGAAAAACAGTCCCAGACCAGAAGTACAACAAAATACGTGGACGGGCATCTCCACATACTTTTCTTTCATAGTGTGTGTGTGTATATATATATATATATATATATATATATATATATATATATATATATATATATATATATATATATATATATATATATATATATATATATTAAGAATAAACACCTTTTGAATTGAACCAACTCATTTTAGGGAAGTCTTTAGATGCAAAATACATTAACAACTGGAAAATATCTTCTTATTCATTCTGACGTATTTATAAACGGACTTAGAAGAGCCACATTGTTAAATAAAAGGTTTATGAGCAGCATAAGGCCAGATAAAAAATAACTTAATTGAGTTAACAGCCAAAACAATGAGGTGGGAGAGAGGAGGTTTCTCTCTCACTCTCTCTCTCACACACGTAGATGATGCAAGTAACACCTTTAAATGGTGGAAAATAAAACCCATTTGGGTAAGCACCTTTATTACAGATTGCAAAGATTTTAAAGTAAAAATATTGAAGTTGTAAAAGTACTACCAGAGGCATTTAGAGTTTATGAGGAACATGTAGGTGATCATTTTCTTTTTGTCTCTTGGAGAGTCTGTGCATGCCACTGCTGTGATGAACGTATTTAAACTGCACTTTTAACACTGCCCAATAGATCTGCTAATACAGTACTGGCCACTTATTAACATATTTGTCATAGCTGCTTGTGATCCAATTTGACAAAGAGAAACAAGTTCAGCAGCAGGAAGTTTAAGACGGAATAAATGCCCATGTTCTGCTGTGCGTTATTGAGTGTGTCTTTGCGCAGATCGACATAAAACTTCATAAGCAAACATAGACCTACCTGTTTCCACAGAAAGCTATCCACGCCGTTCAGCATCCAAGAAACAGCCACGTGGATTGCGGAAAGGATAACTCCGGTGATGACTGCGGCGCGCATCCTAACGGGCAGCAGAGTGTAGATGACATGGATGAAGAACACTGTCCACCAGATCCCTTCTGATGCACTTCTGGGCTGCACAAGCAGCACTCCGACCATCTGGATCACCAGCACCAGCAGGATGACCACATAGCACACAATCCACATGTGGTCCTGGTGAAAGCCGTTCCTGTTGCAGACCACCATCAGAACGAGTGTTAAGAAGATGGCCACGGAAAATACCACCACATAAGTTATGCTCGGCCTGGCTGATCCACTGGAGCAGTGGAAGCCTAGCATGACCGTGAAGACCAGCACCAGCACTGCCATGAGCATAGTTAGACTGCTCTGGTTAAGACGGAAAAAGTAGCGCTGGTAGAGACGCTCCAACTTATCAGAGTGAAATTTCTTGGATTTGAAAATGTGCATGACGCTGATGAAGCACGCCACTAAGGAAAAGTTCACTTCGGGCATGACCTCCTCGGTCCTCGGCTTGGCTCTCTGCTCCTCCAGACCTAGTTCCAGCGACTTGGGTTTCACCTCGCAGTCTGGACGTTTAGGGGACGCACGGTTTTTGTCTCGGCTCTCCTCGCCATGGTCCTGCCAAGCAGACCTGGACCTGAAGCTGACCCTGCTGACGGTCGTTGTAGCTCGCCCGGGCTGCCGCTGGTCCAGATCATCCTCTTCTCTCCACCGACTGTTGGCCCGGGTGAGCTTCTTGCGCGGAGAACTGGCCGAGTATGGGCACCCGTTGGCCACGGACTCGGACTCTCCCCAAGCTGATCTGTGCTCGGTCCCTCTCCCCTCAACCCGGGCGCACCGACTCCGGGTGGGCTGACACTGTTTGATCTTGACATAGTGGAGAACAAGGAGGCAAAGACAAGTACCTCTACAAATAAACACTGTGGGAAACGTTTTGTTTTCCACTGAGAAATTATGTCCGTAAACTATTAAGTCCCAAATATAAGGCGCATTAAGTGTCTGTCATAAGTTGGTTTTTCCATAGTTGGTCACTGTTGAAGCAGCCTGTGCGCTTTAAACTGCTCCCGGGTAATTCCCTCACTTTTAGAGCAAAGCATTCATTCTAAAAAGTCTTTTAAAAAAACACCTCCCATCCAAAGCAATTACCAGAAGAGGTGGAAAGCTCTGGGAATAAAAACAATTGAACATGCTCAGTTATCACAGATGAGCCAGTTTCGCCAAGGGAGGATGGAACATTAGACCCATGTGCATTGTGGTCTACATCATTGGAGCCAATTAACTACCATCCATGGAGAGGTTGCACGGCAGCGCGCGCTGTTGATGAAATACAAACCATTACACAGACTGCAGAGATCATAGCGCAACACCATCAATTACGCTGTGAATCCGTTACTTCTACTGACATGTTCCTCTACTGGTACAAACGGTTGGTGTCCAGAAAAGACGGAGATGAAGGGAACTGAAAAGGTGAATCCCATGACTGCTCTTATTTGGTCCCCTCAAGTCTTGATGCAACAGCACTGACCAAACACTGCAGCCTGGATGGCCGTGGGAGCATCACGTTTGGCCAAAAAGCATCATCACGATCTTCCCACACACGCTGAGGAGAAAACTCAGCCGCTCCTCTTCCTCCTCTGGCAGCCACAGAAAACAGCTACTTGGTCCATGGTGGGCTATAGCCTGTGTTACCGCACGGTCAATTGAACGCCAACCTCTGCCCCGAATCAATGTCCCAACAGCTGTCCATCAATGTTCAAATCCCCAGAGAGCGACTCCTGATTAGATCTGTAGCCAGACTCCGCACAGAGCGATTTCGCAGTCGTGCAGCGGCAGCATTTCACAAAGTTGTTACACGGTGCCAAAGGGTGCTCCCGTAGCCTCGGACATTCGGTTTGGTGTGTTTGGAGCGTGGCATCAAAACACATTTACCGCTGATTGCTGCTTTAATGGCCATTCAACCAAGTGTGCTTCCTGCGGGCCGCCTCTCCGACATGCTTCCATTGGAAAAGGACAAGGCTGAGGGTGCGCTTTCATTGGACGATAGGCCAGTCAATCAAAATCCGAGGCTGAGTGCGACCCTCGGCCGCTTTCGATGAATGGGCGGGCCTGTATTCACAGCTGGATAGCCGCCCCCCACCCCTCTCTCTCTCTCCCTATTTCCCTCTCTTTTCTATCTGTCTCGGTTTTATATTATTGTAAATTCTGATATTTAAAAAAGGTAGCCTATATTTTGGTTTTGTTGGACAAAACAAGCAAGCTGGAGATGTCATCTTGGGCTCTGGCAACTCCTGATGGGAATTTTCACAATCAATTTGATATTTTAATACATGAAATGCTTAATGGGTTTATTGGGAAGCTAATCAACAGTGAAATGATCTGCAGCACTTTATATCCCTGCTTCTTGTTGACAGCGATAGGGCTTGCACTGTGTGACCAGTCAGGACAAGGGCTCATCAGACTCTGTCATTATAGGAAAGCGTGGTTATCCCAGCTGTTTAAGCTGCGTGTGGCAGTCAGTGGTCATTTACATATGAGAAAAGAGCATTTGTCTCATTTAACTTCACATTGTGTGCTAATGAATGTAAATTGGAGGCATGTGATGAGAAGCCTCATGTGTTTACTGGGACCGGCTTACCTCCAGCTGAATTCCCTTTGCCCTCTTTTAGATTTTTATCAAGGCTGAAACTCTGTTAAAGGAGAGAACAGGAGATTCCATTCAAAACTGTCCCCATCAAATAAAAAGCGGAACTCAGATTTATATCATATACAAATTCATCTTGATCAAGATGTGCAACTTCTTTTCTCTGCTTGTCTTATGACTGCTTGTTTGCTTGTTCTTCTTTGCTCTTTGTATTTTTTTTCTCTCTCTCCCACACACACACACACACACACACACTAATTTATTGTTGATTAATACACATATATATAAAGATCTAACAATATTTAACTCACAAAAGACACATCAATATAAAGGAATCAAGTTACAGGAACAAGGAAATCAGACCGCTCACTTCTTTTTCTCACCCATAGAGAAGAGTAGGCCTATAGTGGAGTAAGTTGCACATAATCGTGCATATATATATATATATACTTGAGTACTGTAATTTAGTTGAGTATGTCTTACTTCACTTTGACTACATTTCAGAAAAAGTTATTTTACTTTTCACATTTGTGTAACATCTTACATGTAAGTGACTTTACTCCTAAACCACTACTTACATAAAAGTAATGGACACCCAAACAGTACATGTAACAGTTGAATGTGTAAAACCAAGGAACGTGGCTACAAAAATTTGCTCCCATTCCAGAGGTCGGCCGCTGATGTTGGGTGATGAATCTCTCTCATGGTCGGGTCACCCCGCTCTGTGATGACCAGTCAAGTTCTTCCACAACAGGGAACACCATTTCTTTATAGACCTGGCTTTGTGCATGGGGCCATTGTCCCGTGGAAACAGACAAGAGACAAACCTAAACTGTTGCCACAAAGTTAGAAGAACTATCTAAAATACCATAATATGCTTTTGTTTCCAACACTACAAAAACATAGCCTATAAGGAGGGGTTTTCACATACCTTTGGTCACAAAGTGTACTTTGCAAGATTTGACTCATGATCAGCCTTTAAACAATGATGTATTCTCATAGATGAAAGAATATAAAATAGTTCAAGTTAGCTTGTGTTCATATTATGCTGTTTGGCTTTTTCATTTTCCTTTATTGTGATATATTTCTCTTTTTTTCGTGCACGTTATAGGTTTACAAAGTGAAAAAGTCCAAAGTCCCCCCCCCCCCCAAAGGGACTTACCATCTCCAACAGAAAACACTTTTCACAAACTGCTCCAAACAGCTCTATTGTAGTCCAGCCTTCATTATTGTAGTCCAGCTTTTACTTATAACACGATATAATGCTTGCCAATGTGCTAGCATGGCACTCCCTCATACACTGCTTCTGACTGGCTGCTTGTCCTTACCTAGCTACTTTGCATGTGCAACTCCCAACAAAGACACACACAGGGTGAAAAGAGGAGCTGCAGCAATGTGCAGTATGACAATAATAAGTTTTTTTTTTTAATTAAACCATGTAAACCTAATCTGGTACAACCTCAAAATACAATTATGAATCTGAAGATAAGCATAATATGAGCACTTTAAATTGCTACTTACATTAATAATCTAATATTATATACAATATTACTCTCAAAGGGGCCATTCTGCATAATGCATACTTTGAAATTTTTGCATTTTGCTGATAAAACATATAGAAACATTTTAAATGCAAAATCGTACTTATAAATTATTTTTACATTGGCAATGCTAGAGACACTTGATAAATGAATGTAAATACTGCCTCCTCCACTGCCAGTGTTAAACTGGTACAGCCAAGTAGGTCACTGAATGTATTACACATCAATTAAATACAGAATTAAATACTCTTTCCAATTGAACCGTAACCTAACCTTCCTTCATGACATGGCTTGCAGAATCAGAGCATCTCAAGCAAGCAGTCAGCACAAAATCTTAGGTAAATATTTTTTACTAAAAAACAATCTAACATTTAGACCAGATTCCCTATCCATGTCTAGGCAAATCCACTTTTCACACCCCTCCAAGAAGGTAATGGTGAGGGAGGCTTGAGATCATGCTGAGCTAAAGTCTAAGTAAATGACATTTTTAATTTAATTTTCTTCACAGTCTAATGTGGATTCCGGCTGTGTTTCCTGCTTTCATCTGATTTTTCAAACTAATTCAAACCACGTGTTGTGTGGGTTGTTTGTATCAAAGTAAAAAAACAAACATGTTTACCTCTAAAACAACTGAATATAGGAACCTAAGGGTTGGGTTACCTGTTGATTTGATACAGAACATTACTGCAATCATCTGAATGTCAAAGGGACTTGTTCAGCAGCAGTTTATCATCACACACAAGATGCACATGCATAAACACACACTCACACACGAAGAGGAGAGTCACACACATTTAATTGCATTACCATTTGCTATTTCAGTTCCCATTGGGATTTGATATGGGTTATGTAAACTGTAATTATTCAATTGGTTATTTCACCAAAACCATCATCAGTTAGTACCTGTTTTACTTGCAGATCTCAGCTCTGCTGCCACCCTTGTACAATGGAATTGAATACAACTTTGTTTGTGGTGTTTAAGGCATTGAAGTATACATTTGAAAAACACTGAATAAACAAAAACACTTGTTAGGGACAATCTCTCTGATGAGTTGGTAAATTGTTGGACTCATTTTCAACTGCATATAGTACTGTACTGTACGGAAAATGTGTTTTTCTTTGTGATCTGGATAAACTAACCTGTTAAAATAATGTAATTTCAAAAGTTAATATCCTGTGTTAAATGCTTGTCTAAGTTATTTAGCAGGATTATTTGAGAAGCATGAGGATTTTGTCAAGGAAATATGTTAGTGATCATCCCATGCAAGCAAGTTTATATAAAGCATTGTAGTAAATCTACATAAACACATACTGTTCATAAAATGCGGAGAATAAAAAACACAAAGCATTATTATAAAGGCTTGTTCCCAGATTGCTCATACTCTTTTGAATATAGCAACTTGTTTTTAACCCATTAAAGCATTTTTAAAACACAGTAGAGTCCAGTCATGCTGAGCTGAAGATTAAAGACTAAAATGGAGGGGGAAAAGCTACAGCAATAACATTCAGTTCACTAAATAAACACACTTTGATTTTCAGTGAATTTATCTGCATGTATCTCCTTTTAAAAGAAACAGCATGGGAAATAAATCATACAGAAAGAAGAAATCAAAGAGAAATGATATGGCAAGTCATTCTAAAGTAGCAACTTTGTATGTAAGATGTAGATGATAAGCACTGCAGATTGTAAAGGCCAACCTTTAATTTTATTCACTTAACATTTAAAACTAATTGTATGAATCAAAATATTTACTTTACAGTTTTTAGCATTTTCAGATCCACTTTCTTAATCTCAACTTTTAAGGTCTAAGGCTAACATACTGTACACCAGAGTTTGTGATTTAAAAAAAAGGAAATTCAAACATCTACAATCTCATGACAACCAGACAACCAGCTGAGGAAGATTGTGTTATGTGATCAAAAGCTCCAGAAGAGTGTGGCGCCCGGGTAGCTCACTTAGTTGAGTGTACATGTACAAAGGCCCTTAACACAGTGACCATGGGTTTGATTCTGACCGGTGGCTCTTTTGCTGCATGTCCTTCCTCTCCTGTCTCCCCTTTTCTGTTTTAAAATGGCCTTTCAATAAAGGCCTAAACATGCCCAAAAATAATCTTAAAATTTACAAGTCTAAGATTTTCTGCAAATCCAGCCTCTGACTCTGCGTGTGACCCTGCACAGAGGTCAGTCCACTCACTGGAGTAAAGGAGACATCTCATACGGAATTGATTGACCTTCCAGAGATCCTTCTGCAGGGTTAACATGCACAGGAATATGTGGTCAATGCCTTCTTTTGTGGCACAGATGTGTCTGTTGAAAGAATTTCTGAAGGAGTCCATGTGATCATAAGGAACAGTAGGCCCGAGGAAAGTCAGTTACTGAATAGAAGAAAAACCTCTTGTGAAGGCAGCAGCCATGCTTGATATCTGTTTTTACGGTCTATGGTTTTACCAGAATGATCTCTTGAGTTCTAAATCTGTTTTGGCAGCACAATTATATTACACAAACAAACACAAAACCAACATTGGGAGAAGAGTACAATAATAATATATCCTTTATTAGGGGGTAGGGGGACATTACAATTTACACTCTGTTGCTATTGCACACATTAGACACATACCTGAATTACACACACATGCTCTATACCTATATATGCACTAATGGAGAGATGTCAGAGGCTTCTGGTTCCCAACCCAACTCCCTACTGACTGAGCTACTGCCTCCTCAAATGACAAAAAACAGAATCTTTTCCTGTAATCCCCAACGATGCAACACCAGTGTCACATGAGAAATGGGAAACATAAAAGTTTCAACACATTGGCTACAGATGTTGTGACCACATGACATACAATACAGTGCTTTATTCAGTTCCTTCCAAGGAAAAATATCTATATATTTCTAAGAAAGATGTGTGTACGCTGACTTCAAGGCCAGTTACAGTACATCAACCAACCTCCTTGTGAGTGAAGCAATTTTGAATTCAGACTTCTGTAAATATTAAGAACTTGCCTCTAACAAAGCTGCTGTAGTGTCTTTGGGTCTATTCAAACCTCTTGTTAGCACATGTGAAGCCATAAAGCGAGCGCCTGCAGCCAATAATTCCATTAAACAAACTTCCTTTTCCGATTTTCTTGCCACAACAGAAGACTATGTGGAACAATATTCACCTCTGTTTCTGTGACTAGGAAATGTTTAGTATAAGCTCAGGCCAACAAACCTGCACACAGCATGTGAGCTCCACTCAGTAGCTTTTAATAGCAAGAGTGGACTCAGTCAACTATGTGGCTATATTTGAAATCTATTCTCGTCAATGCAAAACCTAAACTTAAGGAGAAAATAAAACTCCAGCAATGTAAAACAAAACGTCAGAGGATGTAGCGGCAGATATAAAAAAAACAAGGAGAATATGTATAATTGATATGATCCTCTTTTGCTTTTATATTTTTGGTATTTAAAGAAAGAAGCAAAGCCCAAAAAGGCAGAGAAGTAGGTGTTTGATATTGTATCCATAAATCACAGATTGTTTACAGATAATTAAAGGTACACAAAGCATGTATCACCACACACCATGGCAACAGTGATCATCTTATCATAACCCAGAATACACCCAGGACATAAGCAGCAGAGGGTTGAATCTCACCCCAGAATCACAGCCTGCATCTGTTCTACACTCCAGATAAGAAAAATCACAATGAATCAATGAGGTTAAATGAAATGGCAATCTCTCTTATTATCAGGCTACATTGATTCAGTCAGTTGTTCTAACGAAAATAGCATCAGGCCATCCAGATTTTCACAACCTGTGCAATCTAGTGGCTGAATTAGGTGAATAAGCAGAACAATGCGTGAGTGGTGAATGCTATAAGACTAATGCATCATGAGGCCAAGAACTGAGAAGAGAAGAGTCCCCTCACCCACGGCAGCATGTAAACATGTGAGACACAGGAGGAAGATGCAGCTAAGTGTGGTTTTATTCTCTTTCATTAATAGGAGAAAATGATGAGCGCTGCAGTGTTGTCCTGGTGTAAAGCGACCTTCACTGTCAGCATGGGGATTGTGCAATCAAAACACACACACACACACAATCTGCTTTTCTGCACACTGTAATGTATATGCACGGAGATATGTTGTATATGTACTGTATATTCTTTGGAGGTGGTTATGTTAGAAAGGGTCAAATAGGTCCGTTCTATGTTGCTTTGTACAACAGTACGAGTATCCGACTGATTGTGTCCATAGCACAGAGTAACAAAGCTGGCTAAAATATTGGGTCAGATTTATTTTGTTTACTTATTCTTTGATCCGACAGATTCTGATTTCAAAGAAAATTTTGTCAATTTGAAACCACTTTATTCAGGCTAAGTTCTCACTCGACAACTGCTATTGGCACAACCAATTTAGTAATCAAAGCTTTTGGGTAGAAGTTTTCTAAAGTAAAGCATTAAGACAAAAACCTCCATATATAATACCGTATATCAAAATGTTGATATTATGTAAATAAAGAGTCAGTGTCTCTCCATCCAACAACATTGTACATACTGTTATGTGTTCCCCGCCCTTTGGTTTTCCTCCCCCTCTCTGTTTATCTCAGGTGTTCCTGATTGTCTGCTGGAGGGTGGCCCGCCCCCTGGGTATAAGAGGCTGGGAATGCTGGGTGAAAGGGGAAGACTGAAGCAGCACAGCTCAACACTGCCTTTTTGTTTAGCTATTTTTGTCTTTTTTTTGTTATTCATTGCTGGAGGTCTAGTAGTCCAGTTTTCGCAGATTTTTTTGTTAGGTCTAAAAAGATCAAAACATTGTCCACAAATAATGAGAGATGAGGCTGTGTATTTCGAATGCATATTGGTGACACCATAATCGACTGGCAAATGGCTTGAACCAGCAACTCTAAAGAAATGAGGCCTCTAAAAAATGAGTAATTTTAATGGCGGAGGATTCTAGAAACTGGAAATAAAGAGGAGGAAGTGCATCCGGTTAAGACTTGGGCTGAGGGATTAGAATACAAGACTTTTATCAAACCAATGAAAGTGTTACCAAAGCCCATCACCTCTAAGACTGACCATAAAAATGCCCACTCAAGTCTGTCAAAGGCTTTCATACATGGAATAAAATGTCAGATTTATTTAGAGAGGAAGTTCTAATTTGGCATCTGGGGTCTTACTGTCTTAATCTGCCACATCAACAATGTGAATTTTTTTTCACAATTGTTTAATTAAAAAAATCAATATAGCTTTTTTTTTTTAAGCAACACAAAAATTGCATTTGTTGGTATTAGAATGCTGACAATATGGTGTGGCTCCTAAAAAAACTTTTTATCACGTCCCACAATATCCAAAGGTCTTCTACAGAGCCAACATAAATAAACAGTGATATAGGATTAATTCTTCAGTAAAGAAGTATTGAAGTGCCATCTAACCGCACGTTGAGATAGCTGGCCAAGGGTGGCAGCGCTAAGGACCTCTTTATAGTCAGATAGTGCCATTGGGAGTAACATCGCTTTACCAATTGGATAAAATAATTGAGGGGATGCAAAAAGAAAATCTATTCTGGAAAAGGATTTATGTCTACCTGAGAAAAAGGAATAATCCTTACAGTTGGGATTAACTGTATGCCAAATATCTATAAGGCACAAGCTGCTGGCCCATGCTGTCAGAGCATTTGAAGCCTGATCCTGGTCCCTAGTGGCCTTTGGGTTCAACTGATCAATATTTGGGTCCCACGTAACAGTCACTTAATTCATGGTTACCATTGTAACCTATCTCACCTTTTCTCCTTTATTTTATTGATTTCATGGTACACACAACAAAGATTACATTTGGTCATTTTGTCAAACAATAGGTTTGCTTCCAACAACAGGGGACTCTGGTCAGCCCCCCTTCCAGCTGCGAGAATCTGCCATCTGCAACTGAGTGGGGCAGAGTGCAACCATGAAAATAATGACAATAAAGACTGCAAAAACAATGTAGAGACTTAGAAGAATACATGAAAACATTTCTTGGAAGTGTTTCTGAGATTGTTGCAGCTAAATACTTCACTATGAGATCTGGAAAATTGCAATGGGCAGGGTTTGTTAATTAGATTAAGGTCATTTTATTAATGTTTTTTTTATGATTAACAAATTTTAACACAACACAAAACATACCATTTGCAACATGAACATATCCCCCCTTTGTTAAGATCATCCACCCAGACAAAAATCAAGAAAAAGATTACAGTTACCACCTTGTTCAAAACCATACAACACAAATAATAACAAAATAGACAAACTATAAACCAAATAGTATAAATGACAACACCTTAAGCCATCGTACACGTCCCCAGCACAAAGCTTCTTAGGAACCTATCAGAAAGCTCAGGTGCCTTCCCCACTTTCTAGTATAGACATCCAATCAGGCAAACCGTTTACATGACATTTTATCAAATGTTGCCACCGTAACCATCTCACAAGCCCACTCCTGGATTGATGTCACCTTTCATTCCTCCATTCTCTTAAAAGAATCTGTTTGGCTATCATTAAACTAGCCTGGACCCAGCTTTTTATGTACAGTACTTATAGGAAAGATAGGATTCAGTATATAATGTAGCTTGTCCCCAAACTTTGTGGACGTGCAACACTACAGGCAATGTTTCTTTAATATAAGCTTTTTTCAATTATTGTAATGGTATACTTAATTCTTCTGTATAATTAATGTTTTATGTACAAATAATTCTTTTTTTCTTTGTATGATTTTTTTTAAAGAAATTGTAAATTTTGCAATAGTCAATCGATCAAATGCTATATGTATGTTTAACATTGTACATTGTCCCTTAGAAATACAAGAATTAACAATACTATTTCAATATAATTGTTGTATTTTGGGGGGGTTTGATTATCTATATACATGTACAGTACATACTACACAGACTACTGACTGGCTCTTCTGCTGCTCCTCAATGCTTAAGTCTTTGCACTCATGGAGATAGATGCTTTACATTAGTGATATGATCTAAACAGCAGCGCACAGACGAAAGGCATGATCCTTCTGAGAAGTGCAAACCCTGACCTGCTACATGCATCAAATTCATTTTCATTAGAGTCTGATTGCATATCAGTGGCTAATGTGTCTTAAGACACTTTGAAGTTGGTATAGATGGTGAAGCCTTCCGGGGCTGCTGAATTGTCCAACAGACAATGTTCCCACTTCCGTGTTGCATGAGTGAATGAATCTTAGGCATAAAACCCATTCAGTTTCTTTCCAGTGAATTATCAGGAGCGCACTATGACTCTCGCAGACCACCAATCCTCCATTTATGTACCAATGCATGAAAGTTACGTAAATATAATGAAAAATAGTGAATATGCTTCCAATATTATAGGTTTATTGTAAATATATACTCCTTATTCATACCTGTACAAAGTCTGCTGGTCCCATGCAAAACATTTGTATCAAAACTTTATTAAGTAGAACCAGTTCTGGTGTAACATATGCCATGCTTTTGAATTTTTTCAGTTGTAACACACATTATCATTCCAGGCATCCAGATTTCCTCTTTCATGCAGGTTAACAATGAGCTGCATGTCTGCTCCTGCAAGACATTTCCAACAAGTATCCCAAAACATGCTCAACCATTCACGGGGGGAAATATTTGACATTTCAGCCACTAGCTGCTCACTTTGCTACATAATTCAGTGTAAGACAGGTCTATGGTAATAAAAGCAAGTAAAACTTCAGCAACATAACATGTTTTGGTGGTGTTCAGTAATGTTGACATTGCTTAAAGCACATTTTAAAGAACACATGAAAGTAGTGGCTGGGATTGGAAACATTAAAGGGTCGCTTTGCCTAATTTACAAATAAATCATACTCACTTCTGGTAGAACAATATTTAGACATGCAAAGGTTTTGGAAGCCATTTCTGAGGTTTCTGCCTCCATCCCTATGAATGTGAAAGTACTTTTGAATAATGAAAAATAATAACTTTTGAATGTGGCACTCAAAACATTGTATGAAATTCAATTTAAAATATTTTGACAGCAACATTTTTCTAGAAACCAGCTTTGCAGTCACTCTGGACAATCCACACATCTCACTGTGGACAAGTTTCATTGACACTACCATCTTCCAAAGAAATAAAACCATATAAAAAAACTACCTACAGCTTGTTAGGTGGACTATCCAGAGCAATAGTTTCAAAACTGTGGGGTTACAATCAGGATTACAATTTCCAAATGTAACATTGTCCAAAAACAATGAGCGAACATTATGTATTTTGCATTAAATCTGACTATTAAAAACAAACAACGGACAAAACAATGGAATTAGTCTGATTCACAGTTCTCTCTCTCTCTGTAACGTACATTATTATGATCACCTCATTGTAAAGGCATGACTACGGGCACACCAATTGAATTCAAGTCTGTTCACTTCCTTCTGAAGCACTAATGCCCCATTGACATGGACATGTCACTTAGGAGTAGTATTTTAGCTGACATAGCTCTACATAATTTAATAACCACCAGTTATTATAGTTTTATGTACCAAAGTATAGCGCCATCACTGTGTATTTCAAAATAAAAGTCTATACAACCATCTAGCATATATTTAGGCTACAATGGAGTTTTATTTGTTACATATCAAAGCTAATTTCATCAGAAAACACTGCTGCTACTCTATGCTTTGCTGTTCATTTTTATTAAGTGTCCCATAACTTAAGTAATTATGTCTTAACTGTTTTTTTCTAATAGATTTTTAACATTTGTAAGACACTGACCTCGTAAGACACTGAAGAGATGAAAACTGAAGACTGAGAGCTTAATAAAGCATGAATAAAAGTGTGTGTTCTAATTTAAAGTATCACTTTATTGGAGCTATAAATGCTAAAATTAGTTACTTTCAATAGATAAAAAAGGAAATGCAATCCCATAAGGAGAAGAGGGATGTCTGCTCACTTGAAAGGATGAGTGATGGGGAAAAACCTGGCTACTTGTATACTGTATGTATAATCCACCTAAACATCAAACATCAAAAGACAACTCACAGTCATCACTGGGAAACTTGAGCTTCATAAGTCAACATGTTCGATGTAAAACTACTAAGAATGCAACTAAGAGAGAAGTCAAAACTACATGCAAGCAAACACCAAGCAAACAGCAGCTAACGCACAAGAAAAACAGATAAAAAACCATGCAAGCACAGAATGAAAAAGGTTTATTGAACTAACTTAGGAATGTAATTAAACTTTTGAGTGAAATGAATGAAAGACAAAACTAAATTACAAATCAGGACCACCAACAAACACACTGTGGATGCAAAACCTACAACCTAGTTTTAGTATTCTTTCTACATTAGAGTAAAGCACAACTGCTTCTTTAAAGAGACCAAAAGATGAGCCATGGGGAAGTGAAAAATCTATTGGGGATTTTTATAGTGACATTTATAAAGGAGTTATCCATTCTATTAGAGGTTATCCATTCTTTCAGTCCAATGCTTTGCTGTGACAGAGTTCTGCTCAGTGCTCAGACAGCAGCTCAACTGTATCCGAATCAAGATACAGTTTATTTACAGCTGCAGGCTCCCTCACTTAACAAAAACAACTGCAGTTTGTTCATAAAAAAAAGAACAACAAAAATAAAACAGCAGTTTGTTCGTGATTTGTGAGCATCTATACAACCCGGACAACAGCTGGAAAAAATGTATAAAGTTGCTTGATAATTGGATCTTCTGCCAGGTCAGCTCTGGCAGTTTAAAAACTGGCTCACATTTCTTTAAGCAGAACTAGGTTTTATTTCTTTTTCCTTCATCAGATCCGTCTGAATGCAGCTTGGCTCACTCCACTTTGCTGTAGTCTTCTACGTGGCCCAGCACCTTCTTCCTCTGTCGTATCATGTGGAAGTAAAGCTGGGGGAAGACTGGAGGAGGGGGCAGAGGAAGATCAAAATGTTACTAATAGACTGAGTGAGTTTTACATCACACCAAAACAGCAGCATCAACAAGGGAGGCAGTTTCCTTCTTTTTACACTCAGTAGCCACTTTATAAGGTACACCTGTACAATCTAAGGCTTGCTTCTTGTGATTATGACATACCAATTATGAGTAAGGAAGTTATAATTCAAGAAAGTCTCTCCAATTTAAATTTTTTTGGTAAATGCAATGAACGTTTGTTGAAGTACAACATCGCTGCCTGTTTATTGTCACTACAAAAGAGGGAAAATCTGCTTGGTTACTTACGGGGAATGTAGGAGATCATGATGAGGATGAGGAAAGTGTAGTAGTCGAAAGAGAAGTTGTACTTGTTGGGGAGAGTGACAGAGTACAGGCCTGTCTTCTGCACGTACGGCAGCGCTGCATAGATAGTCAGCAGTTCCCCAGTCACTCCCATGGGATACAGCACAAAGAAAAAAGTGTACCTGCAGCAGGGGGTTAATGAAACACAAGGCAGGAGAGAGAAATAATAAATCATACACATTTTATTATTCATTATTGCAACATGAGGGGCGGGCAGTAAAGCCAATATAAACAGCAAAACACTAAGGGAGATATGCGTTATATGGATTTGGTTTTTTACTGTTGCTTCCTGCGTGTTAACCAGTCCAGCTTTAAACAGAAACTTCTGTTTTTCACTAAAACAAACCAATTTTCCTCTCAGAAAAAATGGGTGAACACAGTGCTACAGACCAAATGATGAAGAAAGTGGTCTAAAGACCAGATTTTATTATATATACACATATTTTTTTAATGTTAATGTTTTTAATGTACATGGAGAAGAAGAGAAAAACATACCAAAAACATGTTTTATCTTTTATGAGCAATGTTTGAGAATGTGCACAGGCTCTGACACAAGTAATTCAATTCAATCACCTAAAACAAATTGCTGTGCTTAATGATGATGAGTCATCCATGGAAGGACATGTAAACACCTTAACTATGCATTTCAGTAAATACATGGTGCCTGTTCCAACTGCTGACAGAGAAACTTTAAAAGTAATAGTTAAAAGGCGGCATTCTCAAAATTAAATCCCCAAATTGTAACGCAGCTGTTGTGAGAAAGTGGAGCAAACAGCTGAGACAAATCATATGTCATGATGTACATTACACCAAAACTCTAAATATACTGTAATAATAATAATAATAATAATAATAATAATAATAATAATAATAATAATAATATCAGGCCATACCATGTGCTGCTTAACAAGAAAATGTTCAAGAGCAAATCAAAATGAAATACCAGTGCCTCGACATGCTTCTACATTTTGAGTCATAGAGCTGTTGAAGCATCGGGCCTGTTAAGCAGGAAGAAGAGAAAGCTCGCAATTATGAGAGATGCGCTGAACTCTTTCTTCTTCAGAGTTGATAAAAATTGAGGAGAGAAAATAAAACATTGGGAGTTCACTAGCACACCAAACCCAGCGTCTTTTCTGATCCTTCCTTCACCGAATTTTCCACAGATGTACAACCAATTTTTCTGCCTCTCAGGGTGCAATTCAAACTGAAAGTCGAATACCAATATAGCAATGGTCTCATTTGTTACCTAGCAACAAAGACAGCGGGGAGAGATGCACTTAACAACTGTTACCTTGGTTGAAGTTGCAGATGAATCCCATTAGGTAGAAATAAAGGTGTAGAGTGTTATGGTGGAAAGGGTTGGATTTTCTTAGATGAGTTTTTTTAAATGGATAAATAAAAGTGTTGGGAGCAATGCCTTTAAAGAGAGGTGTGTTATTGCAATATTATTACTTTCACCTGCAACAGTGTCACATTCATAAACCTCTTGAACCTGATCACTGTTATACTATCTATAAAAAGAGTCAGATATCTGTTTCAGGATTTAAATTAGGTAAAATGAACAGTAGCATAACAAATTACCTTTCGCAAAAGTAATTATTCAAGCAATTTATTACTTTTAAGAAAGAAAATAAGAAATGTATATTACTGTTTGTTTGTCAGTGAAACTACGTCATTTTTCACTGATTTAATGCAAAATTCCCTATAATATTTCTTATAAAAATAATCTAAAAATTAAAAAAATAAACGATTGCTTGTTCAAACTTTCTAAATGTGAGGTTTTGCTGCTCTTCTTTTACATATTTCATTGTAAATTTAACATCTCCGGGGTTTGTCAGTCAAAATAAGTACTTTGAAGACGTTACCTCTGGCTCAAGAAAGTTTAGTTTATGACATGTCACTACTTTTTGGCATGTCATAAACTAAACTTAATCAATCCATTAATAATGAAAATAATCATTAGTGTCATGCCTAATACGGTATAAAAACGATACAATCATGACTTTACATAAGAAAATATCTGATCCAGAAGTTACCAAAACTAAGAATCTGACCAAACGTTGCAACTTACAATTTATCAATACTCAGTCCAACAGACATACAGTACAGTAATTCATGTATTTAATAAGTATCCAACGAGTTTTGAGGCTTGACCCAGTTCTTCCCGAATTACCTAATTTTGCAACGATCATCCATGTTTTTTAGCAGGTAGAATAAAATATAAATCTCCTGTAAGTCTCCTGCTCCGACAACACTCTTTTCCTACCTTGCCCATTTGATGAGGTACGGCAGGTGATTGAGTAGGCTGAAGGTGTAGAAAGAGTAGCGGATGATCTCTGTGACAGTCCAGGCTGTGACAAACAGCAGCACACTGTCCTCACTCTGCACCTGCAGAATTACACACAACCGATGATGGGAGGAGAAGAGGAACAGACGGGCTTGCATCGTGTTGCAGTAGTTAATCTGTAGGCTAATCTAGATTTGACACCACAGAACCATGCAGTTTGTTTCAGATGCTCAGAGATAAAAACACACTGCAGGCAGATGGCCACCATCCTCAGATATTAGGTTAAAACCAATGCAAATATGATGTTAAAACATCTTATCACACACTAACAATCTAAATACAGCTTTTACACACATTGAACAAAAAGAAAAGATCTTGAGAGAAATGCAGATTGCAGCTTCATACAATAGACACACACAAAAACATGAAACAATTGTTATTCATTACAACAAAAGTCAGCAGATTTATTCCTTCAACCCTACAGCAAAACCATCCGACGTTACTTACACAGTTACTCCTCCCAGATCTAATAACAAGGCAAACATCAACGGGTCACTTTTGGATTGGACACCTTTTACATTGCTGTGTCATTCATACCGAGTTTATTACACAGACTGTTTTATACAAGACTGATTTATGAGTGGGAGTTCAAAAACAGATTGAAACTCGTCGTACCTCCCTGACGCTGTGTGTGACGGCCCAGGTGAGGAAGACCCGGGACATGACCTGGAATCCAGTCAAGACCACAGAGGACGGTACAATTCCTAAGAAAAAGGGACAAAGGACAAATACCTACATGTAAGAATACAAGGAAGGAAGCACTGGTAGTCACTCACATTGAACACATTTGAATATACTGTATATGTGTGAATCTAATCTTGGTTAATTAAACAAAAAAAGACCTGGGAAGTGATGATGGGCTTTTTTTTGTATTTTCGGACATTTCAGTTTAAACAATCAATTAATATGGAAAAATAATTACAAGGTTACAGCCTTAGTTTTGATAGCAGGACTAAGTGTTGACCGGTTCTGCACACTGGATCAGTATTGGGTTTGTAAACAACGTTAAGCCTCTTTTCAAACATATACTGCAAAACTACTGCAATTCACTTTTCTTTGGCATCAGCTCTACCTACATCCAGCGACTCCAACTGGTCCAGAACGCAGCCGCCCGACTCATCACCCACACCAAATCCTGGCACCACATCACTCCAGTCCTAAAACAACTCCATTGGCTTCCCATCTCCCACTGGATCACCTACAAAATCTCAGTCCTCACCTACAAAGCCCTCCACCATCTGGCACCCTCATACCTCAATGACTTCCTCTCACCCTACCAACCCTCATATCCACCCCAGCCGGTCTCCTCTCCATCCCCAAGTCCAACCTCCACAGTTTTGGGGACAGAGCCTTCTCCAAGCCAGCTCCCAGGCTCTGGAACTACCTCCCCCAAGAAATCTTTGACTCTGAATTCCTCACAATCTTCCAGTCCCGCCTCAAGACCCATCTCTCCACCTCTCCTCTGTAGCCCCACGCATCCCTTCCTTTTCATCTGTGGCTGAATCTTGTTTTGTGTTGTGTTGTTTTGTTTGTTTTCTTTTGTTTTCTACATTGCCCTGGAAAGCAACTTTGGGTCCCTGAAAAGTGCTATACAAATTCAATTTATTATTATGTCATTATTATTAATTATCTAGACAGTGGCGGCTGGAGAAAGAATTAAAACCAAAATATTCCAAAAAACTGAAAATACTTTGTTTATAACTGAATACACTGGAAAACATATTGATAGCAAATGTTTATTGTGTGAGCCCTAAGATACACACAAAAATACAGTATTAATGTTGATGCAGTGTCTTTAACTGACCAGTAGAGCCGAACAGAGAGCTGTGTGTGTGTGTGTGTGTGTGTGTGTGTGTGTGTGTGTGTGTGTGTGTGTGTGTGTGTGTGTGTGTTGAGTGGACAGCAGCCACAGGAAGCCTAGATAAACCTTCAGTAATCCTAGATAATGAAGAGAATGGACTGTGAACCGCGGCGAGGCAGCCAGGCGAGAGCCGCTCTCTCCTCACGCATTGACACCACGAGAGCCAGCAGCTTCTCTGCTCTCTCTTTGGCAAACACTTCAAATAGGAAAAGCTTGTGTTTGTCGTCTGAGATCCAAATGCAATCTAACGAGTGGCAATTACAATGTGACCAGTGAAATGTATAATTTCAGATATAAACCACTGATATCTGACTTGTCACAATGACCTGAGATATCTGCAAACCCATTTGGACCGGTTAAAAGAACGTTTAAGATACCTGTAATGACAATACTGATGTTGTCATTCAACTCTTTAAACATACCAAGTGATAAGTGGAGAACTTAAATCTGCAAACCAGGGAAATGGATAGCAGTGGCATCCAAAAAAATAAGAAAAAGCAACAAATTGGTAAGAGTTTTATTGAGGACTTTGTGTTTGTAAAAGGACTTCTGACCATCATTAATTTAAATTTTAGATGGGTGACAAAATAAATTAAAAAAAACAGCTCCATATTTCAAATTGTCATCTTTACGTATGTCTACTTTCATTCTAATTAGTTATAACTGCAGCTCAGACACTTTCATTTAAAACTTGTGAAAGTATTTTGAATTTGAATTGAATTTAAAATGAAGATATGTGGAATTCACATCTCAAGAAAATCAAAACCTTGGTAGATATTTTTAGATTAAGGGTTTCATACAACCACATTTCTGGAGTACTAAAATGTAATTATAGATATCTTTAATGAACATTTTGACAAGTGAAATTTCAGAGCGAGATACAGAACCACACTTATAATGGTAATGTAGTTTGTGACACTCTGTCTGAAGGGACCGAGCGGCGGAGGTAAGGGTTTAGGCTGAAGAGAGACTCACCTACAGCACAGTGCAGTATCTGTGAAAGGAAAAGAGAAAATTACTCAACATGCTCATGATACCACTTATTTTAACCCGTACAAAAACATATGTATGGCCTGCTTAGGGTTCATTCTTTAATTTCTTTTTAATGTTGCAAATCATGCTCACTTTCATTTGAATGTGCGCAGCTCAATAATACAAAACCTGATTTAGAATTTCTACATAATGTGTTTTGTGCGTGTCAATAAACGATTGACACTGTTAAGAACTAAACACCACAGTGCCAGAGAAGTGTTCATTCATGAATGGAAGATACTGATTTTAAAGAAGACTTAGTCTCCTATCACCGAGCTGGTGTGTCTGGACAGGATCACTGACACACCTCATGCTGCTTTACCTCTGCACTACACAAGTGTCAGTGTGTACAAGCATGCTTTAACACATGAGGGAAATAGACAATTCTCCCCTTTTGAAAACAGTAGTGGACATTTCTCTCTGTCATTTTCAGCCACAATATTTTTTAATTTAGTTTGGAATCTTACAAAAAGTCATAAAATAATATAAAAATTCTTCTTTGGTTCTGTGAATGTTTAACACAGTGTGTGGTCTGGCATGTTAGGTTACCATGCTGGTATGTTACAGAGGACATACCAAACACTGTACAGATAGCAGGCATGTGAAAATCATCCAGACCTGAATGAAAGACTGAGCCAGCTTTTATTGACTGGATGATTTTTGTTGCAGTTTAAACAGGCCGGGAATAACAGTAAACCAATTTTTGGCAGATTCATTTATCCATTAGGCGACCAAAATCCTCACAGGGATTTTCCATACATCATTCACTCCAGATACTTGTAGATGTATCTGTTATCATCAACAGTGCTGCAAAATCATTAAACAAAAGACTTACTGTATATAATAAAAAACAAAAGGGTTAGCTGAATGCTAAAAACATTATTAGTGGATGAATCAAACCCTAAAATCAGCATATAAATTGAATGTTGTGATATATGCATACTGTATTTAATGGAATATAGTGTGATATTTGTTTTGGTCAATATTTCCCAGCCCTTTGTGCTCATCTGACCTCCAGAAGAGCTCCAGTCTGAAAGAACTTCAGAGGCTTCTCTATGGAGTAGTACAGCCCGTGGTAGCTTCCTCTGGCCAGGTAAGCTCTGACCAGACCCACAGCTATCACCAGCCACCTGTAGAGCAGAGGAGAAGAGAGAAATCACACAACTGACATTGCAAAAATGTAAAACTAGTGAATACAGATACTGATATTAGCAGTTAATGAAAACGATAACAGATATTTGGAGCCAATATGCTTATACAGTGAAAATGAAAAATTAGGATTTTAGGATGTTACAAACTCCAAAACAAAAAACTTTGTTTAAATGCTTTAAGCAATTAGTTAATACATTTGAAAGTTTCAACATAATACACAGGAAAAGGTGTGAAAAGTGTCATCTTTTCTTGTTTTTGTCTGGGTGGGTGGTGATAAACATTGAGAATTATAATGTACTAATTACCATTCCCTACTGGAAACATTTTCGGTTGTACTCTAATTGTATTAATGATTTAATACATGATGCTCTAATTAATGCTCTATTTAATGATGATGCTCTAATTTGCATAATTTCAATATGGCCAAACTTTTTTTTTTTTACACATAACATACAGTGGCAAGGGCAAGGCTCCCTATAATTTGGTTCTTTAATAGATGTAATAAAAAATACATATTGGGGGCAGTATATTTTACAGTTGAAGAAGAAAATTTATTACCAAAGATGATAGTAAAAGTAATTACAAACAAGAAACAAACAATATACTGTTTAAACCTGTATTAAGAAAAATGAAATGTTTGATAACCTAATATTGGTCACTTATATCAACCATTCTCTCTCTCTCTCTCTCTCTCTCTCTATCTATATACAGTATATATATATATATAATTATATGACATATGACATAAATTAAATGACATAATTTCTATGAGCATTAATCTGCTAACTGGATTGGAAGTCATAATAAAAAATATTGTTTTATTGTTGTGTAAATATTAAAAACTAGGTGTAAAGGTTATTGCCTGATAAGGGTTTCAGCACATACAATCAAATCAAGTAAAAAACATAATCATGCAATGTAATGCATTACACCATTCAGAAATAGCTTTGCCCCCATCAACATGGAGGTCAAAGGTCAACTGCCGACCATGTGTACGAGCTGTCAGAGTAGAGGAGGCCTGAGCAGGGCCAAAGTTTCAGTTCACACTTTGGTTCCACAGACTGAATTTGTATCCATTAGTCAGTGAAGAATATCAATATCTGGGCCATTGGGGCAGAAACTGTTATGGCTGAATGCAGACTCTGCATCTGAACAGCGACGGTGTGTGTCTGTACGGCACCCTAACATGTAATACAAAGCAGGCCCTGTGTGGCCGGCCTATCAACACTGAGGCATTCACAATGTGGCTAAACTGGTTGGAACAGAGAGCAAACAACACACCATTCAATTGTGCAACAGTCTAAAAACCAGTGCAATAAAAGACACGCAGAGAGAGTTCAAAGACATTTCTTCAAATATCTGTGCCAGGGAACTGAGGTTTTAAAATGAATATCTAGTGTATTTCAAATCTGGTTTAATACAAATACAACTGGAATCATTCAAAACACAAAATATAATGCAAAATATCCACCAGAAACGTTACACTACCTAGATTCTAATGAGACAACAAAAATCTCCGCTGTTAAGAAAATCAAATCATTGATATTAACATGAGTTCAAGGGACAATTTGATTATGTTAGTAAAAGAAAACTACTCCATGCTTACTTATCATGCTGCAAACTGGTAGCAAGTATGTTTTCTACAGCTCTATATAAAATTGTCCTCCCTCAAAATCACTTTATGAAAACTGTAACCTATTCAAAACCTTGCCCCAGTCTTCCATTCTATATCTACTTAAGAAACATACACTAACAATTTTTTATATAGATGTTTTCCATGCATGTATTTGTATATACAAGATAGAATTCTGATAGGAAAAGGTGGCAGATAATGTCAAAATTTCAAACAAATTCACAGGTTCCTTCAGTCCTTTAAAGTCCTCGTCCCACTAGCCATGTTTAGTGATACAGGTAGATTTTAACTAGGGCTGCAATTGACATTAATTCTAAATATTGATTAACATGTTTTCAATTAACAGATGCATTCTTGAACCTGACATTTTTACTTAATTGTTGCCATTGAGTTTATTCATTTATTAACTAATAATTAATCGGTTAATCGTAAATTGTTTTAGTTCTAACTTTTTATTTATTTAAATTACATTGTAATTAAAGTCCTACAGTGCATTTTTAATAAAAAGGGGTTTTAGTTGTTTTTTTACCCATTAATCAAACAATATCAGTAGCCTATTTTAGGAAAAGGTAACAAACAAGCCCTCAGCTGGCTCTTTTTCATTGTTATTTCATATGTATGTAATTCTTTTCATTTTAACTTGTGATGAATAAAAGTCAAACTCAGTCGTTGCCCTGCAAAAATAATATAACAATACAAGATGAAAACCAACACTTTCTGGTGTAAAACAAAAACAAACAAACAAAAACACTGACTGCAGACAATAAACCATCTGTCTTAATATTTCTATATTATATGCGGTGGCGAGCAGTCACTACCATAGACCGTTAGTCTATGGTCACAACCAGAGGTCTCAACTAATGTGCACGCCAGGTGGATGTCTGCTGCTCGTCTAACGTTAATCTGTATTAGCCGTTGGACGTTAAGGAAGCAAGCAAACTCAAAGTTATTACAGTACACAGCATGCTAGCAGTGTTTCCGATAGTAAACACCTGACATTTGCTGGAGGTTCATAATCCAAAAATAGCACAGTAAAATCTTGCTCCAATTAGTCCGACACACACACACACACACACACACACACACACACACACACACACACACACACACACACACACACACACACACACACACACACACACACACACACACACACACACACACACACACACACACACACACACACACACACACACACACACACACACACACACACACACACACACTTCAGCGGCAGCATTAGCACGAGGACACGCTACATACCCCGCTGTCATAACAACGTTGTAAATGACCAAGTAGGCCGTGGCCAGGGCACCGGGTCCCTTCTTTTTCTTCGCGGCCACATCGCTTTGGGCCGCCTTGCTGGTCCCCGGGGCAGCTGCCGACATGACTGCAACGGGCAACGGTCTTTGGTCCTGGAAGACGGTGGCCGTCAGATTCACCTCGAACAGGGGCCAGACCCGGAAGTGTCGTCCTGAAGCGAGAGAATAAACTAATCTGTATTTCCGCCTTCGCTTTGAGACACCTTATACCTTATTTATTCATTTAAGGTATTTGTTTAGACCATTTATTTTTGCGTAAATCACATCTAGGTGCTCTCTCCTTCGGATGTCCGTAGACTTTTGACCATAAACAAGCTCTTGCTGACGTTGGAGTCTTTGTCAGTTCCTCTGATTGCGCGAGAGGTGCTTTGAAAGGCGCGCCCCCTATTGCGCGCCCAAGACTAGACAGGGGCTTCCCAACATATGACCAGGGTTAAAACACCTGCCACTAGGCTCCAGACTGTCAGGGGCACCATAGTACAGTAAGCCGAAATAAAAGGGGCCCTCTGCATTTAAAAAAAAACCTGATCCAGTGGCCCTGTCATGTTGAGGGCTCCCCTGTATCAAATTAAGATCAAATGAAGCACCCTTGTCTAGTCTGCTGTGTGCACTGTACCTGTGGCATTTTGATCTGTCATAGATCTTCAGGGAAAACATAGTCTACAAGTATACCTTACATATATCTCACGATAATGGATATGAGCAGGAGGTGTCCAGGTGGCTACAACTCAAGCAGACCATGTGTTTGTATTCAGATGCCAATGGAGTGAATTGTCATTCACAGGTGACAATAAATGGAAAACAAAACAATATAACAATCAGACAAAGTATAGAAACTAAATAATCAAAATTAAATGTATAAAAGGATTTAGGATTTTTCCCTGATAATTGCAGCAGTTGTGGCTATCATAGAGGTAAACATATAATAAGAAAGTCAGATTTTTTAAATGGGAATTGTATGATAGATATTTTTTTTTAGCTTGATCCATACAGAATAAAACTCATTAGGCTTTGTTAAAATGTGTCTCTTGTAAGTCCCCCAACTTAATGAAAGTGCACTTCACTTCAGCATCCAGATAAAAATGATCAAACTTAATATATGGTGTCCAATCATTTCCAATGAGTGTCTTTTCCTTCTTGCTTCAAAACGTGTAACACATTATCAGTTGCATTGAGGTCAAGTGGCTGATAGTCAGGAACATGATAGTCAGGACAGCTGATAGTCGTTGTGTAGGGCTACAATCATAGATAGTTAGGCAACAATAGCCACAGTGTTGAGCCAATATGGATGTAAACCCCTCAATATAAACCTGAAAGTCCGCACTTTACACGTATTATCAAATCTTTGTGCAAACCAATACTTTGCGACTGTCCTGGACATAATGAACATAAAGTCCTATGCGCTCACGTTCCTCTTTTCTCCAGCAGCTGTCAGTGTTTCACTAAATGTTACTAACATGGAATATATTGATCGTGTAAACAGAGGTGTTAAATCAAGTGCCAAATTGTGTGGAACATTTTTATGAATTAATGTCAACGTGCTGTGCTTTAACTAATTTAAATAAATGCTATTTAAACGCATTAAACGTTTTAAATTAAAAATGAATTAAAACTAAAAAATAAAACATACAGTTCATTGCCCACTGAAAACGGTTCAGGCATTATTCAAGACAGCCAAGTTTCCGGAAGAGCAACTGGTTTAATGGACAAGGAAGAGATATTTGTTTAGGTTTAGTCTGAAGATCACGTATACTCTTCTTTTGTCAAATAGTCTGGCTCTTATTATATCGTCAGCATGCCTTTGTTTGCCCCAAATCCATTTGACCAAGATGTCGGTAAGCGAAGCGCGTTTCTTTGGTGTTTTCAGTGTGTCCGAGCTAACGATAACGATAGGGCCAACAACACTGGAAGCTAACGTTAGCTTAGCTTCTTTAGTTCGCTGTAGCGTTGTAAGTTAATTTAGCATTTTAGGTTTTGGTAGCAACAACAACAACCCACTTTTTAGAGACCTTTTTTACTGTGTAAGTTAGCTAACTGGTTGTCAACAACTTCCATTAAGGTTATCGATGAGTTAAATTGCTAGCGTTAGCATAACCGACTGTTTGGTCACTAACTTTGAGTCTGACTCATGACCGGCTGACGTTCAACGTCACCTCATCCAAACTCCGGTCATATTATTGGTTATATAGATCGATTATTTCTATATTTGCCATGCAACAGGATTAGGGTAACCAATAACGATCTTTTTAAATCTCCGTTTATGTGATGATTTTCTTTCGATTAAGCGACTACTGAGCTCAGTCCAAGTCCCTTCGTCACCGCTCCTTGTCTAGCATCTAATGTGATATTTGAGTAAATAGGCTCACTTAAATGTTTGGACTGGTTCGGACTAAACAGGCCATTTATGAATGAGCTGTTTTGGGCTTTACGTATTTGTGAAAGACACTTTTTATTTTATTGATCAAACAATTAATTGAGAAAATAATCTGCAGAAGAATATAATCATTAGTTTACTGCCCCAATGAAAATGTTCACAATTCATTTTCTATTTATATTATGCTAATCAATGAATTGTTTAAGCTAAAGTTAAGACTCTTCGCTAAATTGAGTCAGTTTGATTATAATGTGTTGGTCATTTGTGTTGTAGATATGTCTTTTCTCATAGAAAAGACATATCTACAACACATTATGTAAAATGCCATGCAAATTTCTGTGGTTCTTTCCTTCTCGGCCCCTGCAACACCATAGAGCTTTTATGGCCAGACAGTAATGCCCTGTTACACTTAACTGAGGGTTATACTGTCAGGATGACTGTGAGTTTATATGAGTTATATATGTTATAGTAGTCCTGATAAAATTGAATTGAAATATAGAGTTATATGTTTTATATGAGTTGGAAATGTGCATTTGTGTTGTTTTGAACATATTACAAAACAGCAGTCGGTCACTGGCCACCTGACAAATCGACAACCCCTCCACCATCATGGAAGTTAATACACTTGTGTCCAGTCCAAATATGTGGCAGTTCAACATTTGCTATTCATAACACTTGCCCACTGCGTGTGGCACAGCTTTGATGTCAATGAAGATATATACTCACTGGACTATATGCACTGTGTCCCTGTTTTTCAGAGAAGTCAACCAATGAAAACAACACAACAGATGACTGGGGGCTCATTATGGACATCTGTGATAAGATTGGAACAACACCCAATGGGTAAGCTGGGAAAGGGAATTTTCCTTTTTGAATGATAGGAGCTCATTAGCATTTCAGAATCACTGTGGTTCAGATAGCTAGCTAAGTACAAGACATTTGTATGATTCTTTGAATTTAAAAACCAGTTATCAGAACCTGTACAGGAGCATCTCTAGTGAAAGGACATTGTGATCTTTAGTAGCCTAATTATTGTACTAGCACAGGATTATTTTCTGTTCTCTTGTGTTTCAGACCAAAGGACAGCTTGAGATCCATTATGAAGAGAGTCAACCACAAAGTGCCTCATGTTGCAATGCAGGCCCTCAATGTGAGTTGGTCACATCTTTGGTAGACAATCCCAAGAAATCAACTGCACATGACATTAATTCTTTTCCAGCAAACAGTATAGCATTGTCATATCCAAGTTACAGCCATCGTTAGTAAAAGCATCCCCATTATTTCTGTTCAAAAGCTTCTGCCAATTTTACATTAAAAAGGAATAACGTGTATATATTTGATCTAAGATCAATAGATTTAGGTAGGGTCAAACTGCTCTGTCATATTTAAAGTGTGAGAAATGAGTTTTCACCAATGCAATTTAGCTTCAGTTGAGCTTTAATTGTTCCCGTTGTTAAAGCCATACAGGAAAGTTGAAGATTTTATAATGGGAGGATGAGAAATATGAGAGCTGTTACTCTGTCTGAGGCATCAAGGGCTAATGGCTTGCTCTATATTTAGAGCTCTGGCTTCAGTTATTCAGATAATTAAAGCCCTAATGTCATTAAAACCATTCATAATTACAAATATTACATTAATACATAATTTGACCATTTCAGAATTGTAAGTGGTAGAAAAAAAGTTTTCCCTTTAATATAACATACTGTATACCAGCTGCTAAATCTTATTTTTACAATTTTGACTTCTTCTCTTTCAGTTGCTGGGTGCATGTGTGTCAAACTGCGGCAAAATATTCCACTTGGAAATCTGCTCAAGGGAGTTTGCCAGTGAAGTACGGAGCGTGCTAGGCAGGGTATTTTAACATTTTTCCTTACTACTACCATTTTATACCCATATTTGTCTGTCATCTCTTTGTATCCTCTTGACCAGTGTCATTCTCACACATGTACTCCCTCACCCTCTTAAGAAGGCTAACTGAAGTATCACAGACTCATAACTATGTTTTTACAGCTAGGGATGCACAATATGAGAGAAATATGCGATATCCGATGATGTTGTTGAATATCGCAATAACAATATGACTTGCGATAAATAAATAGATGTAAACATCTGCTCAGATCTGCATGTCTGCTGCTTTCAGTATTCTTCTAAAATACAGCAAATTGCTTGTTGAATTCAAAACAAATGAAAGTAAATCTCATCCAACATTTTTTTATGGAGCAAATTGAATTGACCATAAAAGGCGCTGCTAAATAAAGAGTGAGTTACATTTTCATGTGCCATTTTCTCCAAAAATATTTTTTTTCACAATGTGTATATTGCGCCAGTTTTATATTATTTAAATAAATAAATAAATAACCTCATATTGTGCAGACCTGCTTACAACCATCTGGTCCTTAACTGTGTTCAAGCCCTGTTATAGGGAAGCCATTTTTCTCATTCTGCGCATAAAAACACAGGCGAGAGCAACACAGCTCTTTGTTTGCATTTCCTCTAAAGGCCCACCCTAAGGTGTGTGAAAAGCTAAAGGCTCTAATGGTGGAGTGGGCAGAAGACTTCCAGAAGGATCCACAGCTCAGCCTGATCAGTGCCACCATCAAGACCCTGAAAGATGAAGGCATCACCTTCCCCTCCACATCCTCACAGGTATGTTTACAGCATACTGTATGAAATTGGGAGCGGTAGGCTAGTTGGAGCCGGTTACTTCCAGCGTTTGTGGTAAGCTAGGCTAGTGGTGGGTGCATCAGACAGAGTTACGTCACGCACAAAGATGACAAGGGTACGTATCTTATCTAACTCTGGGGGATACGGTGAAAAAGCTAAAGTCTCAATAATTCGGCGTGTTCATTTTAATATACAGTGAAATAGTCCTTAGAGCCTCTTATTTTCTTTCTTAATTTATCTGTATATCTTGTTTATTTTATATCAGTGTTTAAATACACTACTGGTCAAAAGTTTGGGGTCACCTAGAAATTTCGATACCACTCCATTATAGACAGAATACCAGCTGAGATCAGTTCCATTGTTGTTGTTTTAACCAGGGCATCAGTTTCCAGATTACATTATGTGCTTACATAATTGCAAAAGGGTTCTCTAATGTTGTTTCAGTTATTTTTTTTTAAATGACATCAGATTAGTAAACAAAAATGCTAATGGACAATCTATATATTGCATTAAAGGTCAGCCACCCACTCAGATCAGCTGGTACTCTGTCTATAATGGAGTGGAATGGAAATGTCTAAGTTACCCTAAACTTTTGACCGGTAGTGTACGTTTAGATGTATGCACCATCAACCAAAACAAATTCCTAGAAGTGCTACTTACCTGGCGATAAATCTTTTTCTGATTCTTATACTATTTTAGCCAACTGCCAGTGTTAAGCATTACTTCACCCATTGTAAATATGTGAGTGTGAAGAGTTGTTGTTGATGGCAGCAATGTCCAGTTGACCTGTTTGGTCCTTTTTGACCCCATTGCCAGTTCAGCACTGTCTCGGGTCACCTTATGGCATTTTTCCATTACATGGTACCTGCTCTACTCGGCCGCGGTGCTCTGTCCTCCTTTTTCCATTGCAGATTAGTACCTCATGCGTGAGGTGAGCGTGGCTGGTCGTCATGCCTTGACCAAATGCGTGACACACACACACACACACACACAGAACGTCGAAGGTGTGTTGTTTTTGATTCTCGGCATGGGGCTGTTGCCAGAAGACAATTAAGTTTCAAAAGATGCTGGAGACAGCAAAAAACCACTGCTGGCTAAACTATTTAAACATGGCGGGTTTGTTCAGGACACCCCCGTCTGTTGCTAGCAATGATGACGCAGTGATAAGTGACGATTCTCTCCAACCAATCAGTAGACTGCAGGTTTTCACGTCACCTTTTGGTATCGCCTTAGATCGCTTGGAACCACGACTGAGGTAGTACTAAAAAAAGTACCTGTTAGCAGGTACAAGGGACTTTTTTTTTGTAATGAAAAACCAAAAAAGATGAGTAGAGTTGAGGAGGCACCATGTAATGGAAAAACGCCATTAGACTCAAAAGATGATAGGGTTGGGAGGGGATCTTTTATTTATTAGGGTTGGGAATCACCAGAGGCCTCACGTTACAATATCATCACGATACAGACAAACTGACCAATACATGCAGTATATAATTAAAAATCTAGACTATATTTTTGTATCAATATAGTATTGCCACGGGAAATATAGAGATACTATGCTGTATTGATTTTTCCCCCCACCCCTAGTATATATGTGTTGGTCAGTTCATCTGCTTAACAATCCCGTTTTGCAGCAATAAAAGTGAAATGAGATAAACAGACAGAGAAATGTATCTTTTTAGACAAAACATGTTGACACACCTGACAATTGGGGACATAATATGAAATTGAAATAAATTGCAATTCATATAGAAATATTGCAATGGGTTTAAAATCGCAATAATATTGTATCGTGACATAAGTATTGTGATGATATTGTATCGTGAGGCCCTGGTGATTTCCACCCCTAAAAAATGATGGCTGCTGTGTTTCTGTCTCAAGGCTGAAGCCACGGCTCTGACCAACATGTAGTACCCAACATGAACTGCAGGGGGCATTACAGTCACTGGAAATCTGTTTGTCCTCTTCTGGGCCCTCATTAATCAACCTAACGTAGAAACCAGCTCAGATTTCAGCCCTGAAATCCTTTTACGACAGGCTTCACGTGTGATTCATGAAACGTTGGTATCACACCAATCAGAGCATAAGAATGGTTGTACATTGATAAATGCAACGCCGCACCCTTGTGTGTGTATGTGTGCGCTGTTGTACCGGCTCATAGAGGTCTTCTAAAAGATCCAGATCTTCCATTGCCAATAAGTGATCAACTCATGACTTCTCCTTCTCCTGTTACATGTCCATACTGACTTCAGAGTTCAAGTTCAGACCAGACGTGAGATTTTATCAAAGCCTACGCTCATGTTCAAATTGATAAATGCCTTGCTGCGTAGGAATCGGCGTACGCCCGTCCTACGCCTGTTTTAGGTCGTATGCACGTTTCATAAATTAGGGCCCTGGTCTTGTGCTACTACTAGTTCCAGTGCTACACGAACAGTCTGTATAGGCACACACAGACTTGACCTCATCTTTATGTATTGTCCACAGGGGTCCACCACTAAGGTCAGCACACCTGCTGTGAGCAAAGTATCGGATGATGACAACCTTGCCAAAGGTAAAGTGAGCGCCATCACACACACCTCTACAGCTCTGCACACACCTTTTCTCATTAGTGCACCTCATCTGTTCTAAGCATCATTTTCTGCAACACATGCATATCTTCTGCTGTATTGTATGTTTAAGCCTTATTATTAATTTGTACCAATATTCTCAGAAATATACTCATTTTTTTTATCATGATTATCGGCTGGATTTTCTGCTCCCATGCATCCAAAGGATGTTTTGTTGCCTCTGTTAAGGGCTGAAACTAACAATTATTTTCATAGTCAATTAATCTGTAATTATTTTCTCCATTAATTGATTAGTTGTTTGGTCTTTAAAATGTCAAAAAATGGTGTGATTAATTCAAGTTTTTATTGTTTTTTAACTTATCAATAATCTATTGATCTGTGTAGCTCTACCTGCGTTATTGATTAGATTTGATCAATCTTCTGAGAGCTGAGAGAAATTTACACAAACACGCTGTAAATACAGAAACAATGCAAAAGAGAAAAGCACATGATCCCCAGAGATTGCATTGTTTCTGTATTTGGTTGTGTTGTGTGTATTTGCGTGTGTTTCATTAAGTTGCGGTGCGTTCGTCTCTGTCGGCCACAGTTGTTTGTATTCTAAAAAAATATATATCCCTCTGTCTGCTCAAAGAGCATTTGTTGGACATTTGATTTGAGCATATTCTCATTTCCACTTCTCTTCTTCCCATCTAAACCTCCACCTCTCCCAGCCATTGAGCTGTCCTTGCAGGAGCAGAAGCAGCAGGTGGAGACACGGCCCCTGGCCATGACTTCTGACCCCCCAAACTACACCAACGGTAGTGGGGGGGAGGAGGCCCGGAAGGTGCGGGCGCTGTACGACTTTGAAGCGGCTGAAGATAATGAGCTGACCTTCAAAGCTGGAGAACTTATTCTGGTTCTGGATGACAGGTAATGTTTCATAATGCTTTCAATCCTGAATCAGTTCAACTTTATCCTTAAAATACCAATTTCAGTGTTTGGTGTTTCAGACTTCTTAATCCAATGAAACTTTATTCATATAGCCCAATTCATACATTAAATGCAACTCCAAGTGCATCATCAGTGATAACAATAAAAACACCTGTGCAAAAACTCCTATGTGTGAAATGTCTTAGGGTTTGTTGACAGTGTTCTTAAAGAGGCACACTGAAGTATGCATCCAAATCCAAAGGATTTTTATATTTACACATATACTGTATGTATGCTTGATTTAACTTTGTCCATTATTTGAACCTGCAAATTGTAAGTTAAATTAAATGTGTATATATAATATTTATTTTGGAGTGAAATGTCCTGTAAAACATCTTTATAAAGAGCCTCATCATTTTATATAAATACATATTAATAGTGGGGCAAAGTTTGTTTCATAACTAAAGTAAGCAACACACCTGAAGACTCGGTAGGACACCATAAGCTGAGAATTCATTTTTTATTTAAGCCAACACTTTTACATTGAGATGGTCCTTACCGGTGTGAAACTCGGTATGGCTCACTCTTGAAAGCTCATGCATTGATGTTTTTTTTAATATTTCCTGATTTTGTTTATAGCGATCCAAACTGGTGGAAAGGAGAGAACCACAGAGGAGTGGGGCTTTTTCCTTCCAACTTTGTCACAAATAATTTGAATGCTGAGCCAGAGACAGGTTAGTCTTTCTATTGAATCTGAAAGTGAACATTGTACTGAAGCCCCTTCAGCACAATGGTCTTTGTTTTTACCTTTTAGAAAGCATGCCAGCCTCTATTCTCCTCAGCTGTTTGATTTAAACTGGAGCTAATTAGTCTCAGAACTGCTAATTGAACTCCCCTTTTTCTCCACAGTGGCTTTTGTTGAAAGGCCAACCAGTCCTGAAGAGACGAGCCTGGAAACCAAAGTTGAGCCTGAGCCCGTCTTCATTGACGAGGTACTACCACATCCTCCGTGTTCAATCCCAAACCCAAATCACCGCTCAATCAAACTCCCAACCCAACCCTATTTTCTTCCTTCTGCAGGGGAAGATGGACAGAACACAGGCGCTGCTGCAAATGCAGATCCTGCAGATCCGGCTCCTGACTCTCCAGAGCTGATCCAGCTGGAGGGTATAAACCTTAATGCTGGTGTAAATCTACTGCCGACAGTCTGAGCAACAGTGTTGGTTTCTAACCCTTTCATTTCTGTTCCCCTCCCTAACTGTAAATATCTTAACAGGTGCATGTGAACAGATGAACCCGATGATTGATGAGAAGCTACAGGAGATTGACAGGTGGAGTGTTATTGGACGTCTTATATTTATCAGAATTATTATTACTGATGCGTTCAAGGTCAAGCTCGGTGTCTGAGATGATCTAAGATCCATTTCAGCTACTATGACGTTTAGGATAAAGATGGCAATGATGTGCCTCAGCTGTGGAGACTTTTAAAGACAATCTTTAGGGTGTACTTTCAGGGTGTAAATAAAAAGATTCTTATCAAACAAGTGTCTCTCTCTATGTTGCAGGAAACACTCAGAGTTGTCGGAGCTAAATTTGAAAGTCATGGAGGCCCTGGAGCTTTACAACAAACTCATGAACGAGGCTCCATTCTACTCGGCCTACTCCAAGATGCAGACACAGTATGCTTCAGCCGGCCCAGCTGTAGCCATGCAGGTCAGGAAAATGCACTCAAGTTGTCCTCTGTGCTGCCCAAAATCTCACTGTAACAATGGTTTAGTCTTGTATTTGCCATTGAAACTTGAACATTTTATTTATGTAGCGCTGCATCATAGGACACTAAAACTATAAGCCTGTCCAAATCAATCAGTCGATCAATTAAACAATATCAAAACAGCAGCACACAACCAAATGAAAATGGCACAAGACATTCACAGTTCAGAAAGGCTGGAGAGATTTTCTGTGTTCGACCAGGTACATTTGTACTGTATGTTACTCCCAATGTTCCCACCCACGAGTAACCTGCATAATAATCGGCATTTAGTAGACTCCCATTCTTTCGATCTCTAGATGTGATGTTTTTTATTTTGCAGAGACAACTGAGGATTAATGTATGAGGAAAATCATTCAGAGTAGGCACATGATTATATTTTTATAATATTTTAGTCTCCATATTTTAGTTTTCACATCCTACACTCGTGTGTTATATATGTGGCCAGCAGAGCAGTTAGATTTTTTTGCTTCTTCTACTTGTCTTGACATTCAGTCAGCTTTTTTCCTCCTTAGAGAATTGGAGGCTGCCAGGGTTTTCTGAGCAGTGGCTGTTTTCTCTGTAATGATTGATGTCACTCTCTCCCCCATGATTTAGAAAAATGTCCACTTCACTGGGCAGGCCCACACCAGAGTGCTGCTCTATTTATTTTATTTTCCCCTTTATTTTGTTGTACTGTAAAAAAATTTTAAGAGGTTGTTGCTGCACCTGCAGGGACAAAGATTTTGTTTTACATAATCACTTAAAGTTAAAGAGACAAAAATTCTGATACTATTCATAGCAACACAACCTTAATTACTGTAATAGTCTGCACTTTATATAACCAACAACGACCTGTGTTTTTGTATCTCGTATTCTGTATCTGAGTCCCAGTAGCCAGAAATGTTCTGGAGGCCAGACATTCAGTGATGGACGGACTTCTCCTTCATTAGTGTTGGGTCAATGGCAGACACAGGTGATATCAATTTACTGAGGAAATGGAAACAAACTCTGGATTTATAACTTCCAGAAACTTGCATCTGAAAGGGTTGAATGACTATCTGGGCATTAGAGTAGTATAATGGTTTAATTGAAAAGAAATTTGCAGTTTTAGCACTTTAGGAATAGTTTGATTTGGGAAACCTTCTTGCCAAGAGTTAGTTGAGAAGATGTATACCGGTGTCATACTAACCTGGCTCTGGCAAAAGCTAACAACATACGCCCACCCGCACGTCTGCATTGTTGTCAGATCTGACTGACCAATTAGTGCTCAGTTTTCATATTTTCCTTAAAAAGCTGATAAAGTAGTACAGACTTTTATTAGAAAGTCAGTAAGTGTCCAAGTCAGTCAAAGTTATTTAGCACTAATTGGAGTGGTAAACACTCTTCATATCCCTCTTCACTTACTAAAGCTGACCTGCTCTTCTCCCTCTGGTCTGCTCAGGGCTACCTTGGTCCGGCTGGTGGTCCCTACCTTCCTCCAGTGATTCCCCAGGTTCCACCTGCGCAGGCCTACGCTCTGCCCAGCGACCAGCCCGGACAGCTCCACTCACTGCCCCCCAACGTCTCAGCCCCACCCAACAGCCAAGCTCAGCCTCCCTACATGGGGTAAGGAAACAGCCCCACCACTGTGAACAGGATCTATTAGGCTGTCAGAGTAAAAGCTCTGCAAAGATATTCCAAATACAAATAATGACTAGGCTCACTTCATGATTTTATTATAGATGGATTTACGCCTAAGATCCTTGGCATTAACAAGCTACTTGTTTTGAATATTGGATTTTATGAACTTATTTTTATTCACACAACTAAAAGAATTTTCAAACATTCATGTTCCGGGCGCCCAGATAGCTCATTGGTGGCCTCGACGCAGCGGGCCGTGTTTGACTCCGACCTGCGGCCCTCTCCCCCCTTTCATGTCTTCAGCTGTCCTGTCATTTAAAGGACTAAAATGCCCAAAAAATAATCTTTAAAAAACTGATTTTCTCCGTTCCTTAGGACCACCCAAGCCATTAAACTGGAACATGTTTTCCTCCCATCCCCGAATGCTATGTGGAGTTGCCAGGTTCTCCTCCAGTGCATTTTGGAGGAGAGTCTGGCAAAGCGAGACTACATGCAAACAAACTATACTTTTTGCATGTTGAGACACTCAGATTCTTTATTGGTATTAATTGGCACATCTGTATTCTTTTCACAGCAGTGGTATGAACGCTCAGTACATGAACCAAGCTCCTGGAGCTCCTTACCCACACATGGACATGTCGACCTATCACAACTCCAGCATGCCTCCTGTGTCCTATCCTGTGGCTCCTCCTCCTCACCAGGCTCCTCAGCAGCAGCAGCAGGCGGCGTATTATCAGCAGCCTTTGCTGTAAAACTAATCCTGACCGCAGACGTGTGCGTGTGTGTGTGAGAGATGGAACCCTGCAAAAGTTGAATTAACTGCGGTGTGTGTATGTAATGCAGGTCTGTTGTCCATTTGAGTCAGGACCCTCTGTGTGCATGTCCTCAGCTACTATATGTGAGGCTAAATATGGCGCCAGGAGTTTTCTCCTGTTCGTCACTGCTTTTCTCTGACAGTGAACACGGTGCTGGTCTTCACACATGTCACACCTGTCACAGGTCAACAAAGAAGAAGAGTTGGGTTTGCCCAGCAATACAGGACCATGTAATGCGCAGCCTATTTATACATTTCATAGTTCATTACAATGCTACTCCCAAACATTGCTTTTTTCTGAATTGGGCCCCTTCAAAGAATTCAAACATAGAAAACATAATGAGAAAACATTTTTCAACATTTTTTGTTCATATGGGCAATGTGGCAAAAGCAATCCCTCTATCAATGTCTATACTGGATATGTTTAGCATTACAGCACATTACAGCCCATATAGCATAATACACAATCAATTTGATTACATGCGCAAGTTGGAATTGAATAGACTAAAATTGCAGCTCTGCATGTAAAATGCAAGTAAAAGGTGAGTCTTTACGCAAGCCTTTGCACAGCTGGTTTAGACGGCTGAATTGATCAAAATTTTGAAAGCATATCTGTTCTGGCAGGTGCTTTCAAGACAGAATACTGAAAAACGCGGCCGGCCAGCTGGTTGCTAGTGTGGATTGAACACCATTTGACACCAAAATGGCATTTTCAAATGTGTCTATGCATTAAAGTCAACATGGCCTAAATGTTTTGTTTTTCTCATAGTTTCTAATGACCTTAAGTCTGTAGGTGAATTCATCTGAAGGCAGGTACAGTTTATTCTGATCATCCCTTTGTCATTTACTGCAGTTTGCACTGAATGATTAAAACACTCTGGTTTGGTGTGAGAGTCTGTTTCTGCAAAGTCAGCTCATATTAAGCTCCGTTTTTGTCTTCTCACCAGCATTCATCACTTTAGCTCATCTGTTTTCTGAAGAGAGGTACACGCTATATTTTCAAATATCAAACCATGTTAACAGTTATATTTGTGTAAATGGTTAAAACAATACTTCTCTCTAAACTCACTGCCTTGTAATGCATTCTGTGGTTGCTTTTGCAATATTTAAGATGACATTTTCTGTGTGTGTGTGCGTGCACATAAGTTTTTTTTTTTTTTTTTTTTTTTACATGTTTGTATGTGTTTGAGGGCTTACCTATAATTCATCTTTGTAAAATTACACTGATTTTCACAAGGCTCAGATTTTAGGGTGAACTGAGAAATAGATCTCTTTGTGTGTTTTTTAATCTGGTGAAATGCTGCATATGTTCATAATTATAACATCTGTACCCTGCTGCCTCTCATCTTTATCTGTAGGGTGTCTTCCATATTGCGGAAACCTGTTAGAACGCCATGTTTTATGCAAATGCACGATACTGAGGTTTATCATGTCTATATACTTCAATTTCAAAATTGTCTATGGCCTTGCCTGTCCTTTGATTTTTATATATATATATTGAGACGTTATACATGTATAATTTACATGGCTGGAGAATTTGTAATTATTCTTAGTTTTGCTTCTAATTTTACCTTTTTTTTTTCCCAGATGTGATGAAACAATTAGTTACTGTTAATAAGAAGAAAGGAAAGTAAGATATCATGTTTCAAATCTTGTCTTGTTTTGTTTTTGTTTGGGGGTGAAAATCAAGGAGCTTTCAGAGAATCTACAGTCATGTTGAAGTAGCTCCGTAGTTATATTTCTAGCCAGAACTGTCTATTTTATTTATGGCCTCATATTAAAGGCATTGTATATTAGATGTAAAATACCTGGTTTTGTTGGTTGCATTGCCATTGCACCTTAGCTTTGTAAACATTTATTTACCACTGGATGCCTTGTTTTTTCTGTAGAAATCAAAGAATGACACAGACACAACTTTGGCGACTAACTTCAGTCTCAGAATCTGCTATGTATAATTCTGTATATTTAAAATATTCCAGGAAAAGTTCCTTTTATCCAGGATTTTAAGACTGCTTTTTTAACAGAGCAAACATAGTATTCTTTGAAATAAAAAGAAATGTACCTGTGTTGAGCGTGGTCTTTTTTTAACTTACTTTTCCCTATGGATGCTTTTTAAGTAATTACATTTAAACAGTTAAGAGGAAGATGATTAGCATTGCAACTAATTAGTCACTCCGATTCCCTGCGCACTTCACCAGCTGCACGTCATGAACAAGCTTATAATATGGTCATTATTCAGAAGATATAATTTATTCATTGAACTTAGCCTTTTTATAGTTTCTCCCGTTGCTGCACTGGGGAGAATTGAATGCCAGGGCCATTCTGGTGGCAAAGTGCAGCTAAAATGGTTTGACTCTTTTTGAACAATCTGTTATGTACTGTATATGTATTGGATTTTACATAGTTATAAAACAAATAGATGTACAATACTATTCCATACAATAGTAATTGCAGATGTAAATTGCAACATATCACAGGACAGATACCTAGTAAAATAAATTTATAAAAATTGGTAAAACAAATAATACAAAGAATAAATAGAGAAATAGGATCCAAAAAATAATAAATAAACATCTAAATTGGCAGATCATAAGTACTGTGTATATGTACACTCCAATTAAAAATAAATCTGTAATAATAAATACAAATAAAGAAAACCCACTCACAGACTCAACTCATTGCAGTACTTAATGCCCAGAGATCAAACATCTTGTGCTACTGACATAAGACAGGAAGGGATTTCAGGACGCATCGAATGAGAGAGCCTTACCAACCAAAGTCAGTCTTATTTTTTCTGACTTAAGAAAATAAAGCACCTCCCTAACCCAGTTTGTAAAGGTAGGTGGGACTGGGGATTTCCATTTTAGCAGTATCCACCTCCTCGCCAGCAGAGTCGTGAATGCTATCAAGTCCTTATTAGCTGGGGAAAGAGTAAGTGGGAAAGGCCATACACCAAACATAGCATAGGCATCAGGAGTCACATCCCTTCCAATTACCTCGGATAAAGTACTAAAGAGCTCAGACCAAAATCTAGTCAGAGAAGAACAGCTCCAAAACGTGTGAAGGATTTTCTGTGGCTTGTTGTCATCGTTCGCACCGGGGAGACATAATTGTATCAAATATTTTTGCAATCTGAGCTTTAGTATAGTGAGCTGGATGGAGAATTTGACATTGCATAAAGCAATGTCCAGCACAGATTGAAGACGTAAGTACTCTTTGTAAAATCTCCTCCCAAACAGCAAAACCTGTTTCACTCTTTAATTCGATGTTCAAAGCCAGACACCAGGCTGTTCTCCAGGATGCCACCGAGATAGTACATAGTGTTAAGGCTTTCCACAGACCTGCAGTGAGAATGTCTGAAAACAGCACAGCTGGTGAGGATGACAGAGGAGGTTTTATCATCTGTTGTTTGTCCTAGTTTGTTTGCTGGGATAAAACTGGCCTTTTTTTAGGTTTTCTTTTTCACTGCACTAAATCAGTAAGTGATTGTGTTGGGTTACAATTGTACATACAATTCTTTAAATATGTTGTATATAGCATATATTCAAATATTTTCTATTTACGGTATTATAAAAGAAACGTAAAGTTACCAGTCATCATTATGGAAAATGTTTTGAAAAAAGCACTTGTTTTTTTATAAGAATTTTTATTGTTTTAGAGAAGGAACAATATGCAGTGCAATATTACAATGTCAATTATAACAAGACATATTTCTATTAGCCCCATCCCACCAACAACAAACCCTTGTGTTGAGAAAAGGAGGACAGATAAAGAAACAAAAACATACCAAAATAATAAAAAATAAAATAATAAAAATACCAATAAAATAAAAAATAAAAACCACCTTTCTTCTATTCATGATAGCAAATAGTGTAAACATTGTGCTTTACTATTCTTAGCAGTTATTAAGAGGAAAGTGTAGTAAGTTATCAAAGTAAAGCCAGTAAAGGGTCCCAATTTTTGTAAAATGTTCTGGTTGATCCTCTAAGAGAGTATTTGATTTTTTCTTTTTTTTAGAAACATCATAATATCAGAAAGCCATGTGGAGGCTTTTGGTGGTGTAGATGATTTCCATTCCCTAAATATTTATTCCATTAAGTGTTAAATCAAAGGCTTTATTTAAGACCTTAAATATTGATGTCCAGAACTCTCTCAGCTTGGAACATGACCAAAACATGTGAGGTAGATCCACTATGTCCATTCTACATCTGTCACAGACGTCATCCATGTCCGAGTATATCTTGGCCATATATCGGTGAAGAACTTTAAATTAAATCCAATTTAAACATGCACAAGAAGAGGTCCCATTCACCCAGCTTAGAGCCCTATCACATACAGCATGATATGTTTGTCCCTAAATTTTTCTTTGATAGGATCCATGGATATACTGTAGAGTGACATAATGGAATTGTTTATGTTAGAGATTTGACCTTTTAAGGTTAGAGGGGTCTGTAGTATCCTCTAGGTCAGATCTTGCTCAAGCAATTGAGGAAATGATGAGACGTGTGTTCGAATGAAATGATGAACCTGGAGATAGCTGAAAAAATTGGACTTAGTGATGTTGAATTTACTGACCAAGTCCGTGAAACTGAGAAAGACATTATTTATGAAAACATATTGACATGTAAGGCCCATACTGTCCCAATGTTTGAACGTGTCATCCATCTTAGCAACTGAAAAAAAGATGATTTGTACATCATCTTTTTACATCATCTTCATCATTTTATTTAAAATGAAGTTTGTTTTTTTCTTTATAACCTATTATTTGTATTGCATTTTTAAATTAAAAATACACAAATCGAGCAGCATGGTGGCTAAGTGGTTAGCACTTCTGGACAAAAAGGTTCTTGGTTCGAATCCAGGTCTTTCTGGGCCTTTCTGTGTGGAGTTTGTATGTTCTTCCTGTTTCTTCCCACCATAACAGACATGCATCCTAGGTAGGACTACAGTTGAAAATTATCCAATTGGCCAACACTGGCGCATTTACATAAATGTTCATTAATGTGTATTGTCCTAATAAGATAGATAAAATTGTTTTTAATGCAATGAAGAGAATGAATTTGCCTTAACCCTCAAGCAAGGTGAGGTGTTTACGCTGCGTTCACATGCACCTCGTAAAGTGCAATATCACAATCGGCATCATTGGGCAAGTATGCGCACAAGGAATTGGACTTACACAAAAATACACATACAGCTAACACCCACAATAATGAATAAAAGACAATAGTGCAAAGGGTGCTGGAATAATTACGGAATGGTTCTTGTAACAGGCTTTTGCTTTAGGCTACATGAGGAAGCCTAGGTGGATATGGAATTTGGTTATAAACTGTTTATAGGGCATACAGAGTGTGCTTAGATTATTATTGACAGTGATGATATTAAAATGTTAAGTACGAATGCAAACTATAAAACATAATTTACAGCTATAGTGGATGCTTTTTAGTGTTACAGGGTGCACAGGGATTGTTCCTGACACTAGTTGACTGGTGTCAACATAACAATGTTTAAACATAGGCCTTCTCTCACGTATAGTCTACAACTCGTTTAGATTAGTTGGACATTTCACTCAAACGAGGTGATGGATTGACAGCTCCTAGGCCAGGCATATTGAACTTTCATGCGTATCTCAAGCTGCATTGTTAAAATTCAGAATATCTGAGTTGTCCTTGAACGTAGCACTACTGTGTGATAGATGTGGAGGGGGAGGGTTAGATACACGGGCTGCATCTATTCTGTGTAGACCTACTACAGAGTGGGACACATCTTTTTCTCTTCTGTTGTCGTGAAGCGGAACCGGAGCAAAGCTGGAGCCCGCGGTCCACCGCCCACTACCCGAGCAGCAGTTCCAGTGGAGCGGCTCGGAGAGGCAGCCTCCGCCTTGGACCGATGAACTGGCTGAGATGTCCCGGCACATCTACACCCGACACGGGATAGGAGAAGGGATGCAGAAGCCTGTGTTTCAGGTAAGAAGAAAAAAATCACGTGAAATCACCCAATCTCTCTTTTCCATGTGTCTTTACTTATAGTTATTAGAATGAATTAAGCATAGACAAACATGTTAATAAGAATAATAGGCTATTATTGATTTTAAAAAATTGTTAGGCTATAGGATATCAATACCTACACACCTACTGAAACAGCAACATCAAAAACTGATTGTAAGAACTGAACTCTAATCTCCACGGACACTGTTAGAATAAACTAAATAACTCGTGTTCTTTGATTTGATGAGGACGAAGAGAGGCTAGAGGTCCAATGGAGAATTAACACAAGGCTTAATGAAACAGCATGATGAAGATGATATGACTAAGACAAAACGACACAAAACATGTTCACACTGCAGGTGACAGCGAAGTGCACGATGCTCCCTCTTCAGAGACACGTCGGACAGCCCGGAACATTTGTAAATCAAACACAGATAATCCCTGCACCTGGGGGCGGTTCCTTTTCACCTGGTGGATTTAAACCCATTCTCATTGGTCCGTCGTTGGCTTGGTAACATGTTGAGGGCACCTGAGAAAAGTATGGGTCACACCTCTAACATGCACAATGGGGGTTCCTTCCTGAGACAGATCAAAAGCTATCATGTAAATCAGAAACTTCTCACAAAAATACAGGAATCAACATTTTACTAGTCAAAGACAGCGGGGGGTTGGAGACAGAAGGTTACTTCCTGTTGTGAAGCAAAAGGCTTCTTTCTATATGTTCTATGTTTCTATATTTCTATAAATGCCAGACTTGACCTGCTCAACAACTTTTAGAAGACTGGGTTTATGTTAAGTAGTGGGATGCTAATTAAGGCTTTCAGTATTGGATCAATCTGGCCGCAGAATATACTTTTTAAAATACAACAACACCAAACTCATCATTCTGCTCTATGTTTAACTAAAGCTTCATGTTAGGCCTATATCATCCCTAATGAGCCCCCTGAGGTGCTATTAATCAAACACAAGCACAGGTCCTGCAGTAAGGTGAGAATTTGATTTATTCAAAAAGAAATTAGGTTCTTAATTATTAAATATTTTTCTCATGGAACTCCACTCATCATGTATAAGGTAGTCAAAGTCACTGTTTTCACAAAAGAAATATATTTTTACCACTGAAGCAGACCTTTTTTAAACATTGTTGATACATAACAGGGCTTTTTGTACCTCTGCGTCAGTAGTCTACTTGTGTTATTAGTGTTCTTAAACGCATGCATTACTATTATATGTGCAAAAGATAAATAGCCTACTGAGGACATGTACAGACCGATGGTATTTAGGGTCTAGAAGGTCTGCAAAGTGCAAGAGAACACAGACAGCATCAGAAGAAATTAACAGCAGATAAATTAGTAATATAATAAATGCTTTTGATTGTAGAGCTGAAACTATTGATTTATTTAATCAATTAGTTGGTTGGCAGAAGATTAACTGTATGTTGATAATTGACTATGTCATTTTTAGGCATAAATGCTTAACATTACCCAGTCCCAGCTTGTTAAATGAGAGTGTGGAAGGTGATAGTAGGGTGGCTGTGGCTCAGTGGTAGAGTGGTAGAGTGGTTGCCTGCTAATCAGAAGTTTGGTGGTTCAATCCTTGGCCCTGCAGTCCCATGTCCTTAGCGCTTTGAGTAGATGTTAAAACTAGAAAAGCGCCATATAAATACAGGACATGTACATTTGTGAAGTGGAGAATGTGTTTAACATTAGCATATTAATGGAGAATGAAAATTACAGTTTGTTGCATTGCTAGATGAATGTATGCAGTTCCAAGTAAGCAGCAGTCTGTTTTGTAACTAGCATTCACTTACCCCAGATACACTCCAATGTCTCACATACAGTCATTTATCATAGTTCCCCCCCCCTTTGGGTCTCAGGTGAAGTGTTACCTCATTTATTCCTCAAGCACTAAAACAAACTGGCTACATATGAAAGTGGGTCAGACAGAGGGCATCTGTGCAGCTTAGCCACGTTCATGCAAAAGAAATGTATTATGGATTTTGGTCTAAGAAAGCAGTAAAAGATCCCCCCCTCCCCAGGGACTGAAATCCTGCGTTTAATGGGGGTTGCTGGAGGAAAGGTGACATTGAGTTAGTGTGGAAGAGAGTAAGGGGTAGCCTAAATATAGGGAAGGTACAGCAACAACAGAATCACAAATACAGAATATGAAAAGCAGAATTGTATTTGTATGCGTGTGTTTTGTCCTCGCCAGGCTAACAGAGGGACGTACTCCAGACGCAGCCGGCTGAAAAGGTCCGACGGCAGCACCACCTCCACCAGCTTTATCCTGAGACAGGTAGGACAATGTGAGTGAGTGTGGTGAGAGTCTAAGGTATAACAAAGACGGGCTGATCTATAAACCGATTTAGCAGATTTTTTTTTTTTCCCATTTATTTTGGCAGCATATTTTGAGCTGTCCTCACCTCCAAGGGATGCCGTTTACTGGGAGCAACATAACATTTTCATGCATTTGAACATCAAATCTGGCTGAAATTATGATTATAAATTATGAAACGTCTGACTATTTTTCTGTGAAAGTCTGTGAACACATTTATCCATTTGATAGACTAAAGCACGATACCAATCTCGGCACTGACAGTGAATGGTGAACACATATGGGGACTTGTCATTTAAAGAAACTATTGTTGAAATTTCTCTTTCTCTTTTGTAAAAACTTAAAAAAGTGAGTTTTCTGGCAGCAGTGTAAACAGTATGACAACAAACAATATGTTCCCAAGACCAAAGCCTTTGGCCTCTGCTGTAGTTTAGGGAAAGGAGGACCTTGATTTTTATCAACCTGGAAATTCAGCCTACTCCGCTGCTTAAGAGGCGTCTATTAGCCATGTTTAATTTATAAGGATGGGTTTAGGCAGGCCCATTTGAATTCCGCCTCCTTTATATATGCCACTATAAAACAAAATTCAAATTAGTTTCCGGTATTAAGTCCTTTCTGTAATTCATAATACACAGGAGAATTACCCTGGCCGTTGACATCCTACTAAGAAGTTACCAAGGGAACTGAGGCTGCAGAGGCCATTTAGCGGCACAAGGATAGTTTGTCACCCTTTCTTTCTTTTTCACTTCTCCATCATGTGTCACATTGATGAGATGCAGTAATGGCAAATAAAAACGAATCAGGTCGGAGGCTTTTGGATGTGGACATGCGAACAAATGCGCACGACAGCTTGTCAAATCCAGCCTGTGATTGATGAGAGTGTCAAGTGCTCATATCTGTGGCTGCCACATTTTCTATCACATGTAGGTCATGTTTGTACGTGTGAGAGTTTATTGGGAGAGTAGATGAGTCCTGAGGCATTGAAGGTCACACATATCATTTTTGAGGCAATATTCAGTCAAATGTTTTGTTTAATAGCATTTCAACTAAACCTGTTCAGTATAGACAGTATAGCTACAGGGCAGTTGTTGGATTCCCATGAATAGTACAGTTATTCATGGCTTTGTGTTTTTAATTACACACAGTGTATGTACTTTACATTCAACCTGTTGATATCTGCCATTAATTATTGAATGCCCACTGCATGAAAGCGGCACATAGTAATTATGTGGCTCACAGGAAGGAGGAAGAACAAGATGTAATAGACAGAAAGAATAAAACAGGCAAAAACGTAAAACAAAGAACGGATAAAAAAAGAAGTAAGACACAATGTACACACAAAATCTCTTGCTCCCTGCGTTCCTTGAATAAACGCTCGCAGATTTCTTTAACACCCCCGCTGTAATTTGTGTCATCACCGGTGTGATTGTCATCAGGTGAGAAGAGGAGCAGTGGGCTCTCTTTGATTCCCTGTGTATCCATAGCAACAGCTGCCCATCAACAACAGGGGTCAACCCCTGAAGGTTGATTAGCAGGAAACTGCACCTCCTCCTCCTTTTCAGCAGATTGTACAATGTTTTCTTTTTTTAAATAAATGCTCACATAAAAGAAGAGAACACTGAGAAAAATGCAGCCTTTTATAACTAAAATTTTTATCAGATTTATTCTCCAAAAAAGTGGGATTAGACTTAAATAACGTTTACAGAAAGTCTGACGGGACCTCAATCCTCATCCTTATCCCAGGTCTGTGTTTTCAAATCATGCTTTTCTGGCACATAGCAAAAGCCTAGACAGAGGGGTTATTCAGGTCACATTCAATTGTTTAACTCCTGAATGTGGAACTGACTTTAAGAACCAAATTAGGGTGTTGTGTTGCATTTAGGGGTGTGTTTAAGCCCCTGAAAACTTGGTTTGAAATATCAAGTATTTCTCTATTACATTATATATTCATGGCTAAATGAACACAAGTCAAAGTTGGAAAAAAATCTACAAAAATATTTTTTGATCAAGTGTCTATCACAGAAACTCAGCAAATGTGCTTTATTAGGACTGTGTGGGTGTTGTTTGATCAGATTGGAATGACTGTATTGGCGACATAGGCAAACAACCGCACGACTGTCATTACATTGTGACTCAAATATTGCTAATCTCACTGCACCCACTTCAAACCAGCAAGAAAAACACAGACAGAAATACAGAAACTTTTGTAGATCTCACTCAGAAAAAGAAGCTGATTGATAAAAAATAAGATTTCAGGGCCGTTAAGTATTAGTGTTTAAGGAGGAAATGGCAACTGTCAGGGCCAGAGTCTGTGGGATGTCCTCATACAGATCAGTCCATTTAAGGGAAAAGGAAGTCTGGAAGACAAAACTAAAAGGACAGAATGTATTTGAGGAGATATGCTTGATGAGTATGAGTCACCACATGATATACTGAGCAGATCAGATCTCTACCAGAGAGGTGCTGATGAAGAGCTGATTCTCTACATGCAGTACGGATGTGTGGATAGATGCTTCTCTGCATGATTGGTGAGCAAATGCCTGAACGGCTTCCGGGGCGACCTCTGAGCTTCATGATAAGAGGATGCCAAAGCTTGGCAGATGTTTGCTCTCAGGAATAATCCAAAGCTGCAACATTGATGTGGCACAGCGGACATTTGCTCTGGTTACACATTCTTTGATATTTGTGTTTGGTGAGAGCTAATACAGGCTACGTGTTTGTATGCACGTGATGACTACCTCACATATCCTGCATCAGTGTTCTCAGGAATTAACTATACATGTCAGCATAATGCAATAAATCCCATTCCTATGTGAAAGAAGGTCAGCAGCAGACTAAATGAAGCACAATGGTGGAATGTTGTGACTTCTACCAACTTTTCTGCTATGTATATGCATTAGTAAAAAAAGCAGGCATGAGTCTGGAATGTTTCTTAAGGAGCTTTTTTTTTACCAGTAGTGGTGCTTTTTAAACTATATTGATGAGAGTGTCCTAATTTTACATACATTTCTTCCGCAGTACGTTTGTGGTAATGGGCGATGAGCTGCTAAAAGAAAATAAAGGAAGACAGCATGAGGCTGTCCTGAAAGTGACTTTAAGTTGTAGCAGTAATGCAGCTGTGATCTTATGACCTTATCAGCACCTCTTTAAAAAGTCTGAATTGAAGTCTTAGCCCATATTCACATCCTGGGTCTCCACCTTCTGTCTGAAATGCCAAAGTAGAAATGTAAAGCCTTGCAGAAGTCTCATTTTGGGGTGACAAAGTATATGATACCACTGCTTTCTTCCAGAAATTTAATTTAATTTCTGAATCACAATACATGAAACACAGAAATCCCTTCAACCAAAATGTTTAGCTTGCTCTCTGCATAGCAATAAAGAAGGGGCTTCTTTGCAAGGCTAATCCTTTTTTGTAGGTCACATGGCTCAACTCAGCAGCATTTCATTCGTAAATTACTTGATGGGGTCTGGCCACTGCTCTCATAGCTCTTGCTGGTAACATGCACTAGTCGTCCAGTGCCTCTTGAGTAAATCTGTAACCCCTGGAGACCATCTAACAACAAGATTATTCATGAATATACACTTGAAAACATATTTCAGCTGCGTTGGCTATCTCTGTGTCTCAGGTCTGTATCTTAAATCTGGGATTCAAAAGCAGAAGCTACTGAAAGTTGCAACAAATAAATACAACCAATTCATGCATACACACTTGAGCTTCAACGTGTAATTATTTTCACCATCAGTTCATGTATTTTACTAAATTAGTGGGTTTATTGCTTAATTGAGACAATGTAAAAGAAATTGAAGAATGTCTTTCACTTTAAAGTGCTTATTTTGTCTGACCAACAGTCTAAATCACAAAGAAATTCAATTCAGACTGAGACAGGAAAATACAATAAATACTCACATTAAAAGAAAGAAAATATTCATTACAAGTAACACATTTCAGGTACTTGTACCATTTTATGCAACTTTATACTACTCTATTTAAATAAACTTATTTATCTTTATGTATGTTGTCATTTATATGTATGTTGCTTTTTCTTTAATGTGTTTTTAATTTTTATTAATACCACACTGAAAAGCTTTAAGCTGCATTTAATTTTATTAAAGGTGCTAAACAAATACTTATTATTAATATTATTATTATTACTCCATTACATCAGAGGCAAGCTTTAGTTACTTTTCACATAAGGCATTTCCATCCCCTTCCTGTCCAGGGAAAACTATATAACTCCACTTGTTTTGATTTTGAATTCTGAAAAACTGAAGGATGAAGTTTACCTTAATGTGTTGAGAAGATCATCCTACTTCCCTTTTTTTAATATTATTTTTATATTTTTAGCATGTTTATGGCCTTTACTGCCAGGTCAGCTGAAGAAATGAAAGGGGAGAGAGAAGAGGGAATGACTTGCAGCAAAGGGCCGCAGATCGGAGATGAATCTGGGCCCGTTGTGTCGAGGAGTAAACCTCTATATGTGGACGCCCGCTCTACCAACTGTGCTACCCGGGCGCCCAGATTATCTTATTTCTTAAGTTTAAGGTAATGTATTTCTTGGAAAATACATTGTCCCAAAGTTGAACACAAGGATGTTTTTCTGACACCATGAAAGCCTTTTAGAGATATGTGGTTCTCAAAGGACAGCAATGCTCCAAATGTATGATAATCTTATGGAATATGATGCAATACTGTATATTAAACTGCCCAGCTGTGTATAAAGGAGTAAAAATAAGCACAACCTTAAACAGCAGTATCTCTCTTCAGAAATGTGCTAATTCCTGCACCTGCAGCCTTGTTGCAGTGATTCTTAAAGTTGCTCTAAACGATGTCACGTGTTTTTTAGGTAACACCATTTTTTGTCACATACAGCAAACATGTCCTCACTATCTGCTAGCTGCCTGTCCCCAGAACAAAGTAAAAACCTGCTGTCTCTGTAGACAGCCCAGGCTCTACAAACAGCAAACTGTGCCAACCTGCACCACTAAAAATAAAAAACAGTGTTCCAGCCAATAACCGACAAGAAGGATTTGGGGGGTGGGGGTTGGGGGGTTTAGGCCTTGGAAGCACGTAAGGGAGGGAGAGGGGACGAGATGAGGAGGAGGGAGGGGCGAGCTAGCCTTGTTTTGTTTGAAACACAGCACCTTTAATGGCTTCACCTTCATCTACTACAAGTACTTCAATAGGCCAGAGGGGGCTGCGAGCTGCTGAGGTCTCCAGATACAGGTCACTGTCTGAGTATCAGCTCTATGATGTGTCACCTTTGTCCCACCACTAGAATATCTGATGGATATGAAGCCATCAGGTATTTTGAGAGGTGGTTGTTAAGAGGAAGGTAAAAAGAAAACTGGCAGGTTTGAAGAAGATGCATCCTCTAATAGGAGTAGGTGCATATTTTTGTCAGCAGAGGGCGCTGTTGCTCTACTTTGTCACAAAAGCAACTTAGACTCAGACACAACAAATAATATTCTCATGCAGTTTTCACTTGGATTGGATAATATCAAAAAAAAAGTGCAATTCCTATTATGTAGTATTGGTTCGTTTAACAGGGACAATTTAAGTTTTAGTTGTAGCAATATGATATGAGCATGCAGGAAAATAAATTAAAATAATTGGAATCATACTAATTTTAAATTTACATCTAGACAGTTTTTACAGTATTTGGGTTTGATTAGAATATTTTTGCTTTTCATTAAGTTCAGCCAATTGGTTTCTCTTCATGATTCAATTAGCCAATTAACCTCTTTTTATGGTTTTAGTCTGTTTTTAATCTTTTTAATCTTAGACCGTGGAGGTTCATTGACCTCGGGAAAACACACTTTCATAAAAATCCTTAACAAAAGGGCTCACTCAATTAGCAATTACCAAAGCTTTCAGCTGAATCCAATGGCCTTCCTCTGCTGAAGAAGTCACAAAACAAATCTGTATTTTTTGGAGAGGACTTCTACCATTGCTTTGACTCCATAATGTAAGACTCTGTTGTGTTGTGATCTGAATATTTCATTGAAGGCACATACGTACATCATCATAATACTTTAATAGAACATTCAGTAGTCAGTAGTAGTGTCAGCAAACAAATCACTAAGGCCTTGGCCAGAATTGGTAAAATAAAAAAAAAACTATCAAAAATTTCTCATTAGTAAAAAAGCAATGGGCTTACCATTCCTTTTATCAAATAAATTATCATTAAAATAGTATTATTATATGATCAGTTTCCTTGTAACATACTTTTATAGATTGATTTCATGACCCCAGTGTGCTAGACATAAAAGGGGAGGGGGGGCAACGACACGCAGAAAAGGGCCGCAGGTCAGAACCGAATCCACGGCCCCTGCGTAGAGGACCGAGCGTCTGCACATGGGCACGCACTTCACCAGGCCAACCCCCTGTCTCCCATCCCTCAGCTGTTTGCTGCCATTCTGCATGTGTAAGTGATATGTCTGTCTTTACAGTTTGGTGTTTAGGTTAAGAGATTACCTCAAATATACACACATTCATGCACAGAGTACACAGTTTGCTGGTTGACGCTGCTCTCAGGCTGCAGACCCCCACCTCCCTCTCTGCCTCTTTCTTATTCACAGCCAGCCAGCCTGACTGGAGCCTCCCCCAGCCAATCGGCAAGCAGCATCCCACCTCTGTCATCAGCCAATGATGGAGAAAAGGATTGGCTTGTGTGATCTGAGCTTGGAAGGCAGATGAAATACCAGGTCTGCTTTGCCTCTGGGGACAACCAGGCTGTCTTACAGTAATGGGAACCAACGCTCGCTCGGCTCAGGGGCAATAATATCCAATTCAGCATCAGGCAAACACAGGGCTCCACCTTTTTTCTTTCTTTCTATCTGCTGCTCTGTTGTGGAGTGGTTTCCCTGTGGTCTATGTGGAGAAAGAGACTCCCCCGGTCCTTATCACCCATCCTCTCTGGAACAGGTTGATCATTTATTGCTTCTGCCAATTTAGCTGCTTTCTGGAATTCCACTCCTCCATGTACGATAACTTGTACCTACATGGATTTGAAGACTCGGAGGCGGTGAGTGAAGAGGTTCGCCTGACACTTGTAAAGCCTGCTTTTCTGTTGTGTCGTGGCTGGTCGATCTCTTCATAAACACCCACAGAATACGTTGAGACTTGAGTGGGCTGAGCGTGCACTCTTCTCTGGGGAGTTAGGAGAGGCTGGGGGAAGGGTGTGCACAAGTGTGGATGTGTGTTGGCGTGTATTTTTGAGAGAGCGTGTGTCTTTGGGGCTCTTCATCCTATCAACTGTACAGTTTTCTCTCCTAATGCTGCCAATCAGTTGACAGTTTTTTTCCTGTCTGGACTGAGCGCCTGCAGAAAAGGAACAGTTTGGATGAATGGCCAGTGTGCATGCTGTAAACCTCTGCTTATGAGCATTGTGGGTATCTGTGTTTGAGTATGTCGCTCCCTTCATCACATCCCACTATACGTACATCATCAAGGTTTACTGAAACAGCTATGATCATGGCCGTCTGTATAATACTGATGTTGCATCCAACTGTGACGTTTTCTACACAAGACGCAGAGGCATGCATGCTAGAGAAATGTCATATTCCCTTGTCATTAAGTATACATGCTCATCCTGACCACACAGGACGTGATAGTACACACAGTTAGACCTACACATTGCTTTTGATGCAGAAAGCTCAACATTATTAAAGTTGGGCAGAGTGGGCATCCATGTGCCAGAAAATGCTTACAAAGGCAATACATGTAGGAGCTGCTGCTGGGTGGAGGGGAGGGGGAATCCCACTGAACCAGAATCTGTCAAGACCCTTTTTTTTAATTCTACCTGACATCCTGGATGCCTTTTTGAAGATTAATGGTGGAAGGATTTGTTTTTACATTTGGTCCAGTATAAGCAAGAGAGTGTAGGTTCTGAAGAACCTGTCTGCACGGATTTACTCCCATTCAGCTACTGGAGCTTTCACTGATGTTGGGCAACACAATTTGGCTCACAGTCAGTGTGTCAATTCATCCAAAAGACGTTGGACGGGGTTTAGGTCAGGAAGATGTACAGGCCTGGGAAGTTTTTCTAGACCAAACTGAGAATACCATTTCTTTATGATCCTGGCTTAGTGCACGGGGGCATTGTCATGTTAAAACAGAAAAGCTCAAAACATGAAAAACAAACCCCAGAACAAAAGTGCACATGTAGATAGGAGTGTCCACATACTTTTGGCCTTGATGATAATGATGTTGTGAAGCAGGAGGACTGGCTGGTTTGTTGGCTGAATTCTATTATTGCTCCCAAATTTTTTTTTATGAAGAACCAGATATTTTCTTTTTCTTTTTTTACAGGAGATTCAACCAGGATCGTTTCATTCCCCTTAGTCACATAAAATTGCACATAATGAACAGGACTTTTATTAACAGAACCATGGATGCCAAAAATAAATGTGTTACTCTGTATGTCCCTGATAGTGCAGCACTATCCAGAAATACAGTCTGTTGTTTCAGCTGTTGTTATCATGTGATATTGTCCCATTATTATGGGTCTGAATAACTGATGAAGCTGGAGACTATTTACTTTCCCCTCAGACTATTCAGGAAATGGATTCTCTTTAAATTCCCTTTAAAAAATATCTCTAGGACACAGCCTCATCCATCTTAGAAACACTGTATAACTGCCACTGGATTCATTCATTACCACTAATTAACTAAACTACAGCTTCCATTTATTTTTTGGATTGACCTTCTTCAATTTCAAACAATGAGTCCAGTCATGTTTCTGTCAACACAGCAGGTGTGTAGGACATGGAATCTATTGAATCGAAACTTACAACTCTTGTTCTTCAATCAGTCCCAATCAGTACTGCTGTCCCATATTTAGGGCAGTATTGGCAGCGCTATAGAAGACATCTTTGGGGCTCTTACTGTCCTTGTGGTTTGCTATCAGCACTTGTCATTGGCTTGTGGGTGTCTGGATTTTTCGGATTTGAGGCTTTGTCTAGGGACAACAGGTGGGGAAACTAAACCATTTGTTGAATCCTCGACCCATAATGACCTGCAGGCTATTGTGTGACTTAGTTGAATTTCTGTGAATGTGTTTTAAGCTACTCAGGGACATTGTTTGGCACTGTGACTATGAATGTAATGTTTTCTGAGATGGTCATTCAGTATTTGCCCATGCCACCCACCATCTGTTGATTGTAGATTTTTTATTTATTAAGAATGCCTATTCTTTCCAGCACTGCAATGCTATATTTGTACTGCTGCATACTTTCTCAGCCACTAAAAATGTGCAGCAGAAAGGATATGACGCCTGTGAGCTAGTGCAGGCAGTCAACGTGTTGCACTGCTGTATACACACGTGACATGCTTCACTCACCGCATCATTTACCAAACACACCCCATTTTTTTGAAACCTCTTTTTATTGAGAAATATAGATAATGAACATAAATATATTGGTACAGGGAGTTTTTCTTACACACAAACACTCCCCACTCTGCCCACATTTGGTGGTCTTAAGCTGCACAATTTCCCCATCTCTGCTTGTCAACGCTGCTGCTGCCACGCACCTGTATTGCTGCCTGCTCTTTCAGCATCACCCCAGCATCCGGCCAGGGGGAAACTACTTTATCATCACTTGCCAATATCTTGTGTAAACCCAATCTGCTGGGAGCGATGAGGTTCAGAGTCTGGCCACCGAACACAACATACGGATGTTATAATAAACATTTCAAACGTGAGTTGTCTTACTGAAATGTCAGTCAAGTCAGTCAGTCATATTTGCACAGCATAGTTTACAACAAAACAAAATGTCAGTGAGTTAAGTGCTATGCTCAAGAGCCCTTTGAAGTTAGCTGTTAACGTGCTCCTTTGTCACTATATTTTTACAATTGTCTAACAAATTTAAGCAATTACTTGTGCTTATTTCCATTTTGGGGGCTAGGACCAAGTATTATTTAATCAATATTGTTAAAGGTCCCATATTGTAAAAAGTTAGATTTCCATGTCTTTTTTTCATTAAAAAGAAGGGGCTACATAAATTCTCTGAAAGTGTCAAAACTTTCACTCTACAAAGAAATACATACAGCCACAGTATCAGAAACTTCGCTTTTAAACAAGCTGTCAGGACTTCCATACGGCTGTGATGTCACAACTATACTTTTTCATTGGTTGAAAGTGCCGCTACATTGCAGGCACAATTATTTCCCTGCTGCAATGATGGCTCAGAGACTCAGAAAGCGCAGATGCGAAAGACCCAGAAATGTTGACCAATCAGAGCAGACGAGGCTTTTTCGAGAGGTGGCTTAAAGAGACAGGCATTAAAACGTTTTAATTCAGAGGGTCAATTCAGGTATATTCAGGCAGACAGTATGAGAAAAATGTGTTTTATTAAACATTAAAGTATGTACTGTAAACATGTTCTAGTAGACACCTGAAAATTAGCTTTGCATGGGACTTTTAAGAACATGAACCTCAGACCACACATTTTTAAAGTTATTGTTGTTCTTGAGGAATATTTCAATTTTAATAAGCAACGTCTCCTCCCTAGCTTACAGTAATGATGCAATCCACTTACCACAGTTCTGAACATAAACAATGTTTAATGAATGACCTTTACGAAAGATATTGTGTAAAATACAATGCCTAGTATACCTGATGCACTCACTGATTAGTAACTGTGCTATAAGGATGCTGGAAGGAGAGCTCTGTGAGTCAGAAGAAGACATTGTGTACATAAAAACAAATGTAAGGAAATTATGAGCTCTCTCGCTCTTATTTGGGCTCAGTTGTGTTAGCGGAGCCTGGAGGTATGTTTCCACTTCTCCAGTGTCGTTGATGGTGGATATATTGAAGAATGCTTTTAGCCTGGGTCTGATATGTGGAGGTCAGGGGAGGAAGAAGGATGGAGATGGGAGAACAGACCTAGCTTTGGCGTCCAAACAGATAAGGCTTGAGTGTTGCACGATGGACTTAAGACTGGCCACTTGACACTCTTAGATAATAACCTCACAAACAACTCATTGTCTGTGTGTGTGTGTGTGTGTGTGTGTGTGTGTGTGTGTGTGTGTGTGTGTGTGTGTGTGTGTGGAGACAGGAGACAGACAGAGAAGTGGGATGGGGGTTGGGGATGTTGGTTGGCAGAGGTCTTGGTTGTGCCTGTGCCCATGATAGTAATTTTGGAAATGTTTCAAAGTGCCTTGTGCTCTGAGTACTTTTTGTCCTTTCCAGTAAAATGAGCTGAACGACATAATCTCTGTCTTTTGTTCCTTAACAGTTTGGAATTGTTAAGCCAGAAATCAAAAATTCAGTTACCAAGTTGGCACAGTTGTTTACCCTCTGTCTACTTTATAGTTATTCCAGAGGTCAATAGAATCAAAAGAAACCACAGCAATGCAATGCAACATATCATACAGAAACTACATCACATTTACATTTTAAGGTTGAAATTATAACTCCAAAACTTTATGAGCTGTATGTCACTGCCATCAGTCAAACAAGCAATTGACTTACTATTTATCACGTCATATTGATAATACAGTTTTTACAGCTGCTTGCACATGTTTTTAAATTATTCTCCTTTGTAGTTTTATTTATTACATATTGGAGTTTTTTTATCAGGTGTATACCAGGTTTCTACAAAGGCTAGATGTAGTGTTTGTGCAAGAGTTTTGGTTTTGTTCTTGTAAAGAGTAGTACAATTAATAGCATAAATAGGAAAATAGATATCCAATTCAGTTCCAAATGTATTTCTGTAATCTAGAGCTTTAACAAGTAATTTGATTTCTTTATTGGTATTGGATGCATCAATTACTAGCCATAAAATAGTGGGGGGAATAATCACAATTTCCAAGTCACATCTTCAAAGGTCTTGTTCTGTTCAACCAACAGTCCAAAATTAGATTAAATATTTGCTGTATTCCTTTAATTCCTGTCATCATCATCTTCATCACTCTTTTCTATCTGTTTTTAATATTTATTTTTTCTCACATATTTATGTAAGAAGTGGTCATGATCACAGGTCCTCACAAAGATCCTATTTAAAAATCCACACTCTTGCAGAGTCTCACATTTTCAACTCTTATGAAATGTTCCGATGGTATGAAAGCTCTGTGTCACCACGACATATCTGCCTGTACTGTACCCCCCTGTCCTCTGTGGATGAATGCTGTTAATGGCTTGTGTTGAACAGAGTCTGTGGCAGCATCCATGGGGGCAACAGACTGTGCCATCATCTGTTAGGTAAACATTTGTGCTGAGGCCAAGTTTTTTACTCCATTTGGCTGAGTCTGCAGGACTCCAAATGTCCACCAGCTGGCTGTCCAGCAAAATGGAAAGCAGATCCACCTGACCTAATGAGCTGGAGAGCACAAACCTGCACATCTCACGTTTGAATTGTGTTTGTGTGAATGAGTGTAAAAATGTTCTTTCTCTTACCAAAAACCCATCAAACCCATCAAACATTTTTATTTATATATATATATATATATATATATATATATATATATATATATATATATATGTATACACACACTGTTATATACAGTATATAAGTTAGAACCAAGCATAGAGTCTAGGTCTAATAACAAGTCTGTTTTTCTTCTTTCTCTAATGAAGAGCTGACATTCTGGAAATACAAGTTTTCCAACTGTATGGTTAAAGCTGAAACAAAGAAAAATAGAGAAGATCAACAACTGGGAAGCAGTGATCAACTCCACACTACGGGCTACGGGCTTCACCAATGTGGCTTGACGGTCCAAATACAAACACGAGTGTAGTCAGAGATGGACTGCCTCCATGTTCCTCACCCTTCCATAGCCAAGTAATGGCATGCTGAATGCTGCATCCATAGCCGCCACTTGGACTCAGTGAAGGACAGAGATGTACTCTCGTCAGCCAAGATCACGATTTTGTAGAATTCTGAATTTACCATCAGAGCAATTTAACTTTGGATTTTAATATATATATACTGTATGTATATATATATATATATATATATATATATATATATATATATATATATATATATATATATATATATATATATATTATATTATATATATATTGGAGGTGTCCTCAAATAATTATAAATCCTACAAGTATATCTTTTTTTATTCATTATGTTATAAGAATAGTTTAGTCACAATATATTTAAGCTGTCACTTGACTTGTTAACTGCTATGTTTTTCATGGAGTCAAACAAAGCCTATAAATACTGACAGAAAAGAGTTGGAAAATTAAATTTGCCATGCGAGACCAGTGTGTTGACAGTAACATGACACAAAGAAGATGCTGCATCGCCTGCTCCAATGTCAATATTGCATTATTATGTTGTGATGTGTAAGGTGAGAACCTTGTAAAGTACATTGGGTTGTCTTTTATATTAGACTGTGAAATACATTAGTAAAGGGAGTTCATGTTATGAAAATATATCATGAACAAGAAATAAGAAAATAAACAAACCTCAGAACTTATAGTTTGATTAATTGTGAAAAAACTATGTCATAAGTAAACCTTTCAGCAGGTAAAGCAGCTCAGGCATAAGATTATGTTGTTAGATCTAGAAAACAACGTCTGCACGTGGCTTTTATACGACAAAAAGGAAACATTTTGATCCGAGTCAATTCTTCAGCGAGTCAAAATGTTCTGTGGACTGTATGCATGGTGACAGGTGTGGTTGAACAATCAAATTGATGGTTCAAATTAAAAATGAGTTTTGACTCCCTAGTCTGGCATTACTCTTTTAACTGCTGTTTTTCTTTTTTGCTTTGTACCAGTCATACGTGCAGTATGTCTTATAAAAAACAATGCAAACAATGTCTTTAAGAAAAAATAAATTGAAAGAAGACAGAAATTATTTAAGTGGTCTGATCATGACAGTGTGTGTGTTATAATGTCCAGGTTAGACAGAAAAAGGATATAGCTTGTGCTATGCAGGGATTTACTTGTTCATTTGTTTTCAGTCGTTTGAAGGTGAATACTGAGTGTAGGAAGTCTGCTGTTATTGTGTGTCACCCAGTGAGGGATGAACCGCTTTGATTTTAGAACATGAAAGTTCTACAATCAAAAAGTCATTAAAATTCATGAACTAATTTATGTATTATGTCATGATGCATGTCATGGCAATTGCACTATGCTGTCTATACAGCATTACAGCATGCAACATGGTTCCATATATATTATAGTACGCCTTTGCATGTTACATAATACTTGTGCACAGATTGTTGCAGGCAGTAGTTGCCTGTTCAAGACAATAGATGTTGATGTGGACTGAATGGCAACTGGAATAACAGTGTTTACTGCACTTTTATGGTGCTTTTTGTCTCTGTAAATAGAAAGCTTGGGAAACTGACACACAAAGACATGTTTGGTCTAAATGACAAATGTCAATGTCAATGTCAATTTTATTTCTATAGCACATTTAAAAACAACAACAGTTGACCAAAGTGCTGAACAGGGTCGATGTCCAATACATAACAAGTGTAAAAATTACTACAACCAAAGTGAATCACAGGGAGACAAACAACAACACTTTAAAACATCAGAATCCAGGTTAACGAGGGTTAAAAGCTACAGCAAACAGGTGCGTCTTAAGCAGCGATTTAAACGTTTGTAGGGTCTGTGCAGCTTTAATATGCATGGGGAGGTAGTTCCATAGTGAGGGGGCGCTCACTACAAAGGCTCTATTGCCCTTATTTTTTAGCTTTGATCTCGGGACATCCAAGAGCAGCTGATTTGTTGACCTCAGCGTTCTGTGGGCAGAAAGACTGGCAAACAATGAGGCTAACAGATGACTTTAGACAGGTGGGTTATAGACACTGTTAAGCATAAAGGATATTTATGTCTGTAGTGGTAATTGTAGCAGCAGCCATACTGACTCTCATCTTTCAGACCTTCCTCTCATTTCATTCTAGTGACAAGGGAATAACTGGCTCCTGACCCCAGGAGAGTCTGCTGTGTATGGCAACCTGCAGGCGACTGTACACAGTGTATTCCCTGTATTTGTACTAGAAAGTAATGATAAGCAGTAATTAGCTTTTGGACCCCAGCGAGTCTGTGCACTGAGCTTGTTGTTTTTTGTCTCTGAGGCAGGCACCCAGTGTTATGCTAATGTAGTGATTATTCAACTATAGTGTAGCATGTTGTACAGATTTTGTGTAACATAGTGACCAACATTTCTCTTCATCACAGAAATGGAGAATAGAGCTTACTGGACCAGAAAAAAAGTATAAAAAGCTGCTGTGATGTGAATTAATATCTCTCGAAAAATATATAAATAAAACATAATGATATGTGTTTTTATAGTCCTTGTTTATACTCACTACTAAGATTCGCTAGCGCTTGATGCATTCTACAAATGATAGGGTGATATTTTTACGGGCAGTATATGTTGTATGAGTATGTACAGAAAGATAAATGCCTAATTTATCCATGATTGCTCAAGAGTATACTTCAGTCATTGGCTGTCACATTAGTTGGGGTCAAAGTTCAATAAATTTGAACTTTTAGTTTTGCGCAGCTGCATTCAACTCTTTAGGACATTTACAATGTGAATGTGACTTCTAAATTAGCAACCACCACTATGTAAACACTAAAGTCCAAAACGTAATGGCAAGACAACCATGTCTGAGTTTCTGAGCTCAGAGGAAATGGTGCTGCACCAGAACTGTCATTTATTTGACTGTAAAGTAGCTTGATGAATGAAAGAATGAAATGTGCAGCCACTGCATATAACGCACAGAGACTTAATCACATGGTGCAGTTGTAACAAATAAGGGCTGAAGGCAGATCTCCCACATAGGAGCCATGATGGCCTAGTTTACACACATACATTGCTATGTGTAGACATGTTGGCAAACTATCAGTCAGCCAATGGAGGTTATAATTGGTACTGTTACAGGACGCACTGTAGATTTAGCCAATGTTAATCATTTATAAAGATGTATTTCTAGTACAAGTCCATTAGCCAGGGATCCACCCACAGGACTCACGTGTGTGCTTTTCAGGAGCAGGTAACATTATGCTAATGCTTTCACCTTGCTGTTGTTTTTGCAGGATTTTTTACGATATGTTTGGATGAAAACCCCTAACATCAATATGTATTAATAATAGTACAGTTTTTTGGGGATGGGATGACTGATGGGCCTGTCAGAAGACATTAATGAGCATACTTTAAATAGGTACCCTTACTAATATTGCTACAGTCTGACATCAACCCTGCAATACTATCCTATGATTAAATTTAAACTGTTTTACAAAGGTTTTTTTTTCAACTTTATTTGAGGCAAAAATACTAGTAGTTTATTTTTTACTTGGTTATGTATATATCAGTGTTGTGTGTGTGTGTATACTATTTTATAACAGAAAGAAGAAGCTCTACAGAAAAAAGTCTGTAAAACTGTAAGCTAAAGGATGATAATAATATAATAATTTTTATTTGTATATCACCTTTCACACCAGAAATGCAGCACATGCTTTACAATAAGGGAAATGATACACAGAATAAACATACTTACAAGGAGTTTGCCATAATTAATGAAATAAGATGGAAAATAAAACCCACTGAATAAGAAAAATTAAATAAATATTAAAGTCAGTCCCATATTTGCAGCATGCGCATTACAATATATAAATAAACACTAGCATGAAAATGTCAACATGAAAATGTCTTCATTCCCTTCTACTCTGCTTTATTGCAGTTAGAGATCTGAATTTTTCAGACAAAAACTTCCAAAGTATTTTGTCTCAAATGCACTCCCTACCAATTGGCGCCAGCTCCTAAGGCTAATAATAATCACAACAGAACCAGCTTTTCCTGTCAAACACAAACTCTCAACCGGTCTTAATTCCACCAAAATAAGCATTTTTCAGCTACCTCTTCCTTAATGTGTAACCTCATTGTAGTCATATAGCAGAATCTAAAAAGTCATTTAAAGCATATCATTTTGGCTTTGGATTGGGATCTGTACCTGTCCTCTTGTCACCATGTCTTTGTCTGTCTCAAGATCTGCGTCTCTTCCTCAGCGCACACCAATCACTGCTTGTGATGTTGAAGCTTAATGGGCACATTGGTGCTGTAATAACTCTCTGCTGAGGGGAAACTCGCACTCCAACCATCTATGTGCATCCAATGTTTCTTCTTTTTATGTTTGCACAGTTTCCTCAGCTAGTCGGTAATAATCTTGCTGTCCCTTCAGTTATCTCTCTGTCTGCCTTGAATAAGAGGGTGGGCTGTTTTTTAGTTTTTACTGCTCTGCTAACTCAGCAGCCACTAGCTAATATGGACGAGGGGTGAAGAATGAGATGACACCACTGATAGTGATGCTATGAGACTGATCTAGAGGGGGTTCAAGCCACCCACTAAGTCCCAGAGGAATACACACATACATAGTACACATGCTGTAATCATTTTAGTAGAAAGAAATGTCCTCGCAAACCAAAATATTTATCACATACAAATGGATGACATATTAAAAGGGATAATTTAACACAGATTATTAGATAGAGGGGAAAGAGGTTTTAAATTACTTGTTAAATGACACTGTTGATCTTAATCATAAAATCAGCAAATGGGGGAATGTTGTTTGTGAAAATTGTGTTCATCCTTCCAGTAGAGTTAAACATTGAAACACTGAAGGTGTTGTGGAGGCTAGTGGTGAAACGGCACCTCACTAAGACACATTATGTTGTTTTTTGTTCTTTATGCTGTCCCCCATCTGTACCTGCAATAAACCAAGGTCCTTATTTCACTGCTGGATATTTTTTTAACGGAGCGAGTGTTATAGCTGTCTTGCTATTTACAGGATCCACTTTAACTTCCACAGATGTGATTTTTAACTCTCCTGGGGTCTTTACAGTACACACATGTGACACGATGGAAGACAAAAAAGACATGAAAAATAGCAAAAAGAAACGATAAAACATTACATTAATTAGTTTGAAAGAATGGTTTGACATTTTTGAATACACTCTCTGGAGTTAAATGAGAAGCTTCATACCACTTTCATGTCTGTATGCTAAATATAAAGCTAGAGCCAGCAGGCTGTTGCAAGCAAGCTTAGTTTAACATAAAAATGGGAAACTGCTAGCCTGGCTCTTTACCAGTACCGCTAAAGCTCACAAATTAAAATATTATATTCTGTTTACTGAATCTTATATCTCTACAACTAAAACTTCTCATATCTAGCGTACAGACATGAGAGTTGTAGTTTTTTGCTCAGACTCTTGGCAAGAAAGCAAATAAGCATTTATTTCCCAAAATGTTAAACTAGTTCTTTTTAACAAGACTTAACAAAACAAGTTACATTGTACATAACTCAGGCCCAGAAGATAATTACAATATTAGATATTTACATCATAAACTAAAACTTTTTATGAGATAATAAGTACAGATGTTCCAATACCAGTATCAGTATTTCCTCTGATACTGCCTAACATGCTGGTATCACTATCGGGAAGTACTGGAGTTTATGCACCTATCCGATACCACATATTAAAGCCCTAAAGAATATCTACGTTAAAGTAGTTTATTTATGTTTTACAAAGAATTTAACCTGAGCCAGACTGACAACAAATATAGAAATCATATCACATCCATACAGGGATAGTAGTATACGGTTGTTAAAACATAATTAAAATATATAACAGACTGGTATCGGATCATTACTCGTATTGGCCGATACGCAAGTTCAGGTATCAGAATCGGTATCGGGAAGCAAAAAATGGTATCGGACCATCTCTAATAATAAGGTAGCTGGCTTGTGGCTCGGACGTAGAATGGTCGCCCATAACATGTCAAAGTGTCCCTGAGCAAGACACTGAACCCCAAGTGGCTCCCCAGATGCTGTATGTATATCTGTTCACTGCTCCAAATACTTAGGATGGGTTAAATGCAGTATACATTTTCACTACACTGTACTGTGTGTATGTGACAATAAGGGAATAACAGAAGAGCAGCAGACTTTCAACCCATAGCGCTCACTGTATTTTCTTCATTCAAGGTTAAGTGTTTGTTTTTCTATGAGATTGCAGACAGGGGTACTCCTCTTTGTCATTCACATTCATATTTAGTCAAATTACCAAGGTGATGACACACACACGAGGTAGGGTTTCCTGAGTATTGTGTATTTCATTTTGTCATAAAAACACCATCTTTCCGTTCTGAACCTGCCCTCCCAGTTGGTTCATCATCTTTAATCTGTCAGCCTTTGATCTTTTATGAAGAGGAATACAACCAGTCAGGTAAACACAGCAACCCACACACACACCTGGGTTTTTTTAACCTCCTGCTCCTTCTGTGTTTTCAGAAACAGTCTCTTACTGTATGTCATGCATCTATTTGCACTGTACCCACTGTTTTGCAATGGGTTTAGTTTTGAATGGGACACATTAAGTTACACGTTACAGCGGTTTATTATTGGGGTTGCCCCACAGATGTCAAATTAAATTATGTATCACACGAATGAAGTTGTCACCCTGTGGTTGTTTTGCCAATACTGGTACTTTTTATTCCTCCTGGTAACATGTTATTTCCATCTTCTGTACCCTGTTGTTCTCCAGGGCTCAGCTGATTCCTACACAAGCCGACCGTCTGACTCGGATGTGTCCCTGGAGGAGGAGAAGGAGGGCGGCCGGCAGGAGAGGGAGCAGCAGGCCACTGTCCAGCTCGAGAGGGCAAAGGTCAGTTTGACGGGTGAACTATTTACAGCGCAATAGAGCTACATGCCGTTCTGTATATCACATGATAAAAACTCATAATCTCAGCACACAAACAAAAGACACATGATTTAGTTTAATTTATTGCACTGTACGTCTGGTCTGCATTAGTTATCTAAAAGTTGTCAACTTGTCTAAATGTAGATTTACACTATTACACATGCGGAGATTTTATACTGTCCCGTCACATTCTCACACCTTTTCTGTTTGTGGATATCTTTTTCCGGATGAAACTGGGCTGAGCATAAACAGTGTGATGTGACTTTTATGTTGAAAAATGTAATAGAGTTCAACAGCTAGGGGGAATCATTACTCAAAGCATTTGTGCCAAACCTTTGGTTTTGGTGTTTTTCCCTCGGAATCAAGGTGTCAAGGCTTCAATACTTTATTTCCATTTCAACATAGTTGAATTTGGTTTGGTGACAACATGATATCAATTACAGGAACAACCTTGCGACATAACACAAGTGAAAAATAGTATAATGATAAAAATGTAAACATTAATCAAGCCTTTCCATGGGGATGCTACAGCACCTGTACAACAAACCATGATGTATAAACCTATGATATAACACGGTGTACATGACCTTACAAGTTCTTATAGAGATACTGTTAGTAATCATACTATCAGAAAACAGCAGCAGTGCTAGTAAGAACTCAATAGTGATTCAGCCTTTAACACCAGCAAAAGGATCACCTGGAATATACTGTATTATTAATATCTAACCCAAATCTATCAGCAAATCAGCAAGTCATGATAAATAATGGTTAAATAAAATAAAACCAATAAAATAAAAGAGAGAAGCATCAACTTAATCAATTAGTTCACCATATTATGGTCTGTACTTCATTGTAGGAAAGTACATAAAAGATAAAGAATGTTTGAAGGAGCCATCTTTGTAAACTATGTTGGCTTTTTGGCCTTGGATTAAAATATTTTGCTGCCCTTGTTGGGTCCTGGTGTGATCACACTGCTTCTGTCTTGCAGCCACCTTCGTCAAGAGTTCAAAAATAGCGTCTCTTCATCAGCGCCCACCCCTGACAACAGTCTCGCTGCATGTGATGCTTGTTGAGCACATTGCTGCTCGGTGTCTTTGTGTTTCCACTGCTGCTTCTGTTTTTGTATTAAACGGTTTCTCGATTGAATTTCCACAAAGAAATACAATATCAACATCATGACATAACGTGTCATATTCTGTGATAGAAGATTTTAATCCCAATTACATATTCGTGGTTCCATCTTATTGCTGTGATAACTCTTTTCTCTCTGCTGTCTTACAGACTAAAGCAGTAGCATTTGCTGTGAGGACCAACGTCAGCTACTGTGGTGCTCTGGATGAGGATGTTCCTGTGGCCGGCACTGCCGTCTCCTTTGATGCCAAGGACTTCCTCCATATCAAAGAGGTACAATTCAGACACTATCCAGTGATGCTAAACTGGTGACACGGTATGACAGATTAAATTTGGTCCCCTTTGGTTCATAAATCAAGGTTCAAAATTCAAAATCCTTTATTGATCCCACAACTGGGAAATTCACTGTCACATGAGCATGTGTACTTTTGTACTGTACATAGTTCTATACAGTAGTACATTTACTTAAATACTGTACAATCTTGACGTGCTTGTACTTTACTTTAGTATTTCCATTTTATGCTACTTTAGACTTCTACTCTTCTACAATTTTTAAACATATATTGTACTTTTTGCTGCATTACATTGCTTTAATAACATTAGTTATTAGTTTATTAGTTATTATTATTACTTTACAGACTAGTATTATGGACAGAGTAGTATTATGTATAATGATGGTTAAAGATAAGACTTGGTTAAAGGTGCTGTAGATAGGATTGTTCGACAACTTTTCAGTCCCCCCCCCTTTCTGCTAAAGCCCAAACGGTCAACTAAGCCCCTCCCCCCACAAGGGAGAATGAATTTGTGTGCCTGAGCAGTGATTGACACACACCCCTCCTAGGCCCTTATTGGTGAATCTGAACAGGAAGCTGTAGATTTTTGCAAATCGCACTACAGGCTGTAGGTGGTGCCAGAGGATCCATATTTTTTTTAATTACCTGCTTCATGTAGTACTACTTGAATATGGGGTCAGTTTCAGCAAATATATGACAGAAAGTTAGTTTTATAAGTCTCACCTACTGCATCTTTAAATCACAGGTAGCAGTATATCCAAATAAGCTCTACCTTTACCAGCTGCTACATTAAAGTGATGACACATTAATGCATCACTAATTATTCAGTAGTACCTTCTGAAATGAGCCCTTCTGCATAATGAGTACTTTTACTGCAACAGTATTTCTACACTGTGGTATTCTTCCACCACTGGTTTCTATATTTTACTAATGTGTCTAACAAACTTTGTAATTGGATTGTATCATGTCAGCAATCTCTTCTTTCACTATTGTGTCCAAAGAAAATACTCTTTTCTTTTTATTGGCTGGCAGCTGTATGTTAAGATAAAACATATTAGTTCCGGTAAACAGTTAACCTGCCATTCCACATAGCAACTTTAAGCTTTACAAAATGTAATTGGTTAACTTACATATACAAACCTGACAACTCGAGAAACTGGCTACAACTAAATTAACAGAATATGTTAACAAAACAATCAGCAAAGTATATTTAATAACTTTTCTGGAGCTTTCAATCATACCAAATTACTTTTTTTATCAGGAAATGGAGTTTACCCATTTGTCATGGAATTTTTAAATGTACTTTGAGAACTTTTTGTCCATATTGGCTTAAAAGCTTCAGGTCAAGGTTTATGGAAAAAGCAGTTGAGGCAACATTCTCACCACAAGGTATGTTTAGAAGCAGTTCTGGAGCTTTGGATCTCTCTCTTTTTTATATTTGTGGTAGACATGGTGGTTTCGCAATGCTGGAATGGGGAACTATTCTTTCGCCTTGTGGTTCAATCATAAGTAAGGTTTATTTTTGGATTACGTTTTTAAATATTGCAAAATAAAGTGCAATTTTTGTGTCTTTAGGACATAATTATTGCTCAAATAAATCCACCAATTATTAAAACCTAATTTAGGTTTCTTCATCTCCCAAATTTATATGAAACCCTGAGGTTTTCTGTTCATTCTCTCCAATCTACAGAAGTACAACAATGACTGGTGGATCGGCCGTCTGGTGAAAGAAGGCTGTGACATTGGTTTCATCCCGAGCCCTCTGAAGCTGGAAAACATCCGAATCCAGCAGGAACAGAAGAGGGGACGCTTCCATGGGTGAGTAGAGGAGGAGGACTGAGATGTAAGAGTTCAGGAGGTGGAGGAATCAGCAGCAGAAGCAGCTGAAAGTGTAGAGAAGACACATGGATTGAAAGGGATAAAGAGAGTTGGAGGATTTCGGGGATGTGTTGAGGGGAGCACTGTAGGGATGAGTAAAAGCCTGGCAGTTGAGCCAGCAGATCTGGAGGACGTCAAGTGGATGAAAGCCAAGCTGTGCCGTGTGGTCCAACATCTCAGAGGTGGGTCTGGATCATGGCCACCACAGAATTTTCCATCAGATGGAGTGATTTGTTTCAACCAGCAAGGCCATCAGAGAGATCTCTGATGTCAACTTTTTTTTTTTAGTTGACATATGCATTCAATTACAGCTGAGTCACATCTAAAAGTATCCAAACTTAATGTATCCTTTTTTATTTCAGCTATGCACCTTTTTAATTTAGGGGGAGGGCTGTATGGTCACCTGATTCCTAGGGGTCAGTGGTGTTTTACGGATGACATCTTGCTGGATTTTACATTAACACTATTCTCTTTCTGGTTGCTGCTGCCGTCATCACAGTAGTAAGTCCAGTGGGAATTCCTCCTCAAGTCTGGGAGAAATGGTGTCGGGCACATTCAAGCCAAACCCCAACTCTGCAGGTTGGTCCCACAGATACGACTCTGTCTAGGTCTGAGAGGAAACGCTGTTGTCAGATCCACAGAGGGAATTGCTTGTCTTGATTTCTGCTCTGTATTTGTGTCTGTATAAAAGTAGTATTCATTCAGCTCCTGTAATATGTGATGCTTTACAATACCTTATATATTTTCATGTATAGTTCCAGTCCAGTATTTACTTACTCACCTGATCTTTCTTTTCATTTTCAGGAAAACAGAAACAGAAAGTGGTGAGCATGGCAATTTACAACACATTAATTTATGTATTTGCCTACTTTATAGGGGATAAATTAAAGTATGTAAAGCATAACTTGATTTTTTGAAATAATTACTTTTTAAAGGTCTATTAAGGTCCCTTAAAGGTAGGTTAACAGTGGTAACAGAGTTTTAAGTTAGTGAGTTTTAAAAGGCTACCCTTCTTTAACATTTGGATCACATATCGTGCCTTTAATCAACATGCAATTTTTGTGACAGTTAAACTTAATCAAAATCAAGTTCTTAACAAACTAAAATGGATTGCTTATTTGGGAAACTGCTGCTAGTCATTTTAACAACATCTGTGTTTGCATAAATGTTTTTATTGTTTAAAAGCCACATGTTTTCTCCTGCAAAATTGACTTTGAATGAAAGAATGCACCGTTTTAAAGACTAAAGCTTAACAACACCTAATAACCCTAACAAAATAGTAACAATTGTTGCTCCACAGTAAACTTAAAACATTTTTTCTGCCACATGGCATTGTTTTGTCATTGATTAGCTACATTCCAGTTTGCAACACAGTAATACAACAGATACCTATTTATTGATATTGATTGATTTCAATGTTGATCGATCCAACACCAAAGATTCTATTGTACCTTAAAATAATGTTTCCAAAATTGTTTCAGTGGTTCAATAACTCATTGGATTGAGACATAAGAATAATGGTAACAATTATACTCCCAAGCTGTAGGGGGAACGAAGAGGAAAAGTGCTTTGGTGCACTGTAAAGGCGCTACTTGACAAGTAGCTAATGCTAATGCTAATGTAATTCTTGGTAGGTAACGTAAGATTACGACACCGTCCAAAACGCTCATTTATTTAGTATGATTGTTTTGACCACGGTTAAAAACTTAGAGAGACACTTGCCAATATTATATCTTGACTGTAGTCTGTGTGTGCCCACCCCTCCAGGCTGAGCACATCCCTCCATATGACGTGGTTCCCTCCATGAGGCCGGTTGTCCTGGTGGGACCGTCCCTGAAAGGTTACGAGGTAGAACACACTGCTGCTCCTCCAGTCGTCTAACTCAGCCTCTTTCTCACAGCCACAACTGCAATCTCTTCATCCTTACATTACTTAGCTAACTTTAACCAATGAAATAAATACCTAATATTCTAGTTCACTTGCATATAAAGACATTTTTCTTCCCTACTGTGTGAGACAAAGAGGTTCACTTTTTATAATTAAAAATACCCAATACAAAGATTTTCACAGCTCTGATTTAGGTGAGATAACTGGCATGTTCCCTCTTTGACATCATTTTCTCAAAGTGGCATTGCATCTATTATTAGCCAAGCTGACTAATTCCTTGATGTTGCATTATGTTGAAGGTTCTTGTGTTTCCCACCAAGGCTAATTCCTAAAAGGCTAAAAGTTCAAATGGAGATACAACATTAAAATGGAAACTTGTCATTGATTATCAGTTACCATTGGAATCACAGGGCAAACAATAAAGGAGGCCAAAGAGGTGATGGGAGGCTAGCCGGAGTCAGTTGTCATGGAATCACAGTCTTCATTTCCCATTCTGGTGTTGCCATGGTAACAACCTTCTGGGTAAACTGCATCAGTCTGAAAAAGTGGAGCATAATGGAGAATATTGTGTACTGCTACTAAGGTTTTGGAATGAGATGAGTGACTGAATGGCATTTAGTGTTTCAATAAAAGTACAGAGAAGTTTTTTTTAGCTATTAATCACATCCAACACCTTTTCAGCTCATTGTTCCTGAATGAATACAAGACAGCAATTTAGTTCTACAAATAATAAAGCTCATGGCAACATTATGTGTCAGCAATGCTATTCTTTCTGCCAATGGCACCAGAATGAGGATGTAGTTACTTTTATTCAGTACATGGGGCTTAATCAAAGTGCATGGTGTCAAGCTTGTGTGGTGTAGTGACAATGGTGGTAAGTATTCAGATACTTTGCTTAAACGTTATACCACAAATGCTCAATTACAAGTAAAAGCTGTGCATTCAAAACAGTGCATACACTAATGAAGGGTACAGAAGTACATACTCTGCAAAATGGAAAAAGAAAAGTACTTGTTAGGCAGCATAATGGCCCTTGGCAGTGTTATATTATTATATATTGGATAATTGGATTATCAATGCGGATGCATTACTAATTTAATATGTATACAATCAGTATTTTAATGTTCCAGCTGGTTGAACTGTACAATCTCTATGTTATATACTGGTGGGTAGTTTAATCCGTAACGCTTCATCATATTTTATAAATAGATCATATGTTTATATGTAAAATAGTCTCTAAAATAGAAAGTAACTACAAAACTGTAGCTGTCAGATAGATGTAGTGGAAGTAAAAAGAACAACATTTTCCTGTAGAATTGAAGTATGAAGTAGCATAAAATAGAAAGATGTAAAGTACAAAATTGTACTTATATACATTACCTGAGTACAGTTGGAAATCCTTTTGGATCCCCAGAATCATTACACGTGTTAATAGCATTCATTTCCATGTACTGCTGTGTTTCAGCTACTGTCGACCCTGTCACTGTCAAACTCATTTGAACAAATCAGAGTGACAACAGCCTATACACTAAGCTTTGCCAGTTTAGACTCATGTATCCATGTATTCATTTCCTCTAGTAAAACACCTCAGGTCAAATTGATGACTGTCTGCCTTTTAAGGATGCCTTTCTCAACAAAAGCAAATTCACCTTAAATGTCTTTTTCAATTCAAGGCCTTGGACTGGCAGTCATATTCATCAGGAAAAGCTATAATTGGAGGCTGCACTGTGCAATTGCCCAAATTCATCACCTGTGCATTGGTCTTTGTGATACTTCTTATTGTAGCTCTTAATCACGTTATTTAATGTTGCCAACATTCCCTCAGCAAAGAGCCGGAAGGAAAGAAACTGTGCCACTGTAGACAAATTGCTTGGTCAAGTGTGTAATTCTGCAGCAGCCTGAATGGACAGCATCAGAATGCATAATAAGAGTCCACTTCCACTTTATTGCTGCTTCATAGCATATCCAGTATATGTTAGGATGTTTATGTTGTACGTCTCTTTTGCTTACTTGTAACATGCCTGACAGCATATTCTGTCCTTGACGTCTTCCCTTAATCTGCCTTTAATTACCTAATATTCTTCTTCTCCTTCCTCTTCCTTTTTTATTCGGCCTTCTTCCAAACCATCACTGTAGGTGACAGATATGATGCAGAAGGCTCTGTTTGACTTCCTGAAGCACAGGTTTGACGGGAGGTGAGCAGTCATAGCAAAGCAGCGCCTGTTGTACAGCACGTCATCCTCCTGACAGTTTGGTCTGTCTGACATGTGTGTTTTGTGTTGTTTCAGAATATCCATCACAAGGGTAACAGCTGACATATCATTGGCCAAGAGGTCAGTACTAAACAACCCCAGTAAGAGGGCCATCATTGAGAGATCCAACACCCGCTCCAGCCTGGGTAAAACCACAGGAACTGTTCCACTCAATGATGTGCATGTCTTGTAGGTGTCGAGAATGTGAATGTTTTGTAATACTGTAACCTTCATGTTCCTTGTTGTTCATATTGTTCATAATTGTCCTGCTATATGTTGTTGTCTTTATGTAGCGGAAGTTCAGAGTGAAATAGAACGGATCTTTGAGCTGGCCAGGTCTCTACAGCTGGTAGTGTTGGATGCAGACACAATTAACCATCCAGCACAGCTCATCAAGACCTCGTTAGCACCCATTATCGTTCACGTTAAAGTGTCCTCACCTAAGGTAAGATTGAAGGCTTAGATACTAGATAGCCATCTATAAAACTTTGTTGATTTTCACATGCCATATCCTAGCAGGATACTGTATATAGTTGTAAAGCTGCAGGTGGCATCTTTTAGGCAGTGGCATAAGTGTTACACTTGGTAACCCAAGCCCACTGTAGTCAGTGTTCCATAATTGGAGATATTTCCCTGTGTTTTTCTGTTGAACATTTGCTTTCCATAGGTCCTCCAGCGGCTGATTAAATCAAGAGGGAAATCTCAAAGCAAACACTTGAATGTGCAGCTTGTTGCAGCGGAAAAACTAGCACAGTGTCCTTCTGTGAGTGAATTTCAAACACCTTTTTGAATCTAAAATAACGCAGCACAAAACAAGCAGCAGCTAGTTTTGTGCTAGTTACTTTTCCAGTGGTGAAGCTACACTTTCCTCTCCCCCCTTCAGGAGATGTTTGATATTATTCTGGATGAGAACCAGCTGGAAGATGCGTGTGAACACCTGGCAGAGTACCTGGAGGCATACTGGCGTGCTTCACACACTTCGCTAAGCACGCCACTCAACCCCCTGCTGGGACGCAATCTGGGTTCCACTGCTCTATCACCATATCCAGCTGCAATTCAGGTGAACTTGTCAAATAAAAAAATAAGAAAATGTCTTGAATGATTTTCCTTTGGTAGTTAATTCTAAGTCTGAACTCTCTATTGTTTGTGTGTTATATACTTGCTTGTTAAACACATGCTAAAATGCCTCTGATAAATGTAAACTTAAAGCCAAAGCTGAGAGCCATATGGATTGGCAGTGGACAAATGGACTGTGTTTTTCTGAATTTCTTTGAAAGTTTGAAACTTCACCCACGGCTTCCATTTTAACTAACTGAATTCAAGCCTTCAGAAGTTACTGATCTTTGATCTTTGTTTTATTTACAGCGATGAGGAAACTACAAGAATTAATTTTATGTCATAAAATATGGTGCTTATATCGACATGTGTTTACATTAGATACAACTAGCACATTAGATTTAATAATGGCAATACTTTATGAACCTTTTGCCAATTGTGTATAATTTACTAATGTTGCTGCTAAACCGTTATTTCAAATGTTTAACAAGCAAAACACTGTACAGAATCAGTATTTTCTCCAACAGGCCCAAAGAAACCACAACAGCAACCACACAACAACCGACCTTTCACCTGTTGAACGTCGCAGCTTGATGCCTGCCGATGAGAACTACCATAATGAACGGGCACGGAAAAATCGCAACCGTCTGTCCTCTGGGTCACAGCACAGCCGAGACCACTCACCTCTGGTGGAGGAGGACTACCAGGACCCCTACCAGGCTTCATACAAGCCTCATCGTAACAGAGGATCCCCGGGGGGCTACAGCCAGGACTCCAGGCACCGGCATTGAGCTGTGGCCTGCTGTGAAGAAAGTGTAGGCCTATCTTTCTCTAACCACTATGGACATAAGAGTTGAGGCAGCGTTGCTGTAAGATGATGAAACTACTACACTCATTTGGACTGTAACAACTTTGTGTCGATGTGTAGTACCTCGTTTTCCCTTTGGCCTTGGCTGCTGCCATAGGAGGATTTGAAACAAAAAAATTAAGAATCCTGCTCTTGCTTTGATGTGAACAAGGGAAGGGACAGGGAATAAAAGTAGTACAAGAGCAGAAAAGTTATGTTTCCAAGGGAAGGATAAAGCAGGATCTGATCTGAATATGCTGCAAATGTGAGTAAAGTACACTAGCAGGTGGTAGTGTGCAACGTAGGCTCTTCTGTATCCTCCCCACCATCTCAGCTGTTACTGTAGCATGCAGCTAGGACTGTAATTACTGGTTACTACCTGCCTCAAGCCAGTGCCCCACGGCACTAGAGGTGATGTTTAGCACAGAACCTGTTTGCACGCATCCAGGAGCAGGTAGAAGAAGAGTATAATGCATCTTTAATGCTTCTTAAGTTAGTTTGCCATTGTCTGCAATGTGAGTGTAATAAATCCAGTGGAAGCCTGTTCCCAAATCCAGAGTTTTACATATTTTGTTTTGAAGTGACATGGATGGTGTCGTGGTGTTTTCTTCAGGGTTCATACAGTAGCTCTATGTGCCCTATTTTTGTTATTTCTTAATGTCATATTTAACATTAACCATATCAAGACAGAAATATAAAAAGCATGCAGATACTATTTCACTTCAAAGCTCCAAACCTCAGGAATGAGAGGTCATTTAGACCTAGAAGAGTGCTGACAGATGTAGCGTTTATTTCCCATCTGATGGGAATTCGATTCTGAGCGTTAAGAGATTCTATGATTTAGTTGTTTCAAAAAAGTTATTAATATAAGGAACTGACACTTTCAGGACTAGGAGTCACTAGCATGGTCAAGCCAGCATGTTTTTTCATTTGCTATGCATTTATCAGCTCAGTCATGTATTTGCAGTAGATTCATTCCATGTCATTGATTTCTTCTGTTAAAGCCTTTCATAAACCTTTCAACATTTGATCAAAAAAATTAATTTTTACATATTTCCTCCATCTAACTATTATTGAAGATTTTATGAAAGAAAGTAACAATGGTATTAAATAACATTTTAATTGAATAGCAATTCAACAGGCCACCATGTCTATATTTTCAGCTATAACCTTTTTCAGTGTATTCAATTTCAGATTAATTAAAGACTCCTAATGAGTAAAAATGATCTGAAAGCACTTGGGCAGGACTGCGCTACATTTGTTACAATATCTTTGACATGCTGCATTTTTTAAATCAAATTAAATCACTTGTGTGCTGCCAGATAATACAGGATTGATTACCTTTTAATGACATATATCCTTTCCTTCCTATCTTGTAATCTAATATTGTTAAAAATCTCAGTTTTTCCGTTCATAGGCCAGAGATCCCATTGTGCTTCAATGATTCTGGAAAAGGAAGATTGACAAGGAGACTTCTGCTCGTATCTGCCATATACAGTAGCTTTTATTGTTGTTGGTTCAAAACTCTGAAGCAACAATGTAAAAGATGTTATTACTGCCTGTGAGAGAAGGATGCATTGATTAGAAAATTGTGTGCACTGTCATTTTACAAGTGTAATGAAATAAACTGCCCTTATGTTGTTGTATGGATAGCACTGTTTTTTGTTCAAAAACAAACACATCTGTTGGTTTACTTTATTTCTTCATATTTTGTGAGCACTTCAAAACTATAATATAGGCTAATATAATGTATTTTTTCCAATAAATCTATCAATTGTTTGAGTATAAGATGAAAAATTGAATTATCCCAGAACTTAGGGCAGTCTATGGCTTCAGATGATGTCTTCAAATGTCTTGTTGTTTCCGATCAACAGTCCAAACTTCAAAGGTGTACAGAAGATGTGTATATCATAGAAGAAAACCACCATGTACAGTATTACTGCTTTTAAATGGCTGGAACCAGAGTATTTCTGGCATTTTGCAGGTTGACTAATTGATGAATTGACTGATCTTTTCAATACAATATAATCATTCACTATAATAAAAACAATAATGAAAATAATAATAAAAATAATCTAATACTAGTCACTAATGATAATAAATTATTACAGTATGATTATTCTATGTTGCTGCAATATGTACATCATATATATATATATATATATATATATATATACAGTATATTATTAATATTAATATATTGCACTCTTCAAAAAGTATGCTAAGACTAGCAAATTCCTGTCTGTCTATATATAAACTGTACTATACTTTTAACCAATTTTGTATCATTTGTACCAAAAGGACTGTGCAAGTACGCATGCGCAAGGTTGACAGCCAACTAGCGCAGCGCTTTTCACGACAGCCAGCTGTTTTCCACAGTGGTTAGCTACCGTTCTGGTTTGGTTTTCGGCAACACATTAATCATTATCTTTACTCAAATGTACATCCTGCGGGAGCGATATAATTAAGATTAATTCATACAAGTATGGCGGTTGTACTTAAAAGCCTTGACAACTCTTCGTCTCTGTAGTTAGCTAGCTAGCTAGCTAGGTAAAGTTGATAGCACCGAATAGCATCAACGCTAGCTAGCTAAGTTACAGCGGATTCTTACAATCTGGCATCAAAAAACCGCATCGTCAGCCATGGGAATACTATTTACAAAACTATGGAGGCTTTTTAACCATCAAGGTAAGAAAGGTGCCCTGGCATTCCTCATGGTATTGTCGAAGAAATGGCAGCTCGTTGGTCAGAGAAGGCCCACTTTGAAAGACAGGTCTGCTCCGTTCATACTAGCCTGGGAAACGGCTTTCTACACATGACAGTATATAGGTATTATATTGTTATCATAATATCGTTCGCTGTATATGTATATACGCTAGATTACGTTATTGTTTTCGTATATTAGCTAGCGAAGTGGTGAAGAATGTCGTTATGCATTATCTGCTCGCAGTTTCGGCATTCATTCACCGTTCGTGTTAGATTATTTATGCTCACTGGGGATGGAGCAAAGGTTAAGTGAAACCAAGTCGATCCCTGTATAGTGATCTTGAATCAGTAAACAGATTCGGTGCAAAACCCCAGTAACATGACTTCCAACGTACGGTGCAGCGTTCAGCCCCGGCGTTATGACTAGAGAAACCACACTGAAGGCTAGGAAATTATAAAGATCCTTTTTGTAAGTTCCCTTGACTGAAGGCAGCCACATCAGCAGAATGTGGACCAGTAAGGATCGATGAATGACTTCAGAGTGAATCACATTGACTGCCACTGCAATCACATCCCCTTATCAGTGTAATGTCAGCAATACAGGTAACCCAAAATCCCATCACACTTGGCTTGTCTTCTGTAAAACAGGGATAACTACAATGTTCACTATCAGTTTAAGTTTGTCCTTACTACAAAGTAAACCAGGGTGTCAGCTGTGAACATTGGGGCCCTTATATGGTGGTAGTAGTAGTAGTAGTAGTATTATTGTTTATATACAGTCTAATAAAGAATAAAATAAGTTGCTGGGTGCACCTTACATTTAATTACTTTTTAAACTTACTGCTCTCTGACATAAATGTTGGAAAAAGCTGTTATTTGCTGTTGCCATCTTTGTCTCTTTAGTCATCAAATAGCACCGTCCTCTGTTAGATCATCTCAGAGCTCTGCTCCGTTTTGCATGCATCCATCCATCATGGAGTCTGTAAGACTTTCATTGTAACCCCTGGATCTAGCCCCCAGCTGCACTTCCAAGTCTCAGGAAGTCTTACCATGGCTGTCCCCAGTTGATTGATTCAACCCAGTGGAACAACAGAAGTTCATTCACAGTGAGGAGGGCATGTGATTAGACATAACAAATGTAGTTATCCATATTCATAACTGTTAAATGTTATAAATGCTTCAAGGCAATGGTAGCAAAGTCTCTTCAACATATGGGCACAAACTTTCCAGCAATAATACCTCAAATTTGCTAATTACCCTCTTGAATGGGCTTGTCTGTCTTTGGGTTTTGTACATTTGGTCAGACAAATAAGTAAGTAGACCTCGCTTTAAATTGATGTCAGGAAATTGTTTTGGGCATTTTAAACTATTTTCAGAAGATTATTAAACCAAACAATTCATAGAGAAAATAATTGGCAGAGTCCAAAAACAATAGTTGCAGACAGGGTTCAAAACTATCCCCATATACACCCCAAATGTTGGTAAAATATACAAGTGGCTGGAAGTTTTACTTCACTCAACAGCCAAAAAAAAACATTGGTGGCTGGTAAAATTTGAACATTGACTAGCCATTTAGCTGGTGATCCAAAAATAAGTTAATTTTAAACCCTGGTTGCAGACCCACTTAAGATTGTTGGAGAAAACCCTTGTAGGCACTTTACCACCCGCATTTAGGGATGTTTCCAGTTTGTTGAGTTAGAATGTATGCAAGCGGCTTATCTAGCACCTGCATGACCTCTTTAGTTCTAACAAGACTTTTTTTTTTACTGTAGTCTCTTCCAGCTGCTCAAGACTGACGTGTGACCTTAAAACACTGAAGATAGTGTTGTGAGCTGTGTGTTATGTCTATACATGCAGTCGGTTATGTTTTTGATGAAATAACTCCTACACAGGTGTTTTTCTTTTGTTTAGGTTTAAAAACGTATAAAGGCCCACCTTTTTAATCTTCTGAAGTTTTAGTTTCTCTTATAACAACTGTACCCTAACATTATGTGGTAACACACGTACATCAAGTTTTATCAAACAGAAAATAGATTTTTGGCAGCGTTCACACTGGTTGTGGACTTTCTGTAATTTCACAAAATTTTAAGTTGTACTCCAGAAAGGAAGCTTTGTAAAATGTGTAGTCCAACAATACTTCTTAACTCTAGTATATCTGGAATATGCCTTGATTTAACATAGAGCTGCAACTAACGATTATTTTCATAGTCGATTAGTCTGTTGATTATTTTCTCGATTGATCGATTAGTTGTTTGGGTCTATAAAATGTCAGAAAATGGTGAACAATGTGAATCAGTGTTACGCCCAAGATTTCAAATTTCCTGTTTTGTCCACAAGTCAAAGATATACAGTTTACCCTCACAGAGGAGAGAAGAAACTATAACATATTCATATTTAACAAGCTGGAATGAAAGATTTTTTACCTTTTTGTCTTAAAAGAATTACTCAAACCGACTAATCAATTATCAAAACAGTTGGCGATTCATTTAAAAGTTGACAATGAATCAATTAATTGTTCCAACTGTAAAATTACAGAAAGTCCACAACCACAAAAAAATACTTTTTATTCACAATCAAATAAAGAGACATTAAATCATGTGGCACATCGTATGACTCACTCACTATGTTACATTTATCTTTACTTCTCTCTGTAAAAGGCTGCAGTGGATTGCTGCCCATTTCTTCATTCTTGCATTTATGAATCTGTTTCATATCAAAAAAGACCTGTGTCCTTGAAACAACAGTTTATATTTTTATATACAGTGTGTTGGCTCTTAGGCAAAGCGGTATGCAAATCTTAAAAACCAGTCAGTCTCAATCTACAAGCTGAAGTTGTGATTTGTTAGGAAGTACCCTATCTTTCAGATTCAAGGTGGCATCTGTAGTTAAACCTCCATCAAACTTACTCCACTGTTTTTTGCTTTGTGCATTCCTAAGTTCCTAAAACACACTTTGGGCCTTCCATGTAGCTGAATAAATTGCTTGGATTGAGCAGTTGTAGAAAGTTATAACAGGCTGTGCAAATATATAATTGGTAATAATATTGAACAACACCTTAGCCATAAGTGGAATAGCATGGCTGTATTTAGCCCCAATAACAAGGCCACCCACTTGGAAACTCAAAACATTGGCAAAAATAAATTTGAAATCCCTTTTACCACTTTTTCCTTCAAAGTAACAATTAAACAGCTGCATTAGATATACTTGAGAACTCCAAGCTCACAAAATGTAAAAACTACTGATGTGATTCAGGACAATATCTGAAAATCAGTATTAGCGCCATTGCACTGTATGCTTTTATCATCAAGACGACACATGCATACCTCATCTACAGGCGTAGATGTGTTTGTTGTGTGTGGTTGCTAGGCTTTTTTTAAGAATACATTCTTAAAAACTATAGTGAAAGTAAAGTGTAGGGCGTCCGGATAGCTTAGTTGGTAGAGTGGGTGCCGATATATAGAGGTTTACTCCTCGACGCAGTGGGCCAGGGTTCGACTCCGACCTGCGGCCCTTTGCTGCATGTCATTCCCGCCCTCTCTTATCCTGTCAAAAATAAAGGCCGAAAATTCCCCCAAAAAATCTTTAAAAAAAAAAAGTGTAGGAAATGTGGTCTTGATGACAGAAAGATGTCATGGTCTAGTTTCTCTTGACTAAAAACACCAAACAGTCTTTGTTCCTCATCTGTCTTCTGTGTTGTCACAGGATCTGGATCATGGCAATATAATTCAGTTCTACATTTAAAAAGAGCCTTTAGTGCTGTTGAAGCTTGAAGCTGATTATAATGTTGCAAAAGCAACCAGGACTTTATTTTCATTTCTGTAAATGTGCCAGTGTTAGCCAGTCAGCTAATTTTCAACTGTAGTCCTTAGGCCAGATGATTTTAGACAATAGCAGCAGGAGACAACTTTGATCACTCATGTGTAACCTTTTGTCCTTTACCTTTATCTTATCGTTGTGCTTACTATAGGATTGACTTGTCACCTTAGTGTATTGACAGCCGAGTAGCAATTTATCCTAGTTGTCCCAACCTGTGGTTCAGCCTCATTGTACAAGGTTGCTTAAGACAACCCTCCAACTCATCTTGTTGTCATCTAGCTGTGAAAGTGTACAGTTACTGTACAGCACCACAATGTCTGTTATACTACTTATGTGTTTAGAACTGAAGGATAATACTGAACACAAAAGGACTGTTATTTCAATCGCTCAATGCAGTTCCACATCAAAAGACATCTTTTAAACAGACATCTTTTTTGGCTAAGTTTACACATATTGATGTCACTGTTAGCTTTGTGAATTCTTAGTGTCTTTTTATTGCCTTTCAGAGCACAAAGTTATTATTGTGGGCCTGGACAATGCTGGCAAGACCACAATTCTTTACCAGTTGTAAGTATCCATAGCACTATCAGTAAGCTTCTTTATACATTCTCATTGTTTTATCCATCCATAGTATGTATAATTTATTGATATAGAATAGAATGCCTTTTATTGTTATTATACACATGTACGACGAGATTAAAAGCAACTCCTTTTCCAGTGCCAACATGTACGTAAAAGAGATGTAACAACATGGAATAAAATAAGCCGTGCAAAAAGAAAAGGGGGGGGGGGGTAAGGTGCACAGTACTAAGACGCTATCTACATATACTAATATCTATCTACATATGCAAATAAACGTAAAAAGATAAGTATGGTTTTATATACAGGGTGATGTGATGTGTGGAGTAAATACAGTGGGGCTTGAAAGTTTGGGCACCCCAGGTAAACATTTGTATTAATGTGCATAAAGAAGCCAAAAAAAGATGGAAAAATCTCCAAAAGACATCAAATGACAGATTAGACATTCGTATAATATGTCACAAAAAGTTTGATTTTATTTCCATTATTTACACTTTCAAAATAACAGAAAACCAAAAAAATGGCATCTGCAAAAGTTTGGGCACCCTGCAGAGTTAATACCTTGTACTTTCCAGCCCCACTGTATATTGCACAGTATACAGATGCACATTAGTCAAAATTGCACAGTATTATCAGTAGTATTAAATAGAAAATATTGCACAGTAGGTGGGTTGCACAGTATTATCAATAGTATTACATAGAATATTGCACAGTAGGTGGATAGTTGGGGGGTTAGACTGTGAAGTCAGTGCATATGAGTTCAAAGTGGTTATTTTGTCAATGTTGCTTGTGTTACACCACAACCTAAAGGTTTTTTCCCCCATTGTCTATGTTATAGTTCAATGAATGAGGTGGTGCACACCTCTCCTACAATTGGGAGCAATGTGGAGGAGATTGTGGTCAACAACACCCATTTCCTGATGTGGGACATAGGGGGCCAGGAGTCCCTTAGGTCATCATGGAATACATACTACACAAACACAGAGGTAGTAACAGGTTATGCTGACTCACTGCTAATCATCTAATCATAAAGACTAGTGATGCTTCCTTTGGCATTTAACTTGGAAAAAAAAAGAAAAAAGAAGTCATCTCATCTAAATTACCTAACGTTGGTCGGGCTATAGTACTATATACTTACTATATACTTACTATGTCAGATATGCCCATTGTCTTGCAAAGCTGAGATGCAGTACTGTTTCATTTAATGTCCGTTATTTTTCTCCATCTTTTCTGAGTAGTTTGTCATTGTGGTGGTCGACAGCACAGACAGAGAAAGGATCTCAGTGACCAAAGAGGAACTCTACAGAATGCTAGCACATGAAGTGAGTATTATGAAAAATGATATCAATTTTTACATTACATCAGTTAATCAACTTTTATAGAAATAAATGTTGGAGGTCCTGGGGGTAGACAAATGTCACGTAATGTCAACATCTAATGGAAAATGGCTTTAAATTATCATAAACTAAACTAACAAAAGGTCAAATTAAATTGAATACCAGTTAGCAGCATTTAGCGCAGCAAACAAAACTTACACTTACAGCACTGATAGAGCTCTATAAATCCAAATAATCATATTTTAAGGAAAAAAGATTTTTTTTAATTGCGTTATGTTGACATTCTCTAATACTGTTTCCAAATAGTACAATGCACAGGCAATTGGCATTAAAAAATGCAGACGGGAACTTTATGTGACCCATCTTTGCAGCACTGTTTAAGATGAAGACTTAGTTATTACAAATCAAAGCAATACAAGTCATTTTCCATGAAATTACATTGTAATTTTTTGTACCCTTTGTCTTAGAACAAATCTACATTTATTTACCATCTTCTCTTTGGATGTCTCTGTCCTCCAGGATTTAAGAAAGGCAGGGCTGTTGGTCTTTGCCAACAAGCAGGATGTGAAAGGTTGCTTGTCTGTGGCTGAGATCTCCCAGAGCCTTCAGCTTACCTCTGTCAAAGACCACCAGTGGCACATCCAGGCCTGCTGCGCCCTCACTGGGGAGGGGTGAGAACTGCATTTACTATTTGTTACATTAGATCGTAGAAAGACTTGTGTTTTTATGTAGGAAAACATTTTGTCGTAATACAGTATACATACAGAGCTGTCATCTTAATTCCTGTCTATCTGCATTTGTGTCCCTTTCTCTTCCTCATCGCCGTTCCTCTAAAACTCTCCCAATGTCTTGTTTACCTCCAGGTTGTGCCAGGGTCTTGAGTGGATGATGTCACGGCTGCGTGTGAGATGATGACCTTTGACATTGATCAAGAGTGCGCCCTTGCTCTTTGTTTTCTCGGCCTCCAGACATTGATTTGAAATGGGGATGGGGGTGAGGTCGGTTGATGGATGGAGCCCTCGTCTTCCCTGTGATGCTGACGTGGGCAGACCGCTGACAAGACGTTATATTCTTCCGTGATAATTTATTTTACAAAAGACATCTGAACTCAGAACAAAAAAACATGACCTTTTCAGAAGGACATTGAAAAACTAAACAGACTCCAATTATTTAAACTGAAATGTGTGCACGGTTTTCTTTTCAGCAAAACACAGAAGTCAGCAGGGTGTCTGACATGGAACTGTACATGGACTTATTCTTCTGCTGTGTGTGACTCTAGCCCACGGTGGCCTTGCAGTATTGCCAGACTGGCTATGGCAGTTTTTATTGCCCCCATCTCTGTGTGTACAGTCCAGTATTCTCTTTTAACCTGGTGCCTGCAGCAGAATGTTCAAGTGGTGATGGTTGATGGTGACTGAAAAGTGCAGAAAGGAGGGTAAAGTCACAAAATACCCTCTTCTTTTCAGTCTCTATGAGTAATCCGTGAAATAAAGTGTTTTTATCTGTTTCAGGTGAATTGCAGCGTGTCATAAATGATTATTTCTTTCAGGTGATTCACTTGATTACTCTTTTTTCTGAACAATTTACTCAGTATAATTGTGAACTCTTATGAGTTTCTTGTTTGTAACGTCAGTTATTCTTTTTTTAAGTCCTTTAGAGGGCAGAATGTGTCACATGAGCTCATGGTCCCTGGTGCTTTTCAGGGAGTATGATCAGAAGCTACAGGACTAGAGGAGAGAGCCAGAGTTAGACAGCAGAGGGATTCAGGGAGAAAAGAAGAAACCAAGTCCAAGCACAGTGAGTTGTTAAGATAAGAAGAAAGTACAGCAGAATAACAAGGACTGCATCGTAGGGTTATCAGTAGGATAATCAAGTTCAAACTAATGGGAACTGACACAAACCAAAGCCAAACTATTTTACTCCTTTGTGGTGCCTCCGCTGCCTCGCTTTGTTGATAGCTTTGCCTCCTCAGATCCATCATTGTGGTAATGTTGCTATGTGGAAGTTGCTTTTTACAAGGTCAGCTTACAGCCCGTCATTATGACATGTTTCCATGCTTTGGTCTTGTGACTATCTTTTCATCTTGGTTTGCTACTTTCTTCCTTTTTGCCAAATGTAACAGCTGACTCATCAACAGCTTTAAACCTAGTCATAAATATAGTTCATTTACATATTTTCATACTGTGTGATAACTACCTGTTGTGGCCTTGTCTTTTTGAATAGCAAGCTTCTTGAAATGTATTTAATCTTGAGCAGCCAGTTTCACTGTGAGCATTAATATATTAATATGTTTACTGTAACATTGAATCAAATGAGTGTATAATGTAGAAGTAACATGCCCACAGAGAATTATTACCCAAACCATCCGCTCCATTTTTTAGTGTCTTTTAGCTCACTTTTTTACAGCTCATTTACTCTAAACAATAAAAACAGGTGGAGTGGAGATATACATTAATGAACACAAACACTTGATATTTTAGTAAAATTCTAGTGTGTGAAGGTCATATCCCTGCTAGGACAACTGAGAAAACACCATCTGCTTATGAGAAAAGACCAAAAGATGTGTCTTAAAAGCACCAAAAAGAAAATTCTGTTAGTGGACCTTTGTGTTAGGGTTGGGCGATGTCCCCTAAATTGTCAGTTGACGATGTTTACAGTAAAACGTTGTGATGGACAATGATATCGTCGATAACATCGTCATCAGACTTACTTATTGATGCACGCACACAGTAGTATCCACAAAGTTAGTCCAATGAGGGGACAAAGGAAAGTGTGATAGTGTTTCATGTTAACGCCTTTTCTCTCTCACTCGAGACTGCTGTGTCCAAACCGAGGCGCAGAGCAAGTAGAGAGAGCTTGTAGGAGCGGTCAGTAAATCAACGCACATTAGTTCATAGTGTCACAATGATCCGTCTCTTTATTTCACAACTGCAGCAGCAACATAAATAAACTTGTTTTAAACAAGAAAGACAACGTTTGTTTCACAAAATGCGGTTGAAAAATAGTTTGTCCTTCTGCCCTCTCGTCATACACACACACACCTGGCTCAGGTGAGGTCTAAATATAGAGTTAACACCCCCTGACGTCATCATCATCATTAACAACACGTCAACATGAACAGCAGCAATCGGAATCAGCATCACCTGAACATAGGTATAAGGATCACAAATGACATGCATGTGAAGAGGATCAAACTAAAATCAGTGGAATGGCTTCAACACTCCGGCCCCTAATTGACCAGTAAAGGGCAATTCATACATTTATGCATGGGAAGCATACACTGAAAAGTCCTTTGACAATTTTCAAGTTTGTCCATAGAATGTCAATAATGTAAATGTGCTGTATTTCTCTAGTCATAACGACTACTCAAAGCGCTTTCACATCATACAGGATACATTCACCATTCATACACAGTGGCCGAGGTTGCCGTACAAGGTGCCAACTGCTCATCATATAAACATGCACACACGCTACTCGGGGATGTTTTGCCCAAGGACACTTCGACATGGGACTGCAGGGGCCAGGGATTGAACCACCAACCTTCCAATTGGCAGGCAACCGCTCTACCGCTGAGCCACAGCCGCCCCAAAATAATCCAAAATAATAATCCATTTGATTTCGATAAAAAGGTTCAACAAAAGAGTAATGTAGATCCTTGTTTAATAGGGAAAAAAGAAAAAAAAAGGTTCAAACAAGGTCCTTTCAGGGGCTTGGTAATAAAATGGGGATAGGTCGGACCGGTGTCATCAGGGCATGTCTTGTAAAAGGCAGAGCTTTGTGATGACTAAATTGATAAATTGCTTGGATTAAGCAGTTGTAGAAAGTTATAACAGGCTGTGCAAATATATAATTGGTAATAATACTGAACAACACCTTAGCCATAAGTGGAATAGCATGGCTGTATTTAGCCCCCAAAACAAGGCCACCCACTTGGAAACTCAAAACATTGGCAAAAATAAATTTGAAATCCCTTTTACCACTTTTTCCTTCAAAGTAACAATTAAACAGCTGCATTAGATATACTTGAGAACTCCAAGCTCACAAAATGTAAAAACTACTGATGTGATTCAGGACAATATCTGAAAATCAGTATTAGAGCCATTGCACTGTATGCTTTTATCATCAAGACGACACATGCATACCTCATCTACAGGCGTAGATGTGTTTGTTGTGTGGTTGCTAGGCTTTTTTTAAGAATACATTTTTAAAAAATGTATAGTGAAAGTAAAGTGTAGGGCGTCCGGATAGCTTAGTTGGTAGAGTGGGTGCCGATATATAGAGGTTTACTCCTTGATGCAGTGGGCCAGGGTTCGACTCCGACCTGCGGCCCTTTGCTGCATGTCATTCCCGCCCTCTCTTATCCATTCAAAAATAAAGGCTGAAAATTTCCCCAAAAAATCTTTAAAAAAACCCAAAAAAGTGCAGAAAATGTGGTCTTGATGACAGAAAGATGTCATGGTCTAGTTTCTCTTGACTAAAAACACCAAACAGTCTTTGTTCCTCATCTGTCTTCTGTGTTGTCACAGGATCTGGATCATGGCAATATAATTCAGTTCTACATTTAAAAAGAGCCTTTAGTGCTGTTGAAGCTTGAAGCTGATTATAATGTTGCAAAAGCAACCAGGACTTTATTTTCATTTCTGTAAATGTGCCAGTGTTAGCCAGTCAGCTAATTTTCAACTGTAGTCCTTAGGCCAGATGATTTTAGACAATAGCACAAAGTTATTATTGTGGGCCTGGACAATGCTGGCAAGACCACAATTCTTTACCAGTTGTAAGTATCCATAGCACTATCAGTAAGCTTCTTTATACATTCTCATTGTTTTATCCATCCATAGTATATATAATATATTGATATAGAATAGAATGCCTTTTATTGTCATTATACACATGTACGACGAGATTAAAAGCAACTCCTTTTCCAGTGCCAACATGTACGTAAAAGAGATGTAACAACATGGAATAAAATAAGCCATGCAAAAAGAAAAGGGGGGGGGTAAGGTGCACAGTACTAAGACGCTATCTACATATACTAATATCTATCTACATATACAAATAAACGTAAAAAGATAAGTATGGTTTTATATACAGGGTGATGTGATGTGTGGAGTAAATACAGTGGGGCTTGAAAGTTTGGGCACCCCAGGTAAACATTTGTATTAATGTGCATAAAGAAGCCAAAAAAAGATGGAAAAATCTCCAAAAGACATCAAATGACAGATTAGACATTCGTATAATATGTCATAAAAAGTTTGATTTTATTTCCATTATTTACACTTTCAAAATAACAGAAAACAAAAAAATGGCGTCTGCAAAAGTTTGGGCACCCTGCAGAGTTAATACCTTGTAAATCCTTCTAAATCGCAAAGTGATAACAAACATTATAGTCATTTGATGATTCCATGGCTTGGTTACCAGCATGATCTTCCTCAATACATCACTTTCCTCTGATAGAGCTAGAAAGGTCAGTGCAGATGTTTGTGTTCATCTGGAAATCTTTTGTAATCAACAACCTATCCTGTTCTTGAAAAGTATTTCCATGACTGACTAATTGTTCAATTTAGGCCTCTTACCTCACTAGAATGTATTGTTTTCTAAGGTGTTGGTGGGCAAAGCTTGACTATTGGCAGTGTTTGTGTTGTGGTTGTCTATCCCACAGCTGTTCTGTTCTGGTCTCACTGGTCATCAGTCATTTTTTCCAGTGACTAAGCATCATGTAGCCCTCTCCCTTAGTGTCCTTGGCATTGGGTAGTCATTTTTTTGACTGCTAGAATCATTAAAAGTCTGTGATACCCTGTCTAAATACCCTGTCACCCTTTAAAACATGACTACTTCTTTAGTTTTGCAAATTAGATAAAAATTGTAGTGATGTTGCTAAAAGGACCAAGCAGCGGCCATTAACTGCATCACAGAATGGAGGGTCATTGCCACTTTCCAGAGGGAGAGAGAGACATTCAGCTGCTGCTGTCCGTCTTGGTCCCTGGGTAGCACCCAACTCCTGGCACAAAGAGTGAGAGCAAATGTATGACATACCAGAGAGATAGAGGCACATCATCTGAAGAGAGAAAATGTAAATATATGCTACATTTTTTATTCTTTGTCTTAAGGTCTGCGGCCCCACATGTTCAGAGTTGATGCCATATGCCTCTTAATTTCATTTAATATTTAATAAACTGGTGTTGGATTAAACCATATCTGTAATTTGACCTCAAATGTATGGTTTACAGTATGTTATCTAGAAATAGTTTTATATGTACAGTTTTTTTGAATGTCAGATACTTTATATGCACTCTGATCGTGTGAAACTTGAGTGGCAGTCTGATCCACTGCTTAGAAATGTTGCTTTTTGCTTTTTTGACATTGGTATCAGCCACCTGTGAGAGGTTGAATGGAATTTCTTTAGTCTATTTTGTAACAAAGTGAATATACAGTGTATATATATGGACAGCATCTAGAGCTGAGCCATTAGTCGTATTGTTTTAAGGTTTTGTTAATACACAAAGGAACAAGGTTGAATTTAATTTTCATTTCCATTGTAAAGCTAAAAACTTTACAAATGTATGCACGTGCAGTTCGTCTAAATGTATCATGTCAGATGTCATTCCAAAGTAAAAGACTTGCCCAGAGTGATTTATTATTCATTAGCAGGCTTTGTCCATAATCCAAGGGGGGGATTTATAATAAATAATTTCTTTTCAGATGCATACAGTCAAATATATATAGCTATTATTCCGTTCATATTTGTGGTTCATATGTATGGGGGCATGTACTTGTAGGCTCATAGACATATCCTTACCCATGGTCAGACCTACTTCCAAACCTTATACAAAAAAAACTGTTGCATTTGTCAACACAACCAACAGTCAGGGTTTATCCTTGTTTTGTTGAGACCCCCCCGTTCCCCACTGCCTTCCTCCCAACTGTACTGCTGATGCATTAGCCTCAACAGGTGCTCCTTTCTAAAATGATCACTTACGTATATTTAGAATTTGAAACCTGAGAGCGCTGGCCTCCGATTGGCTGTGTCGGCCACATGATAACCTGGGTAGAAATCCCAGCTGTGTTCTGTCGCCCAGCGTTTCTCTGGAGGGAAGCTGGTGAGGCTTTGGCGGCTTGGGAGACCATTAAACTTTGATTTAACTGGTAAGCAAGAAAAGGAGAAAAAGAACACATATCAATATTTTCTATGCCTTGCATGGTTTTCCATCTGCACGGACTTCCATCTTTTCCATCATCTGCTGCCATCTGGATCCAAGAGGACAGCTAATTGAGGGATAAGGAGTGTGAAGGCTGTGCTGCACATGGAAGGAGTAACCAAACAATACAGATCTGCAAGACTCAAGAAAGATCTGACCAGGCATACCTTTGGATATATCTGAAATCTCAGCAGCAGTCTGGCCATTTTGTCTGCTCTCTGAAATTGCAACACCTGTTGGGCTATTTTGTCATTATACCTCAACTGTTTCACCTATTTCTCGTATTATTTTACTAAGAGAATTATATTTTGATTTAAAGAGAGGGTAATCAAGTGCTAAAAAAGGTACTTAGTATGCCATCCTATATTTAACCTGCAGCCTCAGAAGGCATTGCCCCACCGTTTGCTAAACAGAGTCGACCAATCAGGCTGTGGCATTAGCTTACATGTTAAATAGCTGAAACACTGTTTGGCAGCTGTCGCCAACCTTCAGCCATGAGGCACAGTTCTTTGAGCTGTGTTGTGGCTGTCTAGTATTTAAAGGCCTGTTATAATGCACTCAGTTTCTCACCTTCCTAATCTGCAATTCTCCCTGTGCAATTACTGATTTACACTTGTTGCCTAGTTTGTGAGGTGTTTCACACATTTGTATTACTTTGTTTAGGATTTGGGCAAATCACAAAGTTGGACTTTAAGTTTGAGACCCTAGTGGATGGCAACTTCCTTACTGTTAGGAAATACTCTGGAGATCTTTCCCTGGTATGGCATGCTTATTGGTTTAACATCAATATCTTGTGTATTTTTCTAGCATGCGTTTGCTGTTTATTGTTCCTATTTTTGAATCGGGTAATTGGGTTCAACAACAGGCAGCATCCTAAAATATCGCAGGTGCAGTTGTCCTTTGATCTCTTGTCAAAGCCCCAGTATATGCTGTCTTAAAATAGGATTTGCTGCTACTGATAGAACATTTATGTTAACTCTGCTAATCTGTTTTGTTGTATGTGTTTTAGCTTATGAGGCCAAACCTTGTTCATTCCGAGTTTGAGTAATGAAATCCTATAAATGTTATCCTTGTTTTCCTTAGAACCTCTAAAACCGTCTCAAAATGACGGAAATTGTGGAGGAATATGAGGAATATGAGGAGGAGGAGGAGGAGGAGGAGATTGTGGACGAGGTAAGTAGACATCCTGTCATTGGGTTATGTTCATTGATTGTAAATTGCAAGTTTGCTTTTCTTTACTTTCATTTCTATACTTAATTTGTTTAGTTTCCAGGCTAAATATGAATAAAACCTAAGATACAGGAGCCAGTGGAAGGCCCTGTGAATAGTTAAGTTAGTAACCCCTTCCAGTCGTCCATGTCTGCTGGTGGATCCTGTTTCAGATGGACACCTGACAGGTTTAATGTCCTGGATTGGCATTAAAAGCCAACTATAAACCACTATTTAAAACTGAAGATAGAATTTGACTGGGACATTGTTGTCCTATTATGCCTTACGACAGGTAGCCATACGTGGTTAGTATGCCATCCTAAAATCTAGTGACATTATTATTACACAACTGCCAGATTCACAAGATAATTCCACAAATTATGCAGAGGACTTAACTACATTTTTGTAGCAGGTCATTAGCTATCGCCATTATCTATAGATGAACAATACTTTGCAATACTGTAATACTGCCCAAATTCTGATGGTATCCTTCCTGTGTAGCATATATAGTACAAGATTGGATCACATGATATTTGGCTGTGTTCCAGTTTCTGGAAGTTACCATTCTGTCCTTTGTTTAAAGTGATATTGCATTTCACACTAATCTCTAGTCATATTTGTCTCCAGATGTGATCAGACCTCATATCCCTGAGATTTCAAGATGTTTTTATGCTGCATTTAGAATATTTTGTGTATGAATTGTGTTTCTGAAGGTCTCCCTGTCAGTGGTCAATGGAAGAGTGAAAGCAGAAGGCTAACAGCTTAATCCTATATTTCCTGGTGAAATAGGATTAAGGTTTGCCTTGTATTTGTTCACACACATTAATATTGCTGATATCTCATAGGGGAGTCTAAATGATTGTTTTTAGCTGTCACAAAATTTCCTCATTGTACCAATCAATCAGTCATCATTTAACTCCTGTATGACATATCAACTGTTTCAAATAGATTTGCCATCTTTACTAAAAAGATGTAAATCGTTTGGGAGGCGGAACAAATGGATACCCACAAAATCAATACACTCTGATTTCACTTGCACTTTCATCTACACTGTGGAGAAAAGTTGCATTGTTTTGAATAAATAGTAAGACGGCTTCTTATTTATATCTACAGAATGGGGAGAAACATAGTGATAGTCATATATAAGAAAATATATAATAGCTAAAAACACACAAGAACTTAGACCTAGTTTGATTATCTAATGATATCAAAAAGAGTGTAGTTAGTAAATTATTTTTAGTTCTATTTCCTAATGATCTACTTTATAAGTCATTATGATCATGAGTATTTCCAACATATTAACTTAAAAAACTCCCCAGGTCATTAAGAGGTGGAGGGTAGAGTTCTCTATCTGGCATTTAGACAAAATTAGAAGTGGACATCTACGGCACATTGGCAGAGAGATGGAGTGGAGGGAGAAGGGGGGGGGGGGCAAACTGTAGCGAGCCACTGTAGTATAAATCACACTCTGATAGCCTGGAACGTGTTAACGTCAGAGTGCTAGAAATTTGCTTAGGAGAGGGGATGGAAAGAGTGCCTGCCGACTGGCAGAGAGATTCATTTTGCATTACTTTGTAGTGATGTGTAATATGGTGGTTGAGTGATTCTTTCACACATATGGTTCTCTCCTGTCTGATAGATCCAGATATTGAAGCCTCCTACAAATGTTGATAAAACATGATTGAGATGTTCTTTCTCGCAGCTCTGGTTATTTCTAGATGTTTGGTAGATTTGAAGGATTATTGTTTACCGGTATCAAAATGTTCACCCTTACGACATGACTGTCAATGTGTCACTGAGATTCTTCTTAAGTAGAAGGAAGTGTAATTCAGGCAGGCTGTAAGTTAGACGGGCTATTCATGGAACTGTATGCTATATGTAGGAATGCTGTCAGTAACTTAAGTCTTAGAGTTAGGGTGTTTGGCTGGAAAAGAACATTTTCCCCTTAAATGGATGTTTTTCCCAAATGTAAAATACCTGTTTTCTCATTCTTCAAGTGGAGAATGCAGAAACATTTGATTATAGCCTACTATAACCCCAGATTTGTGGATTTCTTTGCTCCAATACAATAGTAGTGAATCAGGGTTTCATTTATGGTTCAACAGCAACATCTCTTTTCAGAAACAACTTAATTGTTACTCTGGATAATCCACGGAAAGAACTGCCAGTTTATATACAGTATGGGACTACTACTTCGGAAGAAAAAACAGTTCCTATCCTCTGTGGAGTAACAAGGACATTGTTTCTAGAAATTTAAGTCACTGTTGTTGTTTTTTTTAAATGCCAATCTTCAATGCTGTGAGAACCACAAATGAAATGTCATTCACATTCACTATATTGGAGTGAAGGCCAACTTAGAGACAAATATCTCAAAATATTTAAAAAATAAAACTATGCATGGCTAGATATCACCTGAAATAATTAAGTACTGAGTACTGAGGTGTGCTGTAGCAACTGATAACAGGAACATTGATGTTTGAAAAAAAGAAATAAATAAGAATAGAATTACTGTCATGTGAGTGCCTGGTGTTTATAGACTTGGCCAAAGAGTTAGAGCAGTCAGGCTCACATAATAGAGGATATAAATGCTTCTCTGTCCTCTGTACAATACAGGCTTAATTAGACTGCAGTCATAATTACAGTACAGTCCCGTTTATGGATCCCACCTTTCTTTTAGTGACACTGTTTGATCAGTTTATTAAACCTTAGGACAAAGATCTGCTTTCTGCTTTTATGCAGTTGATGGACCTTTTGAGGGTGTTTGACAGAACAGCTACAAATGTGATGCAGTGCAGAGTGATTTCCTGTCTTACTTGAAGTGTTAATAGCTGTAATTGATGAACACCAGAGCTGTGGAAAAATCACCCTCAATCCAATAGAAATGAAGTGCTGTTTCTCCCATAACTTGTTCTGGCACTTTTGAAACCCCAGTCCTATATTTGTAATATGTTGAGCAGATTACAACGACGACTGTCACTGAGCACAAGAGTTCTCAGTTCGCTCAGGTAAAGCACCTTCTCCCAAGGGACAGCAGTTCAAACATTACAGGATACCACTCGCTTGTCTTGACAATGGTTCATTCTCCTCCTTGGCTGCATGCCTTTATGGATACGCTATTACTATCTGGTTATTTAATGCATATTGTCCTTTGTCTTGGCAGGTTTTTATGTTATCAAACTCTGCATGAAAATTAAACTTTTCAGTAATTTTCAAGAACATTTTTATTTCATTTTAATCTAACCTCCAAGAAATAGCTGCTTTTGGGGCATTTAATTGCTTCTTGTAATTTAGTTCTCTGTGGCTTTACTGCCCAAAAGATGAGATACTGTAACCCTCATGTCTACATGTTGCTGAGCCTAGCATTGCATGCAGTGCATGATGCTCATATATACTTTATATACTTTTAATTGATATATATGCTGTATATATGTATATATATATGTGTATATATATAGACACATATATATATTTGTGTTGGTTTCAGTACATAATCATGACATTGTCCTAACTACTTTCAAGTAGAGTTTCAAGTAGAATCGTTTACTGATGTATTCACACCCCTTAAAGTCTTGACTTGAATCACTTCAATTATTGAAGATGAGTTATTAGAGTAATAGGTATATTGCAAACTCATACAAGTTAATATCAATTTGATGAGACGTTTTCGCTTCACCTTGACAAGATCAGATCATTATTTAATTAAAAAATGTACATAACTGTAAAAATACCTGAAACAATTTGTTTTTTTGAAATGTCACTGAGTCCTTCTCCTTGTATTTGATGATTGCCCTGCCTGTGGATGTTGCTTTACTTCCTGGCCAACATGTTTCCTGTAATCAAGGAACCTAGGCCATTTTGTTAGTTGTGTAGTTAATTGTAGTTCCCTTTGTCCTCCCCCAGTCTGGCTTGCCCACCAGGAAAGTCAGGAAGAAGGTCAAGGTGGATACTTCCAAGTTCATGACTCCGTACCTGGCTCACAGCCAGAAGATGCTGGAGCAGTTCAGCCATGTAAGCTACATGTTTTGGTTTTGGGTCAAAATTAATACTTAACTCTAGTCCCTATTTTGTCTTCTTTAGCAGTATATGGTCATGAAAATTACTACTACTCTCTTTTTTAATATTTTTTGTGATTAACTGTTGTACTTGTATTTAAGTTTTACTTTTACTTAATTCATGACGATTGTATTCAATTCAGTCATCGCTCTTCTTGACAGAACAAGTACCGGCAAGCTTATGACATGTCCAGAGGGACGCCTACTGCCTTCATCAATGATACACCTGAACTTATTCGCATCAGGAAGGCCCAGGAGCAGCTTAGCGAGGTAACACTGCGGACTGTGGAGATATTTTAAAGTTCCCGGTTGACCGTTGGAGGGTTATTGGAATGGAAGATTGCTGGTTTAACTCTTGCTTGTAAAATGATTTAAATAAAACTGTTCTGTGGCCAGCAATAGATTGAGTGTGACGTTATGAATGTGGAGCATAGATGCTTAATACGTTCATTGTGATTTAGGTTTTTGGTAAAGGTGTGTAAAAGATGATGATAAAAAAAATATAACTGCATTTCTCAAACTTAATCTTCTCTAGTCATAAATATTAAGAAATTACACACATTTTGTCATTAGGTTAAATACCGCATGGAGGGCAATAAAACTCGGACGACAAGCTTGTATGATGGTGAGGCCAGAGAGGTCGCCCACGTCAAACGTGTATCTGAGCTGATCAGCAAGGTGAGTTACCTGAACTTACAACAATATGCCAAGATTTGAAGAAATTTTATTTTGAATGTTTATCACATGGTGGTGTTGCTAATCTCTTATAGGTTCTGTACAGACAGAAGTGGGATGAGACTAAGGACAGGTACCTGCTTCCTCCTGATGCTCCTGAGCTTGTCCTGGCTGTGAAGAATGCTGCTAACTACAGCAAAGTAAGCACAATATGGCATTCAAGCACTGTATTTTATTTTTTTTTTTACATTAGAAACACATCTGATCTATTATTTAATACAAAAAAATCTCTTAAATATTTGGTAAGGACCACAGTTGAAAAATAGCTGGCTGGCTAACACTGGCACAGAAATGTTAATTAATGTGTATTGTCCTTTAAAAAATAATGAACTTAACACTTTGTTCAGAAACTTTACACGGAGGACTGGAATGAAGAGAAGACCATGTTCTATCCTTACAGCGACAGCCCCGAGCTGCGCAGGGTGGCCAAGGCTCAGGAGGTCTTGAGTGATGTAAGTTGAGTTTTTTCAACCGCAGTAAATGAAAATACACGTTGTCCAACATTCAAATTTTAGACTGTGTGTGGTTTAAATGCTTGCAAGGTGAAAAATAACAGTATTGTTATATTATTGTTGTACAGTATAGGAAAAACCCTTTAGTGATTCAAGGGTTTTGCAATATGATAATTTACACCATGAGAATTTAGTCAACTGTCAGAGAGTTTGCTTTAGCCTTTATGCCGTGGCAGCTCTCACTTTAACTGGCTTTATTTGGTTATTACTATTATCAACAAGAAGAACTGCAATATTGGAGTTACATCATTTTTTTCTGTACTTTGATTTTTTAAGTATTTAATAGCTGAAAGTAGACATTTCCATCTGGTTAATTTGTCTCTAAGCATTTACATATTACATATTACATATACCACGATATAGGATTTTGACAATTGTTTGGTGTCAATTCTTGTAGTGTTCTGATATTAAACAATGTTGAATATCTAATATATGGTCAGTTGTATAAAAATGAGCTAAGTATAATTTGACTTAAATTCACCTGAACAGTTGCACGTTTTCTCTGCTATTATATATATATATATATTTTCTTTCAGGGTCCATTTGTTTGTGCTTAGTTTGAATCACATGTAGCAATCCCCCCCCTGCTCTTTCTTGCTTGTAACCATTTTCTCACACCAGTCAATGTAAATATGAGTAAATCTGTGTGAGGCAGACTGTGCACTAAGAACAGCTACTGGTGTTGAAGAATTAGCCACCTTAGTAAATTTCCACTCTTTTCTGTGTGTGCCCCCCACAGATTCTCTACAAGAAGGGTCATGATGAGCGCAAGGCTAAGTACACCTCCTTGGCTAATCCTCCTGAAATGGAGCTGGCCAAGAGAGTGGCCCATCAACGCAGTGATGTAAGATCAACAATTTTAATGTGGCTTTCAAACACATTGTATAAGTGTAAAACAAACATAAGAAACATAGGATGGTAGAGGTAGACAAAGTGAGACACAATTGTGCGTAGAAGAATAATAAACCTCATTGCTTCTCAGGAAAATTACATTCTATAGGCTAACTTGTACAAGGGAAACTTGTACCTTGCACAGTCCACCTAGTGGAAATGGAAACAAGGTCCTTAGAGACCAATCAACCCCGAGCCACTGCTAGGGATAACTGGCCACCTGCTCTCTGGTATTACTGGCCACACTAAGCTGAAAGGGAGGGGTCAACAATTGTTTGAAATTACAGAGATTCCAGTCATTCCAATGTGTTTTTATCAAACAGAATATTAACTATCTAATACATTTCTCTATTTTCTACATACTACTATACAACAACATTCTTTTAACGTTTTATTTCCAAAGCTTAACTTCAATGTTTTACTGTTTTTATCCACAGCTTAAATACAAGGAGGATTACAATAAAAATGTGAAGGGTCAATGGTGCGAGACGCCATACTTTGACGTGGCCACTGCCAGGGTGGCGATGGAGAACTTAAGCAGTGTAAGAGCATACTACTATCTAAGGGGCACAATTTTGAAAATGGTATTAGTTTTTCATTTTCCTGTATCTAACTGTTGATACCTTCTCCTTTCAGAAAAAATACACGCAACATTATGAGGATACGAAAGACCAAATTTATTTCATGCAAACAAACACGCCCGTTTATGACGCAAACAAGAAAGCTCGTATTGCTGCCAGTGAGGTAAGTCCACACAAATACACACACAAAAATATCAGAGTATTTTTATGGGTCCTGTGTCATGTGGAAGACACTTCAGAGAGTTGACATGTGTCCCAGTATTGTGCCCACACATGCACAGTATGACTGAGAGATCTACATTTAGTTCATTCTTAATCGTGCTAAAAAGACTCATTGACACACTTTGTTTTCTTCTTACTCACACAGTTGTCCATGTTTCTGTTTTCAGGTCCAATACAAGAAGGAATACGAGAAAAGCAAAGCGCAGTGTGACTACAACACTCTCCCCGCCACAGAGAATCCTCTCCTCAGACAGCTCAGATATGCTGGCACCATTCTCAGTGATGTAGGTGTCTGAAGAACACAGGAATTTTCAATCACAGCTGGTTTAATGCAAAATTATAGACACAATTTTGGGTAAAAACTCATTGCAAAATCTTTGAAGTAGTACATTATAGGTCTCCATGTCTGTTTCTGTATAGACAGAGATGGTGCTTGCATGAATATGGTAATTACTCTTGTTAGACGCATAGTTAGTTAGTAGTTGTGGGTGTTATCTAGAGTGTCTGACATGACGCTCCTCTAAGGGGATAGTCACATTATTTGTATTATCTATTATCTGGAAATCAAGTGAGTTAATTGATATAATTAAATCAAGTTAACAGTCTGACAGGTAGAAAGCAAGGGGTTTGGACATCTACTTCATGTACCATGTGGACAGATGTATTTTTGAGTGTTTCCTTATTTGAGTTACTGATCATCAGTTATTTGTGATTTTGCATTTGTTTTTTTGCAGAAAGTTTATAAGTCCAGCTATGAAAAATCCAGAGGTTCCAGCATCAACTACTGTGACACGCCCAAGTTTCAGATGGACTCCGTACTTAAACAGTTCTCTGATGTAAGTATAATCCATGAGTTGAAATACTTCTTAAAATAATGATTGATTATTATTTTTATTTCAATTTTTTTAAATATATGCATTTCAATTTTTATTTTAGGCACAGTACAAAAATAAGTATGAAAATGAGGTGAAGGGCCACTATATCGGAAGCTATGAAGATCTCTACATGCTTCACTGCCAGAAAGTTGAGGAAATGAAGAATGAGGTAAATGAATTATATAATGTGCATTTTTACTTTTAAAAATCAAATCACTTGTGTAAGATATAATGAATTACTATAAAGTTCATTATATCTTTTAATCAATTTATTTGCAATTTTCCTATTGTGTCTTGCAGCAACTATATAAATCTGACTATGAAGACATTAAGACAAGGTGCTTCTTCCCTCAAACATTGACGCCTGAATATGAAGTTGGGAAGAAGCTTTACCAATGTAATGATGTGAGTTGTATTGGCTAATAAAAAATTTATTTGAAGTAAAAAGGATTCACAGTTCTTCTGTATTGGTTTACTTGTATGTACTGTATGTTACAAAATGTGTTTATCATATGGTTTGCAGAAAGTTTACCGGCAACATCCAGGCACAGTGAAATTTACACAAGTGGTGGATTCCCCAGTTCAGCTTCAAGCCGCCATCAACGCCAAACAGCTAAGTGATGTATGTATGACTGCATGGCCTGCTTCTTAGTGCTAATACAAAATATAATAGAATTGGAATTGGTACAGTATGTCTCAAGAACTCTCTTCTTACTGTATGTTCACATACATAATATAAATGGTTTATATAGGTTTTATAGGTGAACATAATTATTTCTTTACATTGTTCATTTATTTACTGAAATTGCGACAATCGCCATCTAAGGCTCTAGATCAAATTCTCCTAGATATGCTGATCATCTTAAAATCTGCCCAATCATCCACGTAGCCCAGCTGTCTTTCTGTGGGCACCATGGAAACTGGAGAGCCATCTTTGTAGTATAAATAGCATCACACATTCAGTTGGCCCAGAATAAACCTTGTGATCAGAGAAGGGCTGGTGAGGCAGGGAATGGGAAAGATGGTCAATATGTCTCAAATAGAGTCCAGCTAATACACTGCTGCCATCTAGTGACAGAAAATCCAATAACACTTGACCTAAACTTTTGTTTGTGCTAGAAAAAACAAACCTCATTTTAACACTTCGTTCTTTTTGCAGTTGAACTACAAGGCAAAGTATGAGGATACAAAGTTCAAGAATAGTCTGCCCCCCGACTATCCCTTCTTCATCCAGTCCAGAGTGAACGCTTTTAACCTCAGTGACGTAAGTAAATACTATACAATTCATTTCCAGCAGTAACCAAAATGAAATTGCTATCAGCTTTAATTTGTTATAAGATTGTAATTTCCTGAATGGCGTGATTCTCTCCTTGCAGAACTGTTACAAGTATGATTGGGAGAAATCTAAAGCCAAAAAGTTTGAGATCAGGGGTGATGCTATTTCGATCCTTGCTGCCCGTGCTCACACAAACATCGCCAGTGATGTGAGTATGCTACAATATCAGCCTTTAAAGTTTCAGTATTTCTGGCTTTGTTTCAGTTGCTTTTAGCACCCTCTTTTGTTTTTATTTATCTCGTAATTGATCACCCTTTCACTTGTTTTCAGGTTAAATATAAAAAGGAGTATGAGAAGAACAAGGGACACATGGTTGGAGCCCTCAGCATTAATGACGATCCAAAGATCTTGCACTCCGTTCACGTGGCCAAAATCCAGAGTGATGTAAGTCATTAGCTTGCTGTTTTACTTTAGGACTTACATTTCCCTTGATTAACCTATATTAGAGCTGAGATAAGAGGGCAGTCTTGAACAATCTTTTACTGATATTTTCACAGCGGGAATATAAAAAGGACTATGAAAAGATAAAGACCAAGTACCATGCACCACTGGATATGATGTCAGTCACCTTGGCCAAGAAATCACAGGGGATTGCCAGCATGGCTGGGTATAGGAGCATCAGTGCCAACTACTTCCTTCCTTATGACAGTGTGCTGTTGGACTTGGCCAAAAAAGCCAACATCATCCAGAGTGATGTAAGTATAGAGAGACTTTAAACTGATTTAATGCTGAGAGTTTTGGTTTTTGGTTTTAATCCTAATATTAAACGTGTATTTGATGGTTCTTATGAGATTAGTTATGTATTCAGTGACACCATTTTAATTTGTTTTTCGTTTTCCTGTATCATAGAATGAGTACAAGTCTGACTACAACAACTTCACCAAGGGTGCTCCATGGATCCCCCTTGGCTCTTTGGAGGTTGAAAAGAATAAGAAAGCTGCTGACATCCTTAGTGAGGTATGTGTGCAACAGCAACACTTTAGTCATCCTGTACATACCTTAACCCTTTGCGACAAATGCCCCCTTGACATGAAAAAAGGATTTGTTTGATAGTTAGCGGGATATGTCACATACCATGTTATGTAATAACTTGTGTTTTTTACTTATTTCCTACAGAAAAAATACAGAAAACACCCAGACACAGTCCCTTTCACCTCTATTGACAACCACCCCACCATGATGCAGGCCAAAGTCAACCAGCTTCTAAGGAGTGATGTGAGTGAGATATTTTGAAATCTTTCTGCACTATTTATTTTTCTAAGATCACTTTTGAGAAGATTGTTTTAATTTTTACTCCGATCTTAGTACAGCTCGTGTGATTTGTGCCTTTATTGCTTTCTTGCTTCCAGCTGTTCTACAAGAGAGGTCTGGAGCAGGTCCATCAGAAGTACTCTCTGCCTCATGATATCCCTGAGTTCCTCCAGGCCAAGTGCAACGCCTACAACATCAGCAAGGTAAGGCATAGAAACACCGAGAGATCCCTTTTTTGAATTATGTAGTATGTGTTTAAAGTAGTACTTTAAATGGATCCAAAATAGCATTACAAATACACATTAACACACACACACACACACACACACACACACACACACATTCACATTCACACTCACACACGCACACGCACATGCGCAGATCCATGCTAAACCTATTGAATGTGCATATCTTTTGTTATTGTTTACACCTTTAATCTGTCATTTCAGAACTACTACAAGCTTGACTGGCAGGCATTGATTGCTAAAGGTTATGACCTGAAGCCTGATGCTATATCTATTGTTGCCGCCAAAGCTGCCAGACATGCTGCCAGTGATGTAAGTTCTCCAAACAACTGAGCCAACAAACTCCATTTTAACATGTGCTGTACTCTGTACTTCTTGTTGCATCATATAATCATTAACATTACTATAATGCTAAATAATTAAAGATGCTATATGCCCTTTAATTTCTAGGTCCAGTATAAAAAGGCTTACCATAAAGCCAGAGGCCACCATGTTGGCTTCCGCAGCATCAAGGACGATCCTCTGCTGGTTCACTACATGGAGGTAGCTAAGATGCAGAGTGAGAAGAACTACAAGAAGGACTACCACAAGTCCAAGCTGAAGTACCACACCCCAGTAGACATGATGAGTGTGGTACAGGCCAAGCACGCCTCTGCTGTTCAGACCTATGCTGGTTACAGAAAGATCGCTCACAGCTACATGCTTCTGCCTGACTCAATGAGTCTGCACCTTGCTCGCAACATGAACATCAATGCCAGTGATGTAAGTTTAATTTTTCTTTTTATGACTTTTGTTTCATCATCTAGGTAAATACTTTATGTCTTGGCTAAAAGATGGTGTTTCTGCAGGTCTGATCATTTTTAATGTATCTCATTTACTTTTCAGTATAACTATAAACTGGATTATGAGAACTCTGTCAAGGGAATTGGCTGGGTTCCCATTGGTTCTCTAGAGGTGGAAAAAGCCAAGAAAGCAGCAGAAGCTCTGAATGAGAAAAAGTACCGCCAACACCCTGACACAATCAAATTTACCAGTGTCACCGACTCCATGAACATGGAGCTGGCCAAGGCCAATGCCAAGATCATGAATGTGGTGAGAAGGAGAAAACAGAATAACTTCCTAATTTTCTCTAATATAAATGTCCTCATTTACAGTATATCTTTGAATTCCTTTTCAGAATAGACATAAACCTATCTCTTTTTGTAATTGTAATTGTGCAGAAAGAGTATAAGGCCAGTGGAGAGAAGTTCATGCACACTTACCACCTCCCTGCTGATGTCCCTGAACTGATGCAAGCCAGATACAATGCCGTCAACATCAGCCAAGTTAGTTGCAGATTCTTGTTTGCTATTTTCCCGCGTTGGTGGACAACGTGTAGACATTAAATTGCTACTATATTGTTAACATAACACTGATGATCATTTTATTCAGAATTACTACACCTATGCTCATCGTCAAGATCTGCTCAAAGGGCATCATGTGAAGGAAGATGCCATTTCCATTGTTGCAGCAAAAAGCTCCACCAACATTGCCAGTAATGTAAGTTGTGAATATGGTAATAATAATCTGATTCAATCTGAATTCAATAATGTAATTCATACCTAATATTTTTCTTTTATATAGTACAAGTATAAACTGGCTTATGAGAAGGCCAGAGGCCACCATGTTGGCCACCGCAGCATCAAGGACGATCCTCTGCTGGTTCACTACATGGAGGTGGCTAAGATGCAGAGTGAGAAGAACTACAAGAAGGACTACCACAAGGCCAAGCTGAAGTACCACTCCCCAGTGGACATGATAAGTTTGGTGCATGCCAAGACAGCCAGTGCTGCTCAGACTATGGCTGGATACAGGAAGATCCCTCATAGCTACATGCTTCTTCCTGACAACTTGCACATGCAGCGGTGTCGTGGCATGATGGAGATTCAGAGTGATGTATGTTTTCACTTTTTAGCTATATGTTACCATAGTGTAATGCTAGTATAATTGGTACCTATATGAGTAAATTGATTATATGCACAGTACCAAAGCAATGTGTGAGGTGAGGACAAAAACTTTTTTTTCTATAAACCCACAGAATGTCTACAAGTCAGAATACAACAACTACAGTAGAGGCTTAGGATGGGTCCCTATTGGTTCTTTGGATGTTGAGAGGGCCAAAGTTGCTAGATCTGCACTGGCAGAAAGAGGCTACCGCCAGCATCCCAGTAACTTCAAATTCACAAGCAAGACTGATGCCATTAACACGGCTTTGGCTTTGGCCAACACAAAGACACTGGACAATGTAAGAATGTCGTCTTTATATTGATGATGCAATGGCTTCACATCTCTTAAAATGTGTTGAAATATTGTTGCACGTCAGAACAAAGATTTTCCTATGAGAAAGTTACAAAAATTCACAGGTTTTACTGTTCTTTTTCACTCCCTCTAGGCTTCATACAGAGCTTCAGGCGAGAAGTTCAAGCACACCTATAATCTACCAGCTGACTGCCCTGAGTTCCTTCAGGCTAAATTCAACGCCCAGACCCTTAGCGAGGTTTGAGCACAATATTTTTATTGAAAATCAAAGTTAGACAATGTTTTCTTTTCCAAATGTACAAGTCAAAGAAATATGACTAGCCTGAAATGCCAAGTGTATATCAGCATAATAATTATGCTAAATATTGTTATAAATATATGTAATATTTTGCTCTTTATCCACAGAGTCACTACAAGCACAAGTGGCTGGAAGATATTGCAAAGGGATATGACATGAAGCCGGATGCTATTTCTGTGCTGCATGCCAAGCAAGGCAGACATATTGCCAGCGATGTATGTAAATCATAAATAAACATTGAATGTATTCAGCACTTTTTTCCCCATATAACTGAAACAATCATTCATTTTCATCTAGACGTTACTAACACTTTTTTATTTCTTTATTTATAGATCCAATACAAGAAAGCTTACGAGAAGGCCAGAGGCCACCATGTTGGCTTCCGCAGCATCAAGGACGATCCTCTGCTGGTTCACTACATGGAGGTAGCTAAGATGCAGAGTGAGAAGAACTACAAGAAGGACTACCACAAGTCCAAGCTGAAGTACCACACCCCAGTAGACATGATGAGTGTGGTACAGGCCAAGCACGCGTCTGCTGTTCAGACCTATGCTGGTTACAGAAAGATCGCTCACAGCTACATGCTTCTGCCTGACAACTTGCACGTTCAGCGATGTCGCACTATGAACACGCAGTCAAGTGATGTGAGTAGCAGTTTTCATCTGTGAATTATGTCTCTTAGGATCAAAACTATGTTTGAAAGACAACCACAATAAATCTACATTGTGTGTTTGATATTCATGTTTTGCTTCAAGTTTAAAAGATAATTGTCATTGATCTTAACTTCAGAAATGATATGCATCTCATTTATTTTTTCAGTGTAATTACAAATCTGAATGGAATAACGATATCAGGGGTATTGGATGGGTCCCTATTGGCTCAATTGGAGTTGAGACTGCTAAACTTGGAGGTCAGATCCAGAGTGACAAAAAGTACCGCACTCATCCATCCAACTTTAAGTTCAGCAAGCTGATGGACTCCATGGACTTGACTCTGGCCACTGCCAACAACAAGATCATGAATAAGGTTCAACCATATTCAAATATATAGTGCAGGATCACAAAATATCAATTATAATCTTGTTCATAAGCATCATCATTGTTTTTCTGGTGTCTTTATTTACAGAAAGCATACACTGCAGCTTGGGAGAAGGACAAACTGACAGTCCACATCATGCCAGATGCTCCTGAGATTCTCCTGGCCAAGGCTAATGCCCTCACCATGAGCAATGTAAGGCAATACATTACATTACAATTTGTGTGTGTATGTGGGTGTATATGTACACAATATATATATTTTGTGTACTTATGTACTTCAATATTTTATCTTATTTGATTTATCTTAATGTATATGTTTTTACAGAAACTTTACAAAGCCGGTGTTGTGGAGATGGCCAATAAGGGCCACAACCTCAAAGCAGACGCCATCTCAATTTTGGCTGCAAAATCTGGTACCACCATTGCCAGTAATGTAAGTTGAAAATAAGTTCCTGTACCAAATCAAGAAGATAATCTACTACAAACCATCGCACATGTTAAACAAGTATTTGTTCACTGTTACAGTACAAGTACAAGCTGGCGTACGAGAAGGCCAGAGGCCACCATGTTGGCTTCCGCAGCATCAAGGACGATCCTCTGCTGGTTCACTACATGGAGGTAGCTAAGATGCAGAGTGAGAAGAACTACAAGAAGGACTACCACAAGTCCAAGCTGAAGTACCACACTCCAGTAGACATGATGAGTGTGGTACAGGCCAAGCACGCCTCTGCTGTTCAGACCTATGCTGGTTACAGAAAGATCCAACACACTTACTCTCTCCTCCCTGATGCCATGAACCTGCAACTTGCTCGCACCATGAACACCCAGTCTAGTGATGTAGGTTTGAAATGTCAAAATACCAGTTGCGCTATGCCCACAATAATTTCATGTATTTTTAAAGGCTGATAACAATTACTTGTTGTATTATCCCTTTATTCATGTGGTTTTGCATTTTTGTTTAGTGTAACTACAAATCTGAATGGAATAACTATATCAGGGGTATTGGATGGGTCCCTATTGGCTCAATTGGAGTTGAAACTGCTAAACTTGGAGGTCAGATCCAGAGTGACAAAAAGTACCGCACTCATCCATCCAACTTCAAGTTCAGCAAGCTGATGGACTCCATGGACTTGACTCTGGCCACTGCCAACAACAAGATCATGAATAAGGTGCAGTATGTTTAACTGTACTCTAAAGTGTAGGGCTACACAAATGTTGCTGATTATATTGTTTACAACAATCATCATTCCCTTCTTTTTTCTGGTGTCTTTATTTACAGAAAGCATACACTGCAGCTTGGGAGAAGGACAAACTGACAGTCCACGTCATGCCAGATGCTCCTGAGATTCTCCTGGCCAAGGCTAATGCCCTCACCATGAGCAATGTAAGGGGGAATCCATGAAACTAATAAATCAAAATAAATAAAACTGCTTGCAATAGTTAATTTATGTATAGGGTTATAGGGATCAGTCTGTAAATGTAAACACTGTTTTGTTCATTGTTATCTTAATCTTTTACAGAAACTTTACAAAGCCGGTGTTGTGGAGATGGCCAATAAGGGCTACCACCTCAAAGCAGACGCCATCTCAATTCTGGCTGCCAAGTCCGGTACCACTATTGCCAGTAATGTAAGTTATAAAAAAAAAACTTCCTGTAGGAAATCAATATTCACAAAACATCTGATAAAATTCCTATTGTATGAGAGTACAGTCTCTGTGAGTGACAAAGTATGTGTTTGCTGTCACAGTACAAGTACAAGTTGGCTTACGAGAAGGCCAGAGGCCACCATGTTGGCTTCCGCAGCATCAAGGACGATCCTCTTCTGGTTCATTACATGGAGGTGGCCAGATTGCAGAGTGACAAGAACTACAAGAAGGACTACCAGAAGTCTAAACTGAAGTATCACTCCCCAGTGGACATGATAAGTTTGGTCCATGCCAAGCAGGCTTCTGCTGCTCAAACTATGGCTGGATACAAGCAGAAAATCTCCCACTACACTGTGCTGCCTGATGCCATGAACCTGCAACTAGCGCGTAACATGCAATTCATCGCCAGTGATGTATGTAGAGAGTCTGACTTAATCATCTTAAAATAAAAATCCAGAGTTTTACATTCATGTTACCATTGCTGTATGGAGCTGTGCTGCATTGTGAAGGAAATGACTTATGTCTATAATCTCCCTCAGAACCAGTACAAGAGTGAGTATGAAAGCTTCATAAAGGGAATAGGATGGGTCCCTATTGGATCACTCGATGTTGAAGCAAAAATAGGAGGCAAGATTCTCAGTGAGAGTCTATACCGTCAAGCTCCTAGCAACTTCAAATTCACTAAGGACATGCACTCCATGGATCTGGCACTAGCCACTGCCAACAACCAGATTATGAATAAGGTACTGAAAAGGACCTCTTGTGAGGAAAAACATACATATCTCTTCTCTAGTACTCATGTTTGAGATGTCACACCAACAATGTTTTGTTTTTAGAAATCCTACACAACTGCCTGGGAAAAAGACAAGACTTCGATCCACATCATGCCTGATGCGATGGACATTGTTCTTGCGAGAGGAAACAAGAAGAACTTCAGTGAGGTACAGTGCGATATCTTAATTTCTTAAAACATTTCCATTTTTTTTAGATCTTGTCATAGTTAATTAATTTGAAAGATGACATGCTTTCCTTTAAAAAATATATATATATATACATACGTATATATTCTCTCTCTTTAGAAACTGTACAAATTGGACAATGAACTGTCCAAGAAGAAGGGCCATAATGTTCGTGGGGATGCAATTGCTGTCCTTGCTGCCAAAGCCTCCACTGCTATTGCTAGTGATGTAAGTGTCTGTATGGTTATTTCTATGATGTACTACCCACTGTATATTGTTTTTATGCTTCCCCCCTCAACAGAGTTTGGTTATGAAAACTCTCACATTTTCTTTTTAGTACAAGTACCATGCAGGATACCGTAAGCAGGTTGGCCACCACATCGGTGCTCGCTGCATCCAGGATGATCCTCTGCTCATGCTGGCTCTGAACTCAGCCAGGATTGCCAGTGATGCCCTGTACAAGAAGGACTTCAACAAGTCCAAGACCAAGTTCAATCTGCCAGTGGACATGATCGCCTTTGAACTGGCCAAGAAGAACCAGATCCAGGTCAACCACGCCAACTACATCACTCGCCTCCATAACTGGACTTGCCTGCCAGACTCCAATGATGTCCGCCTGGCCAGACATGCATATGACCTACAGAGTGATGTGAGTAAGAATCCTTGAATTTATACCGTCAAAAATGTTCATATTTATTATTGTATAATTTTAGGTTTTGGAACATCATTAACCATAACAAACCATTTCTTGTTTTGTCCAGGCTGTTTACAAGGAAGATCTGAAGATGTTGCAGGGTATTGGATGGGTGCCCATAGGTTCACTGGATGTTGAGAAGGCTAAGAAAGCTGGTGAGGCCCTGAGTGAGAGAAAGTATCGTCAACACCCAAGCAACTTCAAATTCAAAATCACAACTGAAGACATACCCATGGTGTTGGCTAAGGCCAACGCCCAGGTTATGAACAAGGTATGATATCATATTTACACATTATTTTGTATAATATCAAATAACTATAGCGACTATATATGGATATGATAAGGAAATGATGTAACCATAAAAATGCTTGCTTGCTGATTCTACAGTGTAAGTCAATTCTCTTGTTTCTGATTTCTGACTACAGAAAGCATACGTTGAAGCCTGGGATAATGATAAGTCGAAGATCCACATCATGCCTGATGCTATGGATGTTCTTCTAGCCAAAGCAAACAATGTCAACTACAGCATGGTATGTGGAAAATTAAATGGTAATGATGGTACAGCAATTAGTATTTATGGATTATTTTCAATGTTTAATTTATATACCTAACGTCTGTGGGATAATTGTGTTTGGTTACAGAAAAAGTACAAACAGGCAAATGAAGACGCCAAGAAGAAGGGCTACGATATCCGCAATGATGCCATTTCCATTAAAGCAGCCCGGGCTTCCAGGGACATTGCCAGTGATGTAAGCTTCTGGATTGTTTTAACAATGATAAACAGTTACCATACATTTGTTACTGTACATGTAACCACAGAACTTTGTTTTTGTTTTTTAGTACAAGTACCATGCTGGATACCGTAAGCAGGTTGGCCACCACATTGGTGCTCGCTGCGTCCAGGATGATCCTCTGCTCATGCTGGCTCTGAACTCAGCCAGGATTGCCAGTGATGCCCTGTACAAGAAGGACTTCAACAAGTCCAAGACCAAGTTCAATCTGCCAGTGGACATGATCGCCTTTGAACTGGCCAAGAAGAACCAGATCCAGGTCAACCACGCCAACTACATCACTCGCCTCCATAACTGGACTTGCCTGCCAGACTCCAATGATGTCCGCCTGGCCAGACATGCATATGACCTACAGAGTGATGTGAGTAAGAATCCTTGAATTTATACCGTCAAAAATGTTCATATTTATTATTGTATAATTTTAAGTTTTGGAACATCATTAACCATAACAAACCATTTCTTGTTTTGTCCAGGCTGTTTACAAGGAAGATCTGAAGATGTTGCAGGGTATTGGATGGGTGCCCATAGGTTCACTGGATGTTGAGAAGGCGAAGAAAGCTGGTGAGGCCCTGAGTGAGAGAAAGTATCGTCAACACCCAAGCAACTTCAAATTCAAAATCACAACTGAAGACATACCCATGGTGTTGGCTAAGGCCAACGCCCAGGTTATGAACAAGGTATGAAATCATATTTACACATTATTTTGTATAATATCAAATAACTATAGCGACTATATATGGATATGATAAGGAAATGATTTAACCAAAAAAATGATTACTTGCAAATTTCCTAATGTAAATCAATTCTCTTGTTTCTGATTTCTGACTACAGAAAGCATACGTTGAAGCCTGGGATAATGATAAGTCGAAGATCCACATCATGCCTGATGCTATGGATGTTCTTCTAGCCAAAGCAAACAATGTCAACTACAGCATAGTATGTGGAAAATTAAATAGTAATGATGGTACAGCAATTTGTATTCATGGATTATTTTCAATGTTTAATTTATATACCTAACGTCTCTGGGATAATTGTGTTTGGTTACAGAAAAAGTACAAACAGGCAAATGAAGACGCCAAGAAGAAGGGCTACGATATCCGCAATGATGCCATTTCCATTAAAGCAGCCCGGGCTTCCAGGGACATTGCCAGTGATGTAAGCTTCTGGATTGTTTTAACAATGATAAACAGTTACCATACATTTGTTACTGTACATGTAACCACAGAACTTTGTTTTTGTATTTTAGTACAAGTACCATGCTGGATACCGTAAGCAGGTTGGCCACCACATTGGTGCTCGCTGCGTCCAGGATGATCCTCTGCTCATGCTGGCTCTGAACTCAGCCAGGATTGCCAGTGATGCCCTGTACAAGAAGGACTTTAACAAGTCCAAGACCAAGTTCAATCTGCCAGTGGACATGATCGCCTTTGAACTGGCCAAGAAGAACCAGATCCAGGTCAACCACGCCAACTACATCACTCGCCTCCTAACTGGACTTGCCTGCCAGACTCCAATGATGTCCGCCTGGCCAGACATGCATATGACCTACAGAGTGATGTGAGTAAGAATCCTTGAATTTATACCGTCAAAAATGTTCATATTTATTATTGTATAATTTTAAGTTTTGGAACATCATTAACCATAACAAACCATTTCTTGTTTTGTCCAGGCTGTTTACAAGGAAGATCTGAAGATGTTGCAGGGTATTGGATGGGTGCCCATAGGTTCACTGGATGTTGAGAAGGCGAAGAAAGCTGGTGAGGCCCTGAGTGAGAGAAAGTATCGTCAACACCCAAGCAACTTCAAATTCAAAATCACAACTGAAGACATACCCATGGTGTTGGCTAAGGCCAACGCCCAGGTTATGAACAAGGTATGAAATCATATTTACACATTATTTTGTATAATATCAAATAACTATAGCGACTATATATGGATATGATAAGGAAATGATTTAACCAAAAAAATGATTACTTGCAAATTTCCTAATGTAAATCAATTCTCATGTTTCTGATTTCTGACTACAGAAAGCATACGTTGAAGCCTGGGATAATGATAAGTCGAAGATCCACATCATGCCTGATGCTATGGATGTTCTTCTAGCCAAAGCAAACAATGTCAACTACAGCATAGTATGTGGAAAATTAAATAGTAATGATGGTACAGCAATTAGTATTTATGGATTACTTTCAGTGTTTAATTTATATACTTAATGTCTCTGGGATAATTGTGTTTGGTTACAGAAAAAGTACAAACAGGCAAATGAAGACGCCAAGAAGAAGGGCTACGATATCCGCAATGATGCCATTTCCATTAAAGCAGCCCGGGCTTCTAGGGACATTGCCAGCGATGTAAGTGTTTCATCTTAAATATTTATTTGAAAGTGACAATTGATTGTTAATTGTAATATTATTTCTATTATAAAGGTCATGTGAATTTTATTATAGACAACTAATCATGTTTGACAAAACAGTATAGTAAATAAATGATTTTAATTTACCTATCGGACAAAATGTGTGTGTAAATGTTAATCAACAATGAAATTATTACATTTTTCTTCCAGTACAAGTACCATGCAGGATACCGTAAGCAGGTTGGCCACCACATCGGTGCTCGCTGCGTCCAGGATGATCCTCTGCTTGTGCTGGCTCTGAACTCAGCCAGGATTGCCAGTGATGCCCTGTACAAGAAGGACTTCAACAAGTCCAAGACCAAGTTCAATCTGCCAGTGGACATGATCGCCTTTGAACTGGCCAAGAAGAACCAGATCCAGGTCAACCACGCCAACTACATCACTCGCCTCCATAACTGGACTTGCCTGCCAGACTCCAATGATGTCCGCCTGGCCAGACATGCATATGACCTACAGAGTGATGTGAGTAAGAATCCTTGAATTTATACCGTCAAAAATGTTCATATTTATTATTGTATAATTTTAAGTTTTGGAACATCATTAACCATAACAAACCATTTCTTGTTTTGTCCAGGCTGTTTACAAGGAAGATCTGAAGCTGTTGCAGGGTATTGGATGGGTGCCCATAGGTTCACTGGATGTTGAGAAGGCGAAGAAAGCTGGTGAGGCCCTGAGTGAGAGAAAGTATCGTCAACACCCAAGCAACTTCAAATTCAAAATCACAACTGAAGACATACCCATGGTCTTGGCTAAGGCCAACGCCCAGGTTATGAACAAGGTATTTGCAGCTACTGCCCTAACATTTAATTGTGTATCATATTTATGATTTTTTTTTCAGAAACTAACAAAACTTAAACACAAAACAAAAAAACAAACTGAACAAACAAAACAAGAATAAGATTATTTTGTGTTGAACATTTGAGTTTTGGGGAGTCACGTGATCGGCTGGACAAATTTTGGCCCAAATTTTGACCCCAGGATACTATGGGACGCGATAAAAGATTTTATTAGGAGCCACACCATACTTTTCTGCTCTAATGCACGCAAAGCCACGTCACTGAAGCTGCAAAACCTTGACACTAAGTTTACGAGATTAGACTCACTGTTATAAACAAATTTTTCTGACCAGCTAGCTTTAGAACCAAGATTAGTCAAGAAGGAAATAAACCACATCCTGAAACAGAAATCTGAGTTCCTCATCCATAGAGCAAGACAGCGCTATTACTTTCAGGGTGCTAGACCCAGTCACCTTCTCGCTATGAGATTAAGATCCAGTGATTATTTTGCAGACATTCCCGCTATTAAATCTTTGGATGGCAATATTAGAACTAATCCTGTTGAAATAAATAAATCCTTTCAGACATTTTATTCCAATCTGTATAAATCTGAGGTCACGTTTGATAAATCTCACTGTGACAGCTGATTAAATCAGCTTGACTTGCCTCAGTTATCAGCAGAAGAATCAGCTAGCTTGGACAAATTAATTTCTATTGGGAATTAAAATTGACAGTACAGAATATGCAAAAAGCAAAATCACCAGGCTTTGATGGGATTTCCCCTGAATTTTATGCAGCTTTTTGGGAACAGGTGGGCCCTTTTCTTTGTGAATTCTCAAAGGATGTTAACACAGCCTTGATTTCCTTACTCCTGAAAAAGGATAAGGATCCTACAGAGTGTTCTATCTATCGGCCTCTGAGCTTGCTTAACGCTGACATAAAAATCTTTGCAAAGCTCCTAGCTCGCCATTTAGAGTCTCATATGTCAAAATTAGTGAACCCTGACCAAACAGGATTCATAAAAACGAGACTAGCAGCAGATAATGTTAGACGCCTTCTTCACATTGTTGATGTGGCAGAGGACAGTAAGACCCCAATGTCACTTCTTTCTCTTGATGCAATGAAAGCCTTTGACAGACTTGAGTGGCCATTTTTATGGTAAGTCTTAGAGGTGATGGGCTTTGGTAAAACTTTCATTGGTATGATCAAAGCTTTGTCCGAGTCTTAACTAGACGCACCTCCTCCTCTTTATTTCCAGTCTCTAGATCTTCCCGCCAAGGTTGCCCCTTGAGTTCTGAACTATTTGTCCTCTCTCTACAGCCACTGGCTCAAGCTATTTGCCAATCGATTAGGATGTTACCAATGTGCATTCGTAGTACACAGCATCATCTCTCATTATTTGCAAACAATGTTTTGGTCTTTTTAGAGAACCCCTCTCAGTCTCTTCCTCACCTTCTATTATTATGTGAGGAGTATGGAAGCTTATCATGCTTTAAAATTAACTGGTCAAAATCTGCACTACTTCATTTAAATAATTCTGCCCGCAACTCAACCATCTCTGCCAACATCCCAATTGTTAAGCAGTTTAAATATTTAGGCATTGAGGTCTTCCCCTGCTTAAACTAGATTATTAAACATAACTATTCTGTTGTTCTGAACAGTGTATTAAAGGATATGGAAAATGGATAGGTCTCCCGATGTTGATTCAAGCTTGTATCTGAGTGGTTAAAATTAATGTTTTAGCCAGGGTCAATTTTGTGAGCTCTATGCTACTTCTCTCCCCTTCTACTGGCTATTGGTGTAAATTACAGTCAACAGTATCCAAATTTATCTAGAAAGGCAAGCTGCCGCAACTTAAAATGTCTACCTTACAGAAGAGGAGAGAAGATGGTGGCCTTTCAGTTCCCAACTTTAAACATTATTTCTGATCCTTTGTGTTAAGCCCCCTTATCACTTGGTTTAGCCCAGATGTGTCTGTTTGTTGGCATGCCTTAGAAAGTGCTATGACAGAGCCGTGAGGACTCCATGACGTTCTTTTTGCCAATACTTTGAACAAACAATGTCATTATCTCTCATCTTATCATAACTTGGAGATTAGTTGAAACTGCCATATAGCTTGTAACTACCACACCTTTTCCCCTTTATTCAATAATACAGGACACTTGGCACAGCATTGCTGAGTCCTTGAAGGCAATGCTGTAGCCTTTTCTTTTGTGTGTGTGTGTGATTGGTCCCTTGTCTTGTGTGTGTGTCTGTGTTTCTGCATGTATTGTTTTGTCTCCCTTCTTTTTCCTCTCTGTGATTTTGTGGCCCTGGGACATGTTCCTATGCCCCAGTGTGTTGTTTGTGTTTTTTGTAACTACTCGTGAATGTTATGTTTACATTTTTGTTGTGAATATAAAAATAAAATTTTGATCACAAAAAACATTTGAGTTTTGTGCTAGAATTCATAATTCTTTTGGTAAAATACAAATTCATATTTGTGTGAAAGGGCTTATAAAAATAACAACTACCTTCATGTGCAATGGAGATCTCTCTGGAGGTCTTTAAAGTCATTACCATCAAGTAACACTTGAAAAATGTGTGGTTTATTCCAGAATCTCTACACTGAAGCATGGGAGAAGGATAAGACCAAGCTGCACATCCAACCTAACACTCCTGAGATCATCCTCTCTCAGCAGAATGCTATCAACATGAGCAAGGTCAGGTTAGTGGAAAGCCTGACGCTTTCCAGAATTAAGTGCCATTTTTAGACCTCCATTGGTTTAAACAGTAAGCAAAAGTATTCATAAATGTCTTACTTTTCAGAAACTCTATAGGCAAGGTTTTGAGGCCACCATCAACAAAGGCTATTTCCTCCCTGTGGATGCAATCTCTGTCAAAGCTGCTAAAGGCTCCAGGGACATCATCAGTGATGTGAGTGACTCATACTGTATATAAAATCTGTTTATACTATATGATTGACACTCTGGTATTGGACATAATGTGAGAGATGTTCTAGTTGTAACATAAAACATTTTCTGCTGATATCATCAGTACAAGTACAAGACGGGATACCGTAAGCAGGTCGGCCACCACATCGGTGCTCGCTGCGTCCAGGATGACCCTCTGATCATGCTTGCTATGAACGGAGCCAAGATTGCCAGTGATGCCCTGTACAAGAAGGACTTCAACAAGTCCAAGACCAAGTTCAACCTGCCAGTGGACATGCTGAATATTGAACTGGCCAAGAAATGCCAGATTCAAGTCAACCACGCCAACTATATCACCCGTCTGCACCAGTGGACTTGCCTGCCAGACTCCAATGATGTCCGCCAGGCTAGGAAGGCCTACGATCTTCAAAGTGATGTGAGCCCTTCCGTGACATATTCAACATATCACAACTTAATATACCACGTCAACTGTGCTTTAATGTAACATGTTTATGCTTTTCCCAACAGGCTGTATACAAAGCTGACATGGATGAGGTCATAGGCGTAGGATGGGTCCCCATTGGTTCAATTGACGTAGTGAAGGCCAAGAATGCTGGAAGAATTCTCAGCGAACATCTCTACAGGCTGAAACCAGACAAACAGAAATATACAACTGACATGACTTCCATGTCCATGGTCTTGGCCAAAGCAAATGCTGAGATCATTAACAAGGTAGGAATATCATCATCGCTTTTTTTCTTTTTTTTCTAAAAACAAAATCCATTCCTGCTGTTTACAATTTGTGTGTTTTTCTTTTTCTGTTTCTCACTACAGAAAAAGTACATTTCTGCTTGGGAGGCTGACAAGGTTAAGAATCATGTTATTCCTGATTTACCTGAGATTTTGCTTTCAAAAGCTAATGCTCACAACATCAGCAAGGTACGTTTGGTCTGCTTTGAAAAATAGTAATACACATCCATTAAAATGTTCCACGTCAGAACATATCAGTGATATATAGGCATCGTAATTTTCATTTAATAATTCAACTATTTTCATTTCTCTTTCAGAAACTATACAGGGAAGCTGTTGAGGAGATCTTTAGAAAGGGCTATGATCTTAAGGCCGATGCTGTCTCTGTTGTTGCTGCCAAACGAGGAAGAGAGATCATCAGTGATGTACGTAACATACAAATTAATACTTTTCTTTGTGATATTGACTTTGGCTTATTTTTACATAAATCTGTCAATTTTCGTTTTACTTCTCTCTTCACAGTACAAATACAAGACGGGATACCGTAAGCAGGTCGGCCACCACATCGGAGCCCTCAGCGTCCACGACGACCCTCTGATCATGCTAGCTCTGAACGGAGCCAAGATTGCCAGTGATGCCCTGTACAAGAAGGACTTCAACAAGTCCAAAACTAAGTTCAACCTGCCAGTCGACATGCTGAATCTTGAACTGGCCAAGAAATGCCAGATCCAAGTCAACGATTTCAACTACAGAACACATCTGCACAACTGGACCTGCCTACCAGACTCCAACGATGTGGTCCAGGCCAGAAAGGCTTATGACCTGCAGAGTGATGTGAGTAATGAATATTTCTCAGAATGTGTTTGCTGAAGACTGCAAGGATTTTTTCTTTTTTTTGACTTAATGTTTCCTCCTGCTCTGACTTGTAGGCTGTTTACAAGGCTGACATGGAGTGGATCAGGGGAACAGGTTGGGTGCCAATTGGCTCAGTTGATGTAGAGAAAGTCAAGAAAGCAGGAGAGGTCCTGAGCGAGATCAAGTATCGTCAGCATCCCAGCAACTTCAAATTCACTGCCAAGACAAGTGACATGCCATATGTCCTTGCTCAGGCTAATGCCCATATCATGGACAAGGTAGAGATTACTTCTTCAATATTATGTCATTGTATTTATTGTTTTTCTTTGCATTATGTGTTTTATTTTTATTTTTTTAATTAAAAAAATTGTATACCAAATCTTTGGCTAAATGTTTCATCACTTCTATTTGTTTGACCCTAATGAGGACAGCTTGTTTTAGCCAAAACTTATTTTGCTTTATTATGGTATCATGTGACTCAGATACAGTCATGTCTCACTAAACCATTTAAATATTCTGTTTACAGAAAGCATATATTTCTGCCTGGGAGAAAGACAAGATCAAGCTTCACGTCAAGCCTGACACCCCAGAGATCATCCTGGCCAAGCAGAATAAATTCAACACCAGTCTGGTAATGCTGTGCCTCTTTATGTAGTTGTACAACCAATTAGTACATCATAAATGATCAAATCAATAATTGGTAACTTTATGTATCTAAATCAATTAATTGTGCTAACTTTTGAAAAAAAGAACAATATTGTCATGTAGTGGTTGTGGACCTTTTAATCACATCTAGTGTGAAGGAACTTGTCTGCTCCATGGATACTGGTGTTTTGTATTTGTATTATGGTGTATAGCACACAGAGTGTATATTAGACACCCTGAAATCCTAATTCTTGTTTTCTCAGAAACAATATCGTGAAGGCTATATGGACACCATAAGCAAAGGCTACTACCTTCCCAAAGATGCAATTTCTGTTTTATCAGCCAGGGCCTCCCGAGACATCGTCAGTGATGTAAGTCTGTACCTCTCGCTTTCTTTTTCTCGCTTCACAAGCTGAATTCTGCTGCAGCTTTTTTTTTATTTCACTGCAATTATGAAATTAATCCATATATTTCTATCCCAAATGTTTAGTACAAATACAAGGCTGGTTTCCGCAAGCAATGTGGCCATCATATTGGTGCACTCAGTGTTAAAGATGACCCACTGATTATGTTGGCCGCTAATGCAGCCAGGATCTCAAGTGACAACATCTATAAGAAGAACTACCATGAGACCAAGACCAAGTACCACCTGCCAGGGGACATGCTGACAATTGAACTTGCCAAGAAATGCCAGCAGCAAGTGAACGACTTCAACTATAGAACTCACTTGCACCAATGGACCTGCCTGCCAGACTCCAGTGATGTGGTTCAGGCTAGAAAGGTCTACGACTTACAGAGTGATGTAAGTACATGTAGAGTTAAGCAGGCTTTTTGAGACTTGATGAAATAAGAGAGGATTTTTTGGAGTTTGTTGTTAGTTCTTATCCTACCTTTACTGTTACACCAAAAGGCATCATTACCATAATGGAAATTGCCTTAAGTTACTATGTTTTCTTTTATATGCAGACCCATTCTTAAGGTTGTTGGAGAATGTATGTTTGTTGGTTTAATAGATTCAGATCAATGGTAGCATTTGAACCTCGATCTGCATTTTCAACAAATTTAAAAACAAAAACATAACAATATTTGGTGAAGTTAAAACTGATATTGTTTTTTTAGGCCGTATATCGGGCTGATCTGGAGTGGCTGAGGGGATGTGGCTGGTCACCACAGGACTGTGTGGATGTCATCAAAGTAAAAAATGCCCAGACTATTATCAATGAGAGGCTCTACCGCCAGCCCCCAAGCACTGTCAAGTTCACCAGTGTTACTGACCTCCCGGCCATTGTCTTGTCCAAGCAAAATGCCCTCAACATCAGTGATGTGAGTAATAAAATATTTGGACATGCTTAATGCTTTCTCTAGTGAATTCTAAACGTAATACATATCTTGTACAAATATTTGTGTAAATGATAAGTTAATGTTTGATTCTTTCTAACAGAGGAAATATAGGGAAGTCTGGGATAAAGACAAGGTCAGCTTTCACCTGCCACCTGATGCCCCCAGCTTTGTACTGTCCAAGGCCAATGCTATCAGCATCAGCAATGTAAGTTTGGACTGTACCAGTTTTGCCTTTGTTGAAATTCTGAAAAGTACTGTATATAAATATTTTAATTATTTAAATTCTTATTTGTTATTCGATCAGTGCATGATTACTGTGATTTTGATCCGCTGACACTATTATTTCTTAGTCTTTTTGATCATATGTTCTTGTTCTGTGCAGAAACTGTACACAAAGACATGGGATGACCAGAAGGCCAAAGGCTACCATATCAAGGAGGATGCTATCGCTGTGCTGAAGGCTAAAGCTTCCAGAGACATCATTAGTGACGTAAGAATATAAATTTGGATCAGGTTTAAATACAAGAGATGAATAAATGGGATAATTTCTGTCTTTTCATCATCATTCAACTTTTAATCTCTTCTATTTTAGTACAAGTACCATGCAGGATACCGAAAGCAGGTTGGCCACCACATTGGTGCTCGCTGCGTGCAAGATGACCCTCTGATCATGCTTGCTATGAACGGAGCCAGGATTGCCAGTGATGCCCTGTACAAGAAGGACTTTAACAAGTCCAAAACCAAATTCAACCTGCCAGTCGACATGCTGAATCTTGAACTGGCCAAGAAATGCCAAATCCAAGTCAACGATTTCAACTACAGAACACATCTGCACAACTGGACCTGCCTACCAGACTCCAGTGATGTGGTCCAGGCCAGAAAGGCTTATGACCTGCAGAGTGATGTAGGTTTATAGTAGTGCTTGTGCGTAGTATTCATTCACATACACTATTGTAGCAATGATCAAATATGTATTTGGTCTTTGACGGGTTTGTACTGTATACACCTATTTTAGCCCAAGAAACTCTCACATTGTGATTATTGTCTGTATAAATTTGTAATGTCTTGAAATCAAATAATTAAATGCCTGTTTTTTTCCAGGCTGTCTACAAAGCTGATATGGAATGGATCCGTGGATGTGGATGGATACCACATGAGTCTGTGGAGGTTTTGAAGGTGAAGCATGCACAGAAGATCCTGGCTGATGTAAGTCTCACTACCATTTGACTTTTTACTTACTTGCAAAATTGCAGACATTTCTATACATTTGTAAACATTTAAAATAATGTTTTTAGCTAGAAAAAGGCACGTCTATCTTAAATTTGCAGAAATATGGTTCTTTCTTGCTACTTACAGAGAGGCTACCGTGTCAAATTGGATGATCAGAAATTCACAGTTAAAACTGACAGAGTTGACATGATCTGTGCCAAGAATGCTGCTGACGTCCTCAACGAGGTGAGGATGACTTTCTGCTATTCAAATGCTGTTTGGAAATGCTTTTAGTCCTTTCTTCAGTTGAACCCTCTACCAGAATAGTAACAATGACAGAGTTTTTGTTTTGTTTTGGTAACTGCATTTATGATTTATCGCTCTACTCAGGCCAAATATCGTGAGGCCTGGCACAATGACAAGACCAAGTACACAGTGGTGGACACCCCAATTCTTGCCACAGCCAGAGAGGTGGCTAAGAACATTCACCCGGTAAGATTCTCAAGGGAGGTATTTGCTACATATTTCAATTTAACATTCTTTGTCCTGTACCATTTTTATCTGTTATTGTCAGCTCGATAAACAATACATCATCATAAACCTGTAATAAACATTTCCATCTCTTGCAGAAATTGTACACCAAAGCATGGGATAAGGTCAAAGCCACAGGCTACTTCATGCCTGGAGATGCTGTACCAATCAAGCAGTGCATCCTCACGAGTAAAGTGCAGAGTCAAGTGAGTAGTGGGTCTGATTGATTGATTTTATTTGACCACTTAAATATAAAAATATGAAAACAGTACTCTGTGTCATACATTAAAATACATAAATAGTCGGGGATGACACAATAAAGCCCAAGACTTATTTCCATTGTGGTCCCTAAAAGTTACCTCTGTTTCTTTCATAATAAGAACTTTAATTAATTATACAATGTATAAAAATAGTATAATAATATGAGATAATAATGTTTTCTGTCTGTCTTGTAGCATAAGTACCATGAGAGTTACCGTAAGCAGGTTGGCCACCACATCGGTGCCCGCTGCGTCGAAGATGATCCTCTCCTTGTGCTGGCTTTGAACTCAGCCAAGATTGCCAGTGATGCCCTGTACAAGAAGGACTTCAACAAGGCCAAGACCAAGTTTAACCTACCGGTGGACATGCTGCAGTTTGAACTGGCCAAGAAATGTCAGAGACAAGTTAATGATGACCTCTACAGAACCCGCCTGCACCAGTGGACCTGCCTGCCAGACTCCAGTGATGTGGTCCAAGCCAGAAAGGTCTACGATCTTCAGAGCGATGTAGGTTAATAGTAGTGCTTGTGGATAGTATTCATTTACATACACTATTGTAACAATGATCAAATATTTATTGGGTCTTTTGAGGGGTCTATACTGTTTATACCTATTTTAGCCCAAGAAAGTGGTTCAGGCTAGAAAGGTCTGCGACTTACAGAGTGATGTAGGTACATGTAAAGTTTATCGGGCTTGTTGAGAATCGATGAAGTAAGAGCAGATTGTTTGGAGTTTGTTTTTAGCTCTTATCCTTTCCTTTACCAAAAAACATAATTTCCATAATGGAAATTGCCTTAAGTTACTATGTTTTCTTGACCATGCAATCCCACTTCCAGGCCTGAAAAGCCAATGAATTTCAAAGTGATGTGAGTGCTGATCACACTAACCTAGGACGTCTTCATCACATTGGTATAATAAATTGACAGAAACCTCTATTTTACCTTCCCTATATGTATCTTGCTTTCTGTCTTTAGAATGTGTATAAGGCTGATTTGGAATGGATTCGTGGATGCGGCTGGTTGCCAGCTGAATCTGTTGATCACGTCAAGGTCAGGAAGGCCCAGGAGATTCTCAACGAGGTAGGTTTGCTGTATTGCATTTAGTCTTTTATTTTCGCTGGTTTTCTTTAGCTCATTTTGCCCAGTTTTTTGTCTCACCTCAAAGCTGTATTTTTTTTTTGCAGAGGCTCTACAAGAAGAATGCCAAAGACTGCTTTGGAAAATTCACCCTGATTGTGGACCGCCCTGAGCTTATCTTGGCGAGGATAAATGCTGCCAACCTCAGTGATGTATGTAAAAAATCTAATTTAAACTTCTAAATTTCAAGAAGCATAGTAATAACAAACAAATATAAATGCTGTTGTTTGCTCTCTACTATAGCTGAAGTACAAAGAGACCTTCAATGCAGAAAAGGGTACTTATATTGGTTCAGAAGACACTCCTCAACTGGCCCATAGCAGGGATGTGGCTAAGAACATCAGTGAGGTAATGTAAACAATTTATTATTTCATTAAATTACAATTTTTGTTGATTGTATTTCACATGTTGTATCAGCCTTGTCTTAAACATTGTGCCTACTTTGTGTGTTTTCAGAAATTCTACAAACTGCAATGGGACGAGTCTAAGGCTACAGGCTACCAGTTGAACCATGAATACATCCCACTTCTCAGCGGCAAGAAGGGCAGGGAGATCGCTAGTGATGTGAGTGTCTTACACTTCTTTATAGTTGTCATTGCTGATAAGGCAAAAGTGCATGGAATCCTGTTTTCTTCTTACATTATGTTAACAAAAGTTGAGACTTTTATTATTCTGAATCTTACTAGGTCAAGTACAAGGAACTCCATGAGAAGGCCAAGGGTCACTACATGGCTGGGACCCTGGTGGACTTCCCTGAGGTGATGCGCTGTGGACACCAGGAAAAGAACAAGGGACTGGTAAGATATTGAATATAGTTTGTCCATTTTTTCCATACATATCAAGAAGCTTAATATATCTGCAAGGTACTATAAAAGTAAACAGATATCACATACACTACAAGATTCATAGAATTCGGGCAAAAGATAGCATAAATGATATTCCCCTGTCCAGAAAAACATGTAAAGGTTAAATCTAAGTGAGTAAGAATTGACAGTCAAAAGACCACCTTTGTTTTCAGGTAAATGGTTTTAAGTCGCTTTCCAACCAGGTAGTTACAGGAACGCAGTTATAGGAATAGTCCACTCTAAACAGTTCTACTAACCACTCTCCCCCAAAACCGGTTTGCCATTTGCATTTGCACTGGCCAAGCGGCCATAGAACTGGTAAGGGAGAGACGCAAGCACATCAACATTGGCATTAAATCTGAAAACAAATACACCAAAAAAAGTATGAACTAAATCTAATGTATATAGCCTATGTCATAATTTAAACAAGTCGCCCTAAGAGAAACAGGTTTCTCTCTCTCTCTCCCCCGCCTCTGCCTGCTGCAATGTGTGTGTGTGTGTGTGTGTGTGTGTGTGTGTGTGTGTGTGTGTGTGTGTGTGTGTGTCCCGTTGATCTTATGATTGACATGTATTGTGATATTTAACCAAACAATCCGTCAACGATGAAATAAAAGCCTCTTATTTACAAGAGCGGTCTGAGAGATCTCCAGCTTACAGCGGGGTCTCCAAGCGTGACTGGCCAAGCCATGAACTAGCGGCCCCGGCAAGCGCTAGCTGGCTGTCACATCACTTTATGGAGTTTCTCACCTCCGAAAACAAATTGGCAATTCGGCAACGGCTTTTGCAATGCTTCCTATATTCAAAATCTAAATGGTTAATTTCTCCCCTTAAATGTTCTCAGAAGTGAATTTAGTGATGAATAAGATGCCAATTTTTTTTTATAATTTACCCTGCCCTGAAGTAGGAGCTGAAAGAGTTATAGAACTGCCGTCAGAAGAATTTAAAAATCCTCAGATTGGTCCAGTCGGAACACGAGAGAAAAGGAGTTCTAGAAATGTTATGTTCTAGGAACTGCAAAATCCCTCCGGTCGGAAAGCAGCTTCAGACATACTTGGGCCTAATTAACTGTACTGTAAATGCTGTAAATGATGTGTGGCTTGCAAATCTATTTCATTTTTTTTTAAGCATTTTAATCAATTTTATGACCAGAGATTATAATTTACAGTTGTTCAAATCCACAAAAGATTTATTTTAAGTCAATTTGATTCACAATGGTAAAGACAATGTCAATAACTTTCAATGGTATGCATGTTCTCACAGAGGATCTACCACAAAGACTACCATCAAAGCAAGACCAAGACCCACCTCCCGCCTGACATCATCGCTAACAAGGTTGCTAAGCGGTGCCAGGACATGCTGAGCGACGTCCTCTACCGTACCTACCTGCACCAGTGGACTTGCCACCCTGACCAGGAAGACGCAATTCGTGCCCGCAAGACCAATGAGATTCTCAGTGATGTAAGTCATTCTTCAGGGCACATCTGCTGCTTGTACTGGAGTTTTGTAGTAGACGTTTGGACAAAATCAAATCACATCAACTTTTTTTAGATACACAAACAGTGTACTGTACTATATATATTTGATTATTTGGTAAATGATAAAAGCTCTCTTCATAAAGACCTTCTAAAAATTAAAGCAGTTATTTGCCAAAATGTTGTGTATGTAATGAAGTGACATTTTCTTTGTTACTACAGTGTTTTTGACAAGCAGTTCCTATCCCAAGACAAATGTTTGTTTGGCCTGCACAACATTAGAGCATAACGGGATATACAGTAGATTTATCTGTTTGCAAGCAAGAGATTGCACAAAATTTAGATGTTCTCTCCCTTATTAGACATATAAGTGTGTGCTTTTTACTGTTGTCATTTGATAGGTGTTCTACAAGGATGACCTGAACTGGATGAGGGGTATGGGTTGCTATGCCTGGGACACACCAGAGATTGTTCGTGCCAAGAAGTCCTATGACCTGCAGAGTGAGGTGAGTGAAAACATGGAAGACGATAGGAAACCTTCAGAAATGTACTTCATAATGTATGGTTTATATGATTAAATTAAGTTCTTAAGTTCATTGAACTGTGATAATTTACCCATGTAATATCTTCCTTTCTAGCTTAAATACAGAGTGGAAGCCAAGAAAGAATTCAACAATTACTCCATTGTGACAGACACCCCAGCTTATGTGACTGCTGTCCTGGGTAACACCTGGGCCAGTGATGTGAGTGAGCTGGACTTAAAAACATGTACAGTATATATATATATAATGTTTGAGTTTAAAATGCCTCATTGAGTGCATTAATTAAACATTTGTCATTGACAGCTCAACTATAGGGAGGCTTATCATAAGGAGAAGCACATGTATACCACTATTCTGGATACCCATGACTATGCCAGATGCTACAACTTCAAACACTTCTTCAGCAACGTAAGTGAATATAAACATATCTCTCTTTCATTCTGTGACATGACTAAAGATATCAGCTTGGTAAACGGCATGTTCACATGCAACGTGTTGATAATGTTCTCTGTCAACAGAATATTTACACTGCTGCCTGGGACAAAATCAAAGCCAAGAGCTACAGTATTCCCCATGACTCACACGCCCTGAAACACGCCAAACAGCAAAAGATCATTCTCAGCGGCGTGAGTTTCACTTCTGTTACATTCCATGTTAATACTCAATACTCAATACTTAATACCATGTTAATTTTCTTTACATATGAGTTTTACCGTTCACCTTTAAGAAACAATATGAATCCTGTTGCCCCTTTTAGGTGAAGTACAAGGAGGATTATGAGAAGTTCAAATCCCTCTACAGTCTGCCCAAGTCTCTTGAGGACGATCCTGCCACTGCTCGCTGCCTCAAAGCTGGAAAGCTGGTCCTTGATGTAAGCTAAATTTGTTGAGCCATTTCATCTCCCCACATGGCTGAATTTCTTTTGATGAGGAATACAGGATGATTAGCTCTAGTTTAACAAACAAGCTGCTAAAATGCATCAAACTGTATTGTTTTTTTTGTGCATACACAATGCGAGAACTAAAAAAGATGCATCCTTTGTCCATCTTTACAGCGTCTGTACAGAGAGAATTATGAGAAGACCAAGGCCAAGAACCATATCCCACCGGACATGCTGGAGATCCTTTCTGCCCGAAACACACAGTCCACCGTCAGTGGAATCCACTATCGCAAGTTTCTGCATCAATGGATATGCCTCCCTGACATGCAGGTGTACACCCAAGCACGCAAAGTCAACGAGCAGCTCAGTGACGTGAGTAACTACTCTCAGCTTGATATTCTGTGCTTGTAACTGCATAGCCTCAATAGCGACATTTTGGTCAAAGGTACAGCCATATTCTTGCATATATGTATTTCGTCAGTTATAGTATTTATGATGCTATACCTTCTTTTTTAACTTGCATTATTTAGCAATGTATAAGTATTGTATACAGTGCAAGATCATTTCATAGTATAACTTTTTCTTTATCCAGTTACCTGCTGCCTGTATATATTCTATACTTATAAATACATTGAAGATTTAAGTATACCACATTGAGTATTGTGTATAATAAAGAAGATATTCAACAGTTTTTGGAAGCGTTGATGGGTATCGTTCAGAAAGTGCCCACACTTTTTAAAATCCATATTCTGTATGAAAGAAGGGTCAGATTTAAACCAGTTGCTATACACCAATAAATCTGCCAAATCACTTAATATGTGTGTTTTGTTGTGTACAGATCATCTACAAGGATGACCTGAACTGGCTGAGGGGTATTGGCTGCTACGCCTGGGATACACCGGAGATCATCCGTGTCAAGAATGCTGGTAATCTTCAGAGTGAGGTAAGACCTCAAAGTAAATTCATTCTCATAATGCCCTCTATTTTACATCCTCCTCAGTTATCTTGTCACCTTACACAGTTTCCTCTTCTCTTTGGCACTCAAACAACTTTCATTATCTTCCCTTTCAGCAAATTATCCGTGGACTAATACTACCTAGTTTTTCATCAGAAACCATGCTGATCCTTATGTCCTTCTGTTTCCATTCCAGAACAAGTACAGAGCCAAAGGTATTGAGTCTTTCAAGGACTATTCAGTGGTGATCGACACTCCAGTGTATGAGACGTCCAAGCAGAACTCAGAGAATCTGAGTGATGTAAGTGACTCTATGTTCTTAACCATGTCTATATTCCATTACGTAATACAAAATTGTGATCATGTATTTCATAATTTTTTTATTTTCTTTTTCCAGCTGCACTACCGCTATGATTACAACACCAATATCAAGGGCACCAACACGTCTCCTGCTGTTACCATTGAAACAGAAAGGGCACGCCTGGCTAACTACATCCAGAGTGATGTAAGATAATAATCCTTAGTATTCAGTCTACCTGTTTATGTATACTGTAAAAATGTTTTACAAATTCACCTTGTTGTCTTGTCCTCTCTCAGAACTGGTACAAGGAGGCCAACAAGAACTCCATGCCCACTGGTTACTCCCTGCCCAAAGACACCCCACTCATCAAGCAAGCTAAGATGAACAGCGTTGTCACCAGCTATGTAAATGCAAAAGCTGTCTTGAATCATCCAATTATTCTGTTCTTTTGACAGCAATTAAATCGTTTTGCCAATGGAGTTTTGTCATTTGTCAATGCTTTTGCTTTTTTTGGGTAGGTGAAGTACAAGGAAGCCTATGAGATGACAAAAGCAAAGGCCTACACTCTTCATCCAGAGGGTGTCAACTTTGTCAACTCAAGGAAGGCTAACCAGATCACCAACGATGTAAGATAACACACTGCTGCTATTGTTGACACCAGACAAATTTGTGTTGATGGAGATTTACTGCTGACGCTTTTACTGGATAAAACAATGTTGCCATCTTTCTTTCCTCAGCGTTTGTATCGGGAGATGTACCACAAGCAGAAGGATAAGATCCACACAACCTACGACACCCCCGATATCAAACAAGTCAAGATGAACCAGGCACACCTCAGCGACGTATGGAACCATTGTCACGCAATTTTTGTCATTCATGTACCTCTTTCTATTCAGGGGGCTTGATGGAGTTGACTAGTATGTTCTATTCATGCCACCCTTCCCTTCTCATCTTAGTTGTGCTACAGAGAGAAATACTACAACACCAGAGGCCAGCTGATCTCTTTGCCCATTACACCCCAGCTGATGCACTGCTACCACGTCAATGAGATTACCAGCGAGGTATAGAGAAAAGTGCCATGAGTTTTACACACATTTTTACAATATTAACTTTCAAACTTTAGATAGAATTTTTTGTTAAATTCATTTTGTGTTTTTAGCTAAAATACAAAGAGGATCTGACGTGGCTGAGAGGCCTTGGCTGCTTCTTGTATGACACCCCAGAGATGGTCCATGTCCGCAACATCACCAAACAAAGGGTATGCATTTTCATTTGTATTAAATATCCAACACCTAAATATCAATTTATATCAGTATTGTTTATTTTCAGTTATGATCAACTTGGTGGTGGCATCACAATCCTTTGTACGGCCTATTGTCTTGTCTTTTATAGGTGACCTATCCAGTGGAAGCTAAGAAGAACCTTGCCAACTTCACTGTGGTCTTGGACACACCAGAGTATAAACGTGTGACTGAGCTGAAGACCCACATGAGCAATGTAAGTGGTTTTCCCAAACACACTTCTTATTAATAGTCTCAGATTATCGGGTTTCTCAGGTTAAGTAGCTTTCACATAGCTTCAGTGTATCCTGAAGTTTATGTTCAGAGAATTGTTTGTATTCTGTCAAAATTGCTTTTGACAAGCAGGCTTTTGACTTGACTTTTTCTGTCCCTCTATTTTCAGATGATATACAAAGCCCAGAGCAAAGAGGACATGGCTAAGGTCACCACCACTGGGGACTCTGTGGAGCACAAGAGAGTCAAATGGGCCCAGATGCTGACTAACAAAGCAAGTTCATATACACCATCACTTGCTAAATGTATTGTTTTGAAGATTTTTATTATTTTACTGAAAATCTAATCAGAATTGTATCTGTTTCTCTACAGTACCAGTACACTGATCTGGCTGCTAAGGAGAGAGCTCATTTCACTCAAGAAATTGACACTCCAAACATGGGCCATGCTAGAAAAATGAAAGTGGTCTGCAGTGATGTAAGTCATTCTCATTTCATTATTTTTGCCATGGTTTCCTAGCAGCAGTCTAACGTACCTTTGTTACTCCTCACCTCCGTATAATTGAAATGAATATATAGCTTAACAGTGTTTGTATTTGTATTCAGTGATATTTTGTAGTTGACTTACTGCTACAGAACAGAAAATATTGTAAATGCTGCAGTGAATTAGTTGTCCAAATTACGTAACAAAAATGATGTAACTCTCTTCTGATGTGTTGCTTAAATCATTACTTCCCTTAGAACAAATACAAAGACCAGTATGAGAAGATGAAGCACAGATACACTGCCATTGCTGATACTCCTCTCCTGATCCGAGCCAAGAAAGCCTACCTCCAGTCCAGTGATGTGAGTCTGTTCATTGGCTAACTGTCATCATAAACAATAATATTCATATCAGTGCAATGAACCAGGATTTTTTCACTTTTAATTATGTGTAGCTTACCCTATAGTTATTCTGCTCAACCTTCCATGTAGTAGAAAACCTGTGTTTGAAATTTGTTTAAAGTTTTATAATTCCATTAGCTTAGTGAAAAATGTATATTAACTGTTGCTCAACTGCCTGCAGAGCGCTATTCTATTAAACTTATTATTAAACCTGTTACTCTACTACTAAATAAACAAGGAGTTGTGTCTTCTACGATAGCCTAAATATTGTTTCATGACCTTTAACCCATACTATAAAAATGCTGCTAGTACAAATCCGAAATCAGTGCAAAATTGGTGTGTGTGTGTGTGTGTGTGTGTGTGTGTGTGTGTGTGTGTGTGTGTGTGTGTGCGTGTGTGCGTCAGTCAGTTATTTTTGTGATCATCTGTGGAGTTTTAGTAATATTAGCAATACTCTTTGTTTGATTAAAATATGGCCCATTTTGTTTCCATGTCCTCAGCTGCGTTACAAAGAGACCTTTGAGCTCGCCAAGGGCCACTACCACACAGTCAAGGATGCTCTGGACATCACCTACCACCGCAGAGTCACTGATGACATCAGCGAGGTCAGCATTTGAAATTAGCTGACAACTAATTCTTGTGAAAGTCTTTGCACACTTATATTTTCACAATGTTAACATAAATTTTAAGATCATTTTGATTTGAGCTCTTTCATCCCTCATACTGTTTTTTTCTGTCTCCATCTCTCTGCCTCAGGTTAAATACAGGGGGAAGTACATTAACTCTCTGGGTACATGGAAGTCCATCCCAGACCGTCCTGAATTCTTCATCAGCAAAATTGCCGGCGATAACATCAGCAGTGTAAGTACTTTTGACTTGATTGATTCCAAAATGATACAACCTGTATTTTTATTTATTTTTATATTCATCAACAGTAGAGAGAAGGTCATATAGTATAATTGACATACTTTGTTACGTTTGAATGAAATCCGCCTTTTTATGTCCCTCTTTAGGTCAAGTACAAGGAGGATCTGGAATGGCTGAAAGGTATTGGCTGCTTTGTGTGGGACACACCTGAGCTGGTGCAGGCTGAGAAGAACAAGACGCTGTACAGTGAGGTGAAGGATCTATTTAATTATATATTTGTAATATTAATCATTTCATAAGATGTTGTAACAATACTTGTTTATTTCATACCGAAGAAAATACTATATACTACTTGTGATGTTTAAAATTTATATTACATTATGCTTTTTAATGTACTATATATTTTTTCTGCATGTTCCTATTAACAGTTTTTATTTCTTGTTAACAGAGACTGTACAAAGCCTCTTTTGAGAAGAACAGAGGAAACTTCAAGTACACTTGCGATAGTCCGTTCTTCGAGGCTGCCAAGTATGCCTCCACTCTCATCAACGATGTGAGTCCCTTCATTCTTTAGCCCTATACAGTAATTTATTATAGTTGTTGAGACCCATTTGTGCATCTCTATTGGACTCTTAGCTTCAAGGTAAAAAGAGTGTGAATTCATAGTATTATCTGATTATTGACTTTAATGACCTGCTCTTTTTATGAGTTACCATAATACCAAGATTATAAAATGTGTTTGTTGTTCTTCATATCAACTTGTTTTAATCCCCCTTTGTTCCATGGACAAGTACCATCACTTGGCAGTGCTCATTGTTTTCTGGACAATTGTCTCTAACTACCTTCTGAAATTCTGAGCAGAGGGCCTACAGAGCTACTTATGAGAAAACCAAGGATAAGTTCACCATAACTACAGATGATCCTAGATACCTACTGGCCAGGGAGAACAATAAGATGAGCCAGGTAACCGCTCTGGTCGTCTTGTACGACTGGCCTGCCTCCTCCGCTGCTGCCTCCAGTCCGGTCCGCCAGACCTCTGACACTGGTGCATGGGGTCGTCGACTGAACTGCTGTTGATCATCGTCGCATGATAGTTCAACACGATTATTGCTCTTCCTTCTGAATCAGTCTCTGTTCGTTCTTTCTTTCTTTTAGTCCCAAAGAGGTCATTGTAAACCATTGCCACTTAAATAGCAGCTGGATAGCTATCTTGAGTGAGCAGGACTCCTTCATCTGTGCCATCAGAGAGACAGTTTAATCACTCATAGAACTATGATTACTTTATGCTTATTAAATTATGAATGATGTCCAAACAAGTCATTATTAAGCTTAGCACTGCTAAAGATGAAGATGTATGACACTTTGAAGGCACAGATAAGGGTTAGCAACTCCGTTGTCACACTTGGATATCCGGAGTACTTCTCTCCAGTCCTCCCAGTGTTACTGCTGTTTTTTTGTGTGTCCTCACTATGGCATGCTGTGTGTGTATGTCGTTGTGTGTGTTGTACAGGCAAGGTATAAATCCAAAGCAAAGGGCCTACTTAAGACTGGTTGCAATGAGCTACACCGCCCTGACATCCTCACAGCCCTTTACCAGTCCACTATGAGCAGTAAGGTAAAGACCCCTGTCCACAAACAAGCAGAAAAAAGCCCTCTATAGTCACCATGTTACTTTGTTCCTCCGTGCTCTTTCTGGGCAAGATTTTATCACATCATATACTCATCTTGTATAAACTCCTTCCGTCCATTCAAACCGCTTTACTCCTAAAAGGGTTCTAACTCCCACACATACCACCCTTCTTTTTCATGCTCTAATCCCTCCATCACCTATTCACTTCTCTTAATGTCTCTTTGATTTACGAACCTTTACCTCACTCTAAAATGCAGTGCAGTAGTTGCGCGACAGATGTATCTAGAGTCAGATATGCAGAAAATTGCAGCATTACAGACCAAAGTTGCTGCAGAGACACAATATATATTTATCCATACATTTATTACCTGCTATACAGTTACTGTACAATAGAATAGAACTCCTTTATTGTCATTGCACAGTATTATACAACAAACCTAAGTAGTATTCCTAATGATGCATTTACACATTCTTGAACATTACTTTAAAATAGAGAAAAATAAAAATATATATTATAATTTATTTTAAAATTGCAATTTTCTGTGACCTATAAATCAGGAAAATAGCGTTTGGATATTGCACAAAATTGCTGAGTTGTAGTAGCTCAATATACAAGTGATATGTTTGGGAATAAATATGTACAAACAAACATTTATTAAGGCCTATGTGTATATTTCATACAGTTTTCTTCCTATACAACTTTGTTATTCTGCTAAAATACCAACATTTTTAGTTTTTAGTTACTCAACACAGTTTTTCCTTGAGTAAATTTCATCTTTATTGAAGCCACTCTATATATCAGCCTCAGATTCAGTGAGCAATAGCATAAGATGGACTGCTGGTCACCATGAGCTACGTGGGCACTGCAGACTTTCATGACTGAACAGTGGTAACGTGTCTTTGTCCTCATTTTCACCTGGAAAATAACTCCCTATATGTTTTTGCATGTTTCATAAAGCATGTTTCCGGCCATAAGCAAACTTATGCATGCCATCACTTCACTCTTACTGTATTTTTCACATAATACATGTTAGTCAACTATGTCTGCCTTTGGTGTTAGAGAACTATCCAAGAACAAGAAACAGAACAAACAGCACAACAGTAAATGAATAACAAAATTATGTAATTGTCCTTACCCTTTAGCTCTGTTATGTAATAACAGAAAGGGATTTGAAGTCAAATGAGTCTTCAACTAAATTTACTTTAAGGAGGACATAATTTGATGTTAAACTTTTTGTCTTTTTGTCCATCTCTGTCTCTCTAACTTAAGTTGTCTTTTTTGAAAGTTCATTCACCCCTTTTCTTGGATAGTTTTTGTCTTTACTTCAACTTCATAAATACACATAAATAAAAGCAAATGATTACACTAGCAAATGGAGTGGTTAGTGGTACTAACTTTATTGTGTTTACACCTCCATCAGTGGAGGTACAGGGAGCAGTATGAACGTGCCAAGGACAAGTTCACATCAGTTCTGGAGACTCCTGAGTACGAGGCCCACAAACGCAGCAAGAAAATCGGCGATGTGAGCTTTAAAACAAATTTGTTTTTGTTCAGTGGGTTATATGTTTGAAGTCTTTAACAGTTACAATGTGCTTAATGCTTTCTTTATGTTTGGTATCTTTTTAATTTCTCCTGACTGTGTGATGATAATTAATCCTTAGATCATCTACAAGATGGAGTACAACAAGACCAAGGCTAAGGGATACACCTTGCCATATGACACTCCACATCAACAGCACATGAAGAAGGTCAAGGATATCACCAGCAATGTAAGTCCCACTCAGACTGGCTCCACTTTCTTTCTTATAGGAAGCCAACATATGAAATACATTTTTGTGTTTTTCATGCATGTTGCAGCTGAAGTACAAAGAAGTATATGAGAAGAGCAAGGCCCAGATCAACATGGACCCTGAGGCTCATTCGATCCGTGCTGCCAAGGAGGCCTACAAGAACATCAGCAATGTAAGTGTCTTTGCTGACGGTATCAGGAAATGTAACATTCTGTACATTGATTAGTTGAACATGAAATATTGATTTAATATTTGCTTCCGTTTTTAGCTTGACTACAGGAAGAAATATGAAGCCACCAAGAACAAGTGGATCTGGACAACAGACAGACCTGATTTTCTCAATAATGCCAAGAACTCCCTGCAACAGAGTGATGTGAGTTGGTGCCTCTTCTTTATTTATGTTAATTTTTCATTTTAACAGCATCCAACAGCACTGTTCTAATTCCAATCCCATTGTTTCACCCACAGGTTGAGTACAAGTACGACAAAGAGATGATGAAGGGCTGTGTGATACCTGTAGTTGATGACAAGTTGACCCTCCTGGCTATGAAACATACTGAATTGTCCAGCGATGTAAGTTTTTCCATGTCTTTTTTACCTTCTCTATGACAAAATGAAATTACTTGAGGGAAGAGAGCACTCTGCTCCCAATATCAGAGGATAATACTTCTTCAGAAGTTCTTCTTCAGAATTGAATGTTTAACATGTTGTCAACTGAATCTTTATTCGTTATTGCTCTCCAGGTAAAGTACAGACAGAAGTATGAGAAGGAAAAGGGCCATTACGTGCCAGTCTCGGACACTCCTCAAATCCTCCATGCTAAGGCTGTGCGCACTCTGGCGTCAGAGGTAAATTTCATTCAGTAAAAAGTCAACTATTTTTTGTACTGGTTAAGAATAAGATATATTACTCTAAATAGCTGCTTTCTTATTACACTTATTATTTTCTTATTCTTTATGCATTCTTATGTTCCTCCTCAGAGCAAATACAAGCAGGCCAGTAAAAAGGAAATGCAGTCAGGCTCATTCACCACCTTGTCTGAGACTCGTGACACTGCCCACAGCAAGGAGATCAACAAGCTTATTAGCGGGGTACAACTGTCTCACATTTATTTTACAAAATGAGCTCAACCATCTCATAATCCTGGACTGTTTTTTTTGTGGTTGGCCTTTGACATTCTCTTCACTCCTTACAGAAATTGTACAAAGCGAAGTTTGAGAAGGAAAAGGGCAAGTCAATATATAACAACATGGTTGTTCCACCTGATGTTCAGCATGCCATGGGAGTAGCCAAGAATCAGAGCAATGTGAGTCATCTCCACAATTGTACTAAAATAGCATTGTATTGATTGTATTTACAGCATACAATCTCCATGTTGAAAGTTTCACAGCCTCTCTTTTTTCTCTTTTGAATCCATCTTTTTCATATATATGTTCACATTCCATGTATTATTTTGTCAGATGGATTGTTTATAATAGTATTTTATTATTTGCACGTTTGTCCCGTTTTTGGGGGGAGTTTTTATTTACCCAATGCAAGGATCTGAAGACAGAGGGTGTCATATGCCATACAGATTGTAAAGCCCTCTGAGGCAAATTTGGGATTTTTGATATGGGCTACATAAATAAAATTGGCTTGACTTCTGCCCAACCCTACAGGTTGCCTACAAGAAAGATGCCAAAGCCAACCTACACTACACTAGTGTAATCGACCGTCCTGACATAAAGAAGGCTACCCAGGCTGCCAAACTTATCAGTGAGGTAATCAGCAACTACAGTATATGCGTAAAACCTGTACACACACAAAGGTAGAAATATGTAAATGTGCTGTATTTATATAGCGCTTTTCTAGTCTTAACAACTACTCAAAGCGCTTTTACATCATACAGGAACCATTCACCATTCACACACATTCATACACTGTGGCCGAGGCTGCCGTACAAGGTGCCACCTACTCATCAGATAAACACTCACACTCACACTCACATGCACAGCTTCGGGGGTAACTCGGGGTTCAGTGTCTTGCCCAAGGACACTTCAACATGGGACTGCAGGGCCAGGGATTGAACCACCAACCTTCCGATTGGCAGACAACCGCTCTACCGCTGAGCCACAGCCGCCCTAATTGTGCTTGAGAAAATGATTGAAAAACTGTTGTACCATCAACACTGTTTATTTGAATAATGATGTCACACAGTGTACAAACAACACAGCAACAATAACGGCTTAGAAACAGAGATGAAACAAAAAAAAACAGTTAAGACCACCACTGTAGTTTGTACATGGTCCACTGATTCTTGTTTGGTCTCTTTCAGGTCGGCTACCGTGACAAGGCCCGTGAGGAGGCCAGCCGTGGAGGTTCTCTGGCCCACCGCCCAGACATTGCTCTGGCCACTGAGGTGTCCAAGCTGAACAGCCAGGTACAACAAACCACATCTACCATCCGTCTCGGTCCTGGGCCAGTCATTCTGCTTTTCCACTGGTTCCCTGCAGTCATCATCTCCTAGAAAAATGTTTCCCTAATTTAACATACAAGATGGCCCGGAATCAATCAGTGGAAGCCATATCACACTCTTCTGTCTGGGTGTCATTTTCATATCTGCTTCCATTAGCTGATATTTGCATAATAGTATTGCTGTTGTAGATGCTTAGCTGCAGTTCTAACAATAAAACTAGCGGCCTTTCCATAACGTTTCCTCTGCCATCCTGCATTATAATCCATGTCTTAGTCTTGTCATTGTGATTCCATGAAAGTGCATTTACATGTTTAACTGCTCATATCATTGTACATGTCCCCATCCTCAAACCTGTCCTCTTACACTGCTCTTTCTTCCTCTATCCTTCTATATCTTACTCTTCTTATTTCTCATCTCTTTCCTCTTCCAAAATGTCCTGGTCTGTGTGTTCTCATCCCTCCATCTTACTGCGCTTTGTAGGTGGAGGCCAAGCCCTCCCTCCATGGAGCAGCTTCCTACGATACCCTCCAGATGCGCCACATTAAGAAAATGAGTGCCATGACTAGTGATGTAAGGAGGTTCATGCCCTAAAACTGAAGGGCTGCTACTACATGTCTGTCTCCGCTGTCTATCTGTTCTCTTTTTATCGACCTTTTGACTGACCAATTAGTTGATTTTGGATTGTACTGCAGGGTATCTTTTGCAGTTGTTTGTTCCCTGATAAGCTGAGGCTCAATGACAAGTCTTGCGTTACTGCATTTGTTGCACTGGTACTAATACTGTATGTTAAAGACACTTATTTATTTTGTTCACAATTTGTTGAATTTTTCCACTTTTCTCCCAAGTCACTCACTCAGTCAGTGTGTGGAAGGATTTTTAAAACATGTGTTTATCCAGTAGTCAACTATGTGAAGATCTTTGTTTTTGGTCTAAACACTAGAGGTCAGTGTAGACTTCTTCATTTTGGTACAAGTTTACAAATGTGTTAAGGTAAAAGTGCAGCTTTATTCATCATTACTGCTGGATTTACACATGTTTTTTTCTAAGACACTGTAAGGAAATTGCCCGTCACCTTCTCCCTAAAGCTGAATGATCTGTGGATTAGAAGAACAATCCAGAGTCCCTCTGAAATACCACCACAATCGTACTGCCCTACCTATTTTATATATACTTTAATATATGTGAAGTCCATGTTGTGTTTATGTCGATCACAGAATGCTGAAATACTCATTCAAGTGTGAACTGCAATCCACATCATCTGCATCCAAGTACAGACTGGATACATCTGAATGCGAGATATTCAGTCTTTGGGCGTCTCCACAGCTGACATGTTTGGTTTGATTGAGAAGATTCTTCATGTGATTGTTTTATTACATATCTGGAGTTGTTTGTGATTAAAAAAAAACCAGAACAAACTTTTTGAAAACCTGGAATAAACTAAATAGAGGACTTTCTTCTCAAGCCTGGAACCAAACTGCAGATGTGAATACACCCATAGAATCCCTCTTGCCCTGACTAATTAACCCTATGATTGCTGAATGAAAAGGGGAAATGAGAAAATGAAAAAATCGGATACAAAGTTTTTTCTTGAATAACAAGGAATGCAAACTGAATTTGTTTAATATTGAGAAGCATACAGTACACAACATTTGCATAAAGTTGTCTATAAGGAATCCCTTTTATATACTAAAAAAGCATTATGTTGTACTTTAAGTGTTTCCAGTGGGATGGAGTCTGTAGATCTTCCACGGGGTTTTTACCACTTGCGCTAACTCTCACATATATCTCCCCCATTAGTTGAAATACAAGGAGAAGTTTGACAAGGAGATGAAAGGAAAGAGACCACAGTTTGACCCCAAGGACAGTAAGATTTACAAGACTTTGAAGGATGCCAATGATCTGGCTAGTGAGGTAGGTGCTCACATGGCCCGCATCATTCCACATCATTTTAATAAACCAACTTCATCCTAATAACCCATTAATAATCTGAGGAAATTGCCATACATCAATTACAAAGATCGACCATTGTGAGATATGTTCATTTATAAATAAGTGTGTCTGCTAACACAACGTGCAGGTGAAGTACAAGGGTGACCTAAAGAAGATCCACAAGCCTGTGACAGACATGGCTGAGTCGCTGTCCATGCAGCACAACCTGAGCACCAGCAAACTGTCCAGCCAAGTAAGACATCAGCTGCCTTTAACCTTCTCACATTCATATCCAGGAAGCGGCTGGGAGTCAGTCACATTTCAGTGAGCCCTCTCTTTATTGAAATGTGTCTGAATTCAGTGTTTCTGTCACGTACCACATTAACAAACATGCTGCAGATTATTGACTATCTCCTGGATTCATGCACTAAGCTCCATCATCCAAATATCCATTATTCTGTGACCTCATCTGGTAGTGATCCTTACCCTTCTCACCCTTGACTCTTCCTTTGACCTTTCCATACTATCACCTTCTATAATATCTACTCCTTAACTTTTTCATTTTGATTTATTTCCTTCTATAGTTTGTACAAAACTAGTCTTATTAATGATCACTTAACACAAAACTCCCTGTTTGTTTCTAGATCATTTTCCAGACAATGTTTAACTACCATTTAAAATTTCCACATATTGTTTTTCCAGCATGTCATATATTTTTTGGCATTGCTAAAAGCTTTTATCCCAATGATAATGTTACTATTTTGGTTTCTGTCATTAAATATGAGATTTTTTTGTACTATGTAATGGATGGGAGTGAACTCCAGAAAGACGCTCTTTTTCACGTTTGCTGTACTGAGCTGTCTTACTTGACTGGGAATTCCCCCATAGTACTGCTACAAGAAGAAGTTTGAGGACAGTAAGGGTCACTACCATATGATTGCCGACACACCAGAACAGCTCCATCACAAGGAGGCCTCTGAACTTCAGAGCAATGTAAGTGATACAGACTCTGGGGTTCAACAAGCACTCCACCCACCCAAAAAACTGCTGTGGGTTTCAACTGTTAACCACTTTCTTGGAAAACCGATCTGTTAGCTATATCTGCATCTCATATCTTCATTTACTGTACATAAAGGAGTGCGTTGTTACATTAATTTGTTAATAATATAGGCTTATTTATGTACAGGCCAGACACGTCAGGCAAAAACATTGTTTTTTCATGCAGTGGTCAATTTTGAGATGTGCAATTTTGCTATTATTATAAGTATATAATATATTATTATAAGTTTTATTTTTATCAATATCCTGAAGGCACAGAGGGGTTTGTTCATACATATATATCTGGATTTATATAACATTTTGAATTTTTCCCTCTTTAAAAACCTTTGACTCTTATATATCAAACAAATGAAACAAGAATTTTGGCTTCATCCAATGTTTGGATTTCTGCTTGTTTTAAATGAGCACACATTTAATTAGATAACACCTCATTTGCATAGTGAAACATACATCTCATAAAACTTGTAATACACCAACGAATTGTCTTAATGTCAGTAATCACCTGGGGAAAATTCATGGTGATATCTTTCATATGTATCATTTCTATTAGAAAAATGAATGGAGTCTTAATGCATGATGTAATGAATTACGCAACTCAAACATCTCTTAAGTGTTTTCTATTTGATTTTCTTAGCGTACTAGAATGAATGGAAACCTGTATATAATGTACCTGCATAATATTTTTCAAACTGTCACTTCAGAACCTTTGACATTACTTGTGTGTGTGCTGTTCAGGTGAAGTACAAGGAGAAGTATGAGAAGGAGAAGGGCAAGGCCATGCTGGACTTTGAGACACCCACATATGTGTCTGCTAAGGAGGCCCAGCATATGCAAAGCCAGGTAAATATCCGTCTGTCTTCTGTTTTGTTAATAACTACAAATGCAATACATTTACCATTACAAGTTTCTCTCCCAGTCTAAATACTCTTCAGTGTCGGCCACTGTGTATGTTAACCCATATTGTAATGACTTGTTATAAATTGATACGTTTCAGCTTGTTTGGTGTTGGCTATTGTTGATATTTTACAGAATGTTTCTGAAGTTTGGAAAAAAACTTTTACAGTGCCTTTAATAATTTATTAAATCAAGACTGTGTTTTGGTGCTGATTAATTACAGCATCTTGTAATTTGTAATTTTTTATTGACAAATTGTCACTCTTACTGTTAGTCCTTCACCATGTTTTACTCTAGAAAATAAACCTGGATAAGGCAGTGTAAAATGTGTTAAGATTAAACTTACCCAACGCCTTGTGTATTGTTGTTGCCTACTACTGTGTATGTTAGTTGAGATTGCTTAATCTTACTTTCATGATGCAGGAATGGCAAAGGTAAGCAGGTTTGTCTCAGTCTGTGAACATTTCAATGGAGCTTTTTACAGTGTTTAATTATAATCTGTTAAAGGTGCTCTAAGCAATGTCACATGTGTTTTAGGCTAAAACATTTGTTGTTACACACAGCAAACATCTCCTCACTATCTGCGAGCTGCCTGTCCCCTGAACACACTGTAAAAACACGCGGTCTCTGTAGACAGTCCAGGCTACAAAAACAAACTGCACCACGAAGCATACACAAACAGTGTTCCAGCGCCAATAACCGACAAGAAGGATTTGGGGGTGAGTGTGGGGGGTTAGTGCGCAAAAGCACAGAAGGGAGGGGGAGGGGACGGAATGAGGAGGAAAGGAGGGGCAAGCTGGTCTCGTTTTGTTTGAAAATACTTTGAACATCAACAAGAAGTAACGTCACCCAATATTGCTTAGAGCACCTTTATTAGATTTAGTTTCATTATATTGGTGGAAAACTGTGTTCTCACAATAAACAACTCTTCCACAGCACAAATGCACTCATACACATGCACTTACATTTAAAGACCGCAAATGCAGAAATTGGTGTCATTATAAGGAGAATGGTGCAAACCAGGATGGGGTAACTGCATTTTGAACCAGTGCTGCTTGCATGTGCTTATTTGAGCTCTGTCTGTCCCCTGTCTTATCTTTGCGGACAATAGAAAGACTATAAGGAAGGACTTTGAGGAGAACATGAGGGGAAAGAACCTCTCAGGCTTGGAGGTCACCCCTGCCATGATACATGTCAGACACGCCACCAAAATAGCCAGTGAGGTAACTAAAGGATAACTTATCCCTGACAACCTCCCCTATTTACCAACACCTATCCTTCTATAATCATACTAAGAAGACTATATCACAACCACGGTCCCCCTTCCTTTTCAACACTTTATCAATTTTAATTCCACGAGTGCTTCCTTTTTTTCTTGACCTGTAAGTCCTCTCTTTCAGTTGTACTTTGTTTGCATGATTCACTACACTGCCCTAAACTCTTAATAATGCAACATTTATCTATCTCCGTTCTCTCTATCCATAGTGTGATTTTATAGCCGTTGGTATTGTTTGTTTGTTTGTATTTATGTTTATGTCCTTTGACATCCTGAACTCCTAATTTTACAATCAGGAAACTACTAACAGCTTTATTTTAAAAGGTCTGCATGCATGGCAATCATAGCAATCAATAAGGTGAAATGCTGATATAAATTGTCATGTTGTTTTTTTGTTTCTGATTAAATGATTAATGTGGTTCACATTGTCTTATATCAGGATTCTTGCCAAAGTCACCAATGTCTCCATTCTCTCTGTGAAAATGTGACTTGATTGTAACAGTGTTCACTGTTTTATAAGAATGTAGTAAACCTAAACTCTGAATCTGTCACTGCTTAAGTTTCTTTTTTTGGGGAGTTTTGGTGACTTTGAGCTCAAAGGGCAAGCAGCAGAGCTTGCCTACTGTACTGTCTGTCTGTATGTCTTGGCCTGGCCTGCCTGTGTGCCCTTCTTGCAGTCTCTTTGTTCTTCTTCCATCCTGTAGAAAGAGTACAGGAGGGATCTAGAGGAGGGAGTGAAGGGTAAAGGGATAACTATAATGGAGGAAACTCCGGAGCTTTTGAGAGCAAGGAATGCTACTCATATCCTGTGTGAGGTACGACTGACTGAGAGGTGATGGAAACAGCATCACGCTCTCAACCGAGTGCCTTCCCACAATCCCGCTCTTTGTGTATCATCTGCTGAATCCTATCCCCTTAACTAAGCTTTATCATCACACTAAAAGGGTGACTGCTGGTTTTGACTCTTACTTTTGTCCCTGCTTTATGACTTCACTAATTTTCAGCATTCTCCTTCCTTTTGATTTCTATTAAATGTTCTTATGTAGACCTTTACCTTCGCCCTATTTGATGTTCTCACTATTTCCTTTTATACTTGTGTTCTTTAATAATAAATATTACAAAAGTCCACCTTAAATGTTCTAAGCATATATTGTTTTATTTTATTTTTTGAGAAAACATGCCCTATTGCATTTCAAGATGTCATTCTTTCACTTTAGTTTGCATTTCACTTTTTTACATTATAGCTTCTGCAATACAAAAGGAACATGAACATGCTTAATGTTGTGGTCAAGATAGCATCAACATTTTAGTTTATTTTTATTTAGTTCATTTGTTTGCCGAGATATGCTCAGAGTGCTTTTGAGGTTGATTTTTGTAGTGCACGACAGACAAAGTACTGTGAAGATGTTTTTAGTAAATTAACTGAAATAATAGAAAATTAAGAAAAAACATGGGTTTGTTGACAATTCATAAATATGCTTTAACACTCTGTCCTAAACTGCTGCTGTATTTTTTCAGTTTTGAGTGGACCTTAACACACAATCTACTGTCCATCTGACTTTTTAATATAAATAATCCTAATTTCTTCTAACTCTTCTTTATTCACCATTCCCTAGACGTTTTAGGTTTTGCAGCCCCACTAAATATGACTAAGTAGACATATAGTGAAATACAGTGCTTTTATGTACGACTTCACCATCTGTAATATTTACAGAGAGAGTACAAGAAGTCGCTGGAGCAGGAGATCAAGGGCAAGGGAATGTTGGCTTTGGCTACTGACACCCCAGACTTCATGAGGGCAAAGAACGCTACTGACATCCTCAGTCAGGTCTGAATCCTATTGTGGAAAATATATAAATAATTCATAGGGCAGCTATGATATATTTATGTCTGTGTTGTTAGTTGCAGTTATAGTAAAGTCAGAATCTGTGCTGACTGATGTTTCCTGTTCCTTAGTCTAAATACAAGCACACCGCTGAGATGGACAGGGCCAGCTACACAAGTGTCATCGACACCCCAGACATCATCCATGCTCAGCAGATGAAGAACATCATCAGCCAGGTAGATTATTAAATTGAACCAATCTTCAAAAAGTTTTATTTAAAATGTATCCCCTTCTAGGTTGTGCACCTCAAAACAATTAACTCAGGGCTCCTGGAATAGTGTATAAAACTTGTTTAGGTCTATTTTAATTAAAAATTCCTGTTTGTCCAACAGAAAAAGTACAAGGAGGAGGCCGAAAGGACCATGTCTCACTATGTCCCGGTCCTGGACACTCCAGAGATGCAGAGAGTCCGTGAGAACCAGAAGAACTTCAGCACTGTAAGTAATACATGGCATAGTCGTCACAGGTCGCCACACACCTTAAAAAACAAACTATGCTTTACGCTGGTAACTTCAATAACCGCAGAGCCGAGCGGTTCAATTCAATCCCTATAAGAACAGCAGTATGAACAAAGACGGTGGCGAAAGTGCCCACATGTCCACTGCTCTGCCCAAGTCAACTTTGAAGAAGGGTAGTGAGATGCAGTTGGAAAAAAGTTGCCTGTGAAAATCAAGCGTTGGAACCTAAACGTATGAAAACTATCAGCTCAGAGTGGCCGCTGGCTCACGCAAATTACTCTCTTTTTCCCTGTCTTTTTTAAAACAAGTCGGAAGGCCGACAGCAAAGCCCAACTATAATTTTAATGTAAGCAAACAAAGAAAAATGTTTTCCCCCCTCCTAAAATAGTTCTAAATCATTAGGGTAGCCTACTTCCTTGTTCACTGCTTCACTTGCAGTGAATGAAATGAAGAGGAGCCTGAGGAAGAGAACGAGACTAGATCGTGGCAGCACGAGAGTGGACAGAACAGAGGAGATTGTGGTCTAGGTGGAATCTGACCCAAAAATACTGACAACGCCACCATGGGAATTTCACCCAGGGAATAATTGTACCTCCTAATTGCAATGTTATTGATACAATTAAGGACACACAGGTACTTATACAATTAGCCTGAGACAAGGTTCAATTTAAAAAGAACACATTTTATTTTGATAACTTTAAAACAATTTAAAACAGATTCATTCCTTGGGGAGGGGAATGGGGGACAATTATAATTGCTGCTGAGGCTTACCAGTGGAGGAGAAGGGGGTCACAAGGACCGTGAGGGATCCCAGGTAGAGTCACCCGTGAACACACTCACAAGATCACCTGTCTCCTCAAAATTAACGTGTTGAGTGTTTAATGGTTATTTATTTGTGCTTTAGAATGTAATCGAGCGCGTACTGTACAATGAGGAATTCAAGTACAAAACATTAGTTACGGTGGTGTACGGCTGGACTGGAATATGTGATGTCAGCTGTTCACTGACTATGACGTGTAAAGCACCGCCCATTTCTAGCACCTGAGGTAATCGGCATGCATCGCTCCCGGGTTGTGTCCCAAGTCGTATCGGAATTTTTGTGATTAGTGATCAACCGGTGTAGACTGGCTTGGTTTGAGTTGCTATAATAAGGGTTGAACAGGGGTCGGATAACCCTGCTCCGACCCTGGTTATTGGTGTGAAGGTGGTATAAGGTACATTTTAGTCTCTGCTTTCTGTTTTTCTTCTTTTTTACCTCTTTATCATTGTGAAACATTTTAACTGCACTTTTGTTTTTCTCCCCATAGCATCAATACCAGATTGACCATAAAAGCGTAATGGGCAAAGTGTCTACTATAAAGGACACTCCTGAAATGCTTCGTGTTAAAGAGAATACAAAGAATTTCAGCTCGGTATCTACTCAAAACATCTTTTCTTAACGATTTCTAATAACATATTTCTTACATTTCTTACTTCTTTCTTAATTCTATTTTTTACTTCCTCTCTTTAATAATCCCTGATATGCAGCCCTCATTTCTTTGGACCAAACAGATATTTTTTTAACCTTGTAGAATATGCATTTTAATTCATGCAACTAACCACTGACAGTTTTTTCTATAGTGTAAAATGTAAACTTGTTAGTGCGGAGCTTGTGTGTTGTTACTTGGACGTGTCCAGACAACATGTGTGCCTTTAAATGTAGATTTAAATTTGTTTCATTCAGTTTGTTTTTGTTGGTGTCTGTCGGATTTTGCTCACAAGGTGCAAAAATGAAATCAAGCATCTCATCCTTATTATCCAAGAGTTGAAATCAAGCTAATCACTGGTTGCTGCTTTCATTCCTCATCCATGTAAAGATTCAGTACAAAGAGGATTTGGGAGGAGGAACAGCTTTGCCCGAGACCCCTGAGATGAAGAGAGTTAAACGCAATCAGCGGAACATTAGCACGGTACTCCACAGAGTGACCCTGCCCTCCTTCATCTCCTACTGAACCTCCATACTCCATCCTTATCTAGTGACCAGTAATATAAACAGGCCTTTCTTGACATCTAATCTCTTCAAAATGCCATTTTCATTCCAACACAGATTTCTTTCATGCTTATTATGATACTTTTTTAGTTTATTTTCACTAATTATAGAATTGTATGGATCCCCCAAAGGCCATTAATATTAACTTTTGAAAAGATATACAGTAGGTCTGATACTTCGTTTTAATTGGCCAAAAGTATGTAAACACACTTGTCCATGTGCAGTATTTGTGTACTTTTGGTTTGGGGTTGTTTATAATTGTTTGGGCTCAACCCTTTATTTCCATATAAAGGAAATCTTAATGCTATAACATGCAATGGTATTTATGACAATGACAGTGTCCTCGGGCACAAAGCCATAAAGCCAATATAGAAAAGTTTCTCCCCCAGTTTGGTGTGGAAGAACTTGACTGGCCCCGCATAGAGCCTGTCCTCAACCACATCCAACACATTTGATAGAAGGCCACCTGCGAGCCAGACGTTATCTATCAGTGGCCCATCTTACCAAAACGTTTGTGGCTGAATGGGAACAAATCCCTGCAGCCAAAAGAGTGGAGACTGTTATTGTAGCATAGCATAGCATATTATGTAGTACTAATTGTTGGCTTTCCACATACTCACATACTGGTACTCAAACATATTCATCATTTACTGGGACTCTGAGGGCTCTGTAGGATTTTCTTTCTTATGATAATTCATTGCATCTTAACCTTGAAATAATAAACTAAATGAAGTGTCATCTATTTTGAAAGGTAAATGGACATATTACAAAACCCTACCCATTGCCAACATACCCAACTACCCCTGAAATATGTGAAAATTGGTGGAAGTAATAACATGCAACTGTCGTTCCAAAGTGTTATAAATGGATAGACATGTCTGTGTATACACTGTGCTTTTGTTTGTCCCTGTCTTACTCTGTGTAACTTATGCAATGGGCAGATTCAGTACAAAGATGCTGTGGGTCAAGGTACATCCATACCAGATCTCCCTGAGGTGAAGCGGGTCCGAGAATCCCAGAAGAATATCAGCTTGGTAGAGGAAAAAGACTGCAGTGACTCTTATCCTCTTAAAATCATTCCCAAAACACCCTCTGACCCCTTTTACTAGTATAAAAGTTTAGAAAACTGTTTTTAATATTAGTTTCCCTTCCTCCATCCTAACTACGTCTCATAAATCACTCCTTTTTACCAGACTTCGTTAATGACTTGATTTTGAATTCACATTTCCACAAAAACATAATTTCCCATATTTTTTATATCTTATTATTTGGCATTTCCTTCCTTCATAAATTGCCTTTAAATGTGTTACCACGATATTTGATTTTTTGTGTTGTCTCATTCAAAGATTCAATACAAGGCAGGCGTGGGACAAGGCACGTCAGTGTCAGAGACCCCAGAGATGGAGAGAGTTAAACGCAATCAGCACAACATAAGCACGGTACTCCACAGAGTCACCCTGTTTTTTCAGTTGCTCTTCTTTAATTTGCCTCCGTCTGCCCCTCAACCTCTCTCTTGATTTCCCTCAAACACTGTCAAGAACTCTCCTGAGCCTTCACCCCTTGTTTAGATGCCAGAATTGTTATTCTTGTCACATTTAACCCACCACGCAGCTATAACACAGTACGTAGTGTGCTTTTGTTTGTCCCTGTCTTACTCTGTGTCTCTGTAATTTATGCAATGGGCAGATTCAGTACAAAGATGCTGTGGGTCAAGGCACATCCATACCAGATCTCCCTGAGGTGAAGCGGGTCCGAGAATCCCAGAAGAATATCAGCTTGGTAGAGGAAAAAGACTGCAGTGATCCTTATCCTCTTAAAACCATATACCAAAATATCCTCTGACCTCTCATACTAGTCTAAAAGTCTAAAAAAAAACTACCTTTAGAATTGGTTTCCCCCTTCATCTTAACTAAGTTTCATAAATCACTCCTTTTTTTTACCAGACTTTGTTCATGACTTGATTTTAAATTCACATTTCTGCAAAAACATAATTTCCCTCCCTTTTGTTTTTTTCCATTATGAATTAGTCTGCATTTCCCTGGATTTTTAATTCTTAAATTACTTGCCTGTGAGTGTGTGTATATTTGACTTTTTTGTGTTGTCTCATTCAAAGATTCAATACAAAGCAGGAGTTGAACAAGGCACGTCAGTGTCAGAAACCCCAGAGATGGAGAGAGTGAAACGCAATCAGCACAACATTAGCACGGTACTCCACAGAGTCACCCTGCATCCGTCCACCCCTCTACCTCTTCATTTCCCTCGAACACATAACATAACAACTCTCCTGAGCCTTCACCACTTGTATAGATGTCCCAACTGTTTGTCACATCCAACCCACCACGCAGATATAACACCAATGAGCCTTGTGGGGTCAGCTAAACCTCACTGTGTCTCTATCACAACCTGCTTCTCCATTTCATTGGTGTTTAATTACATGTTTCCTGTCTGCTGTGAATTTTGTGTGCTGTCCTATGTTTATTGTCTTCCAGCAATTGTCTCGGATTGACCTGCTCTTTACTTTTCCCTCCACTTTCTCTGCCTGAAACTCAAACTGTCTGTTGGGTAGATAAAATACAAGGACTCTCTGGGTCGAGGCACAGCTATATCGGACCTCCCTGAGGTGAAGCGGGTCAAACAAACCCAGAAGAACATCAGCTCGGTAGCAGGACACAACCCAACCACGTGTGCTCTTAACTGTTGAGAGTGGATAGTAGAGCTCATCAGTAATGCCCATCATAAGCCTGTTTGCTACTGCTGTCATGTCACACTCTCATCACCTCTTGCTCATCTTCATCTATTTTCATCCAAGGCAGAGCCTGCAGTTTCCTGAGCCCCAGCGCTGCTTTCATCATCACTTTGACCCTTCATTTTCATCCACGCCATTTTCATTTATTTTTTCTCCTCTTACACCATCGATAATCTTCAACCATCAACCCCTTAAGCTGAATGAAACCCTTCCTCTTTGGCCTGTGATGCCCCCCAATTATGCAGTATTTTCTAACATAAACTAATTTTTCTGTTTTTTTCACATAAAGCTGCTAAGTTGAATTCCACTTCACAGCTAACGACAAACTAAATCTGCTGAGACGTTAGGAGTGTGTTTGTTTCCACATGTCTGTTTCCACAACAGAGATCCTGGCTGTTCAACAGGAGCTACCAGGATGAGTCACTCTATAGGACCAATTTCTCAGACACTGCTTAAATCTGGACCAAAAGCAACAAATGTCGCATCAAAGCAATTCCTTCTCTCAGATCATTTCATCTTGGAAATATCCTGAAAACTGCTTTATTTGTATACTCACACGAAGAGTGTGAGGTCAATCCAAGTCTATGAAACCAGTCCTATAGGAGTGTGGTCTGTGTGTGATTCGGAGTGTCTGATTGGCCCCTTGGGGCACTGTGCTTCTGTTCCGTAGGTTTTGTATAAAGACAGTTCAGCCAAAGGAACTCCTGTGGTGTTTACCCCAGAGATGGAGCGAGTCAAAAGGAACCAAGAAAACATTAGCTCGGTATTTTCCGAACAACTCCAAGAACACACATAAAATGTGTTCTTCTTCTACCCCATGTTTACCCTTTTCTAACTGACTTGTCGCCCGGCTGTAGTTAGTTGTATTAATTCTTCCCACTGAGCTTTTTATTTTATTTTTAAATGTGTTTAATACTACCAGCTCGGGTGTGTCTGTGCACATCATCACTACTATCCACTTCTGTTGTTGTAACTACTCCACTTCATCTTTTTTACCCTGTTACCCTTGTTCCCACTGAAGATTGGGACTTAATCTTGTTTTCATTTAATACTTAAACCTCTAAATAAAAAAATCTCCCTTCTAATTCATTTGTCTGAAATCCCAGTAGTGTAACCCCAGCTCGTTCTGCCAGCAAATGTGTGTCCTCTTACCATTATGTCTCTTTGCCACACCCTCTGACTGTGGATGCTTCTGCTATTGTATGATTGAAACATTTCAGATGCTCAGTGTGTGTTCCCCCACTTTCCACCAGGTGCTGTACTCTGACAGTTTCCGTAAGCAGGTCCAGGGCAAGGCTGCCTTTGTTCTGGACACACCTGAGATGAGGCGCGTCAGGGAGACCCAGCGCATCATTTCGGGAGTAAGATTTTTTGGTTGTTTGTTCATTTTCTACTGTAGATAGTTTACTTTTCTACTACTTCTCTACTTTACATTACATTACATGTCATTTAGCTGACGCTTTTATCCAAAGCGACTTACAAATGCTATATACTATATGTCGCAACTAGGGGTTAAGTGTATTTAGCGTCTTAAGTGTCTACGGTTGATGTATCACAGTGGGAATTGAACCCAGATCTCCCGCACCAAAGACATGTGTCATGTGCACTGTGCCATCACCACCCACTTGAGCCTACTTGAAGGATAGGCTGGTGTTCTATATTATTCTTGTCAACAAGTCCCATGAAAAGCCCCAAACCAGCAATGTATGAGAATGTCTCTCAACAGTTTGATGATGTCTCTACCCTGTCAGTAGATCTCAGCCCCAAGCCCATTTCTTCCAACTGAAGAAGTAAATCCAATTAATACATGTTTGGTGCCCTAGTGAGTGTTTCCTGGGGCAGGACAGTGTATGTGGTTACACTTACTGTGATTATGATCTGTGCTTCCAGGTGAGATACCACCAGGACTTTGAGAAGAGCAAGGGCAGCTTCACTCCCACCACCTCTGACCCAGTGACAGAGCGCGTGAAGAAGAACACCCAGGACTTCAGCGACATCAACTACCGTGGCATCCAGAGGCGTGTGGTGGAGATGGAGAGGAGACGTGCCATTGAGCATGACCAGGAGACCATCACTGGTACAGTTACAATAATGCACACAGTGGTGTCTGCTAATAAAAGACATTTGAACTGTAAAGAAAAAAAGACTAATCACAGGCTTTCAAGGCTTTGTAGAATAAATTCTTAAATAACTTGAGGAAAATTCCAAGTGTTTGAATTTGGCTCATTTATTTGATTTTTCATGAAGGCTAATTTAAATTTAAAGGCTAATTTAATACAATCAGTTTGCAGAGCTAAGCATCCATTTTTTGGAAAGGTAAAGCATTGATGATCTTTTAAAGGGTATTTGGAGGTATTGGATTTATCTGTTAGGAAAACCGGTACTTAGCTCTGTGTAATGTTAATACACGAGAGACACAAACTGGGGCAAACACACATTTTGCCACAGATTGACATTGGTTACTTTAAATTAGTAATTGCTGGATTAATCCTGTATTTGACTCTTTGTGCCCTCAGATCTACGTGTGTGGCGCACAAACCCCGGCTCTGTGTTTGACTACGACCCTGCTGAGGACAACATCCAGTCCAGGAGTCTGCACATGATGTCAGGTGAGATGGGAAGCTCAAAAGGCTCACTGCATAGGTCAAAAGAAGGAGATATCATTTTAGTTATGTTTTGTGTAAATAAATATTATTATAGGATTATAAGACAAGATATTATTAAATGAATACAAATTCATTTATATAAATCAGTTTTGGAGTTACCTTGACATGGTCCAAAATATTAAAGTAAAGTTTTAACTCCCTATATAACAATTCATTAATAAACCTTTTAATAGCCTACTAGGATGTAGAGTATTTTTTAGTTTATTTATTATTATATGTATACATATATATATAGATACATATATAGAAAGATAGATCATCATATCAGATATAATAATACATTAATAACCCACATGAACAAATCTTTGTTTTACAGCATTTGTTATTTGTATTATTTATTTGTGCATACAAATCAGTCACACACTGTCATTACAGATATGTCATACTGTAGTGTTATCAAGCATTTATTATCTCATTATCTCTATAGACCAGTTGTGGAGTTATATTATATAATAATACTTCAAAATGTAACTTGTAAATGCCAGCTTGTAAATGCTAAATAGTTAAAGTAAAGTGTTACAGTTAAGGTGATCATAACTCAAGAGCAGACACTGGACGAGATGTCACTGGTCACCAAAATCATTAGGAACAATCACCTGAGAACTGGAAATATTCCTGTCAAATTTCACAACCACCATTTGTCAAGATATCTTGCTCTGACACAAAGTGTTATGTTACGACATTTCGCTAAATTTTCCACATATTAATTTAAACAGATTGCTAGTATGATGTAAATGTTACGTTTGATCATATTATTATTTTACATAAAGTCTTAAAGAACTATATTTATCTTATCTGTGACGCTGTTTCCATCAGTGCAAGCTCAGCGTCGTAGCAAAGAGCACTCCCGCTCCACCAGCGCCTTGAGCGGCATGGCTGATGAGAAGTCTGAGGTGTCCCAGGACCCCGACCACCACATGTCCCTCTACAGCAACGGCTTCATGGCCTCTTCTACCGGTAAAGGATCTAGAATCACCATAACAAACTTCAACATACACTGTATAATATTATATGATGCATTATATTGGCATACCAAAAGTATTTTCCCAAACACCACAGTTTAAGTATGTAGGGTTTAGTATCTACACACTGCATTGTCATTGTATCAGTTTTAAGAAGACTGTGCCATTTCTGGGGTTTCCTTTATTATCTTAACATCTGCAGGTTACCAGCATGCTAAGACCGTGGAGCTCCAGCAGAGGTCATCATCAGTGGCCACCCAGCAGACCACCGTCTCCTCCGTACCCTCACACCCCTCTACCACCGGGGTAAGTAACACTGATTCCCTATTTACACACACCTAAACTGAACAGCTTTGGAGTCATTGGAATAGTTATATGACTTTTTTCCGGGTTGAATGGTGGTGGTGCAGTTTTTAGTAAATATTGCTGAAAATGCATGTGAGTTAAATGTGCACAAACGTTTTTCAGTCACTCATTAATACACATATGGTGCTCCTACGTGTTAGTAGGATCAATTCATTGCTAGTTTTGGTCTTTTTATGTGATTTGTTGACACCAACAATATTGCATTTTATCATCAACCTTATCCTTTAAACTTGCACTCTCACACCACCCTTGTATATTTTACACACACTCACTCTGATTGACCTGTTTTCTTTATTCTCTGCAGAAAACTGTACGTGCCATGTATGACTACGGTGCAGCCGACAATGATGAGGTGTCCTTCAAGGATGGCGACGTCATTGTTAACGTGCAGGCCATTGATGAGGGGTGGATGTATGGTACTGTGCAGCGCACCGGCAAGACCGGCATGCTGCCAGCCAACTACGTTGAAGCAGTTTAAAGACAAAGCCCGCCCATCGTCCCTACAGAGTGGGCGTGACACATCCACAGGGAAAACTGATTCGTCTTCCTTTGATCACAAATGTGGCTTCGTGCAATGTGTAGCTTTTAGTTACTTGTAGCTCTGTAACTGTATTTTATTTGTGTTGTAATTCTCGTCTGATATCATTCATATGCTGCTGCCCCTGTTTCCTGTGGATGTGATAAAGCATCATGACATGACATGACACATGACATATTTCTGATTATACATACTATAAATGGCAAACTATTTTAGATTGTTTAAACTGTTCTAAGACACTCTTAGAAAAGCAAGACTCACTGACAATACGCCCTTTGTATATTTCAAAAATATTTAATATATATAAAACTTTTTTTGTCTGAGTTGTACTGCCCACTGTACAATGGGCTGAAATAGCTCCAATTACGCCTTTAATGGAAATTCTATGGAGAGAAAAACAAATGACAACAGTAATGAAACCTTTAAGGAGTCAGTTACCATCTGTCTCCTCCATGATAAAAACCACTCGTGAAGAGTTGTACAAGACAAGCCTCAGTCGTCCCTTTGTACTGAAGGCTGGCCACTAGTAAAATATGTGTTTTGTTTCTTCCAATTATTTAGGTCCTCTACCTTTAATCAGTAGCTAATAAAGCACACCAAGCTCCTGCAGCACTCTGCCTCCTTCTTTTCATTCTAAACTTTTTCTGAACAATTATTTTTTTTAGACCTTTATTTGATAGGACAGCTTAAGACATGAAAGGAGACAGAGAGAGGGGGAAGACACACAGAAAGGGCTGCAGGTCTGATTCCAACCCTCGGCCGCTGTGGCAAGGACTGAGCCTTTGTACATGGGGCGCATGCTCTACCAGGTGAGCTGCCCAGGTGCCCCCCATTCTGAACTTTGACCCTAGGCATCTTCTGCCAAACATTAAATTGACACTTTCTCTGCTGAATGGGTTTAAACTGCTTTGCATTGACAGAATTATCACAGACAAGTTCCCTAAATTTAAATACAAACAAGCATGCATATTTTTTGAAGCCAATATCAATATTTAAGAGTTTCAATAAACCTTAGCAATTTATTTGTTATTTTATATTTATTTTCTACCCATGACACATAATGGTAACATTTATGGTAAGAATTAGAATTTGTTTAGCAATGAATTTTGTCCAAGATAAATACTGAGCCAGGGATTTAAGTCAAAAATCAACATGTCAGCACTCTCTGGCAGACACACAGTTATTTTTACAAAGCTAGAGAGAGCAAATGGTTTAGACACAATGTCTGCTATGACAACCAGACAGCAGGCAAGTTTTCAATTTCCAGTTCAGCTAACTCACGGAAATGGCATTTATTATGCCGCTGTTTGCACTTCAAGTGGTAATACCTGTGCCCCTGTTTAGGATATCGCTGCTGATTTGTGGACATGTTTTGGTGAATTTGAGTCCAGCATTCAACATTTTAAAGCTACCGTATTCAAGGCTTTGCCTTCAAGCACCATAGCAGTACAGTTTTGCTCTATCTGAATTGCTGGGCAGAGCTCTCAGAAAAAACAACCGAGCCAATCACAGCTGTAGGTGGGGGGGAGAATAGAGACGCCATCTCGCTGTGCCAGGGCCAAAACAATTCTGCAAGTCCACTTACAGAAAAGGCAATTTCTAAATCTGCATATATGTTTGATCAACGTGAAAAATGTTGACTTGTCCTGGTGTCGACTGGTGTATCTTCCAATTCAGAATGATGTTAAGAGCTAAATAACTAACAGCTAAAAAAGACACTAAAAAGAGAAGTAAGAGATGTATGTCTTTTATTCAAAGAACAGTTCCAGCAGTGGCGTCTTTTTTCGGCATTCTGTAACTGTAGATTATTTTTTCCAGTAATTTCAAAAGGTTTAAAAAATACTTATTTCAAGAAAACATTTGAAAACATTTAACATTAAAGAAACAGTTATAAAATTAATAAAAAAGAACTTTATATGCTAGATTTGTCCTTAATGCTGCACCGTTGTTTGTGAGGATTATTGGTACAACTTTCTGATCAGGCAGCGTTTAAAAAGGGTTTCCTTCAGTGAGTTTTAATCACGGCCTTTATCAGGTACAAGTGATTAATAGGAGCAAATTTGGGGTTGCCAGGTTGTGAAAATCTCCAGCAGGACACTTGTTTGTCTTTTTAGCTCTTCAGTTCATCAGGTAATGTGATGAAAATCTTGCCTTTTTCTGGAGGATGTAGAGAGAACTCCTTGTTTTGTTTTATACCCATGTCTTTGAGGTTTTGATTCAGATTGTTCAGTAAGCTGGCATTTTAAATTCACATCGGTATAAAATGTGTTATTGGAATAAATTGAGTTTTGATTGCTCAATATGGATTGTTTGACCTTCTGGATCAAAATTAATTTAAGAACTTCACATTTACAATTAAAGACAAATGTAATTGGATATTGGATAAAGGTAAAATGCTTTTATTAACTTATTTACATTTTTTATTACAGATTACTTACTAACTTTGGCGTTTGCTTGATATAAAGTGAGGAATGTTTAACGCTAACAAACTTAATGGCTTATTAGAAAGCACAAGAGATGTTTTACAACCTGGCAATCAAATGAATGGCGTATAAATGATCTATAAAATAATTTATCCATTATTTATAGACCTTTAATAAAGTAAATCAAAACTTATTAGGGGTGCCTTATTAGAAAGTGGTGATGGATTATTTGTCCACAACACAGTTTAACTGCAGGCATCCTCATGGTGATGTAAGAAGGCAAGCATCAGAGTTTCTCCAGGCCCAGAGCACAAAATGTTCTTCTGATGTTAGTATTGTTGCTGGCTGATGGCGTGAGTCGACCATTATGTGGCCAGCTGCTGAGATTTTAGCTTGAAAATTACCTTTTTGGCTCAAAATGTTTTGGGGGGAACAAATGCTTTTCTGGTGTCAATTCCAGGCCAAACTAGGTCAAAGAGTCACAGGCCAGGTCCTGCCAGTGTGGCTGCCTGCAGTCATACAATCAATTACATCTCACAGATAACTGGAAGGTTGTTTAGCTTTCTGGCTGCATTCTCTCACATTGTGTCAAATTATACTGATATTTTGGTATCCTTCATTAGAAATTTTGGCTTGTGTCACCGCTTTGACACACTTGTTCACATTTGAGTCATCTGGTCCCTTGCTGCAGTGTGAGCAAACCCGCCCGCTGGTGATACTGCTTCTCCTTGGCCTCTGCGACTTTAGCGGACAGATCCACCGGCTTCTCGAAGAAGTTCACCAGCGCCTGTTCAGTGAGCAGCGACGCCAGGATCTGAGCGTAGCTGACTGTCCACTCCTTCTCTGCTGCCAAACTCCCGTTGCCTCTGCTGGCATCGACCCCAGCATCTTCAGCGGCTCCTCTCCCCTCCTCCTGGCTGGTGACCTCTGACCCCGAGCTGTGTCCACGGTGGCTGGCCTCGCCGATCTGGAGCACCAGGCTCGTTACCGTAGCGATGGCCTGAAAGAGGTCGTTCTCCTCTGGGTCGCCATGGAACATGCTGTAGAGCGTTTTACAGAACTGGATAAACTCACGCTGTAGAGGGAGAGATGAAAAGGGTATTCATCAGTGTTTCATCACATTATATAATTTAGTTTCTTTAAATGTTATACTTATTTCTACCCAAACCAACAGATTCTGTTGTTCTCAAACAACACACTGATTAATAGAGAATCAAAATATAAAAAGTCCTTTTTCAACCATAAATGCTTTTAAAGCACTGACACTTTATGCACTATTGATTAATTGCTAATTATTTGCTATTGATTAAGCAAATAATATTACATATTCCCAGTCTATTCTGAAAAGGGTTTATCCCAGCATGCATTGGGTGAGAGACAGGCACTCTCCAGTCCAGACAGGTCACCAGTCTGTCACAGGACCAGCATACAGGGCCTAATTAGGCTTCTTTTTAATTAGACTTTTTAATTAAGAGATTTCATTTTTTTTAGACAAAAATACATTTAAAATTCTATGTATATTATACTTTCAACTTTTATTTGATGGCATGGGTTTTTGTTTTCATCATCAGATCATGTCAGATTGTATAGATATTCCTTCCTTCCTTATAGATTGGCTTACTCTTTTACTCTACACACTTGTTTTTAGCAAACAAACATTAATAATACATGTTAATAATTCTTGTTTTTTACAAGTGTAGTATGGTTTATTGGAAAGAGAATACATGCTACCAATGGGAGAAACATGTCAGGATTGTCTTTATATATTTATATATTCTTAACGACTGCTCAAGACTCTTTTACATAGTACAAGGTGCCACCTGCTCATCATTAGATAAACACTCGCACATGATGGTGCATTCAGTGTCTTGCCCAAGGATACTTCAACATGGGACTGCAGGGCCAGGGATCGAACTACCAACCTTACAATTGGCAGGCGACTGTTGTACCACTAAACCACAGCCACCCTGATGTGACATAGAATATTTGCTTACAGACTCCAGGGGTGAAATAAAGGAAGCACCACTTAAAGATGAGATTTGACTGTAGTACAACGCTAGTGCAGTACCTGGTTCATGAGTGGCAGAGGCTTCTCCATATCTTTCTCCCTCTCTTTGACCAGATCCTTCAGCATCTGCTTCAGCTGCTCCTGGTAATCTGTCACGTCACCTTCAACATCTGGAACAACAATCAGATTCATGTCAACCAGACGCATACATTTCTATCAGCCTTTAACACAGAATACATTGCTTGTCTATTTTTCTTTAGTTGTTGTGTTGAGCTAATAAGTCACAGTATGTTTGGACCAACCAGAGGGCAGATTAACATAGAGGGGTCTGTTTGTGGACAGCAGGGGGCTCTTCATCAAAGAGGGGTCAGCCTCACTTTCTGTCAGAGCTACACACACACACACACTTAATCAGTTAATCGCAGGCCTGACTGCAGCTTGAAACTCATGACTTTTATCGTGTTAACAAAATGAATAACCTGGTGGGATGTGCAGACGGTACAGCAGCCTTATTTTCTCATTCAGCTCTTCACAGTACAAAGTGTCTGAGTGGGGGAGGGAGAGAGAGAGAGAGAGAGAGAGAGAGAGAGAGAGAGAGAGAGAGAAAATAAAGGGTTATTACTAATCAGATGTGCAACAGCCTCTCCTGTTTTGGTCTCCAAACAGGTACTGATACAGTACATGTGTATTGTTTATTATTATTAATTACTAGCTGTGTCTAGTCAAGCAAAAGGGATCCTTGTCATTCTAGAAAATTTACCTTAAGTGTATTCTTTTTTCAACTCTCTTTCTTTTAAAGAACCAGACTTGGTCTGTTTCCATTGAAACTATTGTTTGAGAACATTCTTGCATTTCTTTCCCCAAAGTCAAATCTCATAATTCACTGTGTGTGCCTTTTCTTGTTGCCTAGAAATGTGGTTAGATTTAGGTGGTGATGGCATAGAAACAGGTTTCTTTTACAGCATTAGTTTTAGGGAGCCAGAATGGAGCTGAAGTGCAGTGACGGAGGGATCATATGTGACTCAATCTGCCTTGATTCTTGCTCTACTCCTTCACTCCCTTTACCTACCCAGCCAGCCAGCAAACTCTCTAAACGTGACCAGGTTGTCGCAGTCCTGGTCCAGCAGGGTGAAGGTGCGGTTGGCCAGTGTGTCGGAGTGCTGGTTTGAGCTGCCGGGCCATGGCGTCAGCAGCCCGTACAGGCTCTTAAACTGGGGCCGATCTAGCCGGTACTGCCGCTCCATATAGGAGCGACCTGAGTCAGTATAACGCCACGCTGCCGCCTCTGCTGCTGCTGCGGAGCTGCTGTCACCCCAGTACAGACTGATGAAGTGCTCTGTCTGGATGGGTGAGAGGGAGGAAGAGGAGGAGGAGGTAAGAAAATTATGAAAATAGTTTGTTTACCCTATAAACCTCAAATTCTCTCAATACACAAGACACAACTGAAAATGTTGTTGATAAAGGAAATTGGTTAATTGGAGGAGGGATAAGAATATACCTTGAAGAGGTCGTAGACATCAGCCAAGTTCTCTGGAGGGATGGAAACATCTGGAGTCACTATTCTCAACTGCACAGACACACACACACACACACACAGGGGGAAGAGAGGGAGGTCTGTGACAATGCTGCGCTCTAATGTTAGCCTTCATTCAGTCTTTTAGGTAGTTCTAAAGTCAGACTACATGACAGTATGACGTTGATATTCTCTGTCTGCTTACACCGTTTTCTTTGGTGGTGTCTTCGTGAGCCTGCAGCACTCGGATTCTGTGTCGACGGCGAAGCTTCTCAATCTTCCGCACTGTCAGGTCTCCGAATTTCTTACACGAGGAAACACAAACAGTGGAAGTTCAGTGCAACAGCAAACATGTCCTCCTCCACAAATGATTAAGACTGTATGTGGGTAAAGGGTCAGTTCACCCAAATTTAACCAAATTAACCTCACTCATACTACATAGATTAGATTAGATTACTAGAGTAGATTAGATTAGATGACACTGTATAATGTTCCCAGTCTGAGCAGTGTAAGTGAGGTTCAGGAACTGTGTATAGCTATTTTTTGTGTACCCACCTCTTTTTGTCTTTATTTTTATTTATCTAATCTCTCTAAAAAGAGATTAGATTAGATAGACTTTAATTAAGCCCAAATTTGGAAATATCAGAGAGAGCACACATACAGAACATACAAGAAATAATAAATAGGATAGAATAAAGAACAAATAAAATAAAGATAAAAAAGGAAAAGAATGTACAAAATGTTATATAAATTGGGAATAAAAGTGTACAAATACTTAAATAGTATCTATAAAGATGTTAGTAAAACCTATGTTTGTACAAGTTGCACTTAGTGCAGTATTATGATGTATAGGAGTCTTATAACAATGAATGAATGGCCAATATCACCATTAACCATAATATTGGTGTGCTTCTCACCTCGTAGGACTCGTTGATGAGGTCAGTGATGTTTGTGGGTCCCACAGCGGGAATATCAGTGTCGCTGCTGCTAGTCTCCTCTGCAGCTGGCGGGGAGGACGGAGGACAGGACGACTCTTCACTTCCAACCTGGTCCAGGAAACTGCAAAGCACCGAGCAGATGGCTCACATTCTCAAACACGATAGTACACAATAGTAATCCCAATCGCTCCATTCAAAATGAAGGTTTGATATGTGAAGCCAGGTTTAAATGTGCAACAGGCTCTTCTGATTGTCGGTGCCTCGTTACAATAAATTAGAGTCATTTAGAAACACAATAAGAGGAGTGTTCTGCTGTGTTACCAGGAAATGCATCAAGAAACAGTCACAGAGATCAACAGCAAAGCTTACTTTTTGCTGACTGTTGCTGCAACATGTGTTGGACTGAAATCGCCCATACATGATGCAAACATTTACGGACAAGCAAAGACAGTTTGCGGGAGTTCTTCTCATTGTTTTCAAACTCTTATGGACAAAAAATATTGATTGCAAAATTACTGCTACAGCCATTTCTACATATTTTATGCATGTACTGTACATAAAATGAACTATTTAACCACACTAGTTTGTTGCCATGCTGCTATTTGTTTCGCTAGATGTGTAATTAGTTTCATTCATTTTTTTTTTTTCATTTAATTTTGATTAAAACTTAGGCATCAAATACTGTGTGTATTTACCTTGTGAGAATCATGAGTGCCTGTCCATCGTCTGTGCTGGCCGAGAGCTGGGCCGAGTTGGCCTCCAGTGCTGCCAAACCCAACTGGAAGATGGCTTTGATTCCGTGGAAGAAGAAACAGTCGACCACGCAGACGGCGCTGTGGAAGGGCAGGACGCTGAGGAAGAGGGTGAGGAACCAAGAGAGGGAGACGGAGGAGAGGGTGGAGAGGTCTGGAACGTGTTCAGCCAGTTCTGGCAAACGCTCCCTGATCAGCTCCTCAAACACGGACTGGTCCACCTGAGCTCCTGCAGGGGGAAATAATGCATGGTGTGGGGGTAGAGGGGTTACCGGCTAGCCTCATGCTCAGACATGTCACAATGAGAAACTCTGACAGTGCTGACACAATATCTAAGTTACCAAAATGATATGTTTTTCAAAGTTTTTCTGACAGTTCTGATATTTTACCTAAACAAAAAGCAGCAGTAGGAAGGTTTTGTTTAAAATTATTACAGTCTCAAATTGCCCAACGTATGATTAAAGTCAAGAACTACCTGATTAAAGAATAATAAAATTTGATAGTTGAAGGTATGTTTATGTACTGGAGCTGTTAATATAATTTTAACCACTAGATGACAGCAAAAGATGGACATTCAGTCTTAGTGTTGTGACCTAATTTATTGAATGAGATAAAAACTACTGTTTAAAAGAGAAGGTTTATGCAACATTTTTTATATCAACAAACACCAAATGAAAGAAAAAAACTTATTTTTAAAATGATTATTATTAAATGATTTTATCCTACTAAGAAGTATTGACTGTATAGCCACAGAGTGTTGTTATATGCTGCGCTAAAAAACAGTCGTCCCAGAACTATTAAAAACACACATTTAGACATACAGTGATACACATATTCTTTCACAAATCTGGTAACAAAGACAAAGGAAAACTTCTTTGTTGTTTCTGTTTCTCCTGGGTGAGAGAATGTTAATAAAAAAGGTCAAATAACTCAACTAAATAAAATACATCTATCTATGCTCCACATACAAATTCCCAGAACACAATCACTGCCGTTTTTTAAAGGATGCACAAACTGTGGATATTGAAAGGAACAGGAAATTGTTTCAAAAGCACCTTGCATGTCATAAATAATCTGCTTCACAAACAGAGGAAATGAGCCCATATTTCAGAGGCCAAAATTAAACCTTTTGGGTTGTTTGGTGTCTGAGAAGCAGCAGCTTAGACTAAACAACCACAAAATAAACAGTACAACACACTGTGGTTACGGGACTTTAAACATAGAGCAGCTACTCTAAGTGGTTGAAGGGCATATGAGTAAATAAAGCTTAAAAAGACTTCACTGCTCTCTTCTTTTTATGAGCCCTGACCTCTTACCTATGACCCTACGGTTGAAGTAGTCAGGCAGCATCCTCTCACAAACTGCCACCAGCAGCCAGAAAGCTTCTTCTTCTTTAGCGTAGAGCAGCAGCACCGACGCGAGGATGTTCATAGACTGGACAGAAGCAGATGAGGAAGAAGGACGATGCAAAAAACACACACAATGATCAGACGTCATTTAACAACACTTAAGAAACCCCCACAGTCATGTTGCAGTCACATCCCGATCTCTGCATTGACAAATGGGAATTCATTTTATTTATTTTATTCCTTTAGTTTTGTTTCTTCTGCATGTAATGTGTGTGCTAATATGTAATATGTACTGTATATAACATACAGAAAGGAATAACAATACATTTAATAAGACTGATAAGATTCTGAGGGACCTAACAACAAAATACAAATAAAAAGGGAAGGTAAATTAGCAAATGCTTTAACCCATCCCTTTTCAGTCAGTATTGATTATAAACGAGTTAAGATGACACTGTATGAATTACTATAAACTACTGTAAAACAAACTAAATGCCACCACACCGCTCGGATCATCAGGTCCCTACCTGACAATATCCGATCCCTACCTGACAGTGTCTGATCCCTACCTGACAGTGTCTGATCCCTACCTGACAGTATCTGATCCCTACCTGACAGTGTCTGATCCCTACCTGACAGTGTCTGATCCCTACCTGACAGTGTCTGATCCCTACCTGACAGTGTCTGATCCCTACCTGACAGTGTCTGATCCCTACCTGACAGTATCCGATCCCTACCTGACAGTGTCCGATCCCTACCTGACAGTGTCCGATCCCTACCTGACAGTGTCTGATCCCTACCTGACAGTGTCCGATCCCTACCTGACAGTGTCCGATCCCTACCTGACAGTGTCCGATCCCTACCTGACAGTGTCTGATCCCTACCTGACAGTGTCCGATCCCTACCTGACAGTATCAGATCCCTACCTGACAGTGTCCGATCCCTACCTGACAGTGTCCGATCCCTACCTGACAGTGTCTGATCCCTACCTGACAGTGTCTGATCCCTACCTGACAGTGTCTGATCCCTACCTGACAGTGTCCGATCCCTACCCAATCTCTACCTGACAGTATCCGATCCCTACCTGACAGTATCCGATCTTGGGGTTGCGGTGTGCGTAGGCAGTGAGGACGCGTCTCAGTGCAGCGATCCCGGTGGGGTTTTGAAAGGCGGGATGGTCCGGCAGAGAGCGGTGAAGGTCCCGCTCAATCTCCTCTGTGGCCAGGCTGCTCAGGCCCATGGACTTCTGCACCATGCTGGTGTAATAGCCCTGGTGGGACTCTAGCTCCGAGGATGCGTCTACACAAACCAGAAGTAGAAAGGCAGTAAATAAAATGACACCTTCTAAACAGGACCAGCTCTCAACTCTCATCCTTTGAAAGAAAAAAAACTAAACATGTTTGTTATCCATCTCAAGCCCTTTTCAAGCCTCTTCAAGTTGATTTTAATACTGTTTAATACTAGTTTTTAATTTCAATATTTTTTTCTCTGATTACCACTCCCTTCTGTAAAATGTTTTATAACATAATACGCTGTTGTAGTATCACAGCAGTTTCAGTTTGTGTTCCAGAAAGCGGTTTCCCCCTCAGCAAAACTGAGCTGGGGAACTGAGAGCAGATGAAAATAAAAGCTGGCAGTTTCCGACTGAGAAGGTTCCCTCTTAAACAACATACAGTATGTGGAGGTGCAGCAGAGTCCAGTTTACAACCCATGTGCACACCTTTAGTGCACGTTGACTGCTATCCACACTATCCAGCCAGCATTCAGCCGATAAACAGTCAATTACTGCTATTACTGCTGCACAACAATGTTGAAAAACTGGTTCTCATGCTGTATAAAAGCCCTTTTATTTTAGCTACTATCTTTCCTTGCTCTCTCTCGCTCTTACCAGAAAGTGTCATCCACAGTTCCCCTCGCAGCGACTCTGGTATCCCCATGGCAACAAGTCTTTGGATCTTGTTTGTGCGGAACATATGGACACCGCGACCGAACTCCAAGAAATGATCCTCCCACAGCCGCTCCTTCACCTGCTCCATGCTCTGACACAAATACACAGATCCAGAGACAAACGTGGTGACTTGCTCAGTGTGCCAATGCCCTATACGTTAGTGGTGGCAGCAACCTTTTCTCTTTTATCAGAAAAAACAACAACAAATAAACTAATCTGCATGTCTAGGTAAGTGGAGTTAGCAAAAAATTGTGTTTTTCGGGTGAACCGAAACCGTAATTTGACTCCACTTACCTTGTTGCTGTTGGTTCCTGGTTGGTTTTGGTGGAAGGCCGTCATCAGAGCCTCGCTGTTGATGGTGTTACGCAGAACCTGCTCCTCTATCTCTTCTTCATCAGAGTGCCCGGTGTCATAGTAGAAGGTGTAGTAAGGTGTTGGGGCGCTCTGATGAAATTATGAGGAGAATAAAATCATTGGTTTCTTGCAGACATTTTCCTACATGTCAAAACTGAGCAGTTAAAGTAATTTATTTGATCAATAAAAGCATCCCAGTTTGACTCAATGCTGTGTTTTACATGCTCAGCTGTGCCTTTTGGGCTCACAGTTCCTCTCAAATGTTTAAATTGCACTTATACTAACTAAAAATGAGCTGAACTAATACAGGTGTCACATGATGTCCACAGTGATGGATCCTCTCTACTGACTGAGCCAGAGAGTCTAGGAAAAAATATCAGAAACTATCACAACTTTTTATTTTACCTCACCACAAGAATGAACAAAAGGTGTGTTTTTTGCTGTGTAGTGAGTGTGATAAATGTTAAAAACTTTACTATAAATCTACTCAGATTGCCGACATGAAGCCTAGCTTAAGTTCTGGGGGCCCAGGGGGGTTTTATCAGAATACAGAATAGAAAAGCTGCTTCGAAATATAGGAAATATTGGATAGGATAGAACAAAACTGTAATTTAGCTAAATAAACCAAATACCAATAAAACATCACATTCATTATTAATTTCACTTGTTTTTGATTTAAAAAATGTATCCAAATACAACATACATGGAGACACGGACCCTACGCTGTAGCCTGATGTGAACTTCTCGAAAAGGGCCATACAAAATATGAATTATTAGCCTAACGTCGTCATACTCAGATTCTAGTCAGAATACGAACTTCCCGACCTCAAATGTTATGGCCGGGGCTAAGTTCGGCTGGCATCCAGGCTAGCATGTAGCCTGCGTTAGCATAAATCATGCTTTACACATGACCAGCAGCATTCAGCCTTGTTTCTCATTTAGTGAATGGTCAGCTTTTAATGTTGATGGTGTTAGGTAATTATGTTATGATATCATATATTTTACTCCTTTGAATGACAGGTCCCATCCACTACCACATCCCTTTCTTTTTCTTCTTCCAGAACAATTAATCGTGAATGTTCAGAGTTCTCTCTCTCTCTTTCATTACATAAATTAAATAAAAACAGTGCTCTAACTTTACACATACCATGCTCCTCCTGCCGTCTTTCTTGGTGCGGAACATGTTCTGTTTCCACTGCAGGGATCGGAGTCTGGAGTTCAGGTTCTCGACCAGCATGTCTCTGTCTGGCAGCTCGATCAGCTGGAAGGCCTTCTTAGTTCGAACACTCACTATGATGGGGTTAGGGAGCAGGCTGGTGCTCTCCACCTTTTCTATGGACAACACCTGATGAGACAAATGCAGGAAACCAGGCATCAGAACACAATCAGTGATTCCTTACATGAAATTAGAACAGGTGAGGCTATTTGTACCCCTGAATTATTATATATATATCAATAATGTGAGAACTTCTCCATACACCGTGCTTTCATACAAAACGTCATTTAAACTAGAGCTAAGTGGACCAGAGAGGGAGACAAATTTACAGTTAATTTATCTGTAGCTCAAACAGCTCAAACAATCAACTGTATAACTTGCAGTTGGTGTAACACAAGCTTTAAGATGAGAAAAACTAAAACATTAAGTGGAGCTCTTCAGGAAATGTGCAACAATATATGGTGCTCTGTGGATGCTTTTATATAGACCTTGGTCTATATAAATGTATAGAGTGGTCCCCTAATACTGTATCTGAAGTCTCTTTCCCAAAATTCAGCCCCACAATGAGCTTTCCTGGAGTCTTGCCCCTTTATGAGGCCATAAGGGGCAAGACTCCAGATTGGCCCATCTGAGCTTTAATTTTCTCAAAGGCAGAGCAGGACACCCAGGGCTCGGTTTATACCTATTGCCATTTCTAGCCACTGGGGGACCATAGGCAAGATGGGGGAACGCATATTAATGTTAAAAAACTCAAAGTGAAATGTTCATGCCGTGGGACCTTTTAAAGAGAATCAGAGGAGCAGAAGGGGAACTTTATCAGCAGTAACAGATTAAGTGGGCTGACGTGATAACACTTTTCTAAGACAATGCTTTAACAGAAAACAGAGGAAATAGAGGATTAAACCTGAAGGAAAGACGGTAAGCATGAGACTGGGCATCTGGCTGCTAATCTCTGCTTTTCCCAACTAAACCTAACTCAAATAGGCCAAGAGCTTTGAATATACCATTTTATCCTTCACATGCAAATAGTACATCTGTATAAATCTAGAAGCTACTTCATTCAATACCCCATTGAAATCATTTATTTTCTCTCGTTATTTACTCTGACAGCATTAAACATTTGGAGGAGAACTAAATCTACCACTTTAACAACATGAATCACATTTGACAAAAGGTACGTCTTTAATGCAGAATGATAAGGTAATGTTTTCATGTGATAAAAGACCTTCAAAATCCTATTTGTTCTTCTGAATTTCTTCTGGAAGCTGAACTTGTCCGTTAACAAAGCAAACATGCAAGCTGCCCAACATTCCCCTCTGCACTCTAATGTGTGTGAACAGCCACATGAAACCAGTCTGTGTGTTACTCTTTAACCAGCAAGGCAGAGTAAACACAGACTGCTTAACAAACTCACCTTAAAATACATTAGAGAAATCTACAGAAAGGTGTAGATAAACTCTCTTGAATAAAGTCACTCCGGACAAAGAGACAGAGACTTGTAACTGTAGAGTCACTGATGTAATCGGCTGGAAAAGTGAGGAGCTCTGGTAAAGAAAATACTGTCTTGTACTGGCTGAGGAGGTAGTGTTGGATCTCTTATCAGTTTTCAACATCCCAAAATCTTGCACTATTCCTTCCCTCTCTTCAATTGTTATTGTATATTTTGTGAAAAATTATATTGTATTGATATAGTGTATATTTAACAGTATTTTGTTTTCATAATTTTGTTTTTTATATTTTTTATGTTTATATATTTCTTACTGTCCTTTTGGTTTTTACTCTTTATACATTTAATGAGTGTTGTACTTTTATTTTTTTAACTTCTTTTTTACTGGGTTTTCAACAACTACATTCCAGTAGATACACTCTTCTCTATCCAGCTGTAGCCAACAATTGTGGATATTATATCCAAATTAAGATTACAAGCAAGTAAGGCAAACAAATAGAAACAAAGAAAAAACAAATACATAAATTCACTCCCCGTTGTACACATTCACACATGCAGATAAGCAGTCAGGAAACCAGCAGGGCTTACACTAAGCATCATAAGACATTGTGTGGATTATGTAAAAAAAAAAATAATAACGTGAATGGCTCATTCTAGATACTATTTCTGGAGTCCTAAAATACCTAACACTTGTTTTCCACTTAAATTCCCTCCATGTATTCCAACTTGTGGCCCGGTGTGTCTCACTACACGCCTCCTCCCATGCTTGTGAGGGGTACTTTGAGAGCAAAGATTAACCAATGTCAAATTCCTAGTTTGTTAGCGCAAATATGGCCAATAAAGCTAATTCTGATCTATATTGCACGCTTATCTTAAAATATCCCTTCGTGTTTAAAATGTTTTTCACGCTCAGGTGGTCATCACTCGCTATTAATTAGCTCACGTGAACTGAACCAATGGACTTTTGTTTCTCACGTCCTGTAAGCATTTACAGTAAGTTACACACATTAGGACAGAAAAATAAGATTATGTGGCAGTAATTACAGATATCCTGTAAATACAGCCATATCATTTCATAACTCACGCAGGGATCACGGCCTAGTTTACTTACGGTATCATCTTACGAGGCTTTCAAAGGTACCATCATGGGAGTAATCTTGGAAATTTGAGATTTGAAGAGAACCACTGAATGCACCTTAAGCTTTTCTGTTGGACGAGGTAAGGGAACTGTAGAGTTTAAAAATGTTAAAACAATGCTGATCTTTGATGTCTATGTACTTTTATGTTTTGATGTATTCACAATGTATGCTGCAGCTGAGTTAGGCAGAACAATTGCATCCAAATCAACATGTTAGCATACAGGAAGAAGCTCTTTGGTCACACGGCAGGAAGGACTTTTGTTATCTCTGTCTGGGAGCCTTCTGTTGATTAGATTAAGACCAAAAGTCGTACTTGAAAATTATTTACTTCCCCAGGTTAGGATCTTGTCTGTGACAGGACGTAACCTCAAAACACATGGATTTGGAAATAACGCCTTCTTTTGGGGCGACAACTCACCAACGGAAAAGGTTTTCATCCCAAGAAACCGCCCATCATCTTCAAGGGAATATATTCGTGAAACTGAGAAATGTTTGGGACTGTACAAATACGTCTTGCAGTCCGCTGCAGCGTAAAATCCTGTTCTGACAGGTCATTTCGTTATTAAATCTTTTTATTAATCTTAACTGGACAAAGCCTCTCCTTTCTCAAATTAAAGAAAATGCAACAAAACCTACAATTATGACCCATTAGACCTTTGTTGACCACCTCACGGTGGTGAGTATGCGCAGGTTCTGTTCATTAGTCTTTAGTCCTTTAATGTTTATATCATTACAAGGTTTGAAATGTCACACAGTCACAGTGTTCACAGTGTCATTATGAACCGCTGACGCCTTATTTTCACTGGCAACACACCTTTACAGACCACATTGTACTCCTAATGAACAGGTGACGTCACTGATGCTGTGATGTAAATAGCGTACCTCTGAGAGGGGTATAAGCAGGATGCAATTGCCTTCCTCTCGGCTGGAGAAGCACAGATAACTGTCAGTGGCGTAGAGGGTCCCGGCTGTATGGCAACGTCCGTGTGGTGTCCATACTGAACAGGAGGCCACCTCGTGGAGTCGCTCACCACGAGGGAGCCGAAACAGAGCTAGGACGTACTCCCTTAAAGCCTGTTCCTCTAGGATTCTGGAAAGAAGACGATGAGGGGAAGAGTTAGGCGGTGACACACAGATGCAGCTTGGGAGCAAAACAAATAGAATCAGGATGCAAACCTGCAAGAAAATGCCTGCCTCTCATTCCCTTTGGCTTAAGACTACACAAATAGAACAGTGTATCAGCAACAGGCTATAATGGCTGGGTTGTACAGGTACGTCTGTATTGATAGGATTGGACGTTACTAGTCAGTTGATAACCAAGAGGCAGATGGATGAGCAACTGGTGGTGATGCGTGAATGAAGCTAATGCAAGCGTGACTTCAGTGCACCTCTTAAACTGAACACATGCAATCTGCAATGCTCCATTTTTGGAAATGTTGACATCTGAAACAAAATGCGGCATGGAATATTGTGGCAATGTCACAATAAAAACAAAAAAAGAAGAGAAGTAACGTGGCCTAGTTTGTCTGTAGTTGTGCATGATGATTTAATGCAGTACAGTGCTAGGAGGTAACAGACAAGTATATCACCGATTGGTTTATACTGTAGCATAGTTGTACATTCCCCTCTATAATTTTCATCTTGAATGACCAATATAATTATCTGGTTCACTGGACAAAAATCATGTGCCTTTTGGTAAAGGTGGACGTAGTCAACCAGGATGTATATTGCTCCAAGTCTTTGCCTCTGCAAACACTGTTCTTCGGTCCTATGTATCACCACCTCCACTTGGTAAACAACATCAGTGACTCATTATGGGAGTCATTTTTTTGTGCAGTCTGTCTTTTGAACACATTTTTCTCGTCTTCTTACACTTCAACTGTTAACTTAGTAGCGCCTTCATCTGGAACGTAGCCTGGTATACAGACCTCAGAGCTGCGGCGAGGGTACTTGCATTACATTTCAGCAATGTTTGGTTAACCTTTGCAAAAACGATAAAAATATTTTTGGGTTGTACTACTATCCTGCAAAGAAATGTGTGCGGTAATGCTTGACGGGCAGCCAGTCTGGTTAAAGCTGTAAGGAGAAGAGTTCAGTTTAAACATAGCTAGTTTTTATTTTTCTCTACTCCGAGACCCAAATCATCTGCTTTTCCTCAGATGCCCACCAGAACAACAAAGGTCATACATACAAGTGTTATTGTTTTATGAATAATTGAATAAAATACAGAGAAATGTTGGAGGATCACAGACATCTACAGTAAGCTGTTTAAAGTCAAAAGGGCAAGCAAAAAAAATGCAATAATTCTAATAAAAAAAAAACATTTTACCCCCATTCTGGACAACCTGTAGTTTATGTGTCCCTTGCATTTAATTTTCATTTCTTATTCCTTTTTTCATTTTCCATCTCTTCACTTATCATTCTCAGATCAACCCTATCTACTGTAAATACACAAATACATTTGCTATTTACAACAACAAAAATCCTGTGTAGTGGTCTGCCACCCACTCTTACATCTGTAGCTCTGGCAGTTTACTTCTATCTCCACTTCCTGTCGTGGTTTTGAGGTTTTTTTACATTAAAAGATAAGTAAACCTGTGCATTACAGTGACATCTGTGGAGGAACACTAAAAGTGCCACATAATGTAGTCTGCGTCACTCAAGGCAATCAAGTTTGCTGCAAAGTGCTTTACAGAAAACATACAAGCATTAAAAAACGGACAAAGCATAGTATATTCCAGTGTGTGTGTGTGTGTGTGTGTGTGTGTGTGTGTGTTTTATTTCAGCAATCTATAAAGGCTTATAAAAATATCCATAACTAAAACTAAGACGTAAAAGATATGTTGACAGCAAAATCTGTAGTAATAGTCCTACTATTTATAAATTTAACACACATCTAACACGCCATTATATCCGTTATCTTGGGTTACTTTTAGGCCAGGCCACTCTCAAGAGGACAGAGGACAGTATGCTTCTTCAGAACTGCTTATCGGATGGTCAAATAGCTTTGGAAACCCCCTCCCCTTCACGCCTTTCTATCGTCAGATTAGGGGGAGCTTGTACAACCATTTTGATAACTTTCCAAAATTAACAATCTGACATTCCCACCCACTTCACACAGTGATAAACCAGCTGTGCAGAGGTGAGAAAGCGGGCAGGGTTTAAATTTGTATTCACCTGAAAACGTAAACTGAAATATGCTGAAAACAACCCTTTTTTTCAACTTATTGACGATGCTGTCAGTTCATGTTAGTAAGAGAAACCAGAGCCAGCACTGACCTCTTAGTGATGCGTGTGGGCTGCTGCAGGACTCGGTCCAGCTCCAGGCCTTCGCTGTCCAGCAGCCGCCTGAGAGCAATGTCAGCCAGCTGACCTATGACCCCGAATGCCTCGTCCAGGTTGAGGAACATGGAGAATTCCCTCTGTCGCTGCCGTGTGTTGACCCGGATGGCCTCCGTCATCAGACCGGTGGAGACCCGCTCCAACCGCGTCACCTCTGCCCAGGGAATCACAAACTTCACTGGGGAAAAAAGAGAGAGTAAAATATTTGAGTTTCTTAAGACTGACTTCATGTCACGGTAACTACTCCACCTTATGGTCCTTATGTGTTTCCATCCTGTGGTCAAGCTAATCTAAATGAGGCTTTCCTAATAGTAGGAACCACAACTGCACTCAATTGTGAAACTTCAGTTGCAGATTGTTAATTAAGATGCTGCAAGAAAATGTACATCTGTAGAGCGATTACCAAGAATTGACTTCTGCTTGTTAGACATTTGTGAGGATGAAGTTTAAAATAAGACCTGAAATTAACTGAAATTTATTTGTATTTTATATATTAAAATGACATTTTCAGAAAACATTATATCACGTAATTTAAGAGTTACATCCCCACACTGTGTTGCAATATGATTAGGTATGATTTGGTTACTTTTTTACTAACATAATCAATCATAAACTCACACCTCTTGTCAATTATTATTCTAAGAAATGTTCCACACATTAATAGTTTCTCAGGTGAAGCGAGAATTGTTTGGGAAAGTAAAGAAGTGAATTACTCTGCAGGAGAGGTAGGAGAAGTTTCCATGGACTTTTTGACAATTCTGACACAGTATACTGTACATTAATATTGAATAAAAAATTATTTTGGGGAAACTGTCTTTGCGTTCAGTCTTTTGGCTTGAAAATCAGAGCCCTCACTTTGGTGTACAGACCTTCCTTCCCCAGCAGGAAGGAGTAGAAGGCCATGTGGTTGATGCTAAGGTAGAGGAAGCCCTGCCGAGGCACCCGGCCCTTCCAACAGCAGCAGGAGTAGTACGTCACCAGTTTCTCTGACGAAGGGAGGCCAAAGTGCAGCTCAAACTTCAGCAGCACCTCCCTGAACTTCTCCGGCTCCTCCTCCTGGGCGGCCTGGCGACCCCGAACCTCCTCTGCAATAAGGCCCTACGAAGGAGGAAACTTAAACTTGTGACTTCAGAGCATTTTATATGAACTTACATCACAGCAGGGTTTCATCATCATTATATGATCAACAGTGAGGCGGGTGTTTTACTTTGATCCAACCAATGCCTTGAATCTTTTTAAACCGACAGGGAAAGCTTTGTCAACACATCTCAAAATCTAAAATCCTCCTCTGACAGGATCAGGCCGGCACAGGCAGGTTTCCCACCTTGACCTTTCCTTTGACAAAGCTGGCAGCATCCTCTTTATTCTCAAACACAGACAGAGAGCGAAGCAGGTTGTGGACCAGCCAGTCCCAGTGCTTGTTCACCTCCTCTATGGCGGCTCCTGATAGACAAAAAGATAAAAGACACAAGGGAATTTAACAGCTGTGCCCAATCTTATGAGGCAGTTGAAGTTACCGGAAAAAACATAGAAATTTCCCAGGCACACCAAGACTGCACAAAACCAAAAACACCAACGTATCCCAGACACAATGGTCCAGCTCACCGCTGGCAATGACCCAGCTGATCTGGGAGCCGGGAACCTGGAGGAGAATGCGGAATGGTGTGACCCTGGCATTGGAGTCCAGCACTGTGTCCAGCGCCCCCACCAGGAGACCTGCAGAGACGACAAAACACAGACAATCAGACAGGAAACATATCCCAGAGACAAAGCTCAGGCAGCAGTAATGGCTATATTGGCTTTAGTGTCCAAAGTCATTGTTCAGTAGAGCTGCCATGATTAGTCGACTTATTGATTAGTCGGTTGCTAGAAAATAATAGCAACTAGATTGATAATCAATTAATCATTAAAGAATTTTTTCATGCAAATGTGGCAGAAAATGCGGTTTTCAGCCTCTTAAATATGGATTTCCTGTTTTTCTCTGTTTGATATCATATTAAAATGAACTCCTTGGGTTTTGGACAAAATATAGGATTTAAAAACATTACCTTGACATCACGTTGAGAAACTGATATGGACATTTTTCACTATTTTCTGACATTTTTGTAAACCAAAAAATTAATCGATTCATCTAGAAAAAAACAATCTCACTACTGTCAATACAAACAACTATTTGATGAATATTTTCAGTCCAACTTACTGTATTTGCACTGAATTGGACATTGTATTTTACAAAAATACACTGAATTACAAGGCTGTAGGGAACAGTGCGCTGTTGCAGATAGACTTATGAACTAAGGTTTAAATTACATTATTTTAATATAGTCAGCTGTGAAGTAAAATGAGCCCACTCTGGCCCTGTTTTCATACTACTAGTGTTACAGTTAGCTTTGCATTCATTTAAGAAAAGGGCAGCTGTTGTAATAATTGCTCTGATTAATTAGATAATACAATATGCCTTAAATTGATTAAACAATGGCCGGTTGGGGGCGCCCGGATAGATCAGTTGGCAGAGCAGGCGCCCATATATAGAGGTTAGCTCCTCAACGCAGCGGGCCGGGTTCGACTCCGACCTGCGGCCCTTTGCTGCATGTCATTCCCCCCCCTACCCTTTCACGTCTTCAGCTGTCCTGTCAAAAATAAAGGCCAAAAATGCCCAAAAAAATTATCTTTAAAACAATGGCCGCTTGAGATTTTGGTCCCATTATGTCCCTGCAACGGAGAGAACTTTCTGTCAACATACAGATTTGCTTTTCTCAAAGGTTTAAATCCATTAGCCAAGGGTACTTGAGACACAGGCAGCACTGCAGAGAGGAAGGAACTCATCTTTCTACAGTTTAGAGTACTTTCATTTCAAAACAGGAGGACCTCAGTGTGTAATCAGGCCGCCACGTAATAGGCAGTCTCTTCAGTTATTTTACTAAAATCTTACTATTACTAAAACTCCACAGATGATCACAAAAATAAACACACACACACACACACACACACACACACACACACTTCCAATAACAACTCTCCTCGTGGTGCTGTAATTCTTTACTTCCCTTTGTGAATACACACATGTCGAGGCGGTCAATGTAAAGAGCTGTAGCCTCAGTTCAGCAACAATTTGACTCTCTTTTGCATGTTTTTTTTTAAATTTAATTTAGCCTTTATTTAAGACTGATCTCTTCTACAAGAGATACCTGTCTATGCATTCTGTTTGGCTACAATAATATTATTAATTTTGTAGAATAGGACTCCAGTAGTTGCATAGGATTGTTTCAGACATTTCCAATAAGAGAATGTTGTGTCCAAAAGTCAAACTTAATTGAAAAAGAATAGATGTAATGTTTTCTAATCTGATGAAATAGGCTGTTACAATCCATATTTGTTGTTTAGCCTTTCAAAAACATTTTCACTAGAACAGTTTGCTCTCCCTTAGAAAACACACTTAGAAGTTACCTTCTGCTTATTTACACAAAGTTTTTCACCCAGCTTTGCTTTCAACTGTTAAGGCGGCGTTGTCAGACAGACCTACCCAACGTGCCACAACTAAGAACAACCCTGCATTTCAAAATGATAACAGAACAAGATAAGGCCAAGAGCAAGACGTCGGATCTCTCCCTACATGTTCAGCATTGCCTTCTCTGGCCTGGTACACACACAAAAGACCAAGTAAAACATGGAGAGAAGAGGAAGAGGCACCAGTATTAGTTTTACTGCATGCCCAGTCTATAAAAAGCAGTGAAACTGAAAGTATTTCATCAGAATAGAATTCACTAGAGGCTTTTATAATCTTGTAATCTGTTGTTGTTTAAGAGGCTTTTCCATCTTTGGAAAGTATGCTTTTTGTTCAATTTAAAATCATCATTTAAAATATCTGTTGTGAACTTGAAACCAAAAGTATTATAGCCTTTGTTGGTGGAACCCTAAGCAGGTGGAGATGTGTAAAGACAAAGTCTCTCTCAGCAGCTCTGGCTCTCAGCCAAATGTAAACCATATCTTAGAGTCAAAGTCGACCTGCCTGGAGCGACTAAGCCGGCAGCCTGGCAACACAAAACCATCCGTCTGTCACCACAATGCCCAGAAGGGGTTGACACTGTTAAACTTCCAGAAAGGGGAGTCAATATGAAGCATCGCCTTTCTCTGCTAATGGTCACATTGTGGGGGAATGCTGCTGTGGAGAAATACAGGCTACAGTCAACCTTTATAAGGCTTGGAGAAAAGCAAAACCAAAATCTGCTCTCACATCTACAATGTCTATTTGCTCTTGAATGTATCAAACTTGATGATCTGTATCTGTCTTTTTCTTGTGTTACATTAAATTAAGGCTAACTGACAAAAAACATGCAAAAAGTAACTTTAAGAGAGAGGTATTTGGTTAGAAATAGACAAAGACTGCTATGAAGGGACTGACCAGCTGCAGATGTTTAGCTGCCCAACCCTTCTCAGAAATCCTGCTGAAAGTATGTTGCCACTGGTGTTTTCACAACTTTGAGACCACATTGAATTTCAGTTTCTGCTTTTATCTTTATAGCTAGAAACACAAAAAAATAAATCAGATATGAGCCATAAAGCAGACAACTCCTCTCTGTGTTGTTTCCTTCGCCTGTTTGGCACGATCACCCAGAGCAGCTTGTTTAATTAGTTCATGTTAAACGACGATGTGACAACAGGACATGACCTTTCTACCCGTCTTGCTATGGGAACAAACACATACACAAAGTAAACCCCGGCCAGGAAGTTCCTACTATTATCTTTTATGAGAAGAGCTCTGTCCGCTCTGGTTTTCCTCACAGGGAAGAAGAGGGAGAATGGAGAAGACACTGTATGAGCTGGTTGCCTGGTTTAACAATAGAAGTGTCCCTCGTCCCATAAATCCACTGTACTGGCGACTGCCAATTTGTCAGTTAATTCTGTTGTACAGATACAAAACACAGAGAGGAAGCAAGACAGAGGAAACAGCAAACATGGAGAAAGCTGTAAATCACAGCGGTGGGAGGTGGTCACATGGGCTGCAACAGGCACGTGGTCAGAAATGTGTATAATAATCAATAAATATTTAGGACAGAAACAGTTCTTCAGGAACCTATTATTCTTATTTTTTTTTTAAATTATGGCATACTGATAGCAGCATTTTCACCACCTTCAACAATTAAAACAATTAATGACAAAAACCTGTAATTTTTTACAGATTGTTACTGTTTGTAAGCATGTGATTATTGCAGATTTTCTTTTATGTCTATTACAGGATGGCTATATTTCCTATTATATGTACTGTATGAGAAACATGTTACACTTTATTAGAATCAAACAGAATAAAGTGGTCTGTTTTTTTAGATTCACTAGCTATATATTGATTTTAACCAATATAAAACATTACAGAAAGAATAGTAAGTGACATACAGTATGCAGTTATTATTACACAGCTTTGTTGAATACTCAATTTTGATTGGTCCGTGGTCTGCATTTGACGCTTGGTTATTACCGCTGCTGTGGATGCATTTCTGAATATAGACTGGAGGAATATTTATTACCATTAAATCAAAAAAGTAATTTTTGATGGATGGATTTAAATGTTGGATTTCTTTAGTAAGTAGCTGTGTAATAAGCGGGACATTATTGTTAATTAAACCCCAGCAGGGTGATGCAGGAATCACCGTGCAGTAATATTGACCCCACTCGCTCTACATTATACCTTACATAGGCTTAAAAATCACTTCTTTTTTACAGTCGGAACCTCAAACATATTCATTTAAAAAATATGTAAAAATAGAAAAACGTAGAAAAGGTGGCAAATTGTCACATGACAGAAGCAGGAAATCAGAAGAAGAAAAGCTAAAGCATCATGTCAAAAAACCTGACTTCAGTTCACCTAAAATTTGATTCAGCCTGAAGACATCCCATAAATCTGACACTCCCAAAGATAACACAATCAGGCTAACTCAAACCTGGTTTGATCAAAACAAATCCAAATTTAGAGAAGTCAGAGAAGTAAATCTGAGATCAGAGCAACATTTATCTAACACTTCGGGCCCTATTTTAACGATCCCTTCGCACAGCGTGAAGCGCCTGGCGCGCGCCATATGATTAGGCTTGTTCGAGATGATGTCGCGCCCCAATGTAAGTCGAGTGCAGATTTGAGTCGCGCGTGCTCAGATTTAAACAGTTTATGGCATAACGTGTCATACCCAATGATTAATAAACAACCGATTGTATGAGCCTTAGGCTAGTATGAACGGATTTAGTCTCTCTGGCTTCTAAGCGTAACTATCAGCCACACATGTCGTTTATACAGAATACACCTTTAAATCAGACAAATGGCAATTACAATCCCTCCAATTCAAAATCAATAAAAAGTTTATATAAAACGTCATCATGTTGAGTCAATTCTGAACCAATCAGCTGTTAAACTGAGAGGCCGGCGTTTCCCAGCATGCTCTGGGTCTGCCTAGGTCTTGCAGTCGGTGAAAAGCGACTGCGCTGCCTGCGTCTCAGAACTGCGGCTACCTCGACCTTGTGACATTAATCTTGCCCACGTGTGCGTGACGTCAGAGCAAGTCGGGATCAAGTCGTACACAAATCTAACCGGCATGCAACGGGCGGTGATCGGTTCTACGCAGACCTGGCTCATCTCCAACGAGCCTAATAGCATCAGGCTTGGCTGCGCTGCGCCGGGAGCAAGATAGGGCCCCAGTATAAAAAAATGAAATGACAACCAACATAACCACGTACAACCAAAGGGGATTGTAGTATGTATGGCCTTTTTCAAGGCAGATTTTGACTTATAGTTAATAAGACAAAGCCTATTCAAGTGTCCCAGTAAGACATGGCAGCATGCACAATAAATGACCCCTGAGACCGAAGCAGCGAAATAATATTTATTAGCCTACAGTCACAATCTCACAGGAAAACCTAAAGTTTTCTTGTGGAAAAATCAGTGCACATTTAATTAAACCAAAATAAAGTAAGTTAGTTTTGTTTGTTGGTGATGTGTTGCTGGAGCATTGACCCTTTAAGATTGTTTTTTTTAACCATGCACTTTGCATGTAGGTGTTGTAGTGCTAGAAACCCCTCCCACTCTACTTCTAATCTTGGTTTTAAGACCTATGTGAAACATCTTTATAGGAGGTGAGAAAGTTTGGATAAAGAATTGTTGCATAGGCTACTATTATAGAAAGTTAAATGTTTCTGTTTCTGTTCTGCCCTGCAGAAATGGGCAGGATGAAAAATATGTTTTTTTGAACATCAAAGCATGTAAACCTAGTCTAGTAGACCCCAAGAGTACAAATATGAAGCCGAAAAAAAAAAAGGAAAAAATTGCAGCAGGAGTTCACATTCCTGAGATATAGATGCACAACGGACACACTTAGATGATGTAGATATGGGCATACACCTATCTGATGTGTGTACCTTTGGATATGAGGATGCTTGGTGCAATATCTGATGTACATCTGTTTGAAATGTGATGTGTATATGTGAAAAAAGTAAATTAAAAAAAAAAAAAAAATATGAAGCCGAAACGGAATATAATAAGAAACCTTTAACCAAAGTTGAGCCTCATTTGAGAGTTTGAGAAAATCAAAGCTAAGGGTCAATGGTTCAGATCAAGTTGCCATAAAGTTAGAAGGTTTGGCATCAGTCGCCATAACACACACAGACTAAACCCATTAACCCTGTGATTGGAATAATCTAGGATTTCCCTGATTTTTGGTTCAACAGACCTTAACTATTTAATCTTTCTTTCTGGGATACCCCCTTGTGATCCTGTCTGCTGATTCTTTGTGGATCTTTTTTTTCTGTTTTTGCTATTTTTGTTGTTGACTTGTCATCCTGACAACTGGCTTTCTCTGGCTTCTCCAGTGTTGTCACTGTTTACCTGTGGTCCTGCCTGTAGTAGCCTACTGTCTGTCTGTGTGTGTTGTTTTCGTTGTGTTGTTTTTCTTTACCTGTGATCCTGCCCGTCGGCTCTCCGTGGCCTCTCCTCCTCTGCAGGAGGAAGAAGTCGTTGCTCCTCACGGTCACCCAGAGCTTCAGAGCGTTTTTCAGCAGAACTTCCTCCGGATTTAGCCACATTTCTTCCAGCAGGGAGGGACCGGAGAAAGCCCTCCGCCGTTAAGGTCTTTGCAGCGTCGGTATACAAAGTTTTCTCCCGCTCGGGAGCGCCCTGATCGGTCCTACACCGGCGGGTTTTCGGGGTTATCCATGATCATATCCCGTATCCTGCGCTCCCGACAGCTGCAGGCTTCCGACTTGCTCGCCTCACGTCTGCTGCTCTCTCACGCCCGATTTGCAGCAGCTGTACACACCAGACAAAGATCGTCTATTTGATAAAATGACTCACTCTGTAGTTGAATCAGGCCCCCACAGTTTTGCTCAGGAAAGATTATTGTATTTTTTAATGAATAAAAATGTAACATTATCTGGGATTTTTTTTATCATTTTCTAAATTGTTTTAGATCCCAGAATCACGAACCATAGCAACAATACACATTTAGAGTTGTACTTATTTGGCACAAAAATCTCTTATGTAGCCTATATTTGTAAAATATTAAATTGTTTTCTCAAGAGCCAGTCATGGATATTCTATTTGGCACTTATTTGTTATTTGTTTAGGTTAATTCTCTTGAAAGTAGGTTATAATTAACCTATGAAGTTTACCAGTATTATAAGAACCAATAGTCTAATTTAGCTAGCTTTTTTTTCTTTGTGGAAGAAGAAATCATTGTTAATCATTCTAGCCTATTCACATTTTCACTAATTTTAAGAGGAGAAAAAGTTAAGTAAGTCGTCACAAACCAAATCTGAAAACACCAAAATTGACTTCAGCTCATTGTGGTGCACTTACCTAAATTTGAAGATGCACGGTGACCCACATTTCAGATGTTCCAGCTCTTTTGTGTTGTTTTGATCAAGTGTGTTTAGCCTACGCTACTACTAAAATGTGGCAACAGAGGATTTTGTTGCTGCTGTTTTGTTGGCATTTTGCAAAGAGGAATGGTTTCACTATACTGTAAATCTTTCAGTTCCAGCATCTTCATTGTTGTCATTTTGAAGCTCATTTAGCTTAGTTATAGATAGGGAAATATCTGCAACAATCACCCATATATTAGGCTACAACTTTGATCAACCTCTAAACACAAAACGTTTTAGTCTACACACACACACAATTAAATAATAGGCTAGGCTATATGAATAGCCAGAATAAAAACATAATAAAAATACACTTAGTCACAACATAGAGTCACTGTAAAGCATGTTTAGCCCAAAAATAGGCTAATTAATAATCCAAAAAGGTAAAGTTGAAAAAAATACCTGTAAAATGAAATACAGCAGCAGTTCATGCCGAAATTGGTCAGTCATTTTGTTTTGTAAATAATTGTGAATTAAAACATGAAATGGGCTACTGATTGCAAAAGACCTACAAGGACAGGGGAAAACCTTTTCACGTGCAAAATTAAAACACAGAGATTACATTTGTGGTTCCTGAAAAACAGGGACGGAGTGGGCCCTCTTTATTTTATTTTCCTCTTTGTTTTCCTCTTCCGCAGTTGGCCAACTTTCCCTTCCGCCAGTTCCGGCAGAGAGCCACTGGCCCTCCCGTGATTGGCTGTTTAGCTGACACGTTGTTCAGGTGCCCAGTACGTTAATTATCCCACAAAGGCTCATTGTATGAATTTTGTTTATTCATCATTATGAAAAATAATATCCTACCATTCCACTGCTCTTGAAAGCTGATTGACAAATTAAGAAGCATATACTAATTATTACTTACATTTTAGTTAACATACTTACATTTTACTTGTAAGACCTTTAGTTATATCCAGAGTGGTTTTAGCTTATGGTGAACTTTAGTGGTGTACATTCCCTGACAAACCTACCAATAATGAAGCTTCAAAAACAGATTGATATGTAGTGATACTGCAGCTTCTGGGACCTCAGTTTTTCCTAGTTTGGTAATCCATACTTGATAGTCAGCAATAAATATCACCAAATATTCATTAACTGTAATGCCCAGTCCTGTGTAGTACAAGAAGAGGAAGAAGAAAAAGAGGAAGTTAAGCAAGTACGACTGGAATCTAAAATTAGATCTCAACATGAGGTGCCACCAATTCAACATCGTTAACTGCCTTAAATACCTTCCACTTCAGTCTTTTTGGTGTGTTTTCCTTACATGAGTTTTGATAGGTTGTTCATTTATGGTTATAGTAACAGGTAATAGCACTGCAATTTTGTTACTTTACTTAAGCATTTGCATTATGTGATACTTTATGCCTTCATTTTACAATTCAGGAGTAAATATTGCACTTTTGCTAATTGATTTATGACTGTTATTTTGCATATGGAGTATTGATGTACACAATAAAAAACATCACCAGGAAATAATGATTGTGTGTAAATACAAGTCAGCATTTAGTAATATTGTGTTATAGAAACTTGCACTGTAAAGGAAATCTATTTAGATTTGGTCGTGTACATCTTTACTTTTCAGGGCACAATGTTTATTTACAATAATAGTTTTTCACGTTTTAATTATTATTATTTTGATGTGCTTGTTCGTTTTCCACCTGTTATCGAGACTCAACCTCATCCCCAAACCCTCTCGTGTGTGTGTGTGTGTGTGTGTGTGTGCGCATGTGTGTGCGTGTGCGTGTGCGTGTGTGTGTAAGCACCAGCACCTGTTTGGTTTCGCTCTCGACAGCCACAAATGGAATGCTGCGCTCCCACTCCTTATATGGTCACAGTGATTCTCAAAAGGAAGTTGGTGTCACTTTTATTATTGTCCTACCCGTTACGCATCGGTTCCTTGTATTTTAAAACACTAACTACCGAGCTGTAGCGCCGTATAAAAAAGAAAAATCATACAGTATGTGTATAGATGTATGACATATGTAGTGAAAGGGATTTTATGTTCACCCTGGACGCATTGTGTGCGTATCTGAGTCAGTCATAGCTTTTTGTTTTCTGCCGGATTCGGTCCGTCAGCGGTCCTTCTGTTTCCGTGTCTGGGAGGAGAGCAGCAGTGTGATTTCAGAGGAAGCTTCTATCTTTTAACATGCAGGTCGGTATAACGTTTTAAGGCATTTAAACGCTGTGGTGTAACGATGGGGAATGAGGCGATTCAACACCGGTTGATGTTGGTGTTGAGTGTGAAGATCATTTCAGAGAAGAGCTTTGAAACTTAGCTTTGAGCTGCCCACTCGTGTGTGTGTGTGTGTGTGTGTGTGTGTGTGTGTGTGTGTGTGTGTGTGTGTGTGTGTGTGTGTGTGTGTGTGTGTGTGTGTGTGTGTGTGTGTGTGTGTGTGTGTGTGTGTGTGTGTGTGTGTGTGTGTGTGTGTGTGTGTGTGTGTGTGTGTCCTATTATATTTGTATTTGAGTGTAAATTGTAATTTCCCCACCGGGGATCAATAAACAGTTTACATTATAATTAATAGGGCTGGGCGATATGGAGAAAATCAAATATCACTATATTTGTGACCAGATACCTCGATATCGATACCACAATGATATTGAAGTGTTGACTATTGGTGCTTTCACAAAATATTTACACAATTAAATTTTTGATAAATAATTATCAGTAATCTGATGGTAGGTTCAGAAAATGACATCACTTTACTGTAATGCAGCCTTTAAAACCAGGAAAAGACAAGACTTATGCCATATTATGATATCCAAAATCTAAGACGGAATCTAGTCTCATATCACGATATCACGATTTAACTGACGGCAATTTTGATTATGTCAAACATTTGGTAATAAACGGCTTGGAAAACAATGTAAATAATCTAAACTATACAGTGGGTTTTTTTTATAAGTGAATAATCTACTGAAGTCATTCAAGTCATTTAGTTGAGTCTACAAAATGTTAAAAAAATAAAAGAAGTAACAACCCAAATTGCTTATTGCCTGAGGGCTAGTTCAAAAACCCCAAATGTTTCAACAGAAAGGAAACTAGTAAATCCTCACATTAAAGTGTCTGATTTTTACTTATTAGCTTAATGTTTTGTCAACAAGTACTTATTAATCACAGGCGGTAGAATAATTGGTTGCAACAATAGTTGGCACAGCAAGAAGTTAATCTACAGTGTTTGCAGGATTGTTGTTAAAGATGGACTAAAAATGCAGTTGGATCCAAGTCCATGATGTCAGTCAGGTCTGGCTCTATTGCTTTAAACCGAAACCTACTTAGCCTTGGCTTGCAGCCCCCCAACCCTAAAAGAAACCCGGAGTAACAACACTTGTACATGCATTTGTTTTGTTTTTTCCCCCAGGACCCAAACGAAGACACAGAGTGGAATGATATCCTGAGGAAGAAAGGCATTCTTCCTCCCAAAGAGGTGCCAAAAGAAGATGAAGAGGAAGAACTGGCTCTCCAACAGCAGTCTGTTGGTAAGATATGCATCAGTTATTCTCTGTGGCTTAATTTTGGGAGTTTCCACCTCAAAAAACACATTTTAAATTGTCTCGCAAATCAGTTTACCCCACAGTTTTGTTATGTGCAAATTAAAATCATGTAAATTATATCAAATAAAAGTTGTTGTTTTTTCCTAAAAGAGTTCAGTGTAGTCTATTTTGACTCTGGTTATTTGCAGAACATGTTCTCAGCTGCTCTGACTGTTGTTTCTCTGAACAGTTAAAACGTATGAGGACATGACACTGGAAGAACTGCAGGAGAATGAAGATGAGTTTAGTGATGACGATGAGGCTGCCATTGAAATGTACAGGTGAGTCGAGATTATGCAGGTAGGGGTCTTGGGGTGTACAGAGCAACACATGTGTATTACACTGTTACTCTGTGTGCAGGACCTCCGGAAAACTTATTTTTGTTCTACAGGCCACCCCAGTGGTTAGTGCACATCAAAATCCACTGGAAAACTACCTTTTACAGGATGGCTTAATACCAAAAGTACCCCAAAATAATAACAATTGCTACATTTGGTTGGTGACTGAAACCTATTCACTGTGACTGCACACTGATATGAGATGTGTCTCCTTGCAGACAGAAGCGTCTTGCGGAGTGGAAGGCGACTCAGTTGAAGAACGTGTTTGGGGATGTGGTGGAAATCTCTGGGCAGGACTACGTCAAGGAGGTCAACAAGGCCGGAGACGGCATCTGGGTGGTGCTGCACCTTTACAAACAGGGGTAGGCCATCCAACAAATCGAGTACTTAAACAAGTATGCAGGGAAAAACATCTTGTTTCCAGGGCAGGAAAGACAGGAAGTATTGTGAGTTGAGTTTTTCACCGCCATAGGCCGACACAGCTGTTGAGTTAATATCAGGACTTGTTTTTCTTTTTAATCACCACTTTGGGTTTGAAATTTTTGCAGGGCAAAAAGTCAAACAAATCTGCTTTCAAACGTAAGTAGCATCTGTTTTCCTTCATATTCTTTGGGGAAACCTCAATCCAAAACACCTTATGGTAGGATTCAAGTGTTTATATGAGGATCGCCGCTAGTCCACACGGCATTCCAGGATGGGAGACAAAGGTGCTGTGATTTATGAGCATTTCCCTAAACCAATCACAATGGTCTTGGGCGGCGCTAAGCGCCTGACGGAACAGCAGCGCCCCAGGAAAGAACTCGTTTTGGTAGAACACGTTAACGTTCAAAAGTTGTTTTAGCTGTGCAAGAGAAAACTCTGATTGGACAGATAGTCTAGCTAGCTGTCTGGATTTACCCTGCAGAGATCTGAGGACTATGGTTACCTGGTCCTCAGATCCACCAGAGTTAAAAATGCCAACACAAAGAAAGCAGAAGGTGACGGTCATCCAGCCGAAATGAGGGACATCCGTTTGTCAAAATAAGCTAGTGCAGCACTAACCGGTGATGTTTTCTCTCTGCTCATCTCCTTTCCCAGCATCCCTCTGTGTACCCTTATAAACCAACACCTGAGTTCGTTGGCCAGGAAGTTCCCTCAGACCAAGTTCCTCAAGTCCATCTCCACCACCTGCATCCCCAACTACCCGGACCGCAACCTGCCCACCATCTTTGTCTATTTTGAGGGCGAGATGAAGGCCCAGTTCATTGGGCCACTGGTCTTTGGGGGCATGAACCTCAAAGTTGAAGGTAGGAGGCGACTTGCTGTCAAAAATTCTCTTTACGGCCATCAAAGTATGTAAAGGGATGTCAGTGTAAACATAACATTTTGTACAATCGTTGACTCCTAGTGTATTTGTAAATGGAGACTTTAATGGTTCTTAGATTTTTTTTTTTTCTCTGCAGATTAACATATTATATTGCTATAAGTCAGTTTAAAATATATACAGTTGCAGTGTTATCTTTGGAAATTGATCTCAAATCTTTCAAAAAATGCATTTGTTTAGTGATGTTTTAATTGTTGCATTTTACTTACTTAACAATTTGGACAAACAGTCACACCCTGTTCATGTCATCATGTTTTATGAATCAAGCGTTTGTTTGTGCTGTTCACCAGAGCTGGAGTGGAGGTTATCGGAGTCCGGGGCGGTGAAGACAGACCTGGAGGAAAACCCCAAAAAGCAAATCGAAGACAAGCTAATGTCATCGATCAGATGTTCGCTTCCTACAGGAAAGGACAGTGACTCTGGGGACGAGGACTATTAGAAACAAACACCTGTCAGGACACTTGGCTGGACCCATCAGCTTTTTGCTTGAAGCACCCAGCCTCCTGTTCATCTCCATAGGGAAAACGGCACAACTATCGCTCTTTTATGACACTCTTTTGTAGTTTGAATAAATATCGGACTCCATCACCTGAATTTTTACACAAGCATCAAAAACTTTTTTTTTTTTATTATGTCTCATAATTGTCACAAAATGTTCATATACATTTCAATCTGTTGAATTAAATGTGATTCCACCTCTTTGCCAAAATAATCATTGCCATTTCTTCTTGAATTTTCATTTTTGGCAGAATCTGTGTCACTATAGGACTTTTATTAAGAGATTATTTTGAGTGTTCTGTTTGTATTTTGTGATACCGATGTCTTGTGTAACAGTGCAAGATGCCGAATTTGTGCTTGGTGGCAGTTCACATTGACTCACACCGATTGACATTTGGAAGCGGGAAGTCACATAGCAACCATGGTAGTGCAGTTCTATATATCCCCCCCCCCATCTCTACAATAATTTTTCTGTTAACAAAAAGTCACGTTTCTGTCAGATGCTACGTCCGCTCCACCAGTTGAGCCACCTTTAGGATGTGATGTTAAGAGGCTTTTTTTGTAGATTCTTCTTCTACAACATCCCCTCTGGCAGGCTTCGAATCTTCTGTTTCATTAGGAAGAAAAAAAAAAGTCTGTCAGTAAATTGAACCTGAACAGTGATGTCATTTAACTTGGTTCATGCTGACTCTCTTCATCACTGGTTCACTACTTCTTTGCTTCCAGGAAAGGTTGGCTTTTTGTAGGAAGAGAAATAGTAAACGTTCCTTGTTTTTTGAGTCACTTGCCTGTTTTTCCTCACTAATGTTGACTAAAGAACCTTCTAAAACAGTTTTAGGTTGCAAGATGACTTAAATTTAATCTAAAAAAATCTAATCTTCGCTTCGTTATTGTTAAAAACTGGATAGTTGTTCCTCTTCAAGCCTCTAACAGGTATTCCCATGCAATGATGCAAGGGCTTAAGTTTAATTTTCAGAAGTGCAGGGGAGACACAAAATGTATTAAATAATGTTATTTTAGTATATTCATTATGATGCAGAGCCTTCTCAGCTGCTGCACCCACCCTCTGGAACACCCTCCCCGACTACATTTAACAGTTAAGCACCCTATCATCCTTCAAACGGCATCCTTTCATTGCCCACCTCCCTGCTTTGCCTATGCCTGTCCGTGTACCTATGTGTTTTCCTTTTCTCTGTCAAGTAACCTTGTCTATGTACCCTGTCTGTTAAGTCTGTTTTGTCTGTATATAACCAAAACTGTAAAGCGTCTGAGTGTCTAGAAAAGCGCTATAAAATAAATGTATAATTACTTAAATCATGTTAAGTGTCCAACAAATGAGCTTGATGGTCTAAATAGATCCAATGAAATCTGAATAACTTTTTTTTTTGAAACTGAAAAACATGGCGAGATACTGACTGTACTTTTTTAAGCCTTTGTTTCAGCTACCATATGTAGCTTGAGAGTCAAATCCTCCTGCATCTTGTGTTTTCTTACCAAAAGTAACACCTTCTTCTTTCTCATCTGGGAAAGCTTGGAGGGAAGTCTCATCAAAGGATGAACTGAGTGAGACTGTAGGAGCAAAGAAGAGGGTTACCTTAGAGAGGAATAAATCCAGAAATATGACCCACTGTTTGATATTGAGATGGTATCAGACATGGCTTAAAACATACTGAAATGTATTTGCAGTCAGAGCTACAACAGCAATGTTTCAAAAATCATGCAACGGTCTGCGTTGGTACGAGCCTTGTAACTTTATAGAAATAAAAAAATTCAGCAATTTCTGCTCAGATTTGTAACCTTGTTTATTTAGTCTTGATCAGATATTTCCTAAATCCTGCCAGTTTTAGAGCTTTTTATTTTGGCAAAGTTGTGTTTAGACAACATTTGAAAAAGATTTGGCTTCTTTAAAAAAAAAAATAATTATATAAGTCAAATAAAAGTATTAAAAACAAACAAACAGGTACTGTCATGCAAGGATCTTCAACAGGGGGTCCGGGACACCTGGGGGGTCCTCAGAGTCACTGCAGGAGGGCCTCCAAATTATTGTTAATATTTGAAAGTTTAAAAAAACAAAAATTAAAAATCTTAACATTATTAGCTAATATAAATCCCACTGATGATAGGCTTAGAGGCCTATAGGTAGACTCTAGGTTATCCACAGATACAGTTCATACTAAGGAATCACTCTGCCACATGTATGTTTAACATTAAAACATGATTTATAAAATAATGTTAATTATTATTGTGAAAGCTTAGTAGTCTATGCACTAAAAAGGTCTGAACGCTTTAGGCCGCCCTACATTTTATTGTAGGCCCAGTTTTTTTTTTTTTTTTTTTTTTTTTTTTACAAAACATGTAGTAGGGGGTCCCTGCTCAGGCTCTCTTTAAGTTAAGGGGTCCTTGGTTTAAAAAACGGTGAAGAACCCTGCTGTAATTAATGACTGAGCTGTACTGTAATGAATTGGCACTAGCAGGGCCGTCGTCAGGGGGTTCCATGCAAAGGTCTAGGATGTTGGAGTGTGTGTAGATGAGGGGCCAAATTTCAGAAAATGTGTCCCTCTGTCCATAATTCCTAATGGCGGGGCCTTTAAAACAATTCCCCGTCTCAAAATGAGATTTAAATCCTGAACATCTGTGTGCAATCCAGAATTTTGGTACCAAAGAGTTCTTGCGAGAGCACAATTGCTCAGTGAGTTACTCTGGCATCGAGTAATGCTGCTCGTTAACTATGGCCCGAGGCGAGCTGAACAGATGACAACAGTTTAATCTACCAGTTAGCTCCGCTGGTAGCTAAGTGTATGGGGCTCTGGATACTTCACCCTGTGTGTTGTTGTGATTGGTCGTAGTGTTATCCAATGGCATGCAGTGAGATTTTCAAATGCACGCTTGGTGTCGCCCCTCGAGATGGACGACTTTCATTACTCGATGCCAGAACCTTAATCTTTCGGATTTGGGTCTGGGTTTCCAGTCTAGAATTTTGGGCTGTTCAATTCAGATCAAACAGCTGATCACATTAAAGCAATACATGGGTGTCAATTTTGAATACTTTGAAGGAGTTTTGGCAATCTGCTGGATTGGAGTGTCAACTCTGGAATTGTGAACCAACAGCACTCAATTCAACAATGGCCAACTCTGATAAAATGTCAACCTTTAGGTTTGTTTTTTTCATTTTCAGAGACTCTCTTCAGTGCACCGAGGTCTTCATTGTTCACTCCATTTTAAAAATCTCTTCTGTAAATCAGGTTTTAGGCTTGCAGCAGATGTTTCATGTTCTCTTTTCACCTCTGTTGCCATTTAAAATGACAGAGATGCTGCAGAAGCCAGTGACAAATAAATGAAAACAATAACTCTTGAAAATGTCATTTAAGACATAATGAGTAAAAAAAAAAAAAAAAACCACAACAACACCGCCAGTGGTTTGTCTGCTCACCTTCTGCTGTACAGCTCCGACAGAGTTGCGTGCTTTAGAGTAATGAAACAGAAACTGAAAAAAGAAGACATTCAGGTCAGTGAGCTGCTGCTGGGATGAATATCAAGACATAAAAAATATGCAGAACTGAGGTTGAAAACATACTCTTTTGAAAACATTCTGGACTTGCTCCTGTGGGGAAACAATCTCTGATTAATAACAGAAGTAACACAGTTTGTTCTTATAATTTGGACATTCCTGATGGTTGCATTACAGCATTGTTCACTTACACACTTTTACTGCTTGACTGTTATTTTTAACATGCATTCTTGTTGCATAGAGGACAATTGAGGGACAACAACCGAAAAAACAATATTCCTTTTCTCGAAGAAGCCAATTAATGATGACACTTGTCATTTCTGAGGCCGTAGTGTATAGTGGTGTTGCGCTATATTGTGTTCTTGTACCTGCACACTAACTTCTGTCCAAAGTCTCAAAGAGATTTCAAACTGTCCGAAATACCCAAACATATTTTTCCCATTGCTATTTTATTTGGCTATTGTGACCTCGTTCATTATTATTATTATTTTTTTCCATTTTGTGTGTTTTTAGAAAAATAACTCTCTCCTTATTATCATTGCATATGCTTCGAACGCTGAAAGCAGTTAAACACATTTTTTATTTCTTTGATATCTCAGATATTCGTTTCAAGATGATCGACTGAGACTTTTTTTGGAAGTTGTAGCGGCGTATTTGTGTTGATGTCTGGAGGATGATGGTACTCAGTGGTAAGCTGATGTTTTAAAGTTAAAGCTCTGTCATTTTATCTGATTATTTCATTATTTTTTAGGTAGCCCAGCATATGTCACTGTGCAACACTGCTGTGATCTAGAGGCCTCAGATCTCTCTCAGCTGTTTTTCTCACTTGCTTGCTACCTCCCTAAAAAAACAACCTAGCTATTAAGTAGAACGCCAATTAATTTACCAGAAGCTGCGGTGTTGTTATGGTTTGGGTATTTTGTTCGTCCTTATTGGTATTTTGGTTCTGTCTTGTGTCCTTGTGCTTGTGTCCTTCCCGGTCTTGTGTTGTAGTTTCTGTGTTGTAGTTTCCCTTGAGTGTGTATGTTCTGTTTCCTGTTTTGTTAGTTATTATTATTATAGTCTGGTTTTCTGTGCTGTCCTGTCTTTAGTTTTACTTCCTGTGATTACCTGACGTCTCCCACCTGTTTCCCAGCCCTTTTGTCACCTGCCTCTCAGTGTATTTAGTGTCTGTGCTCCCGTTGTTTCTTGTCAAATTGCTTTGTGAGTTTGCTTGTTCCGGCCAGTCTATGTTTCTAGTCAGTGTGTTCTACATTTACTTTTTTCCCTGTGATTTGTCTTCCCTTGTGAGTCTTTTCAGCGTCTGTGTTCCTGTTTTTTTTGTTTTCTTTTTCCTGGGACATTTTTGGGAGTTTTTGAGATTTTTGGATTTTCTTTTGGCGTTTTGGATCCCTTTGTTCTTTGGACTTCTTTTGTCAATAAATCTTTCACCAAACAGTCTTCTTCCTGCCTCATCTCTGTGTTTGGGTCCTATTCCGCTACACTGTAACAAGCTGAGTGTTCTCATGATCATTTCGGGGAAACTTAAGAGCCTCGTCTATATCCTCGGGGGTAATGGCACCACCTGCTCTCAGGTTTTGGCTAGCTGCTAGCAGAATCTGAAACAAAATGTGTTTCTTTGTGCATCACTGAGCAAGCAGTTAGCAACGGGGCTGACGGAAAATGTGGTTCTCGTTATTTTTTTTTTTGGAAACTTAAAATGTAAAAAGTCCCACTGCTGAGAGACAGAGGTGAACAATCATGTCGATGCACTATGGTGTTGTGTTTACAGTAATCATCGATATGGCAGTCAATTTAGACAGAGATGTATTTTATCTGAGAAATGTTTTAAAATACTCTATTATACCTCATTCCGGTCTCCCCATAAAACATCACTCAGTTCATCACTGTGGATTCCTCGCACCTGCAGACAAACAACACACTTCATTTTGAATTAACGGACAATGGACAACACACAACACACACACACACAACACACACACACACAATATCAGTCTCATCACTCACTGCAGTTCCCATGGGGGGGGGGGGACTGAATACATGAATTCATATACAGACCAGTGTGATATGGGCTTTGGTCCAACAATATTTTCTCTTGCATGTTCTTCAACCAGAGCATAGGTGGTGATGATCACATATATATATATATATATATATATATATATATATATATGTGTGTGTGTGTGTGTGTGTGTGTTTGTGTGTGTGTTTATTGGAACACATCACTTCAAATGGCATAAATCTTGTACGTTTACATATGTGACCTTATATTACTGTTCCTTTCTTTAGTCACAACCTGAACAGAATTTATTAATTGGCTCAAACATCTCACATGGAAATGGGACCAAAGAAGGATGACTTGTTGTTGTTAATGTTGTAGGGATGATTTGAGTGTGGATGAATGTAAAATGAAAAGATAATTTCCTACCTTTCTTAACTCTATCCCATCTTCCCACTGATCGAAAGGACTGGCATCTAATGAAGAGCACATGTGAGGACTTGTGAATATTTTTGTCATATTAGGGCAGCAACAAATACAAGAGGAGAAACCACCATGCCAATACTATATCAATTCTGTAGGACTTAAAGTGTGTTTGTAGTCTCAGTCTCTGTTTGTAGTGTCAGTAACTCTATACACATAAATTATAGTCATAAGACCTTGATGAGTAATTTAATGTCAGCTCAAACTCTTCTTTCGGCTGACCCCCGGTTAGTGGCTGACGCCAGTAAGTTAGTTACTGTTACTTAGTATATTTTACATGTACAGGTATTTCTACATTTTAAATGATTTGTAAAGGGTTGCAAAGTATTAAATCTTCAGCCACTGCATTTCTCTAGTATAGGGCATACTTTATGAAAGATGTAAATGCTGAAATGATTATTCAATCATTTATTAATGTTTTACATGAATAAACAATAATCTATTGTATTTTATATCCTCTTCCAGAATAACTCACATAGCTCTTAAATTCAACGAGACAATTCTTTTAATAGGCAGTTGGACCCTCTGACATTAAACTGCAGAGCTTACAGACCAAACATCTTTCTTTTTTTAATCTTTTCTTTATTTCTTTTTAAAAAAATGTATGTACACGCTTGATAAGTTACTGTAAATGGAAAACCTGTGACATTTGTGACTGACATGTAACAGCTGACCTGGTGGCGTATTACTGTAAAAAAGTAATTACTGTAATGTAGAGGCTCATTTGAATAGCACCTTTTAACCACAGAGCAGAGGCAGCTTACTTTACTGAATACTGTAATGCATTCATAAAAGTGTACTTTACAATAACCCATCAAATCTGCAGTTAATGCAGGTAATGTTAAAAGGCTGTTGATTAATTGATGCTGGTCCAAAATACTCTGCAGCTCGTGAGGGTCCAAAGCCAGTATGGATGCCAGCCGAATTTAGCCCCGCCCACAACATTTGAGAGAAGTTATTCTGACAAGAATCTGCGACGTCAGGCTAGTCCAAAGCATCTCTCTCTATGAATTATAAAGATAGATAAAATGACAGAGAAGTTACAGTATTCATGAAGACCACATACACCAAAGACATTTTCCACAGCATGGCAACCAAAACGTTATCCTTATTAGTGGCTTATTAAATGTATAATCTATAAAGTATTGATATATGTTAATTGATAAAGATCAAGTAACAAATTATGAACCATTTATAAAAGTAAAGTTTGTCTTAGACAGGTAAGCCTACTCTTCAAAAAATAAATCAAATAAATGATGAAAAAGATTAAATTGAAGTGAAAATATTTCTATGAGCTGTATTTTGCACTTTTTGTCTATCCCAGGATTAGGCTATGTGTTTAAAGAGGGAACCTAAACCAAAAACAAGGAGAAATAATCCACTTTAAAATCCATCAATTAACATATAATTAACTGGTTCTTTGTTATTTGCAATCATAATCTTTGCTGACATAAACACACGTTCATTTTTAACCTAAAATGAGTTAGTCTTTGTTTTAAAAGACCTGTCAATCAATTGAACTATTATCACCCACCTGTTGTGCTCCAAGATCCAAGAAACCAGAATAAAAGGAAAAGGAAAAGTGTTCGCATAGTTGGCATACTCATGACGGTTTTTGCTCGCTCCTCTTCCTCTCTTGATTTGCGGGCGTTTTTGGAGAGGTTGTGCCTTGACTTGTGGTGCGCACCGACCGTTAGGTTGGGTTTGGCTCCCCTATTTGATCTCGGTCCCAGCAGTTTGGTCTGAACACCGTGCCCTCTGCCTTGCGGGCTGACAGGCATCCTCTCATAGGCAGAGGTGACCAATCACACCGAGCCTCAGTCATCAGCACACGCAAATCCAACGCCCCTACACCCCCATCTCTTTCTCTCTCTCTTTCTCTCTCTCTCTCTCTCTCTCTCTCTCTCTCTCTCTCTCTCTCTCTCTCTTTCACACACACACACACCTTCCTTGAAACAATACAGCTCTGGTATTAGACATACTGTATACATTATTTTATGATGACAGTAAAGAATATCCAAGGCAGTCCAACAATGTCCCATTGCATTTAGAAGAAGAGTAAGAGATATTTTTATGAATCCCCAAGGGGAAATAAATTAAATTTGGTGCCTTGCTCAGTGCCCACAAGGTCAACTGGAATCTCTCCAGATTGCAGATTCCATTCCACACTCAATACTTGGTCTGTAGCAGGACTTGAACTGGCAACCCTCCACTTCCCGAGCCAAGGACTGAGCTAATGCTACCCCCGTTTTTCCATGTTTGAGTTCCACTGTGCCATGCCACAGTTGAACCTTGTTTCCACTTTATGAGAACCTCTTTTAGCTGAGATACTAAGTCCCTCTGCATGGCCTCTCTGAACATGCTCCTGCTTCTGTGACCATTGCTATGGGTTAAGTGCTAACCACTTTGGTTAATGTATTGCAGTGGGAATTGAACCCAGATCTTCCGCACTAAAGGCAATGTGTCATATCCACATATCATTTGATTTGACTAAAAAGATTAAACTGAATGTATTCTATATATGCTTTTTCTAGCATTAACCTGTCCAGGGACTGCATCTTAAATGCGCCATTTGGCTAAATTTGAAACATTTATATCACAATTATCCCCCAATGCCTGATCCAATGTTGTTTTATTTAACTGACTACTCAGGTCGACCTGTTTCCTTGTTGCAAACGTGTTGTTCTTTTCAGGGATTAACTGCTCAGATCAGGTAAACTAGAGACAGAGCCGCATGCTCATATTCAACAAGGGAAGCACATTGCTCCTCCTGACACTTGATTTTGCACCTAAAAGCTGACCTTTTCAAAAAGTGTAAAGGGTACTCCACATTTTCAGACAAATCACCAATTTGGCTTCATGTCAGACCGCTCACTGCCCTCCTTTACCTTGGGGAAAGAGGATTGTGTGAATAAGAAGCAAATTAATGATGTAATCATATATTTCTCATCATTTATCATTAAATTTGGTGTAATACATCAAATAGAATTATGGCTCTTGAGGTTTTGTAAAAGATCTCTATTTAAGGGAGTATTATTATTCTCAGCCTTTTGACCTTTAGAGGCTAACCAACCTGTTTCTCTGCACTACTTTGATTTTTGTTTTTGTCAGTAAATATTGGACTTAACAAGTTTAAATGTGACCTCATCTGTTGTCCATTATCATTTTCTGTGGAGTTCTCTTGTATGTAATACAATTGTAATGCACTTTTGCTGTAGGAGAGCATTTTTAAAACTCCACTAATCAATAAATCAATTTATTACATGTAATGTGAAAGTGGTCACTCACAGTGATGAACAGAGAGAGAATTATGCCCTAACTCTGCAGCTCTGCTGTGTTTTTTAGCCTCATTTAGCTTGTTTTCTGGTACATTAACGGTGTGGTTGAGTCTCAGTGCTCTCTCATTAAACAGCAAACACACTGTAAACTACCTGCCCAGAACCAAACAGCAGACAGGCACAAGTAGCAACCAGCTGTTGAAGAAGATGAAACATCTAGCAGCTTAATCTTTTCTCAGAAGTTGGTGGAGACCAAAACAAAGCCAAAAAAAAGAATGTAATGTGTTTATTACCCCTGCCTTGACGATTTTGTTTTTCTTTATTTCGTATGACTGCAAGTAACAAGTAAAATTAAAATCAACGATTGACTGATTGAGCCCATCTTCCGTGTCTTGAGAGATAAAAAGACACAATGACCTCAAACACTGTTGATTCTTGAATCTTCCCAGTGTGCGGCACATTTGAAGATCTGGTAATTACATGTCATCTTGTGTGTGTTTGGCCTTCACAAAAACAAAGGAAATGGAAATAATGTAGCCACAGAGAAGCAGCTGAAGAGCGTCTTGTTCACTGTCTCATTTTGAAAGAAGTACATTCTCCACTCAATGGCACTTACACATCCACCGAGTTACAAAACCAAGTGCTCTATAGAGTATATGAAGTGTAGTGTTGGAACTGTTCAGAAAAAAACAGCTAGATTTATTGTTCTTTCAAATGCCTGATACGGCAGTTTAATTATCTCTTTATATTTATATCACTTCCCTTTATTTTATATTTATATACAAAATTACACATTTATATTTTTCTTGTGTTGTAGAAATTAAGCCAGGAGAAGTAATTTTCAGCTACCCCTTTTGTGCAGCAGACAGAACGCCTTTCTAGCCAGATGGTTGGAGGAGTCTTTAAGGATTCTTAAAGACTCCTGCTTCAGAACAGGGGTAAAGTGTTGTTAAATGACCTGTGCTTTAGCTTTGCTGGCTTGTAAAGGTATGTCAGTTGTCGATTTGGCGTTCGATTGGTTCACCATTTTGATCCAATCGAACGCCATGACATTTTGTACAGGTATCCATGGTACCCAAATAATCCATCTGTCTGGCTTTAACTTTTAAATCTAGCACCACCAGTGGTCAAAGTTTTCATTTATCAAGTAATATAGCCTTAACATCTACTGGACAAATTGGCAAAAGTTTTGTACAAACATTCATGGTTCCCAGACAATGAATCCTAATGGTTTTGATGATGATGGGATCCCCTGATTTCACCTATAGTGCCACCATGGCATCGACATTCATAGTTTTTAAGTGAAATGTCTCATAACTATATGGATTGCCATCCATTTTTGTCCAGATAGCTCTTTTTCAGAACCGGAACATATCACCCGTTCGTTGCGTAACCTCGCGCTTCCCATAACCTGAATTTCTTGGAACCAGAAAATGTGACACCACTTCCGATACCAGAACAAATGTCGTCATTGTAATGTGCTGTTGGGTCAGCACGTGCAGTCTGATGTGGGACAGACAATGGAAAATGGGGGGGCTAATATACAAGGGCACCACTCGCAGCAAGAAATCAACAGAACAGAGCAAAGAGGTCGTATAATAATAATGCGTGAGAGGCTGAAACTGAGGCTATTTCTGCTGTAATGTGAGCCATAGTTAAGTCTCAACTCCATGCTGTAAGCTGTCTTCAAATAACTCATTTGAGATGTCACAGGCATGTTTAGGTGTGTGTATTGAAACCACCTAGTGTAATTTTGTACTGGATCAAATAATGTAAAGAACAGTGGAGTTAATGAAGAGCATCAGTATCCAGCGCTTGTAACTACACCTGTGACTCTTGTCAGTCATGTGACTCTGTAATGTACCAGCAGAAAATGCTCCTAAAACTGATCCTTGCCTATATCAATGACAGCAGCGCTGTTCTCTGATTTTCATGATGTATCTACAAACTTCCATGATTTGGTGACCAACACTTGCACTGTGTCTTACCACTGCCCTGAAATAATGGATAATGAAGTTCCTCATGGTGGCCACGTAGTGACGAGTCTACGTCCACACATATCTCTGTGTGTGTGAACAGCGAAGTGTGTCATTAAATCCTACAGATCCACTCAGATGTCAATCTATCAAAGAGCCTTGATAAGAACTATATTCTTATATTGATGGTTTCTTGATGTTTACCCCAAAAAGGTCTACTCTGTGACATCACCCATAGGTTTTTTGATAAAGCGCTTGTAAAATGCAAAAATAAGAGCCTTTGTCTTTGTCGAAGTTGGTAACCGATTTATTCACTGATAAGACAGGATGTTCCTGTCCCATGGAATAGAAGAAGAAGAAATACTTTTATCAATCCCCAAGGGGAAATTACATTTTACACTCTGGTATTGTATAATGCACACAGGCTCAAAATACACACACATGCACAAACAGGATCTTATACATGCACTAAGTAAGGGGGGTGCCCATTAAAGGCGCCCCAAGCTGTTGGGGATTTGGTGCTCAGTGCCCAGGAGGTGAACTGGCACCTCTCCAGCTACCAGTCCAAAGTCAATACTTGGTCCATACTGGGACTTGAATTGGCAACCCTCCAGTTCCCAAGCCAAGTCCCTACAGAACTGCTATTACCAACTACTATTCCCAAACAATCAGTGGAATAGCGTGAAACCCATGACAGGATATGCTCATACTTACGTCACAAACAAAACAGGGACCCACCCCATTTATACAGATGGCTTCAAGATAAACAAAACAGAAATGGGTATCAGAAATGAATGTTTGTATAACCGATGAAATGTGGGAAAAGCCTTGAGGGCCACAAGCTAACAAGACTTATATCAACACTCGAGAGACATGCAGGCAGAGAACAAGCAAATTGTTGGAAAAGACCTACCTCTAGAACCAGCAGTCCATATTCTGGGACCTTAGAAAATGTTGATACCAAAAACCAAATGTATTTTCTTGGGGTGTGTTGATTGCAAAGAAGGTGCTTCTATTTGTTATTTGATTTATGGATCATTATGATTGCACATGGAAATAAAGGTTAAGTGCAAAAACAAAACAAAATTGCTCTATTGCGTTATTAGCGTTCAAAAACACCACAGGTTACCTTCAAAGCCAAGTGCAAGTTTTGAAAATGTCAAAATGTCTATCTTGGTGCCGAGCTGAAGTAAATCTCATGTCTTTGGACTGTGGAAATCATGCCAGCGGGAACTTGTTTTCACTAGTGGGGGCTGCCCTGGATACTTGTCTGCGTGCATGTATTAAAATTTAGAAATCAACTGACTAAATCTGTAACCTGTGTGGAAATAATATTACAGCAGGATAAACAGAATATGATCCCTGTGATCGGGGGTATTTAAACCTGCCACAAGGTATCCTAGATCCTTGTGGGAACAAGGTCATTTGAGCACCTTAATGATATACAGTATAGTGACGTTTGGAGCTTTGTCCTCATGTTCTTAAAAAATATCAACTGTAATATTAATATGGTGAGTACTTTTCTGTACTTTCTTCTCCACTCCCATTGACATACTGAAGCATGTGTGACAGTAACATCAGTGTCAGTGTCTCAGGGCAATATGGAGTGGGAAACATCCCTCAGCAAAAAAATGGTTATTACCTTCCCAAAAACTCCTGATGTACTGTATGTCTCTGTGGTCATATAGGTTGACACATGTGCCGAGCCAGCTGCTACCTGTGGGATGCACACATGAGCAATAGCGCATAATGGGAAGGTGTCCTGCAGTGGTGGTATCCAGTACAGCCTTTTGAACTGATTGGTTTGTTGCAGCAGCTGCTTTATCACTATAATTGTTTTGTGGGTTTTCCGCTTTTCTGATGTTGGATCGGCCCTGATTGCTGTCTGTGTTTGTGTGTAGTTATGTTTTGATTTGCTTTGGGATTTATGTACTGTAGTGTAGTGTAGTGTTGCCATTTGATTGCATATGATTGTGCAAATAATGGTGTTCTCATCCATTGCAGCTAAAATAAGCTAAACAGAATACTTCTGTGTCTGGCAGAAAGCTTGATTTGTTTCTCTGCTTAAAGGGTAAGGCTGGCAAAAATCTATACTTTGACTTTGTGAATTTATCCAACACATCCTTCAAATCATATTACCACATAGGTCGTTTACTCCTACCCTTCAATACGACCCTAGGAGCTTTCACAAATTAGCACCTCTTAGTTTGTGATTACATGACATAATTATGCATGTGACCTGACATAGTTTTGTTGTTTAATAAAGTTAAAATAACTTGCCGTTTACATTTGTTATGAAACGGGACACGAACACCAGTCTCCTGGCTGAAAGTCTTGTGTTTGTTTGACCTATCTACCTCTTCTCACACCCATCCTTCCTTAATGGACTATATTGGTCTTAGTTAATATCATGTCCACACACTGTAGTTTATTTTGACTCAATCCCACATATACTGTCCTGCTGCTGGAAATACTCACTAAAGCACTAAATGTGTTTAATCTGCAGTGAAAAATAGTCCTTAACAATGGTATCATTTACTCTTTATTGTGTATTATGAGATAACAACTGCAGTATTCAGGTCTTTTAGAAAATTACTTAACCTTTTTGAAAAATGAAACCATATATCTGCAAGACATTTTTAATGATTCACATGTTCAGAATGAAAGATCTTAAGGCAGAGTGCCACAAACATGGTAGGTAAGTCTGAATTAATCAATTAGACTTATTTTATGGGATTTGTTGCCTTTTTGTTGCAGCCTTATCTTATAAACAGGGTTCTTCAACAGAGGGCCAGGACCCTTAAGGGGGTCCTTATAGTCAGTGCAGGGGAGCCTCCAAAATATTGCTAAATTTTTAATGTTTTTAAAAAACAATTGAAAGGTCTTAACATGAATCCAACATATTATCAGCAAATATAAATCCCCACTGATGTTAGGGTTACTGGCCCATAGGTAAGGTAGTCGCTAAGGTAGCCATCCAGAGATACAGTATCCACTAAAAAGGTATGTATAAAGGCTTTAGGACGCCCACACGTTACTGTAGGCCCAGTTTAATTATGCAACTTCATTTTATACAATATTAGCAATAGGGAGACACTGCTCAGTCTCTCTTTCAGTTCTTGGTTTAAAAAACGTTGAAGGCCCCTGTTAAGACATCTTCTGTCACTCTTTATGTGCCAAAAAAAATTGAATGGAAAAAGTCATGTAACCATACTTTTTTTCCTGATAGGTACACTAGAAAAAGAAATCCGGCCTTCTCCCTTCTCCATAGCTCACTTTGGACATAAAAAGGTTTCCTGATTTTTATTTTTTTTTCTGGGTGTTTATCAAGCTCTGGCATTAACGAGCAAGTCCACATCACTTAGTCGTTGAGGCACATCAATGCTGTTTCCCTTATTAAACCCATAACTTAGCTTGCCCTGCCAACAGACCTCACCTTTAAAATTACCCAAATTGTCGCAGCTCACATGGTCGATGTAGCTCAAGTGCTGCTTAGGGAACGTTAAAACACCTACAATTCAAAGGGCACTTTTTGATGAATGAGTGAGTGATCAAATTAGGCTACTACGAGGAAGTTCACAGTTTACTTGGCAGTGTCAATGTCAAATCTGCTTTTTCCTATTCCTTCTGATTTGATGGGGAGTGCACATTGCTATTAATCCTTTACGTTAAAGGTAAGGTTAGGTAATTGAATACGGTAAAAAATATATGAATATTATGTGGCACTATGATCTTTTGTTGAATCGGTAAAATCCAACATTTTAAATAAACAAAAAATCCTTTTGTCGATGGCGATAGAAATGTGCTTATACGCTGTGTCAAGTGTGTGGAGGAAGGAATTAAGGTATTAAATGTGCCTCTCTTGCTCATATCATCAATCAATCATCAACGTACACTTACGCCTGGACCAATCACTGGAAAAGTACCTACTCTGAAGTAGAAGTTAAAAAAATCCGTCAATCAACAATAGGAAAGAAAGGGCTAAAACTGTGATGTGTAATGTTGTTAATATTGTGCCTTTCTCAATACAAAATTGATTAAAAAAAAAAATCAATCCAGGCACTTGTACAGATCAATACTAAATGTAGTTATTGCGGTGTGGACACAGTAAACAGGGGGGGATTATTGAAGTGGGTTCTTAGAGCTAAGAAATGTTGCGTTAATAGCTTTTTACGCACCTACTTTTATGCAACAAAGTCTCAGATGTTTTTTCTCTCTGTTATATCAGTACCTAATTAAAACAAACCAAAACTAATCACCCTCATTATCTTCAGAGACGGTGACTTTATATGTGAATGCCTGTTTGATCAAATTACACGACTTTAAAATGTGTCTCTGGGTGCTACACAGTCACGGTGGAGTCTCTAACAGCTGAACAGCTCATGCTCAACAACAAATTGAATATGTGGCAGGAGACAGATGCTTTCCATTAACACACAGTGACCAATGCAGCTCAGTCAGCGTGAGTCAGAGATGGCGTAAATGAGAGAGGAGGGACAACCGTACTTTGTGTGCAGTAGCTGGAAAAAAGAACAAAACAACATGACACATGATATTTTCTGTCTGATAATTTCCCATGTGCCCATATAATGTCTCTCTAAATGTGATCATGAAACACAAAAAAACTGAAATTGATAAAGGTGTAATTGAGTTGTTAAACATGCATATTTTCCCCAAATCTATCATTATTAATGGATTTATTGTTTCCGTTAATTGTAATGGCATTTATTTTTTTGTTAGTCTTTTCATAGAATTTGTAAGGAAAAATAATACCAATCCTAACACGTTTTTATGAATTAAAAAAAAACGTATAGTATGAAGAGATATCAACTAGATTTATTTATGGCATTTTTGCTTTGATAGTGTCAATGCACTATTATATCAGCAACATTAATGATTATTAATTATGTAAATACAGTGGATAATGGGAGTATAGTTTTGTCAAATGTAATTTTAAGTCATATTTTGCCTTCATTGGTATCGATTGATATTCTGTGCAGATCAAGTGTGTGTGTGTGTGTGTGTGTGTGTCTGTTTATGAATGTATCATTCCCCTGCATGTGGCCTACAGTATAGCATTTTCATCGTTTTACCTTCTGGTTCCAGTCATAGTTTCTCCTGTGTGTGCATGTTTCTGCAAAGAGCATTCTTTCCTTTTCCCCAACACTTTACATTTTCACATAAGAAATTCGGATCCACACACGCCTTTATGTGCATGAGGGAAGGTGTATGTTTTTAATTTGACACACTTGTTAGATTCAAGCAATCATGAAATCTCGAACCTTCTCCATGATTTGCACTTTTCAATAAAACAATTCTTTGGAGCCCACAAGCAGTTAAGGTTGATAACACTTATACACAATATTGGTCTGGCTTGATGAAGCACCTTACCCACAGCTTCAATAAAAACACTTTTACTATGGATGTCAAAGCAAAACTGAACTGGATTATCCGCGAAACAATACTGAACAAAATCCCACAACTCAGTGTGACGTCTAACCGCAGATCTGTATGTAATTAGCTCTGAGTCAAGAAACCATTTATTTGAATAGACAATGATTTGGATACATGCAGGTGGAGGGAGTGTTGTAGAAATGCATAAACGCACACATTGGTTTCAACCACAATGATGTGATTTTAATGAAATTAAGAAGTATTGGAAGTTAACTATGAGTGTGGGGGAGGAAGTTGTCTATTTTATGAGTGTACAGGATTGTTATATTGAAGACCAGGGAGGAGGAGATTCAGTGTTGGGGATCCATCTTGGGAGCTGAGTCCCCTAAACTACTTTACAGGCCCCAGACAGTACCTGGAAAAGGAGAGATTAGAGAGGTGCACAAGACAGAATATGAGACGATAATACGGGAGAAAAGAGGGTGAGTGGATGTAAATAGGGATGGGCAGAGGGAGGGATGAGATATAGAGGACAATATATGTGGTGGAGGGAAAGGGAGGGTTGACAGGTGATTAGGGGTGCTGTTGAGGCATGTCCATGCTCCCAAACCTAAGTTAACTTGTTCCCATTATATGTTTTCCAAGAGTACCAATTATTCCAAACTGAATTATATGAAAAAGGTGATTTTATGAACCTTAGATCTGAACCTGCTGTAAAGTTCACATCACCAGCAGGTATCTATATGCTAACCTTCAGGTGAGGCAGAGGTGTTGTCACTGTGACGTCCAGCAGAAATGACGAAGCCGAGAGTGTGAACTCTGATAGCCATTGATAGCTGTTGATTGGTTACACCCAGGAACATTACATATTGTGTGTCATGACACATGACCCAACATTGCATTCTATACCCACATAAGATTCTCCCTTCATTTCTGATTGTGTTGTTGTTGTTGGGATGTTCATTTTGTGTTTCTTTTTACTTTATTTTTACATTTCAATGTTCTTTTATGCAGCACCTTGGTGCTTTGTGGTACAGCACTTTGGTCACATTAAGCTGTGTTAAAATGTGCTCTAGAAATAAAATTGACTTACTTACAGCCACCTCAAAATTGAGAGAACTTAGTCAATAAAGTTTTATTTTCACCTCGGTATGTCATATAATGAAGTTCTTGCTCCTCTAGTGCAAAACACACCAGATTGTCCTTGGCAGGAATCATCTAGTGCATTTCATCGCAGCTTCAAATAATTTGAATCATGTCACAGTTTCAACTGGAAGCAGCAGAACTTCTCATATATGTTCCTGACTGACTGTGTTTCTACTAATGCACACAGTCATGCACTGACTCAGGAAAGAACAGAACAAAGACTATCATTATGGCCTAAATCCTCAACAACACATTCTGAGAACCAGGCAGAGCAGCACTGTTGGTATGGGTCTGGCAAGAATCGATTTGTCAGCCATCCTTGTTGATCAATAACAGGCTACCATAAAACTTCTATTGGTAGGAGAGCTTATTAGCAGCTTGGGAACACTATCCCCCTACATGTGCTTCATAGAAAAACAGGAACATTTTAAACCTGTATTGTTCCATCAGAAAGTTTAGTATGCATTTTCTTGACAGAGTAAAAGTTCTTTAAATAAAGAACTGATCCTAATTGCAGTATAGATGTAAGAATATATCGATCCCATACAGGGATATTAACAAACATGAACTAGGATTAAGTAAATGTAAATGTTTTAAATGTTCCAAATTGATTGTTTCAATAGAAAGTTACTTGTGTCGTTGAATGATATGTCGCAACAAGTGCAATTGCTCTTGAGGAAATAGTTGCGTCACTGTAAATCACAAAGTGTGGTCTAGACCTACTCTATCTGGAAAGTATCCTGTTACAATTTGACTCTTTCTATAAAATTGAACTGAATTTATTTTCAAGAAAAATAATAGCTGAGATGTTGTTACGGGGAATTGATTAGTTAAGCCAAACTGGATAAAAACAATTGTGTAAAGGAAGAAAGTTTTATCTGACAAACCACAGGAGCCTGACTAGACTTCAACAGCTGTGTCTAAACCACATGGCGTCTCCAGAATTCAGACTGCCATCTGGTGGTACACTCAGCTGCTTGCATGATGCAAGAAATACCTGTTTGCAGTACAAAAGTGCAGACAAACCACATCTAGAATTGGAAATACATGCTTTTTACTGGAAAATTTACTTAAAAACATTCAATACCAAGGTTGGGGTTCTATAGCAGTTTGCCTGCTGCTTGATAAAAGCTTCTTTTTTTTACAGTAAGAACAAATCTAATATCACATATATTATGGTGTTTTTTTACTGCTCATTCTAGCATGAAAAAAACACTTATTACATCTTATTTGAAAAAGTGATAACCTTTTAGATTTGTCAGACTGAAGCCAGGTTGGCTAGAGAGCGTTACTATTATAGTGAATGCAATAACCTTTAAAAAAAAGGAAATTGGAACATCATGAGTGAAGACAGAAGCATTTTAGTGTAAGTGTTCAAATGTTAAAGTTAAAGGATATTGTCAAACAGAAAACTGAATGAGGAAGTTTGTTTTTATATCCTTGCCTTGTGTGTGTGTGTGTGTGTGTGTGTGTGTGTGTGTGTGTGTGTGTGTGTGTGTGTGTGTGTGTGTGTGTGTGTGTGTGTGTGTGTGTGTGTGTGTGTGTGTGTGTGTGTGTGTGTGTGGGTGTGCGCACTTAGCAGAGATAGATGATAGGAGTCAGAGAGTTTCAGTTATACAACCGTTTTGATGCTATTTCACATTCATCATGCAAAAGGAGCATACAGTACATAAATCCAGCATAGACCATGCAGCCATCACAGGGGTCCAATCACAATCCTGCAATTTAAACCAATGTATCTTGAAAATGTTGTTAAATAACTTTATTTTAACAACAGAAAACAAACAGCTTCTGTATGTAAACTTTGCACTTTCTGCATGTAAATCCTGTTTCCTATTGAATTATTTTCTATTTATTTGAACTTTTCTATAATTTATAGCATGTTCTATATTGCCTATACTGTATAATTTAGGTTAAAAAAGGGACGCACACAACATGTACTCAAATTACTATTTTTATTGGGATATTTTCATGGCTGTTACAATTTGTGTTGGCTTGCATTTGCAAGAGAAACATCTTCAGCTCTAGTGTGACTTAAAAAAACTCACACATTGTCCCTCATTAAAAGGGGATGATGATGATGATGATGATGATAAAAATTGTTTTATCATCATATTCTTGCCCTACAAACTCATTCCAAAGATAATAATGATCTTGCTTTTAACTTCTTATGTTTCATCAATTGACTTAATTGAAAAAATAACATCTAAACTCCTCGTTAGGTGCAGCTGCCACCCTCGCATTTTTATGTTATGCACACGGAGGTCACATCCTTCTAAATCATTACTGAAAAGCTAATGCCTAAAGAAAAGAGGAAATTATTCATCATTATCAGCTCATGTTTTGACATATTTTACTAACAGCCTTTGGTATATGAAGTGTTCCACCATTTCTATTTCAATTGTGAAATCTGTGTCAAGAAATTACAAAACGCCAAGAATAGATGTTCAAAATGAGGGTCACTTAAGCCTGTTTCATAAAGTAATGTACTAGGGTAGAAAGCAATTCTTATGAAAAACGAATCATGTCATAACGCTATCACTTGCTGTTGGTCCATGAACTGTTAATGTATATTAGTACAGGTGTGCACATGGATGGTTTACCTGTGTCTGCACATGGCTGTACCTGTGTGAGTGGGCAGGTTATGTGACACTCCATGATACCTTATTATCAAGAGATTCATCTTGGTGCTTCCTCTCCTTTAGTTACAACACCCTCTTACACACGCACACTTCCTGCAGGCCGTGTTGAATTGACAGCAGTGGTGGTATAATACTTCAGGGAGTTACATAGGCTCATGTCATCCTTACACAACTTTTTCCAATTATGAAAAGAGTGAAGCTCATGTTTTCTTTTATCCAGCCCATTGGTAATACATACAGTTGTATTCAGAATATAGTGTTTTTAAAAAGAAAAGGTTAATAATGCTCAAAATCCTTAGAATAGCTTTTAATTCAATAATATCAATGTATTGGGAACACTGCACATTCAATTCCAAATCAGTTCAAATAGCAGTTTTTGCATTTTTCTTTACAAACTCAAACATGTACTGTATGAACTGAAAAATGTCTCAAGGGTTTGCTTTACTTTGAATCAGGGCACTAATATTTAGTTGCATAACCATTATTTCTGAGAACTGCTTCACATCTGTGTTGCATGGAGTTGTCCAACTTCTGGCACCTGTGAACAGGTATTCCAGCCCAGGACAATTAGACTACATTCTACAATTCCTCTGCATTGCTGGGTTTTGCCTCAGAAACAGCATTTTTGATGTCACCCCACAAGTGTTCTATGGGATTGAGGTCCGGGGATTGGGCTGGCCACTCCATAACATCAATCTTGTTCATCTGGAACCACAAATTTGCTCACTCACTGGTGTGTTTTGGGTCATTGTGTTGTTGAAAGATCCATTTCAAAGGCATTTCCTCTTCAGCATGAAGGCAACATGACCTCTTTAAGTAGTTTGATGTATTGAAACTGATCCATGATCCCTGGTATGCAATAAATAAGCCCAACACCACAGTATGAGAAACATCCTCATAACATGATTGTTGCACCACCATGCTTTACTTCACAGTGCATCTACAGGACAAAATAGCCTCTGGAAGGAACTTGATTTGGTGGCATATGTATTTTCAAAAAAAGCTTTGTCGTGCGAGAGAAAACTCGGATTAGACAGATAGATAATCTAGCTAGCTGTCTCAATGAATTTCCTGCGGCACCGGAGCAATCCCGGAAGTGTAACGTTACTACTCCAAAAAGTATGAAACCCAACTTCCAATTTTCTTGTCCACTCATAGGCAGCTACAGTATTTGGATGGCATTACAAAATTTGAGATGGTTTCAAATAAGTGCAGAATAACCAGGCTACTTTTTTCATTTATTTATAGATTTGAACCATTCAACACTCATTTAACAACTCCAAAACAGACATGAAACACTGGGCAGGTGGCACATAGGCCTACTGTCTGTTGTTTATGGTCTCATTAATATTATTATTTATTATTAGTATGGTGGGGGTGTTTATCGCGGCTTGAGCGGAAGTGATAACACATTTGTTTGCTTCACTTGTTCACCTGTTTTTTAGGGCTTTGACAGAGAGGGGGTGAGCCTGGGAGCGAACCCTTTCTGTTGACCGCCACACTAACAAACTTATATCGACACAAAGTAATTATACATTTGGTAACTGCAGTACTAGTTGTATTTTACGTGTGGAGGAATAAATCATTGCAATACAATCTTGAGAGCAGCACACTGTGTTTAGTCCCTTGTGGCAGCACTTTGTACACACTGCTTACATAAGTCATACACGTTCAATCCCACAGCCTGGGTAGGGACAGATTGATAATTTAGCTAAACAAACAGAATATAATTATCCTTATTTTACCTGAAGGCATCTTATTGTGATACCACGTGTGAAACCTTAGTTAAAAACCTAAACCCATTGTTTAGGATGAAGCCCACAGATACTCATCCACTATTGTCTGTGAGAGTTTATACAATGTGTTTGCGTTATATAAGTGAGCCACTAAACTGACCAATAGAAGCCCGCTTCGAGCGTCTCGTGACGCCCTACGCTTGCTTCCGCGAAAGTACGTGCGATCCAAAGAAGCAACAACCTTTAGCTGCTGAACCTAGCCGACTAGCGACCCAAATGGAGTACCCCAGCAACTGCTTTATTTTCATACAACATTTCTCGCTTTTGAAGAGAAGGACATGACATCCGGATCTGTTATAATATACAGGGTTTGTGGGCATCGGGCCGTAGAGAGTTTGTGGAGTTCGACGAGCGGTGTTAGTTAGTTAACACGCTGTAACGTTAGCTAGCTAGCTAGCTAGCTAGCTCTCGGCTTTAGCTAGTGCTTCAGGCTCTCTTACATAAAAACAGCCAGTTGGCTGATGTGGACTGGACTGATGTAACGACGGGCGTGTAGGTCAGTAGCTTAAATATAGACTCCCATGTATTGTCAACTATTTAAAAACCTAAACTTTGTTGAGTGGATATAGTATCTTAACGCTGAGTTGGCACGATAGACCAAATGGGAATGAAGCTTCTTACTTAACTACGTATGACTTTACCCACCGCCTCTCGACTCAACAAAAACATGCTGAAGAATAATTTATATTTTATTGCGTTCTCTTAAAAAAACACATTAACTGGAAAGTCTGTAACCTTAGCCGAAAAACTTAATCTGACCGCCTCCGTGCTGTAAAAGCGGAACGACCGACTCAAAGCTTAGTACGTAACGCCGACCTTCTTAACTCCTAGAAGCCAGGTTTAGGGAGACCTCATACCACACGGACCAGCTATGTTACACAGACGTCCTGTTTTATCTGGATTGAGGTCGTATGATTTAAGTCCTAACCCACTTCCAGTGACTAGTTGTGATAGTCGGGCATCAGTGAACCTCTTCGCCGTCGCTTAAGTAGTCGATTTTCCTTTTGAAGGAAGAATATGGAGACGGGAATCAGGTCTCACCAGGGCGAGCTGTTCGTCCACCCGCTCTCCAACCCTGGGGCCGTGGGGATCTGCCCCGAAATGCTGGAGGTGGCAGAGGAGGCCAACCGGGCTGGGGACTTTAACCTGGCTGTGGAGATCTACAGCTCCCAGCTCGCAGACCTCCAGCAGACCGACAGGGGCTTATGTCTGAGAAAGGCCGACTGTCTGTGCCGAGCCGGGCGGATATCAGAGGCGCTGGACTCGTACTGCACAGCGGCAAACCTGGGCAAACTGCGCCCGGAGGAACTGTCCCTCCTGGTGGAAACCATCGCCCGGACTCTCTGTGAAAAAGAACTGGGCATCCCCTGGAGGTTAACCGGGCATGGTCATAGCAGCAGCGGGGAAGATGGGGTTGAAAGTGATGGAGAGTGTGAAGAGGATGAAACACTGGACTTGTTTTCCTGTCGCCTCTGCAAGTGCCTGCTCCACGAGCCCACAACCGTGGAGTGTGGACACACTTTCTGCAAACGGTGCTTGGAGAACAACTCAGTCAAGGAGTGCATACACTGCAAGCAACAGTTGAACAAAAAAGATGGTCTGCTTAACGAGCGGAGATTAAACGTTGTTCTCAGCAGCTTGCTGGATAAACTGTTTGCAACCGAAAGCAAATCTAGGAAATTCTGGATCGAAGGAGAGGTTTTGTGGAAAAACCAGAACCTCTCTGATGCTTTGGAGAAGTACAACGCAGCGGTGGAACTAGGTAAGATGGCACAGCCTTCATGTGTTAAACTAAATACGTTTTATATTTTCCTTTTTGTTAATTGTGGGATTTTCTCATCAAAACTTTAGTGTTATGGACAGGTGACCTACTTTTTTCGATGTAGCGTTCCTGTGTCACCGTTAGGAGGCGCCACTCCTACCTCTCTAGACCGCACTGAGATCAGACGTTATATGACGCAGCGGACTTCGTTACCTAAGCAGCACACATACTGATCTACTTCTTTCCAATGGCGCATTTATATAATGTTTTCAATTCCCCCCTCAGTGCTGTAGTGTTTTCATAGAGCAAATATGGGGAACACTCTTTGGATATATACTAGCCACTTTGTAATTCGGTCCCTATCATATCCATAAAATATTGCATTTATATGGATAATACGTACAAAGCGTATTCATATATATTCCTTAGCTGTGGCAGATTGTGTTGGACTTAAGCCCGAACCCCTCCCTTATTTTTGGTGTTTCATAAGCTGGCAGTTAATGATGTGTTGGATAACATAACAGCACATCTCACGTGGCCAGTTTGACTCCTCAGAAATTTAAAACGACCTCTTTCCACATCAGGCCTCCATATCAGACATCATAAAAAAAACAATTTCCCCTGTTACTTAAATAGCTTAATGGGTGAAACAAGGCGCTGGCACAGCTGACTTAATTAGGTGTTTGCACTTTAAGAAATTGATTGAACTGGAGATTGAAAAGTGAAGAAAAAATGAGATATATTTCAGTCTCTGTCATTTTCAGTGTTAGAATGGCACATTTTCAGATATTTCTCTCCCCAGATCAATATTGATTCATGCCTTCTGTTTTGTGAAGAACTATGGGTGACGGGAGGACAGGGTGCCTTCACAGCTTTGTCTCTGCCAATCAATGTTGTTCCAACAAATCAGTAGGCTACAGGCAGGCAGCAGGCAGCCTTGTGGACTCTGTGATGTAAGAGGAGTGTATTTGGCTCATGATGTGTTCAAAATAATAGCAGTCCAACATCACAAACCTTGTAAATCATATTTTTTGGTAGAAGTGATATTTCTACATGGCAAATAATTTACCAGTAAGTGTTACAGTCTTAGAAAACCATGTCATGCAGTCATGAAAGTCATGACATGCATGCTGCTTATTCTGTGTAATTGAAAGAGACATGTTCAAAAGAATAGCAGTGTAGTTTAATTAGTGAGGTGATTGATTCTGTGAAGAAACCAGTGTCAATTATGGCCTATTTTTAAGGAAGGAAGCAAATGTTGTGCGTGCTGGTTTTAGTGCATTTCACACTGAAATACTCAGTAAAATGGATCGTTCCAGACAATGCCCTGAGGAACTGCTATTATTTGTATTAAAGTAAAGCAAACCCTTGAGACATTTTTCAGTTTATACAGTAAATGTATGAGTTTGTAAAGAAAAATGCAAATACTTCTAACAGTTTAATATTCCGTTTTCTTCACTTTCAGTAAAGATATAGCAACTTGATCAATTTTAGTCATGTTTTGATTTGGAATTGTATGTGCCACTCGCGACATCTGTGGAAAACGCCCGGCAGCACATTACACATACTTGGCCTCCAGCTTTGTTAGACTCCATTGACTTTGTTAGCTGGAAGTCGTTTTCTGACACAGACAACACATTGTCTCTGCAGAGCTGGAGTATGGGGAGGATAGGGGAACTGGTCACAACATTTTCTCTTGACAAAATATCAATGAAGTCACCGACTGGTTTCAGTGCGTCGTGAAAAGCTTTCAAGACATCCATTTCCTGCCAGGTCAGGGACAGGCTGCTCCTTCTGTCGTCAGACAGGACGTGTCTGATCGCTTGGCCCTGCTCGGGGATGAACTCCACCATTGCCAGTTTGGAGCCCTAGCAAGTTTCAAAGTCCTCCCGATGGATGGATGAATGAATGAACAAATGGATGCATGAATTGGCTTAAATATATTAATGAATAAATAAGCCCATTAATGTATATTATTCCATTCTATTCTTAGTTATGTCTTCTAACCTTAACAGATTCAGATACATGTTATGCTTACTGTTGTGAGACTTATGTTCTGGGAGGCCCAACTCCACTTGCTTCTTGTGTGCAAAGGCCCCGACAATATTACGGTATAGTCTAAGGGCGCACTCGATTTATTTATTTTTTTTATCCTCTGGTTATACAATGCATTTGTGACAGCCAAGTTTAGATTGTGACCAAAGCAGTTAAGCCACAGTCAATGCAGGGACCTGATTGCAGCAGAAATGTTGGCAGCATTGTCAGTGGTTATGGCTGAAAGTGCAGCTCGGAGCACAGCAGCAAGATTGTCCCGCGTATGACTCCCAGGATAATATGTTGTTTGGAGGCATTTCGATTGAAGTATCCACTCAGGTGTAGTGTTTACTGACAACCAAATGTCAGTTGTTATGGAATAACTGTCTGCCTCTGACAGCAGCACTTGAACCTTGTCTCTAACTTTATTATATAAATGTGGGATGGCTGTTTGTGAGGAATGTTTCCGTCCAGGCAGCTCGTATTTGCCATCTAGGACCATTACCATGTCCTTTTAAAAGGACTTTTTTCCCCCCACCGTGTGGAAAGAGACCATTTCCTTCAGTAAGTATTTTGTCACTACATCAGTACAGGTTTTCCAACTGACACTGTCCCTTTTGTACTTTGTTTCCCCAGAAGACCTCCATGATTGTCCGCTGCATATAACTGGCAATGGACCTAGTTGTTGTTGTTGGTCCTGCTTAGGAATTGAAACTGTTGCACTGAGTGAGCTCTGGGCCAAATGCATCCTCGCAGCAGTGGGTGGTTGTTTCGGAGATGCGACCTTAGGTTAGAGGTGTTTCCATTTCTCGCGGTCACCTTTCTTATTTCACAATTTACAAATTGCCTTGTCAGTATTTCCCACCTTCTTCATCTAGAATGAAGTCATTATCATGTTCAAGAAACCAGTTTGAGATGATCTTAGCTTTGTAAAGTAGCCATTAGAAGATGGGTACACTTCGGTCATAAAGGGATGGACATGGTCAACAACAATACCCAGGCAGGCTGTGGAGTTTAAAGTGCTCATATTATGTTTTTTGACTTTTTCCCTTTCCTTTGTTTTGTATATCTTTATGTGCAAGTTATAGGTTTACAAAGTTCCCCCAAAAGGAACTTACTATCTTCCAGAGAAAACACAGTTCACAAACTGCTCCAAACAGCTCTATTGTCCAGCCTTCACTTCCGTGACAAACATGTGACGCACATATTCTAAATAAATAACATAAGTTTCTAAGTATATATTTTTGGAATTATTTGTACAACTGAAAATTTTACAGGGGGAAAGTACAGAGAAATAAAAGTACCTTTGGGTACCGGGAACACAATTTCAGATACCCATATCGGACTAGTATTGGTTCAGATGTGAAAAGTACTCATAGACAGTAGAAGAAATATACAATGTGACGTCGTAGATTTCCCATTGACTAAGTGAAGTCTATTAGAAGCACTTTTCCAGCGGTGGCTGAGCATTACTGCGCAGCTCCCAACTGAGCTTGATGACGTAGATGTGATGTAAGCAACCTGTCTGAAAGTTGTAAGACTTCTGGTAGCTGTGCAAGAGAAATCTCAATCATTCCCAATCAGCAGAGATGGAGAGGTAGGTATATGTTAGGAGATAACATAGGCACAGGCTAATTACTGCTAACTAACATGCTAGTTAACATTAGTAATTAAACATAAATCGTTAAAGTCCAAACAGCAGATCCGAGACTGATCAGGCCAGGCTATGTTTTTCCAATCTTCTTTTGTCCAATTTTGGAGAGCCCGTGCCAATTATAGTCTCGGTTTCATGTTTTTAGCCGACAGGAGTGGCTTGGTTTGAACTTCAGCAGATTGTCTGGACTAGGGCTGTGCAATTAATCAAAATGTTAACCAATTTCTGCTTCTAATGATCACAAAAACAGAATAATTATAAAAAACAATTATTTTCCAAAGTATGTGTCGCAAGTAAACTCTTTTTTTGTCTTGTGTTCCGAATGGGGAAGAAATTCAATTTTCACAGTTCTAGGTTTTCACTGTTGATTTATTTTTTTTAAGTTTAATAATTGCAACATCTTTCCAAAAGTCAACGAGCTATTATTTTAAATAATCAGGATTTTAATATGATTTTTTTTCCATAATCGTTCAGCCCTAGTCTTGACCATGTATTTATGCCTAAATGCATTGAGTTTCTGCCACATGATTGGCTGATTAGATATTTGTGTTAACAAACATTTGGACAAGTGCAACTAATAAAGTGACCAGTGAGTGTAAGTTATTTTATGTTAAAAGGGTATTTGCATGACTAACAATCGGAAGTAATGCTAACAGATTACACATCTATAAGAGAAGAATAACAAACAGGGACAGCATCTAACTGTCTGCAGAACTTTCCTCTTGCTTCTTTTCAGTTATGAGCTATTTTGAATAGTCTTCCACAAATGTGTTTATTAAATACACACTATTATTATGCTTTGAACTAATCCCATGTAACCTAATCAAAGTCCCTGGTTGGTTTATTAAGTATTTGTTTATATAATGATCAATAAAGTAGTGTACCATTTGCTACACAAACCTGGCCATGCAGTGACTGTTGTATAACAAAAACATACTTGGTTTTTATCACTACATAAGTTACATTTTACAGTGTATTCTTACACGTCAAATTGGTCTCTAGCAACAAGTTTCATTGTTGCCCTACTTCTGCTAGACCTAGAAAAACCATCCATCCCCTGTAGGCCTACACACTGACCTGATGTTGTCTGTTTTTCCTGTGGTCTACAGTGCCCTCTTCAGGCAGACTGCTGTGTCAGCGGGCTGAGTTGCACATGGAGATGAGGAACTTCAAGTCCAGCACTGCAGGATGCTAACAACCTCTGTAGGATAAAACCTCTCTGGACAAAGGTGAGACACAGGTTTGAAATGGATCTGCGGGGAAAAATTAAATACATGTGAGTCAAAATAATCTTTTAGAAACTAATCTTCACTAGGATCTTATGGTCATTAGCATCAGAAAGTATTATTTATTGCTGCCAAACAACATTGTCCCCTGTGGTTTACAGTAGACGGGACAGCTCAGAATATACTTCAGCTAAATAAAAAAAGGTGGAATGCAAAGAAGCTGTTGATTATAGTGCAGGTATGCATGAATCTTTCCCCAAAAATGGACAACAAAAATAACCATTTTTTTGCAAATACCCATTTTATAGTCAGTGTTCCACCTATATTTTGCATTAGACTTTTTTCATTTAGTAGTTGTGATATACAATATAGTGTAGACAAAGATATACAGTAGCAGAAGCGTTACACAAGTGAAGACCGACAGAATGTAAAACATTTTATTCTTATCTTTTTGCAAATGACCCCGTCTACATGTGAACTGCCGTGCATTATGAGTTGGTACTTAACCTATTGGTGATATAAGTGGATAATATTCTTCAAACTTACTGCAGATTTCAAAACATCTAGCTAAATGAGGGACATTTGTTTTGAAGGTGGTGTATGATAACATTTTATATAAAAATGCAATAATAGAGATACTGATTAGCCATTAAAACACCTGTTGATAAGAACAGATTGCAACATTGAGTGTCTTTTTGTTTTTGCGTGTAGAAGAAAATACGTGTAAATCACACTTGTTTATTTCAGGCTCACTATCTGAAAGCCATGGCGCTGATTGAAGCAGGACAGAATGATGAGGCATTGCAGGAATACTTTGTGTGTGTGGCGCTAAAGCCCAACTGGACCAAAGTGAAACTGGAGGCGCAGAAGGTAAGAGAAGCTCCTTTTGAATTAGAAATGTAAAAAAAAAAACATTTAACAATATGTTTCAATATGTGTAAGTCAAGTAGATGTCATGGCCAAGGAGAAGAAGATGTTAACTCAATACAGAGAGAAAACCAAATGTCCCCATCTACTTCTGCTTATCTATGTAACCATTACCGGTGTAACCGTAAACCACAATAAAATTGTTGACGATAAAAATTAGTGTTTTCATTTAAAATATCATTATCACGGTGGATTACCACGGTTTAGAAACCGTGTGTTTAATCCTTTCCAGCTTCATCTGAGTCTCCTGAAGTTGCTGCTGCAACGTGTGTTTCTTGAAGTTGGAATAATGGCGGAAGGAGGAGATGACAGCACTCTGAATATTTAAGATCTAAGAGGACTAAGTCAGATGCATGGGCATATTTTAGTTTTTATAAGAATGGAAAGGACACTTGATTGAAGATATTTATACTGTCTGCAGAATGTGCAGGAAAAAGTTGCTACTAAAGGCATTCAACACACTTTTAAAAATATTGCCATGATACCAAAAGCCATGATAATTTCACTCTCTGTAAGCGTGAGGTTAAGTTTTCATACTGTTACATCCCTACTATCTGTGTATTGTGAACATTAATCAGATGCCTTGTCTTGTTTCATCCTGCAGGTCCTCAGCGATGTGTTCTCTTCTGTGTTTGAGAATAGCGAGATGCCAACTCCGCTGCACCCACTGCAGGGGCCAGTGGCCACCCGCCTCAACAAACCCCCTGCCTTGCTCAGGTCCCTGAGGCCACTCACACAGACACCTGGATTCTCCTCACAGGTTACTGCACCCAAGCTAATGGTGATTTTCCATTACATAGTACCTACTCAACTCTACTCGCCTTTTTTGGTTTTCCATTATGAAAGAAAGTCGCTATTACCTGCTAAAAGGTACTTTTTTTTAGTATCAACTCAGGCAAGGTTCCAAGCAAGCTGAGGCAATACCAAAAGGTGACGTGAAAACCTGCAGACTACTGATTGGTCAGAGAGAATTGTCACTATTCACTGTGTCGTCATTGCTAGCGACAGAAAAATGCTATAACACACTCCACGCACCGAGACCAATGGAAAACATCTGTGAGAACGGACATATTATCCTAATGGTTTGAGGACCATCAGAACATAAAGAAGATATTCTATAATAATGAAATATATATTTTATGTAATGTCAGTGAAATCAGTTACACAGTGATGAATATGGTGATCTTATTAGAGCACAGCTTGTTGAGTGTAATTTCACCACTGCTGTCAGGAGTGTGGCTGTCAACCCTTCAGAATCGTCCAGCTCTGACAGGCTGACTAATTTCTCTGTCCATCTGTGTGTCCAGGACTCCGTGTTTAGTGTGACTAAAAGCGCTCCAGTGGACAACTCATCCTTAAGACTCTCTGCTCCGTCTCCTGGTAAATCTGAGCATGCTGCAGGGGAGGGCCGCACCAATAGCCTGGCCAGCTTTCTGGCTGCACTGCCAGCACCCGCTGGTGGCCTCAAGAGGAAACACAGCGATTATGGACCCTCAGCAATCTTCAACCCCCCCTCCAAACTGCTCAAACCTGGTAATTTTTATTTAATTTAATGCTTTTTATTGACCCCTAGTGGGAAGATGGGTATGTACTGATGGGTTCATGTACTTTTATATAGCGTATAGTAAATACTGACCGGGGCCCCTAACGCATGCAAATGTTAGCTAACGTTACCAGAAAACTGAACTTACCCTTTTGTGTCAATAGTTATTGCAAACAATAGTCATGTTGACTTCTGAACTCCGTCAGAATTCCCAGACTCCTGTATTTTTTATTTTTTTTATTTTTTTTCCAGCGGTGATTTTTGTTGCTTCCTTCAGCTTCTTTTGCAACAAAAAATCTGGCTGTGGCAAGTAGCCGACGTGCTGTTGTGAGTCGCGTTGAAAATGACATCATCACGCGTAGCTATGGTGAGCAGCCACGCTGAGGCGTTACTCAATCTGCAATGGAAAACGGACGCAAAGTGCGTCGAGTCGAGCTGTTACCGGCAGTGGAAAAACGCCATAAGATTCACCTAAACGTTTTTAACAACTACAGACAAAGCCCGATCTTCACTCCAACAAAACTAAGCAGAAATTAGCCATGTGATACAACTTTAACGTCCTGTGAGTGTGTGTTTTTGTGTCATGAGCCATGGACTGAAAATTACCTGAATATCGCATTTGGATGCCTGGGCATGTTTCACGCTTTTGCAAAGTTTCTGCCCTCTCTGCTCTGTCGATAATAAATACCCCAAACTCAAGGGGCAGCTGTGGCTCAGGTGGTGAGTGGTTTTCTACCAATCGGGAGGTTGGTGGTTTGATCCCTGGCCTTGCAGTCCCATGTCGAAGGGCCTTGGGCAAGACACTGAACCGTGAACCTGCCGATGCCACATAAATACAGTAAATTTACATTTTACAAATGTGATGATGTGATGTTTTGTACAGATGAGGAGAGCACACTTAAGATGGGTGCAGTGTGTGGAGGGAGGACGTTGCCTGCTGAGTTGTTGGACAGTGGAGATATGGAGTGTTCACTCTGCATGAGGTGACTGCATACAGTCCATGTGATACATGTAGCAATGGCTAACGGCCAGTGTTAGAGAGTGCAGCATTTTAGGCGTGGCTGTGTGCTTGTTGTCATTTGTTCTCCTGTCTGTTCTCCAGATTGTTCTATGAGCCGGTGGCCACACCTGCGGACACACCTTCTGCCTCAAATGTCTGGAGCGCTGCCTGGACCACAACTCCAACTGCCCTTTGTGCAAGGAGAATCTGTCTGAGGTACACGCACGTTTTCTGTAGTCAAATATGCAAATACCCTTAGTTTATAAAAGGATATTACCACTTTATTGAGAAGTGGTAATATCCGCTCCCCCACCCCCCCACAGTATCTAATAAAATAGCATACTCATAGTATTTGTGTGTTGGCATTGCAGTATCTGGCCACCAGGGGCTACAACAAGACCCTGCTGATGGAGGAAGTGCTGCAGCGTTACCTGGGAAACGAGCTGGCGGAGAGGAAGAAAATCCATGAAGAGGAGATGAAGGAGCTGTCCAAGTAAATTTCACACACATGCAAACAAATGCGCACCGAAAAAGTTTAATTTCTATATATCTGAGTCATAGGATCGGAAATATGTTCAGAAGTTTTTTTTAAAATTATAACAGTAAAACCCTTTACATATTTAACCTATACAAAAAAACTGCTAATGTGGATTTTAAAGTGTTAACAGGTTTTGTTATCAACATTTAAAATGGCAAAATATTTGGTAATTACAATAATAAATTCAATTTGGCAGTGGAATATTTGCTATATAAAGTTGGACTCCTTTTATTTGACAAATAAATCTGTGCACTTATTTTGCTACTCCCAGACAGAATTGAGTGGTGTTCAATTTCTAAAACATCCAGATACACACAAACACATGCTCAACAACTCACTGTGTCTCTTGTAGCTTGAACCAGGAAGTTCCCATCTTTGTGTGCACCATGGCCTTCCCCACCATCCCCTGTCCACTGCACGTGTTTGAGCCGCGCTACCGGCTCATGATTCGCCGCTCCATGGAGACGGGCACCAAGCAGTTTGGCATGTGCATAGCTGATGAGCTCAAAGGCTTTGCTGACTATGGCTGCATGCTGGAGGTGAGTGTTTCTAGACTCGGGACAGGATAGTACTACTTAGCTGTATGCAGTCAAATAACAGGTATTTTACCAGTGTAAATACAAGATAAACTGTCTTTCAGGTGCGAGATGTGAAGTTCTTTCCTGACGGTCGTTCAGTGGTCGACACCATTGGCGTGTCGCGGTTCAAGGTCCTCAGCCACGGCCAGAGAGACGGCTACAACACTGCCAAGATAGAGTACCTGGAAGATCAGAAGGTGGGCTGAGAAGATTTGCGTGGATGGGTTGTCTGTTAGTGCTTGTCATTTCGGACACTTTCCATTAGCTGCTGCCATGATGGCAATCCTGAGTTCCCCTTTCTGTGTCACTGGCAAATTCACTGATCCCCGAGAGGGAAAAATTCGCTCTCTTTCTCTCTCTCTTTGCACTACTCACACAAAGGCAAACATAGGTTTGCTGATGTTAATATGTGCCTAGTCTATATCCACAACGTTCTACTTCTGGGATAGTTCAGGTGCCACCAGAAATTCTACATGATAACTTTCATTTCGGCCAGATGTATCTTCCGCTTTTTTTGTGTTGGTATTTTAAACTCTGGCGGATTTGTGAGGACTATGGTTAACTGCTCCTCATGTCTCCAGGGTAAATCCAGACAGCTATCTGTCCAATCTGAGGTTTCTGTTGCACGTCTAAAACAACCTTTGAACGTACACATGTTCCACCAAAACAATCTCCTCCCCGTGGCTATTTTGCAGAGGCCCTGGTGCTCCGTGTGCCGCCGATGACGATTGTGATTGGTTTAAAGAAATGCCAATAAACTAAAGCATGTTTTTCTCCTATCCCAGAATACTGTGTGAACTAGCCAGACCCTCTTCCACAGCGTTGTGGAGGAGGGTCTGGCAATGCGAGACTGATGTATGCCTAAATTCTTTTCTTAGAATTAAAAACTTTTTAGACAGGTTGAGGTTTTTGTAATAAATAAAAAAAAAAAAAACAATAAGAAGTCACCTCTCTATCCTATCAGATGGAGGGGGAGGCGCTGGAGGAACTTCTGAAGCTGCACGACTCTGTGTACGAGCAGGCCAACAACTGGTTCACCTCCCTGAAAGACAACATGAAGAGCCAGATCGTCAGCCACTTCGGACACCTTCCCAGCAAAGACCCCGACCCACAGGTCAGAAAACCCCTGTGGTGCACACTTTCACCACCTTTACCACGATCACTACAGAGTTAAACATAAATACATGATGAAATAAGATGCCCATTTATAGGTATAGGAAGTGAATCCGATTCACATTTTGTCAAATTCAGTGAATGTTTCTCACGGTCACTCAGCTCTCTATTTTCTGTGTGCGGTAAAAAAATATCTAGTGTTAATATACAGCCCTGGCTGTGCAAATGGAAAATAAACGAAAAGGTGCAAAAGAGCCACAAAAATCTATTCCAGCCAATCGGCAACAGGCAGCTACAGTTGATGGTAGTTTCTTTCTTATATCTTACCCCAATAATCAACCTCGCCACCCCCTGTTTGAAGGTAGTCTCTCATAAAAAGCTGAGCACTTAAAAGAAAAATGTTTTTGTAAGGGCTCTAGCCACTGAAATCAGATTTTCTTTTAAAATATGTTTAAGAAAGAATGTCCACACACCCTTTCTTAAGCACTGGGAGCAGTGATAGATACACAGAGATTAACCGTATATATCTTTTCTCTCCTGCAGGGCAGCCCCAGTGGTCCGGCCTGGTACTGGTGGATGCTCGCTGTCCTTCCGTTGGAGAATCGAGCCCAGCTCACCATCCTGGCCATGACCTCCCTCAAGGACCGCCTCATCGCCATCCGCAGGGTTCTCATATTTGTCACGCGCAAGAGGCCGCGGTGATTGCCAAGCCGCTCGGGGGACAGTTGGTTAATTTGTTAATTAGGTCACTCATTGACCGATTAATTCAATCAGTTATATATTTTTGTTTAATCGTCCATTTACTTGCCCACTCTTACTCTTTTTAGTTAATTCTCTCAGATGCTCATGAGCTCCTCGCTGTTCCATGTACATGAGTACATGTTGGTTGGTTGAAACCGTCAGGTGGGCCAGGGTGCTGGCATAAGGGCATTCCTGGTTTCTCATCGGTCTGTGTCTGTCGGTCTCTCTGTCTGCATCTCTGTCTGTCTGTCTGTCTGTCTGTCTGTCTGTCTGTTCATCCAGCCATCGTCCCCACCTGCATCTTCTCACTAGATGAATTAAACTACAGAACTTGAACCGTTGACCTCACAACTCTTGTTCTTTGTCGAGGTGAGGTAAAATCGGGTGAAGCTCTTTTACTTCCATTTAGATCTTTCCCGTGATTTACCTGTCTATCTGTTATGAAAGGAACAAAAACCTGTCCTTACAAAAGCTATGTGAGCGGAAAGGAACTGGTTTAAGAGGAGTTAATTTTTCTTATATTTACTAAGCAGTATTTCACATAAGCTGAAAGAGCAGTGTGCCTGCCACAGAGCCATGTGGCCCAACGCATCTACAACTGTTACAGTTTGTACAGGTACAGTCACAACAAAAACTCAAAATATAAAGCAAAAACAAAACCCATTGCTTAGTGGCAACATACTAAAGTGAATGTACTGGTCCTGCTTTAGTATCTGGATGATTTTCTTTCTGCTTACTACATTTACAGAATCTGTTTGGTGAGGTCAGAGTTCTGTATGTGCAACAGATGCTTCACTCTAAATCTTCCTGACTGAGCCAAACCTCATGTGCAAAAACCTGGAGCTTTCTATCTGCTGCCTCACCCGGTGGTGGGCATGTACCTCAGACTGTCTAATAGAAAGTATTGAGAGGAGCCTGATTAGGCACATGCTAACACTAAAAATCACATACTACATTGTTTGAGAACAAGTGCAACTCAACAACTTGTCAAATGAGATTAAGAGTTAAACATAAGTCTGTCTATCACACAAGTTCAAGTTGTATTTAGAAAAATGCACATACAAATACTTCCTTCCAGATACAGTTGATCTGGAACTCTATGTCCTATTGTAGCATATCTCTGACGACTTTAAATACAGACTTAGGCATAGGGGCTGATTGTATATTCTTTTCTTTGTTTCTCTCTCTGCTATGCTCTTAAGTGTACGTGTTTGGTGAAATCTCAATTTGGGTGATTTATATGTATATCAATGTAACTCTGAGGCCTTTTTGATGTTTTATTTAAGGAACTTTTCACCCTTTCTCTTCCTTTATCTTGTCCTCTGTCTGCACATTTACATACACCCTGTCATGCAAGTACAGTACATGTACATGTGAAGTTTTCCTGTAAACAATTATGTTTATATTAAATGTTTCTCACCAGAACACATTGTGCCTATCCTTGAGGCCTGACAGACATTTTTGGAACTTGCATTGTTCCTTTTTATTTTTTTTAATGGTGCAATGCCGTGTTTCTCAACACTTGGCATCACCAACCATTGATCGATTTGAGAAGCTTCAAGCTGTTGACAGGGATGTGTTCTCTCCACAGCACTGCTAGTGGTATGAAGGAAAATCAACCCTCTGAAGATGAAAGACACACCAGTGTGCCCACACAATGTTTGACAAAACAAACCACTCAAAACATAATATTACACAATTTTATTTAAAATCTATTTGAATCATATGTAACCTAAGATTTTGCTAAACTCAAGCACCAAAACAATTCATACGTATCATAATTTAAGGTTGGTTTTCAAAAGAGAACATTAACGTTTTTGCTTTAGCACAAAATGATCTCTTTTACACATTGCTCTAGAAAAAATGTGGGCATCACTATACGGAAAGCTGAGTTTGTTCTGAACGTTTTGATATGAAACACATGGGCACTAGCTATATGCAAATACCCTTAAAAGGACAATGTAAGGGCGCCTGGTTAGCTCACATGGTAGAGCGGGCACCCATATATAGAGGTTTACTCAACACAGCGGCCGCTGTTTCGACTCCAACCTGTGGCCCTTTGCTGCATGTCAAACCCCCCCCTCATGTTCAAGCTGTCCTATACAAATACAGGCCTAAAATGCCCAAAAGATAATCTTTAAAAAAAAAAAAGGTTAAATTTAAGATGTGTGAAAATGCCTTTAGACCTCAGAGGGTTAAAGGAAATTGGTTATATGATAATGACCATGTAACCCACATTTAAAAGTTGTGTTTTCACAACAGATGCACACAGATGACCCAATACAGGTTCCTGACACTTTCAAGCTATTCCACTGATCAACGTGTGGGTGTGATACCAACTGTGCCAGTCAAATGCAGGCAAGACGATTGGTGGGTGATGGAAAAAAAAAAAAACAGATTCTAAACTATTCAAAACTGCAGCTTTACAAATGTTTTTCTCAGGATTCAAATTGTTTTGGTGAGATCCATTGAATGTAAACGTTTGTTTACAGTCATATTTGACAGCATACCTTAAAAGGAAGGATGAATGGTAATAGGAAGTGTTGGTGGCTTAAGTGTAACTATTTTTGGAAGTCATAAACTGAAATCAAGTATTTGCACTAACTCCAAAGAGTGAGAAACGGTGTAAGTCACATGCTTAACTTTAAACTGGTTAAGTACTTTTAATATGACCGATGTTGTGATCGCATTCTTAGAGGGTGCATTTAAATGCACCGTTTCTAATTCTGTTCTTCCAAATGTCTGAATCCTCTGCAGTCCCTTGCTCTCCGTACAGGGCCGGGGCTCACAGTGTCCTTTCCCTGGTACATTTGTAAATTGAGAACTTATACCTTTTTTTTTATAGCAAATAAAGAGAAACACATTATGTCCTGTTCCTACCTGTTGTTGGTTTGTAGCAGCTCATTCATTCATTATAGTTAAGAAGAAAGAACACTATGCTTTTTTTGTTGACTTATTTTCATTGGAAAGTGAAGAAGATCCACATTCCCATACAGGAGCAACATCCTCATCTACACATATCACACTGTCATGCTCACATTTGTATAGGTTATTGCGTGGATGCTTGTGAACTATCAAACCAGTAAGTTCACTAGGTTTGTAATGAACTAACTACTAGAAGTTTAAAAAAGCAACTAAACTAAAACTAGTTTCTGAACTTAATGAAAGCTTAACATGCTATTTATCAGAACTTTGTTAATTCTGAACTGTTCCTACACAAATAGGAAGGGTGGGGACGCACCCGGCCACAGTTAAACGAGATAAATCCAATCAGCCCACTGTGTTAACGTGGTGTGGATCCAGTTCAAGTTAGCTGCATGCGCAGTTTGTAAAAATTTGTTTTCTAAATTAATTTCACTGGGTGAGGTGCACAGTTAAAGGTCCAGTTTGTACGGAAGAGGATTAGGACCACTGGAGAACAAGTTTAAAGTCAGAATTCTGAGAATAAAGTCAGAAATACATTTTCACTAATGGCCCTAATTCTCTTTCGTAAATTTGTATTATATTTACTGTATTTAATTTTTTTTAAATGACGCCAATGTGTCATCAGATAGTACGGAAACACTATACTATCTTTTCTGACAACAATACTAATGCCAGTATTATATGCCAGACGGAGTGTCTGGGTTTCGGCCTGTGTGTTATCATCTGGCCAGTTTGACAGCCAGGCCCGGTTGCCAGATATATATACCTGTAAAAACGTAAACCCAGCGTGCTACAGCTGCAGTACAGCCATGGAAGCAACAAACAAACAATATACCTGTCCATCAAAATGAAATGCATCACGTGACTCTGATACAATATACCTTATATTTCTCCAATCTTTTCTGACTTTACAAGAGAAAGAAAAGTTACAATTGCAATTTGGTGAAGTTACAGCATTGGATGGTATATAAATAAATAATTTAAAAAATACCACAAGTATACTACCTTGATGACGGAAAGATTGTTAAAAACATTCCGGGAATAAAGCGTAGTATCCTGGTTAGAATAAACAGGGAACATTGTCAACATTAGAAATTGTATATGTTTCATTACACAAGAAAAATAAACTTGCCCATGTGAAATCTGCTGAAGATAGGTTTTCCTTTAAAGTGGAAATTGTGTTGATGGAAGGTTAAGGAACAGAATTATATGTACTGCATGTGCAAGCATGAATGTTGTGGCCAGATGCAGATACATCACATACTCTGATCAGATGCAGATACAACCACATGCCATTTGATTTCTCAGAGGGAAATGCATATACACTACATGTTGCCTAACCTGGTTTAAAACTAGATCGTTTCGGGTCAAAGAAAGAAAAGTAGGCCTGAAACGTCTGACGTGGCCTGTCAGGATGCACCACCCCTTCACCAACATGCTTTGAAAACTCAAACATGTCAGTAAACAGGGAGAGAAAACACTGAGAAGACGCCGGTGCTTCTTTTACTTGGCTGGTGTCTGTATCAGCAACTGTTGTCTAGACAATAAGCATCTTCCAGTTTTTTCTCGTCTCAGGCTCTGCCACTTTATATAGAATCTACAGTGTGACTGTTGCTGGGCAAAGGGAATTTAAACATCCTGACATAGTTTTACGCACCTTCTTCACACACACACACACACACACACACACACACACTCACACTCACACACTCCTCTGATGGATCCAGAGTGAAGCATAAAAGAAGAAGCAGTTGCATATTTAACACAAACAGACAGTGTTTGCTCATTATTTGAACCCATCCAAACACAGAACACCCCACACACACTTGAACACACACCATTCAGTCAGAAAAGAACATTCATTTTTATTATTTTTCCGGAACTAATAATAATAATACATAAGAGGAGGAAAAGTGTGTTAGTAGTAATATGCATTTAATCTACTGTCAACTGTTTTCATTGGAACTATACTTTATTTCTTTGGTAAATAAAAATAAAAGTAGTTCCAGTGAGAAATTGATTGGATTTAGAAATCTCAGGGACCTCACCCATATGGCTGGAGGGTAAATGAGAAAATGTGTGTGTTATTATTATTTGTCTAGGCAATATAGAACATGATATACATTATAGAATAATAAAATAGGAACTACTGAGTACAGGATTTACAGAAATTAAATTATTATTAATTATTAAATTATTAAAATTAATTTACAGAAAATGCAAGTTAAAGTTGTATGTTCTTTTACTGTAAAATAAAGTAACATCACTTTCAAGATACACTGGATTGACTTGCAGAATTATGATTAGACCCCTATGATGGCCACATAACGTTAGTTAGTTCCATCTGTCTGCTGTTTGGGGCTGAGCAGGTAGCGTACTGTGGGTTTTTAAACATTTCTGCTGAAAACAGCAAGCAGCTGTTGTTTAAAATGCCACCAGACAGCGATGAGAATGAACCAAAACAGAAAAATTGCAGACCATAAAACTAAAAGAATGAACTGAGACATGCTATAAAACTCCACAGAGCGGAGGAGACCTGCACACATGGGCCCACAGTCATGTGATTGAACCCTTCAGTGTGAGTTTCTCAATGAGCTGCACAGAGCCACTGGGAGTGTACTCACCAGGTCTAGAATAAACTCAGTAATTTAGATGTCCATACAGCTTGAAATCCTTGAAATATCCCCGCTATAGATAACACATAAAAGCCGGGCACACCCAGTGGGTGATACTTTGATGTGTCTGGGTTGCCCCCTCCATCACTTTCAAAGGAAAGACTCACTCAAGAGTACAGGCCAAAGCACAAGTTTCAGGGCAGTGAACCAATTTCCTTTTTTTTCTTTTTCATCCCCAACATGACATAATACAGCAGTTCTTTGCTGGAAGCTTTAACATAAAGCAAAAATGTCTATTTTGCTGCTTTAGTCAACATTACATAAAGCAAATAATGGCATCTAATGCCTTTATATTTGACTTTGTTCAATGCTTTTCCTAATTAAATATGTTTGTTCCTATTTTGTTATTATGTGTTGTTAATGTTGAGTCTGCAAAATCAGTAAACCATGATTGCTTTTTAACAGAATAATAAATAAAAAGGGTTTGAAGTTCTTTTTTACAAAAAAAAACTACAATAAGGATACTGAAGGTATGTCAGTTTGTTATTACCCATACTGTATAAAAAAGTAACACTGATCATCAGCATGTGTATGTCCTGCTCTAATCCAGTTTGAAGACTTTGAAGTCCTGTGGTTTCTGTTCCATGTGTGCCAACAGATGCTCATTTTTGGGCAATTGTGGATAGCAAAATTAAAGTGAGTGAGGCAGTGGAATAAACTGTAACATCTGGATAACCAACATCATTAACAGGCAATGGTAAAACTGTGTTAGAGAGGGGCATACATTCCTGTGGAAAAGAAAAATGAAAGCATTTACATTACAGCAGAAGACGGATTGAGAGCAAATAGTGTTGGTATGTAGAAAGAAAAAATCTCCTGTGCATAAACGCATTAAAAAAGAACTGAAAAGGGAGCAGAGCTTTTTGATGGCAGAGACAAGTTTCACACTGTGGAAGGATGAAGAGGAGCAAATGGGTCTTTACAGTTTATATTGCTGCACTTCATCACTCCATCGGTTTCCTGCTGAGAACCATGGCCTCAGATTTAGAGGTGCTGATCCTCATCCCAGCCGCTTCATACTCTGCTGCGAACCGATCCAGTGAGTGCTGAAGGTCACAGACCGATGACGCCATCAGGACCACTTCATCTGCAAAAAGCAGCAATGAGATCCCGAGCCCACCGAACTGTAACCCCTCCCCGCCCCGACTACCCTCGATATCCTGTCCATAAATATTACAAACAGGATTGGTAACAAAGCGCAGCCCTGGCGGAGGCCAACCCTCACCTGGAACGAGTCCGACTTACTGCCGAGAACCCAGACACAGCTCTCGCTTTGGTCATACAGAAATTGGATGGCCCTGAGAAGGGACCCCCTCACCCCATACTCCCGCAGCACCTCCCACAGTATCTCCCAGGGGACCCGGTCATACGCCTTCTCCAGATCCACAAAACACATGCAGACTGGTTGGCCATACTCCCAGGCCCCCTCCAAGATCCTTGCGAGAGTGAAGATCTGATCCATTGTTCCATGACCAGGGTGGATTCCTCATTGTTCCTCTTCAACCCGAGGTTCGACTATCGGCTGAACCCTCCTTTCCAGCACCCTGGAGTAGACTTTACCAGGGAGGCTGAGAAGTGTGATACCCCTGTAATTGGCACACACCCTCTGGTCCCCCTTTTTGAAGAGGGGAACCACCACCCCGGTCTGCCACTCCTTAGGCACTGTCTCAGACCTCCACGCAATGTTAAAGAGGCATGTCAGCCAAGACAGCCCCTCCACACCCAGAGCCTTCAGCATCTCTGGACGGATCTCATCAATCCCTGGGGCTTTGCCGCTGTGGAGTTGTTTAACTACCTCATCAACTTCCACCAGGGAAATTGACGTCAATCCCCCATCATCCTCCATCTCTGCCTCTTCCATAGATTAGGAGTTCCTTAAAGTCCATCTATCATTTGTGTATTGAGGTACAGATATGTGACTATATCATACTATATAATTCTAACTTTAGTATTATGTAGAAATTGTTATGCCGAGCAAGAACTGTGTGCGGGATCTTCTTTTTTCAAGTCTGAAGGGATACTTTCCAACCCACCTGCATCTGAGATAGGTGGATGTGCAAATATCTCCTATTAAAAAATTAAAATAAGAACATGGAGACTGTTTTCAGAGAACATTAAAACTGCAAAGTAATCTCAAAAGGTACCTTACCTGACAAACAGTATTTGCATTAGCCTTTAACATCAGGGACCAATAACCGACCTGATATTTGTCCATGTTGGATGACATTAAGCCGCAGAAAACACTCACACCAGTTCACACGAATATTTAGAAACAAGAGTACTGAAATCATTGTCATATGATGTGTTATCAGCATTTGGTTCTAGTGTGTTTGTATGAGTGTTAACCAAAATCAGGGAGCAGGATAGGATGCAGCCTGTCTGGATATCATACCCCCCAACAGAACAGCAGAGCAGTGACAGCAGTACTGAAATATTTATCACTGTTTCCATTTCACATGCTCTAATTGCCCTGCATCTATCTGATGGAGAGACACAGGGAGAAGTACAAACAGAAGCTGAGAGAGAGGATGAGACATGGAGAGAAAGGAGGAGGACAAGATAGTTATCAGATACATATTTACATTGTAGGATTCACTGTGCTTGTTTTTCAATATTTCACTATAGAACAAGATTTGTGAGTTTCATTTTTCACAGCAGATTTAGTTCCTAAGTTTAACTCTTTTGGGTTTGTACTGGCTGAAAGACAGTTGTTGGTGTGGTTTATTCCATCCATCCATCCATCCATCTTTGTCCGCTTATCCGGTATCGGGTCTTGGGGGGAGTAGCTCCAGCAGGGGACCCCAAACTTGCCTTTCCCGATCAACATCAACTGACTAAGGATGACCTTTTCCACAGCAGCCATTTTGACATGTCATAGCAGGAAAAGCAGGTGTTGTTGACAACATTAAAACAACTGTATTTGCTTATTAGACCATTGTTTAGAAAGTTGGTATTGCATTTCTGAAAGTAATGTCAGAAGTTCGGAAGTAACAGTGGTTGTTATGGTTGTCTGATGTTAAAGTTGTAAGTTTAACATTGTAACTTTGTATTTGCAAAAGTGTAATGATTTTTAAGAAAACAAAAATGTTTTAGGCCTACTTTGCACTTCAAGTATTGTTTAAATTAAATAATGTACATTTTTGGATCGAAAATTGTGAGATTTAGTCTTGGTTATTGTTTTATGTTTACCTTAAACTAAGCCAAAAAGGGAATTTTCCAAATAGTGAGTGTGTAGGAGCCATTTGTATCCACCTTTTTAGTTAGGTTAATTTAATTATTTATTTTAGCCACCTGGGGGAGTATTGCACTGGGTGTGGCACATCACTGGGAATTAGGTTTATTTACAGGTGTGGTAATCAGCGAGGGAAAGGTGTGGATGACAGGGAACACACGGTTCTTAGCGTAGCCGTGAGCTCTTAACACTTTATTAATCAGCACTGGGTGAAGTACTGTTGTATGTGAAATACATTTTTCTACTTTTATAATAAACGGGAACACCACCCAAAGAGAACTAATGCCTGGACCTAAGATCTTTTGCTACGTGTTTAGAACACCATGCCATCCATACCGAGGCTTATAGGATTGCCTCAACAGAGAGCATGTATGTTTTTTAAGATTTATTTATGAGGACAATGCATATTGTTCAACATTTCTTTAAATGCAGAGGAGTAAGCAAGCTGGCTAATTTTCCACTGTAGGCTAGTCCTGAGACCAGCGTTAACCAAATGTCACCTGGGCTTTTTCCTGCATAGACGTGTCTGTCTTTCTCCTGAAAACACTGCATGCTTGCTGTCATGCAATTTACTGAAAGTAACTGACATTTTGTTTTTGACACGTTGTGGCTCAGTCACTTGCTCACAAGTCTGCAGTAGCACTCAGGCGAGCGCCTATCAGCATGTCTGAAATGGGTCTAACATGGTGTCTTTTAGGGGTGTATGATTCAGAAAATGTCACGATTCGATTCAATATCGATTTTCAATTCAAAAACGATTCACAGTATGTAATTGTACTTTTCCTATGTATGTACAGTATGCATGTATGTATGTACAGTATGTATGTATGTATGTACAGTATGTATGTATGTACAGTATGCATGTATGTATGTACAGTATGTATGTTTGTATGTATGTATGTATGTACAGTATGTATGTTTGTATGTATGTACAGTATGTATGTTTGTATGTATGTACAGTATGTATGTATGTATGTACAGTATGTATGTATATTATATATATATTCATATCTATATTATTCATGTGGATTTGTTTGTTTATTTGTTATTTTAACATCCTGTTATGATGGATGTGTATATTATGTCTAAGCTACTGGGAACTTGGGGATCAATAAAATCTATCTATCTATCTATCTATCTATCTATCTATCTATCTATCTATCTATCATGTGATTGCAGTAGACATAAAAAAAACTATATGATTAAGATTTTTGAATTCTATGAATCGATTTTAAATCGGTAGCGCTTGAATCCCGATTCGAATAAGAATCGAGTTTCTTGCACACCCCTTGTCTTTGTAGTTGTCAGAGCTCCAAAAATGTATGATGGCTACATGTGTAGGTATTTACCTTAACACACAACCAGCTGGCCTATTTAAATGCATTTTACAGGGTAAGTGTTAGTGGAAGCGTTGATGATTGGTCAATTAACAGTCCCCATGAGGAGGAATTCAAATTCTCTTCAGGGCCCCAAAAAGTATTTAGGGCTGTTTGAGAGAGAGAGAGAGAGAGAGGGAGGGAAGGGGCGGAGAATAAAGAGAGAGAAAGAGGGAAAGAGAGACATACGAACAGACTGAGCAAGGGAGAGGGCGGAGAATACAGGCAGAGAGACACACACGGGGGAAGAGAGAGAGAGAGAGAGAGAGAGAGAGAGAGAGAGAGAGAGAGCGAGAGAGCGAGAGAGCCTAGAGCAAACAGGGCTCCAGCAGTTGGTCGGTATGTAGCAGCAGCTGAGCGTCTGCCCGGGATTACAAAGAGGAAAAACGCGCCTTGGATAGAAAATATCACCAGCGGGATTAAAAATAAAACCACCCGAGGATGAGACACACACCGTCCGACTGAAGGAGACTGAAAACACGCCGTTATTTCGCTGATTTAACACCGTTTCTAACGAAAATGGCGAACGAGTCCCCGGCTAAAAGTCTGGTGGATATCGACCTAGCATCCCTGAGGGTGAGTACGTGTCTCCAAGACATTTCCAGAGTGCATTTTATTTATTCGTGCTCAGAAATAAAAACACAAACACGTTGTAGGCAGTGCTGTTGTTGACACAATCCCGTGGTGGCTTTTCTTTGTCTAATACCCGCTGGCATAGGAGGCCAGCCAACCGGGCGCAGCCGAGTCCTACATCGAACGAACCCGATTGTAAATAGCTACAGGCAATCAATCAATCAATCTAGTTTTTATTTTATTTATTTTTTAAACATTTTTTATGCTTTTTAAATACAGGATCCTGCTGGGATATTCGAGTTGGTGGAAGTGGTCGGAAATGGCACCTATGGACAAGTCTACAAGGTAGGTTTGTGTGTGTGTGTGTGTGTGTGTGTGTGTGTGTGTGTGTGTGTGTGTGTGTGTGTGTGTGTGTGTGTGTGTGTGTGTGTGTGTGTGTGTGTGTGTGTGTGTGTGTGTGTGTGTGTGTGTGTGTGTGTCTCTGTCTTAAAGCCCCAACCGGGAGAACAAACGGACGGAAACAGGAGTACAAACATGCATTTATGTATTTTTCCCCTCTCACGGTCTCAGGAACACGTTTATTATAACATGTCCCCTCCCCTCATTGGGACCGGTGCAGTCTGGACTGGATTATCTCTCCGATAACGCTTTGGCCTCTCACTGCTTCACATCCACATTCGTGATGTTGGGATTGTAACGATGCAAACATCAACCCAGGCCACCTATTTTGGTACCAAAGAGGTCCCTCCTCCTCTCACCCACACCCAAGTAACAAATATTACCTGCATACGGCAAGCTTTCCAATGGGACTGATTAGGCCAACCCCATCTGTGCATGACAAGCCCCTCACCACGCTGACTTGTGCGCCATTGGGTGGGCGGTGTTTCATTGCGCATTTGTGCACACTATTGTCCAATAAGTATTTTGCTGGAGTGGCTCTTTGCTGCATTTATGGTGATAGGCCTGTTCAACCCAACACACACACACACACAAACTGGAAAAGGCATCTAATTGAGACCCGATTGCCCCCATTAGAGATGACCATCCTGCTGTTGCCTTGTAGAAATGAGAGCAGAGGAAAGAGGAGGACATAGTCAGAGCTGTTGGATCAACCCAGGCTTTTACTGTGCTGTTTAATTTGGAAGTAATCTGAGGAAATGTGAATTTGTTGTGTGTTTGTTTTAAATGATGTCATGTGAGACAGAAGGCAGCTATAGGTAATATTCCCATGGTTATTATGACTTGTGAGCAGTCACATCATCTGAGAACTCTACTCGCAGATGTTGCAAGACAAACTGCAAGTCAAAGCTGTGTTCAGCTGTGATTGACTCTCAATAGCTTATGGCTAGAAAATATTGACCCATGTGCTGTATTTTTTTCCTCCGGTGTTGCATTGCAGCAACAGAGTTACAATTCCATACTCCCTTTGGTACATATCAAGTGAAATTGGACCTAGACTGAAGTCGCTGATCTGCTAGGTAGCTTTTATGGAAACCCAGTGAAAGTTCTGATGTTCGCAAGTTCCTACATCGCCTCATTTAGGATTATGTTCTCTACAGCTTTAGCAAAAGTGTGTTTTAGTACCCGTTTGAATCATTAGGACAGATAAAAGTGTACAAATACATACATTTTTGAAGATGTGCTAGGTTGGTGTCCGCTGAGCCACTGACACCCCTGGCCCATTTAAACCCCTGGCTGTATGTACTGATAAATATGCCATCCTCTTGTGACACAGGATTGCATTAGTGAAGCAGAGCTAGAGGTGATTCTGTCACTTGAATGTCATGAGAATGTCATGAGAATGCACACCTGGAAATAAGTCGATTTTGTAGAGGTGGAGAGCAGCAACATCTGTAAATGACAAAGCGACAAAGCTCCATCCTCAGGCTTTCATGCTCCTTCTGCTGCAGATTCTGTACCCTAAATGATGGTGTATTCCCAGCATGTTTCCTCGGATCAGGGAGGCTCCAAAATCATGGTTGCAGCTGTCGCCATGGTCCCGCTACACGTTCCCTTCCGTGCCACGATCTGCGGTGCCCAGCTATGTCCTGCTGTGCCTTGTAATGCTGCACAGTGCCCTGCTATGCCATGAACTACTACAAAGAACTGCTACAAACTACTTTATTTTTATTTTTTTGGGACTGTTATTGCCACTCTTCATTCTATCCCCAACCGGTCGTCAGACACCGCCTACCAAGAGCCTGGGTCTGTCCGAGGTTTCTTCCCAAAGGGGAGTTTTTCCTTGCCACTGTCGCACTGTTGCTTGCTCTGGAGGAAACTACTAGAACTGTTGGGTCCTTGTAAAGTGTCTTGAGATAACTCTTGTTATTAATTGATACTATAAATAAAATTGAATTGAATTGAAGTTAAAAAGGATTACATCAGCCTCGACGTAAACATTTCTTGTGACTGCTGTCTAACATGTATCGGACATCATAAGGTAAAAAAGTCCATGTGGACTTGTATGGCATACACTTGATATTGCTCTGCAGTTTATTGAGCAAGGATCATGGTAAACATATAACAAAGTAACTAACATACAGTATGATGTGCTCCAGGAAATCATAAAGTATATATGAGGAGCCATTTTAAGCCTTGAAGTGATGTCTGAGAAAGATCAGCTGACAGGGATGTTAGTCACCTGAATTGCTGCAAAAAATGAGATTGTAAGACACTGAATTATCACTCGCCTGTAAGCTCATGCACATCAGTGTCTTTCTTTCATGATGATCAGATAGTCGGCATAAGGAGTTTGAGCAGGAACCTAATCACATTGGTGTATCTGATATAGGCGGGCCAGAGCCGAACTGCACCAATCACATCGGTGTATCTGATATAGGCGGGCCAGAGCCGAACTGCACCAATCACATCGGTGTATCTGATATAGGCGGGCCAGAGGCGAGCTAAACATTTGACGACAAGTTACCAGTTAGCTCCGCTGGTAGCTAAGTGTATGGGGCTTTGGATACTGCACCCTGTGTGTTGTTGTGATTGGTCGTAGTGTTATCCAATTGCGTGCAGTGACATTTTGAAATGCATGCTTGGTGCCGCCCCTCGAGATGGGCGACTTTCATGCCAACCCTTAATATTTTGGATTTGGGTCTGGATTGGCAGGCTAGAATTTTGCTTGGATATAAAAGAGATTCTCAGAATTTATGCTGTACATTGTACAAGTGAGTAGTAATTCTAAAATAATTTTTTTTACAATGCACTAGGTCAATGTTTGGTTTGGTTAAAGTACTTTTTACTTAACAATGAGTCACGCCCTAGGGTGACCGCCTGCTCTGCCGTTACCTCACAGTGTGAACGATGAAATGTCTCCTCATAATTGAGCACGGTGACGGCCGTATGGGTGTGTTGGGTCATACCTTTTTGTGCTGGGAGTAAACAATAGCGCTGAAATCACATCTTGTTTTGCTTTGAGGTTTGAGTTTTTTTTTTTGTGGCTCGAGGGAGGATGGCGACTGCTGTAAACGTTTCATTAAAGAAGGAGACAAGTGGTTGTAGAAATGCTTAGATGCACTGGAACACAAATTAACCTTGACATTTTGAGTTTAGGTCCTCAGGACTCGGTGAATCATAACTATGTGTGCCATGCAAGTTTGAGGATGAACCAGGCTATTTTTTTTTTTGTCTGCGCTTCCTTGCCTTGCATACGTCTGACCCAAACCCTGTCTGTGTGTTTGGGTCGGCACATGTGCACTTGATGATTGGTTGGGCTTCCCATGCCGGCACACTCTGCAGCTATTCGCCAACCAAGGCATGTTGCAGCTGTTGGGATGGAAAAATAAAATAGGGTGGGGGTACAAAAGAGAGATAGAAGCACTCACCCTTTCATCATCAAATTGTTTGTTATACTAGGCCTGAAATGTCGAACATCAAGCTGGTGTTCATGCACCATCCGCTAGACTAAAATCTGTTAGTCTATGATTGAGATCTAAAATGTTTACTTTTGAGAGAAACATCTGTCAGCATGTTTTTAATTTCACTTATTTTCTATGCCTTTTTCTTAATACTCATCAGCCTTACTGTGACTTGTTCAAAAATATTTCTTGAAAATGCACCTAGGGAATTTATCTTAATATATATATCCCATATCTCAAAATATTCCCCTACAAAAAAGTGAGTTGGCTAGCAAATATATTGTGTATGTGGAAAATTGTCTTTGGCTTTATGACAAGGCATACATTAAAAACAAAACAAGGGGGTAAATTGAGGACATTCATCAAGAACAAAACATCCTGTGACTGAAAAAAAGAAACAAACATAGATTCCCAAAACACACAAATATAAGGTAAAATAACTAAAACTACATTAACAACAACCAAGTGTAACAAAGGTCACGTGATTTTGTTTCCATTTAACGGTGGGAGGTAAAAGAAAAATTAAATCAGAGCTGAAGGAATTTTTAAAACTCGTTGGTAAAACCACACTCAGCATGTGGGGCTGGGAATCCCCCTTTCTAAGGAAATGGTTTAACCCATGTAAGACTTTACTAGTTTCTCTCCTTCAACCACAGCTGTAATTGTTTCAACCTCGCTGAGGCAGGCCGCCTTTAAGTTTATGAAATGTCTAAGATGAGCAAACAAATCAAACTTTGGGGACTTTTTTTTGGACTTTATTCTCAAAAAAAGAGGAAAGATGTGGTTTATTGGTGCGGGTGTCTGCAGAGAGAGCGAGTGGGTGTTTGTGAGGAAGTAGTGAAACGGCGGAAGTCATCAGTGCAGTGAGGAGAAGTTGGTAGCTTTGTTGTGATGGCCAGATTAGAAAACCACAGCCCTGTTCCTGTCGCTCTTTTTTATGCACTAACATGAAATGTCTCAGCAGTTGTAACAACATGCGGCATAAATCCTGCTGACGGGGAGATATGGGATGTAGAAATGCAATGCAGATAATGTTGTAATTCAGATGCTGATCATTTGTGTGGATGCTGTTACCGTTAAAATTAATTCAGTTATCGTCATACTCAAGTGAAAAATACCCATCACTCTTTTCCAGAGTCAAAGCTTGATTTTGCTTGATGTGAACGACCAACAGTCAAAAACTCCCTAAAATATTAAATTACAATCATATAAAAAAGAGAATAACATGAAATCTGTACATTTTGGAAACTGGAAATATAGAGACTGTGAGAATTATGACTTGATCATTTATGTCGGATCAACCCCTAAATCTTTGTCGTCACATGCACCCGATATTATTTAGTTACCATACTACTGCACAATCTGAAAATAAATGTGCACATTTGCATGAGAAAGTAATAAAAAACAAAAACAAATAGTGAGCTTCATTAAAAATGTTAAACATTTTGCACTGAAACCACACAGACAACTTTATCACTCTTTAAATTAATAATGTTAAATCAATAGAGATAAAATATCCTAAACAGTCAGAGCACAGCACTATTTTCTCTAACTGATTTAATCGTTTCAGTTTCTCACTCTGATGCACTGTGTTGTTATCTCCGTTCCCTAACCACATTTGAGTGGTATGTGAGGATTTCTCTCGAGCCGCCCTCCCTTTCTACCAGGGAACATCCAGTGACAATATTGTGCAGTGTAGATAAAGGTTGTTGCCTTTCAAGCTAATGTTAGTGCTGTTTACGGTACCTTTTAGATTGGAGGATGTAACGCAGCAGCAGGAGGGTCTTCCCCTTCGTAGCGCTGGCTTTTCTTTCACATATTTAACTTCCATCCATGCTGTACATTCTGGGGAAAGACTAGAACTAGACTTATGAGATGACTTGACAGGTAACCAGTAACAAGAGTAGGTGTGATATGATTTGATAGCCAGACAGCAGCATTTTGTATCACCTGCATGCAGGAAACATTTATGTTTTTTGTGCGATTGAAACTGAAAAATGTATTATTGAAAAAAATTATTTGTGTTATCTATTCATAAATTAATCTAGGCCTCAAGACGATGTATTCAAAATGCTACAAGTTGCAGTCCAACACCCAAAGGAAAATCCTCACATGAAATTTATGTATAAAACTGATAACAAAAACTGCCCTTCAAAGCCACCTTACAGCTTTATCCCCATGACTGATTTTAACAGGAAATATGTTGAAAAAGTGAAGCTGGGTGTGGCTCTCCAGCAGCAGCCTGCCATCAGCAGGGCACAGCACCATCAATGCGAGTTCCTCAGAGGAAATGCACTGCAGCAATTCACTGAATGCATTGCAGACCTGTCCGATGCCATGTTTTGTCCTCCTGTTAATCCACATTTGGAGCTGAAGAAACATACACATTTCCTTGACTTGTTCATATGCGGTTTAACAGTTCACACATTTGCTTTATCAAGAAATAATTGTTTAATTTAAAGCAGTAATGTGTCCTGTTTTCTCTATTATGGTGGATCATTCTGACTTTCACAAGAGCTGCAAAAAAATAATGGTGTAAAAAGGGCTGCAACTAATTATTATATTGTTATTAGAGTACTCTCTCAATTATCAATATAAATGTAATTTACTATATCAGCAAAATAGCATCCAAGGCGAGGTCTTCAGATGATGCTTGTTTTGTCTGACCCCAAACTACTTTTTAATTTATAATGATATAATACAGAGAAAAGCAGGACATCCTCACATTTTAAAAAGCGGGAACCAATGAATAATTAGTATTTTGCTTGATAAATGACTTTTCTTGACAATTAATTGAATAGCAAAAATGTTGATTTAATTCTAGTTGACCAATTAGTCATTCAATCCAATAATGGCTTCAGCAATAGCATCTTCCATCTTAACAAGAAGAGCTTTCTAGGGAACGCTGAATATTTAGAGTTGTTGGCATGTGAATAACCATTCTTGATAAAATGCATTTATACTTAAATATATCAACCTAAATAATTGTTAATCAAGTCCTTTATCTTAAGTCATCAGAAGCATAATATTATAGACCTCTTAAATGTCTATGGTTTTCTTCTTATTCCAGTTCTATGGGGGGGCTATTTATAGGCCGGTCCCTGCTCTGTAGTGGAACTACAAAGCTGTCAGAAGGAATGGACTCATGCAAAGCTGGCTCACAGACCTTCCGGCTATTCAAACTGGAATGTTAGTCGTGTCTGCAGTGACCTTTTTACAGCGCAGGAAGTGAAGTACAGCCGCGACCAACAACAGCAGCAGCAGCGGTAAAGCTGTGTCTCCACTGGGAACCTTTCTTTACAGTCAAAACTAGTGTTATCTACCGGGACCTTTCCAATCAGAAGAAGTGGAAGCTCTGCCACTGATAGCAGCAACAGGAACTTGACTTTGTCATGATTTATGATGGAGAAGTTGTGTTGCTTTGTGTTTCCAACCAGGGCTGCACCTACTAAGCATTGTGTTCCATGTTGATGTACAAATACTGAATCTATCAGTGTAAAGGCTCAATCACAAGTGACCAAACACCCAATATCACCAGAGCCCAAAGTGACTTCTTTAAACTGCTTTTTTTTAGAGCTGTTGTCTGATAGTCTAACCAGCACATGCTAATGGATTTTTGAGGCTATTTCCCTAATTAATATGTTCCTAAAAGCACAAAGAACTTGAAGGATTAATTGCTAGAGTACAAATGCACAAATAAAGATACAGTGATTAACCTGATTGAATAATTATTAATTCCATTCAATATTCTTGAAACACTGAGGCTATGGTATAAAATGTATCTGCTAAATTGTTTTTGCTGGTTAAAACACTGCCACTACACCTATGTCAATTAACTGTTAAAAATACTGAAGCAAAGATTATACATTAATGACATATTAAATGAAATCATAAGTGGTTTCAAAGAATAATTATAGAAAGATTTTTTTTATTTTATTTTACACAAAGGTGACATTCTTGATATTGCTGTTAATCAGTCTGTTAGCAGTGACCAGCTCTGCTGCTAGCTACAGTTTAGCTAAAAATAAGACCCAGAGCCTTAGACAGTATCTGGGTCGCGGTCCTTGATGCTCACTGTGTGCACTGATGCAGTGACCGTGCTGCTGCTTCATACATCAGGAGCAAGATTTCTGTGCTTTTGTTTCACGTTTGCTGGCTTTTTTTTTAACACATTTGTTTGCATTTAATGCTGCCATTATTTTTAAATGATTGCCTTAAGAACAAGAGAGACATCTTAAGCTCGGTCCGAACCTCTTCCAGAAGTCACAGCTTGATATCACATATACTCACCATATACCATAATGTGGTTTGACACGTCGGTTCCCCTGCTAAACTGCTCTTAGTGCAAAACACAAGCTAATGTCCCTTCATTGTCTTTGTTTTACTTTTGACAACATGCATCTTAGATATATGTTTTATCAGCCAGCAGGGCGTGAATGCACAGAGGCTGTCACAAAGATCATGATGCTGCAAGTTCACAGAGAGTTTGCTGGCCTGCCTAGACACACTTTTAAACTTTTAACAAGTTTTGTGGACAGAAGAAGAGTTTCCTTTTTCCTCCTCTGCCAGCCCACCCAGCCACAGGCCTTCTCCTGAACCTGGATGAAGATGGAAAAAGCTATTTCTTCCTTAGAGCCCATCCTCACAGAGGAATGTAAGGGTCAGGGTGCACCCACAAGAAGAGAAAGAAGAGAGATGATTGGAGGAAAAAGGCTTTGAAATTAGGGATTGATGAAAGAGGGGTGGGAGGGGGAGCAGCAGAGGAAGGTTGGTGGTTCCTGAGCATCCCTCCTCTTCAACCCTGGTCTTGTGTCTCTGTGGGAGGAGGAGGATATTAAGGGGGGTAATCCCTCAGCAGGACACGACACACGCTGAGAGGAAAAGGAGGGAGTCCTTAGGATAAAGAGCTAAATATTATATAAACCATTTACTAGCTGCTCTTCAGTTTTTCCTCTTTAAAATGTAATAGCTCACTTTTTTATGTCACAAGCTACCATTTGGTCCCTTGTGTCTGAAAACGATGATTCCTCTGTGCTGTACAATTTCTTGAATGAGTGGAATTATTATATACACTTTATAAATGTACTGTTGTCATGACTTGGGAGTGATCCAGCTTTAAATCAAGGTGGTCACCCTCACTTTTAAATTGTAGTCTCATCATATTGTTGGAAATTAAGAGGCAGCATCAACTGTGACATCTGTCAACTGTGTGTTTGCCTCACTGAAACTACTATAAAAATCATCATAATTAACAAGGTACCACTTTTTATCGTTTGGGTTTTGCTCGCTCCTGCAAGCATATATAATGCATTATATAGTACAACTACAGTATGTGTTAATGTGGTGCTGGCTGGAGCGACGGATGCATGCAGACATTGCAGACAGATGGCTCGTTGGAGCCGTGAGGCAGTGATGCTGAAGAGACATAGAGATTATGAACTATATCTCACTGTGTCAGGTGCAGCTGGTAAATTTATTCCAAAGGAAGAAACGAAATAAGTGAGCTTTTATTTTGAAAACCAACGCATTGCGTAGTTATCAGCTGATCAGAAAGTTTATTTGAATGACAATGTTTTTTAAATTTTACGCTGTCATTTATTTTGTATTCGAACAAAGCAGGGTACCAAATAAGGTATTCTCTTATCAGAACTGAACAATAGACCATAGTATTTAACATTAATCAAACTTATCTTCTTTACTTCTGATGTGATCAGGTGGCAGTGGACTCCAGCCAGCATGTTAACATATCAAGGGCTGTCAAAACCAGTTTTAAGTCTTTAAATTGAATTTCAATATCCCAAACAGCTGATCCAGTGATTTAATCACTTCTTCTTTTTCCTTCCTCTTCCTCATCTTTTTTCCTCTTTTGCTTCCTCCTCTCTTTGTCTTCTTGTTCCTCTTGTCTTATTTATAGTCAAACAATAACTCAAATATTCCAGGACTGCTTTATTTTAAAAGTCAGACACCAAATATTATGTTTAAAACATTTTTATCTCTATTCAAATCCGACTCACTCTACATCCATGAGTAAAACAGATCCTTAACTCTGCCAGGCCTTTAGGTTTAAACACCCAGGGGATTACCTTCTACATCTCTTGGCCTACATTGGGTTAAGTTAATCTTGGTGGTGTCGGGAGGTAAAGTGTGGTTCTTGTTGTAAATCTAAGACAGTCTAAATGCTAAATGGCTGAAACGTAATGTAATGTTTAAAGCTGAGGCTGTTGGGTTTGTTTCTGTTTTTTGTTGTGTGAAGAGGCTGTGTGACTTTGATGGAAGGCGATTTGTGGTTTATTAGGTTGATTATGTGTCCCGTTATGGACAGTCTTCTGTCCTCGGCTGCAGTCACACAAGCAGGCCGATAGACCCAGTGGAGAAATGTTTTACTTTAAGTTTGCTTAATATTTCTGTATGGTTAATCAATCATGCTTCAATAACTGCTGACTAGCCACAATGTCTAAATACGTGACGTCCATGCAGCCAAAACTAAAGTCCAGATGGAAAAGCAGGAAAAGGAAATCGGATCATCCAGAAATAAAAAAAAAATAATAATAATAAAGAAAAGATCTATCTGATGTTAAAGAGCTGGTACCACATACGATTTTCAACATTAAGCATCAGGACATGTGTTATTCAGGAGGTTTGTCATTAGAGTGAAGAGAATCCTTAGATCAAGTTGATTCTGTTGCTAGTACACTACAGCTTGTGGTAGAGTCAACATCGCCCTGAACCACAGAGTACATCAATACATCCATCTTTTTTCTTAGACTACATCATGAAAAATATTGTAGTTGCAAATTCAGAAGATTGTCCTTGCTATCAGTGGCAGAGCTTCCACTTCTCCTTGGATTTGAACATGAGTCACACAGTCATATTTCCAAGGTCGGAGGCATCAGTCATGCAGGTCTATGGTTTATAGATGGGTTTTATGCCTCTCTCTCTCTCTTCCTTTCTAGCTTTCCAGGACTCCACCCTTATTGATTTTCCACAGCACTAGCTAGCATCTTGTACAACGGCCCCTTCATTCTGTTATCTGTGACATGCTCCTGCCTGATAAAGCTCAGTAAAAGCTTCTCTGTTAAGAGTCAAAATGGGTGCCAACCGAGTTGGCCATGACGGAGTTTTACATGCTCACATGTGCTGTTTCAAATCCACCCAACTCAGTTTCTTTAGGTTTAATAAATGAACGTGATATGGTCACCTGTTATTTTGCTAGGTAGCTTATTCTGAGTGTCCTCTCAGCCAATTGCCATACAGTCATGTACAGTTTAACTACCTAATGTGAACTGGGGCTTTAAACCACGTTAGGCACATCATTTGCCACATTGGATATCATTGGTTTCCACAAAGCAAAGGATTATAATGTAATTCTATGGTAGATGGGGCTGGATGTCTTTGACTTCAGCTAGAATCATATCATCATATTGTGTCCAAATGAATATTTCTGAGAAAACTATGATAGGATGAATGATTGATCTTTTTTTTTTGTTATCATGTTTGCATGCATTTGTTACATCATGACATATGTCAATACCAGATTATTTTTTTCAATATAGGGACACTTATTTTGAGGTTACCCAGCCACTATCAGTGTTTCCCTAGGACTTGAATATATCTGAGAGCAGGGACTGTATGTTACAGTATAGGCTACAGGACCATGACGTGTGGAATTGTGCACACATGCGCAGTTCCACACAGATAAATCACTGACTGCAATCTGTTGTAGGGTTTAATGTATGTGCCATATACCACACTGTTTCCTGTGGACAACAGTATTTAGACTACAGTACACACACACTCACATTCATTATCCAGTTGAGGGTTACATTTCTTGGGGACCCATCCCTTATCTTTTCCTTGGTTGTTAGTATGATTCTAGTACGTCACCACTGCAGGCCTTTGACCTGTTTAAAACAACAACAAAAAAAGTGATACAAAAGTCAGTCACCTTAACGCCTAAATTATGTAGTGTGAAATTATCTTGTGAAATTTAATGTAAAAGAAAGTAGCGACATTCCTCAGGCCACATGTTGAATGCTTTCTCAGTTTATTGCAGACTGTTCAGTTTTTGGAGTTTGTGCCTAAAACAGTTGTTTCTTGAATTAAACACAGTACGGTTAAAGAGATAAATGACCCTGGGAATCTAGCTCTGACTAAATGCTGGTCTAGTACAGTTGAATAAGAAGTGGAATAACTGGCCGGCATAGCCCAGCATCCCTCCTGTTGGCTTATTATAGCCCCTCCCCCCCTCAACACACGCGCCAGCTAACTCTTAGCGTCTGGTCAAGGCTCTTAATGACAGTTTTGTGTGTGTGTGTCTGTGTGTGTGTGTGTGTGTGTGTGTGTGTGTGTGTGTGTGTGTGTGTGTGTGTGTGTGTGTGTGTGTGGCCATCTGTAGAGGGAATAACAAAGCTGCTATTGGGTAGGGGGGCTGTTTGTTCTGTGTACAAGCTTAAGAAAAGTCTTTGAGCGCATATTGTTGAACTTAGGAACAAGTAGAGTTAGTACGTTTGTGATTTAGTTCAAAGCAATATAAACTAGCACTAGTGATTAATCACATCAATGTCATAGTTAACTTGCAATTAAATTAATTGCACATTTTTATCTATTCTAAATGTCCCTTGATTTCTTTTTGTCCCATTTCTTTTTTTCTCATTTTAAATGCTTTGTGCAAATGTTTTTTTTTTATTGAAAACACCATTGGCATATAGCCTACTGTAGTGTTCAATTTCACACTAACATTCTCACTTGGAGAAAAGAATGTGTAACACCGTCCATCAATAAAAGGGTAAAAAAAATACTTGAGGGGCGGAGAAGTCTCATCAGCTGTCTGCTTGGCCATCAAGTGGTGTTTCAGACTGGACGTGCTGCGATGATAGCTCAGTTCACAACAAAAACACACTGATCACTTTGGTCTTGTCAATGGAACCATTTGGCAACTTTAAAACTTGCGCTCGAAATCCACTCAAAACGTAACGTTACTACTCTTGGGCCACCTCACAAGCCCAAAAAAGTGTGTGTGGCATGCCTGTTGTTTTGTTTTCATCACACCCCCAACACAGCTTTTTCACCTTTTTATTTGATAGGACAGCTAGGTAGATTCCTATGTTTTTGTGCATAGTTGAGTCGCTTGGCCTTGTTTCCATGTCGGAGGTCTGACTTTTTGGCTGCAACTCTTCCATGAAGACCACTTCTGGCCAGACCTCCGACAGTAGATGGGTGTACCTGGGTCCCACTGGTTTCTGCCAGGTCTGAGCTGATGTCACTGCTGGACATCTTCTGATTTCGAAGGGAAATAAGCTTGATGTTTTTTTCCATCTGCTGCACTAAGTTTCCTTGGCCGACCATTGCGTCTATGATCCTCAACGTTGCCTGACTTTTTGCAAGTGTACCTACAGGAATTGATGCTGGTTTGAAGGCATACAGTAGTATTACCAAATAGTGACGTGGTTTAGATTTTTCTTTTGTTTGCTCACTTTGCATTTTGTAAATTGATAAGAAGTAAACATTATTTCTATTGTTGACATTCTTAGTGTACAGCATTTTCTCACACCTGCGGAAGAGTTTTGCACAGTACTGTACATCAGATGGCTGTCCAAGCTTATCTATGTTTTTTGTGTCCCTTTCTAAATAAACTTTCATAAAACACACACACACACTTGTTGCTGTAGTGATAATAAATCCTGTTTCTCTTTCATGGAGGTCTGTAGCTTCTTTCAGTCCTGCACACAGCGAGGCAGCTGGCAGGGACGAGTAACAGCCTCATTAGCTTTTGTTTTCATCTGCTTCAAAACACTGAGAGCTGCTCTGAGTTGGTCACCTGACCACGAATCCTGCTGTGTGATTGGACCACAGCAAAGAGCCTCAGCCAGCTGACAAGAACCCAGGCCTCTGATTGGCCTAGAGTTTCTCAAAGCGCTTCCTCCTGTAGCTGGGCAGACTCTGTGCAAACTCCTGTGAGTGCTGAAGGATTTGAAATCACATATAAGCTGCCGTCTAGAGAGGACAGTTACAACTAAACGTACCATTTTGCTCACAAATCCTTTACAATAGTCAGGCAACTATATAGCAGCCAAGTGCAGATTCATTCCTCTCAGATGATTCCTATGAGTATATCAAGAACTACAAATAGCTGGCTGATTTTATTCTTTTTGGCTTCATCTTGATGACACTGCATGACTTGATCTTTAAATGGTGGATTTTAAACAATCTCTGACGAGAGACCGCTAAAGTGAAAACCTGAAAACAATCTGAACTGTAGATATAAGGTTTTCATCTCACTGGGCTGACGTGTGGGGGGGAAAAAAACTCATAAATGCAGGCGATGTTTTAGTGAGTCTGAAGCTGCTGGTGTTACCAGGCAGAGACAGAAAATCAAACAAGTTGCTCATGCAGGGAGGGAGAAGCTGCTTGAACTGGTTTTTGAGTTGTTAAAGGAATAGTCTGCCATTTAGGAAATATCCTTGTTTGTCCTTAAAGCCTGAATCACAGAAGAAGTTCAATATCAGTTTCACCCAGTCAAAGGAGGAAATATTTTATTAATATTTATACAATATGAATAATTTTTCCATCTATTATACAAACACACAACCTATGCATATGTATTAAATGGATAGATGCCCAGGGACAGGCACCCCAAAGAGTTGGGGGTTTACTTAAGTTAGCAAGCACCCAAAGTTCAGGGCTTCTGTAGATATTCTTTATTCAATTACTTTATCTAAGTCAAAAATAACTTAAGAAAACAGAGTTCAATAAAAAGTATTGAAAATGATTATAAGGTTCCAAAAACCAGTATTAAAAAACATTCGCCCATTTTCTCATCTCTCATTTTTTTTTCACCACCTCTTAATGGAGAACTCTCCAACAGATGCATAAAATGCCCCAAAATACTTTATTTGTGATCAAATGTTTTTATTTTTTATATTTAGAAATAATAATGTAAACGTGATATTCACAAACAGTTACAGACAACACGCTGGGACATAGGAACGTGTCCCAGGGCCACAAAATCACAGAGAGAATAAACGAGAGAGGGGAGGAGGGAGACAAAACAACACGTGCAGAAACGGACACACACAAGACAAGGGACCAATCACACACGCAAACAAAAGAAAACGCTACAGCAATGACCTTAAGGACTCAGCAATGCTGTGCAAAGTCTTCAAAGTCTTCCCCGTGGCTCCAAATGCCCAAAAATACTTGAAGAAACACTACACACACACACACACACACACACACACACACACACACACACACACACTAAGCATCCCCTTATTTGTACACTCACTGTCCTTGTCTGTATCTTATTTGTTTGTCTCTTTCTGTTATCTGACCATCCGACACAAACCTCATCGCTCACAGTTGTTGCCGATCTCACACACACACACACACATACACACACACTGCCTCGAGCATGTTGTCAGCAGCTGGTACACGGGTCACTTTAGGGTCAGATCTGGCATTGATGCCCGCCTACTGCTGTTTTCCGACCAGCATTTACCACCACCGCCCTCCCTCCGACCATCCTCTGTTCACTAGGTTGCCTTGGCGACGAGTTTATAAAGTGTTTAGCAGTCCAGCAGACGCCTTGAAAATAGGACGGGATCTGGCAAAATGAGTTGCAGTGTCTGATTCTGCAGAGATTAGATTTCTATTGTCATGTGTTGATCAATCGAACAAGACGTCAATGACGGAAGCTTCCAGTTAGGGCTGAACGATATTGTGTTTTAGCATCGACATCGTGATGTGCACCCGCGCGATATTCACATCGCAGGACGTTGCAATGTTGGCGCTAATTTGTTGGCGCCTTTTTTGCTGCTTGATAGAAAAGACACAGATGCAGGTTTTTTTTCAGCTATGAGTACTGCTCACCTTTCTCTGCATGGTTAGCTCCTGCTTAATGTGTGAGTAGCTGAAATGTTACTTTTAAATCTTTCTGTTAATATTTATGGTGTTCTTGTAAGATAAGAGTGGCGATATATTATCTGGTACACAGAGTCCCCTTTGTTTTCTAAAATGCTCCCCTCCGCTGATCTGTCACAAAAACACCTCCAGAGAGCATAAAACAAGTGGGACTTGAGGAACTTACTAAAAACCCTGACTATTTTTTTTTTTTGTTCATCACCTGCATAGCCGCAGGTTGCAGTTTAAATGAAATAAAAACAAAGAGGGAAAGCTGCATGAGGTTTTGGACGTTCGGTGAACTGTAGAGTCGGCTTCAGCCACTTGAAAACACTTGATCCATAACTAACTCTCTTCTGTCTTCTTAACCCTCACTGACACACCGCTAATCTCAAGAACAAGCCTGGACATGTCTGTGGATAGACATGTATGTAGCACATTTACACTGAGTCTCTACTTTTCCCACACACTCACCATTAGTAGTACATAGTATGGGAGTGGGATACAGGGGGTTTGATGGTATATCTCTATCAAACCTTTAAGATTACAGTACAGTTAAATAAAAAACAAAAGTATCATTTTTCATTATTGGTATATGGTTACTATATTGTGCATTTGCTCACACTATGTAGTATTATTGTCCACCATCATTTTTGTTTTCATTTTTTTCACTTTTGAATTTCTGGCCATTCAAAAGTTCTTCTTCTCGGTGGGTAAAAAGCTGAGAAATGGGACCCTGCAGCTGCATAGATGTGTGTATGTGTGTATATGTGTTTGTGTGTTCTAGTTTTTTCTGCTCACTGCCCTTTGGAAATAACTTTGACCCTCCGAAATCTGTCTTGATTTCTTCTCCATTTGCTACAATAAAGCCCATTTGGGAATTTCTTTGGTGTCAAGTTAAGATATATGTTTTACCTTTTGTTGCTCTGCATTCTGCATTAAATACTTTTATCTTCTGTACATACATTTATTCTCACTCTGAGATTATTCTGAAATTATTATTATAGAATATTTGCAAGTAATTCTGAGTGACAGAGGTGCATTAATGAGCATATGTTTTTCCAAACAGGCACGATTACTGTGTTAGACAGCATTAGCCTGTTAAACCCAGTAGCATGAAAAAGAGTTTTAGACTCTGACAACTGTGTGATTGTCATTGTTCTAAAGTAACCAATTCTACATGTTTCACTCTTTTTTTTTCTCATTGGAGGGGAGCGGGGCATTGGTAATAGGTGCTAGTGGGTGTGTAGGGCTCCACTGTGTGCACTCTGCCCTACATACTACAACTTGTCGTACTTCTGACCGCTTGCTGCATTGAGCTCAGCGCTCCTTCACACTCTGGAAAAAGTCACAAAATGCCAAATAAACACTCACAGAAACAACCCAGTGACCATCTGAGAGCTTTTTGTTATGCAAGGCAGAATCTTACTGATATGTGACTACAATTGTCAGAATGTGTGCAGAATATCCAAACAGTTTTGAATATTTGATATTTTACCACCTCTGTTATTTCTGTGGATTAGGGTAAAACAAGGAGAGAGATAGTGGTGTATATGTTGTAAAGCCTTCTAGAAGGAGTGATTTCTGTCTCTATAAACAAACTTAACTGCAAAGGAAAGAGTGTTTGTGCGTGCGTGTGTGTGTGTTATGTGCGTGTGTTACGTACGTGTGAGTGTGTGCATATTTACAAGCAGTTAAAGCATTCGTGGAAGCCTGGCACTTTGTCAACAGTATCAACAGCAAAATAGAAGACCTGGATAAACGGAAGATGTACCTAGTCATAAAACACTTGTCACAGACACACACACTGTAAATCTGTCAGTCAAGCCAAAGGGCTTGTTGTATATCTTTCATCATCATTGCATTGCTCTGCAGTGGAATCACTCTGTAATCGCTGTCTCTTTCTCCATCTCCGGCGTAACTGCTTTTACCCCCTCTTCCTCCACCGCCGCATCCTCCTCTTCCTCGTCCACCATGTGATTAAATCAAACCCTTGGTGTCCACCCTCCTCCCCTGTTGTTTGATCCCATGCTAACTTGTGAGGCATGCTAAGAGTGGCTATTTTTGGCTACTTAGCTGATGCAAGCTTTGCAAGCCTCGGACAAAAGGTTAACGCTCTCAGCTCTCAGCTGCTAATGGCAAATTGAAGATGTGTGCTGTGTTCTTCTTTTTGTCTTTTTTGGGTCAATGGCTTTTAATGGTGTGACCCGTATGTGTTGTTTGGTAGTAAACATAAGGTCTTCAGGGTTTCAGCCTCCTGTCTGAACAATTTGTAAACCAGATGCTACATGTTGATGTAATCTTTTTTATTTTATTTATTTTTTTTTTTTAGGTTTTTGCTTTACTCTAAATTACACTTACCACATCTGTATAGCTTCGAGGGCCCATTTGACTTTCAATTTAATCTGCTTGAAATTTGAAGCATGGGGAATCACATCTATGTCCTTTCACTCATAACTGACAGCCCTTTTTGTTTTGGGGTTGTTCCCAGAATATCTTTTGGTTTTGTACTGTAGGTTGGATAAACAAGCAATTTACAAAAGTACCGTGGGCTTCAAGAAATTGTCTGTCACCTTTGTGTGACATATTATGGACTAAATGATTAATTGATCGATAAAAATAATCAGCACGCTAATCGCTAATGAAAATAATCAGCCGTTTCCACTGTATTTCTCTAGTTTTATGTGTTATACTCACCTGGATGTGTGAACTGAGACAAAGGGATTTCAACAGTTAAACAAGAAAAGTTAATGAACCCCAGAATGAAGCTGGAAGTAATTAATTTTTTTCCGCAAACCAAACTGCAAAAAAAGGGGGGGATTTGGTATCTTTCTTTTGGACAAGTATGGCACGAGAAATTCTCAGACGCTTAAAAACAAAAATGTTGGATTCACTGTGAAGAGCCTTCGGCCTTCTGTTGTCGGACATGATGGATACGCCGTGCAGGAGCGTAGAGAGCAAATACATGACATCATTACAGCGGTTAAAAATGAACCAGAGGCAGATGTAGGGAAGACGATGCCTGATGCAAGCCCACGAGTGGAAACCTGAAGACTTGAGGAGGATTCACTGTCGCTCTGCCAGGCAGACAACTGTGACTCTCTCCGTCCGGTTCTCTCCTCCTCTGGTGTAATCCCAACTTTCCTCTTGCCAGCTAAATAAATCATACAAGGCTTTCCAGTGGCGTAGGGTTTGTGATGTCAGATGAGAGAAGCCATTCTGCAGGGATTATCAGTCAGAGCAGAATGGAGGATTTAACAGTTTTTCGTTTTCTCTGGTTTTGTTCACAACGCAGCCCATGATTCTTATGTTTGAGTCTTCTTTACACATGAGCGAAGGATGTTTTTTGTAGGGGGCATGAACAGAAAATGGCATGAACTTGTTTTCTGTTCCAGCCAGTGTGTGTTTGAGGCTTCAGTGTGTTGTGTACTGAATTACGCTTCATCTTTTTTTGTCCAAATTTAACCCCCGCCCTTCTTTGACCAGCCTATACAAAGTTTGATTATATATTACATATATTATTTACGTTCAATGTTCTTGATTCATCAAAATAATTATATTTGCATTTAATAATGAAAATATTGAATCAGTTACAAGCGTCCTTGTCATCATTTAACCTTGATGGGGACGCTCCCTTCTTTCCTGTCACTATGCACAGGATCATTCTAGTGTTTACTGTCCATTTTACAAGAGAGAGAGAGAGAGAGGATTTTCCTGATCTTTTGACCAGACATTTTTCCCCATAATCATTGTCTGTCTGCAGTCACCCCTCTACTGAAGCAGCGAGGCCACATATAAACGGCTCTGTAACTAATTTGTCTGGAGGACAGATGAATGTGACTTCCTGTTGCTGCTGATTACTCGCAGGTCTTCTCAACGTTGCTGGCACTTCACAGGAGATACGAGTTACGTCTGCAGAAACGATATCATCTGAGACCAATCAGATCATATGACCATCTATATTGTCGAAGTGAAACTTAAAGACCTCTCTGCCCTCATCCCGTTTTTATCTCCCCGCACTGCCCTTTCATTCTCTCCCTCGCATTCTTTCCCTCGCTGTAGGTTAAATCTCTCTAAGTCTATTTATAGCGTGCAGCAGAGCTGAATTGTGGGTCAGTATGTTGAGAGGGAGGAGAGAAGCTGCTGCTGCGTTGCCCATCACAACTTGCATGACATCAAGTCTTTATAGAGGAAAACATTGTCTGTCTATTATAAGAGTCTTTTTGGGTAACTTGTTGCTCATTTATCAAAATAGGCTATTGAAGGGACTAATGAACCTTAAAAGTATTTGGCATTATTATTTGTATTCATGTTGATGCTGTGAATTCAGTGACTGTTTTCACTTAAACACCCCCAGCCTACTGTACCTGTGAAACAGCCTGTGTTTGGGTGGAGCTGAATCCAGGTCAGCAGGTGATGCACTGTTATTAGCACAATCACCAGCCACCTATTAATCACCTGAAAACAAATGCTGCACAGTATCGGATATTTGGAATATTTAAATTGTATATTAATGTATTGGGAACTTTTCTGCATTTTTTAAATCAGTTTTCAGATCAGTTTTCAATACAATGTTTACTGTTTGTAACGGAAAAGCCATATTGGAATACATAACTATCCTTCTCATGAACTGATTGTTTGAGTGTTATGGTTGGGAAGCATAGACCATTAACTCCATGGACAGAGCTTGTGTCTGTCTTTGTTTATCATAGCAAAGATAGTATCTGCAGGTTGTGCAATTAAGAAACAATAATGTACAGACTCATATTCGGGGGAGGCGTTTTGATATATATATATAATATAAACTGCGTTTATGACTAAGTCCTTTGTGCACTCAGCCTGAGATTTGATTGAAGGTTGACTGTTGCCCGTGTTTGAGCCTTTATTCACATCTGAAAATTCAGATGAGCAAAAGACATATTGACAAAAAAGATCCATTATACTTTCAGTATATGCATTCAAGTGTATGCAGGGTGTTTTGTTTGGTAATTTTTCACTGTATTCCAGCCCCAACAAATCAATTCAATTTTATTTAAAGTATCAACTCATAAAGAGTTATCTCAAGACACTTTACAGTAGGTCTAGACCATACTCAGTTTACAAACACCTAACAATTCCAGTAATTCTCCCAAGAGCAAGCATTTAGTGTGACAGTGGAGAGGAAAAACTCCCTTTTAGGGAGAAACCTCGTACAGACCCAGGCTCTTGGTAGGTAGTGCCTAGCGGTGATGCACAGTGTCAATAATAGTCACAATAAAGATAATGGAACTACGACTAGTAGTAGTTGTAGTAGTTCATGGAGTAGCAGGGCATAGCAAGACGTAGCAGGACGTAGCAGGGCGTAGCATGACGTAGAAGGACACTGCTACACATGCTTGTTTTATATTCGGAAACCGTTAAAAATAGAAAACATGAAAAGCCCAAAAGATGAATGATAGTTTTCAGTAGCCTGGTTTTAGCAGCACAGTTGGTGTGTTGGACGAGAGGTTCTTTATGCAACAGCAGGGCAGCCAATCTGAGCCAAGTCAGCTTCCCTCCTCCAACAGCACAGCTCACCCAGGAGTGAACCAGCGTTTGTGCAGTTACTGTTGACTTTAAGCTTACTGAATTACCCTTTATTCCTCATAATCCCACAGCTCTGTGCATAGCAGCTCTATGGTGCTTTAAAGGAGCGTTTTCATCCACAAAACTGAACTCTGGGTTGTTTTTGCCCCCGTGCCTTGGCATTGCTCTGAATAGTTTTCACTGTGGCTGTTTAATATGTGGTTTTAATTCTTTGTTTTGAATTCCATCAAATGACTTTTCACCACACTAAGCCACCCCCCCCCCCCAAAAAAAAAAATCTGTAATAACGTTTGAAGGCGTATATGTAATATGGGGAAAAAAATGGTCCTGTCCCAGAGCCAAAAATGGCAGCAGAAAAGTGGCCATTGTGGCTGAGATTAATGCATTTTTTTGTTTAACTCAATTTACTATTTTGCCAGTTTTAGGGCTGAGTATTACCAATACTTTTTTCAGCTTTTCAAATTGTCAAGTTTTCAAATTTCAAATGTTTTCTAGATATAAAAACTTCCCTAAATAAAATAAAATGGCTAAATTATGTAATTCATTACAATTGCAAATATGGTGAGACATTCAGTGGCAGTTTTTGGTTGTTGACTGTTTTAATACTCTGTGCTATGGACATTCCAGACTGAGCGTTGATACCCTAACCAGGCCTGCAACATTTTAAGTTCACACATTGATCGATTAACTTCTTGCACATTATGGTCACATTTTTAGATGCACCAATCGGAAACACTGCAGTCCATGTAGTTCTTCTCGGAAAAGTGATTACAATGATGACTCACACTCCAGGAAAAGCCAAAACTTAATTCATCTGTCATTGCGGTTCAGGTGAGGTGTTTACTAGGGAAGTTCATCTCTGAAGTAGTGTCACCTGCAGAACTTATCTATCTGGGAGGGATTTATGTTATTTATTTCCTTGTTGAGATTTGGATCAGTAGTCATTTTAAATTGTGTTTCTGTAAGTATTTTCCTATCTCTGTACTTTTTGTCTCTTTTTATAGCTTTTCATCACTTGTCCAGACAGAATAGAGCTAAAAAGGGCTGAAAGGAGCAATGGAAGATCTCTCATACAACAGAGACCCAGTGTTATCCAATCCTCAGACTAAAAGTTCCCTCCCAACCCTCCCGCCGCCCTGCTTTTCTTTTTTCAGCTGTGTATTTTCACTGGCGGTTAAAACATCCCTGTCTTAATTAAGTGTGCCTCACCCTTCCCTGTGCTGAAAAAAGAGCCGCTCTCTTTTATTACAGTGCACTGTGAATGTGAAACCTCCTTCAGACCTCACTCCTCGACATCGCAGGGCCCTATATTTACCAGACACCATCCGCACCCCCCCTCATTACCCTTGCAGGCCTTTTGAAGAGGTGAGAAAAATGCCAGTGTACAAAGTTCCAGTGGTTTAGATATCGCCCTGCCCTTGAGTCTGAAAATGGAGGGTGTAGTTCAACCCTGGCTGCAAGGAGATGTCACTGGCTGAAAAACACCAAATCATCACTATGCAAAAACATCTCCATGGCCGCATTATACCTCAAACCACTGACTCTCTGTCTGTGACTTTGGCTGGCAGCAGTTTCCTGTCTGGAGAAAGGCACAGAAGAAGCTGATCATGACTCTGAATCATCATGCAGGGAAGCTGCAGAGGTGAACGCGGCCTAGACTCTTTCTGTAAATGACAGATCAGGAGGAGGAGAAGAGCGATCGTTCTCCTTGGCCTTTCTCTGAAAAGCTTGGCACAGTTTTGCACTCTTTGAAGATCTACCTTCTTTTTTTGTCTTCCTTCCCTTCTTCCTTCCGCTTGTAGCCTTCAGAGGATTTTTTTTATCAGCCAGCTCTTCCAGCACACTAAACACTGCAGTACCCTATGCACCATTTATCAAAGGAACGAATCATGAAGGGAGCCGGAGTTTGGTTTGGAACTGGGCCTAGCTGTTTCGCTCAGTCAGATACATCTAAATATATTACCCACTGCAGGGGAATCGTCCTCTCTTTCAGTCTTTTCCTGTGCCTGTTTTTGTGTATCATTAGTTTACATCCCGATGGGGCTGTTTAGGACAGGAGGGTTGCCAGTTTGAATCCTGGGTCAGAGAATACCAATTAATTTCCACAATTGTTCTTGTGAATCTGCATAGAGGTGGACAGTGGTTGTCTGGTTTTCCTGGTAAGCTTTTAGGTCTAAATTCATGCAACTTTAAGTGTTATATCAGGACAAAGATCATGTATTTGCATGTATATTTGTAATAATATGATAATGTTAAGTAAGGGCAGATCTAGTAAGCTGTATGATTCCGCCTGCTCCTTTTTTTGTACTTTGGTAAATTCTGATTGTGTTTTAATTTTGTGGTTTGAATTTCGGGTATCTTTTGCAACATTGTTGATTGTTCGAAATAAATAATAAAAAATACTAATAAAAAAGAGATCATGTATGCTCAGACAAGAAGTTACCGCTGCATCTGCTGGCCTGTGAGATCAGTCTTCTTTATTTTTAATGGGGCAGGGTGTAACATCCAGTCTGTCCAATCCTGCTAACAACCTGCCCCATACACCTACAGTACTCTAATCCCATCATCATGTGGCTAAATAAAGAGGCTTGTAGCTTAAAGTGGAGGGAGTGGTAAGCACTGGTCTGACACAATTAGTTTTAATAAATAATATCAACATTATTTATTGGTGCATACTATGTAATCAAACTTCAGGGCTGATGGGCGCCCCGGATGGCTGTTGTTAGCGCTTCTTTCCCAAGACAAATTTCCTACCTGAAAATAAAGTTTATCTTACAGTGCCAGTCAGAAGTTTGGACGCGGGTGCCCAGATTGCTCAGTTGGTAGAGCGGGCACCCATATATAGAGGTATGCTCCTCCTTCGAGCAGCAGGCCCCCCTCTCTCTCCCCTTTCATTTCTTCAGTCGTCCTAAAATGCCCAAAAATAATCTTAAAAAAAAACTTGGCTGAATTTGCAGACTGATATGTTTAACAGCTGGTAAAGAGGTGAATAATTCAAGAACCTGCATTGCTTATCCTTATGTGGTTAATTTGTACATTTTTGGGGGGACTAAAAGAACATATCTTGAATTTAAAAGAAATCTTAATGGGCCTTCACGGCTCATTCTATTAAGCCATTGCATACCAAACAGTTTAAACCACAGTGGAAAATCTTAACCTTATGCACCAGTAGAAATAAATTAAAGCTCCAGCTAATACAACTTTCACAGTTTTTAGAGTTGACTAATACATTAGGCTTCATTTCTCTCCCTGCATGTTTCCTTCATGTGTTATATCCTTCTCTGGCTCTGTTTAAACAGGAAGTACATCACATTGGCGTTTACAGTGCTGCAACTGCTGGAAGAACTGATGCATTAGGGGAATGAGACGCACGCACGCACACACGCACATTTATTGAATGCCCTGTATAGATGCAAAGTGTAAAATATGCACACACACACAGGGCTTTTTAAATTACTGAATATTATAGCCGTTGGATTTTTCATCAATACAAAATACCAGAATTATGATTAATTATATTATTCATGTGATGCTTTAACTGAAAACATAAGGTTGGTAGCAAGGGCTCTTTGACTAATGTTTTAAATCTATGTTTAGGGGGCAGCCTGTTGATTTTCATTATAAATGTTGGGATCTGTCATTCACTGTATATAAAAAACAAAAAAATTAAATGGCCAACACAAAATTCATTTAATTTGATTAAACCTTAAAAAAGATGTTGCATTAAACATGACGTGAAACACAGAAAAGCAGAAACTATTTTCACTAATAAATTAAATTACTAATCAATTATTATTGTCAAGCATATCTTTTGTGTCTACTGATCAATTGATTAATCATTTAATTGTTCCAACATCTGTCATGTAAAACATTATTTGCATGTTTATGACAGTGCGCAGGTTTGTGCACCTCTAGAGCACAGCTGATTCCGAGTAGACTGATTCAGGAGTGGCTGGATGAAAGTAGGCCGCTTTCATACAGCACAGACAAACAGGGACAAGCTGACGCACAGCTGATCCCCACAGCACACACGTGTCATCAAAACTAGCCGTGTCTGACATGGCCGACCTCACACACATGCTGCACTTCCACTTGCGCTCCGCTTCCCTCCTCAGATGGAGCTGTGCAGCTGAGCGAGCAGCGCGACACCGTGGGATGAATGGCTGTCTTACAGACGTACAGAGTACATGCCTTCGTTGTTTTAAACTGGAAAACAGCACCGATTTAACAGAAAATCAGGGTCTAATTTAAAATCACTTCTCAAAATAAAGTTTTAATGGTTTACCTGTATGTTTTACTTTGCATTGGTAGTATAGTTATAAGAGCATAGTGCTATATAAGAAATAGGCAATTATTATAATAAAATAGGCAATTATTATAATACAGTTTAAACAATATTAATTGTGTTAATAGTGTATGTAGATGTAATTAATAGCAGAAGTTATAGTATAAAAAAAATAAAAAATAAAAAATAACATGCCTAAATACTTTTTAGGTCATTTCACCATATTCACTTCACATTACATGTAGATGAGTGACTCTTCCAGCACTGAGGCTCCTGACTTAGCTTAGCAGGATGTTCCATCTTGCTCTAGTTTTTTTTTTTTTTTTTAATCTCTTCAACATTATTAGACTTATCATTATATATTTAAATCCCTGAAAGGCAGAATATCATCCTGTAGGGATGCATCAATCCACTTTTTAGTCCTTATACCGATGCCTGGGCTTTGTGTATCTGTCGATACCTGATACCAATCCGATACCATTGCTGAATTAAAGTGCTCATGTTATGCTCATTTTCATGTTCATAACTGTATTTAAAGGTTGTTCCAGAATAGGTTTATGTGGTTTAATTTTCAGTAAACACCATATATTGTACTGAACTTTGCCACAGCTCCTCATCTCACCCTGTGTGCTGAGCGCTCTGTTTTTGCTACAGAGTGAGACATCCCACTTCTGTACCATCTTTGTTGGGAGTTGCACAGGTGCAGTAAGTACTGCTAGCTTGTCAGTTGAAGAGTATGAGGGCATGCCGTGCTAGCAGCTAGGCGAGCATTATAACGTGTGTTACAAAGTGATGCACGCTTGTCACAGAAGTAAAGACTGGACTACAACAGAGCTGTTTGAAGCAGCTTGTGAACAGTGTTTTCTGTTGGAGATGGTAAGTCTCTTTGGGGTGGACTTTGGGCTTTTTTACTTTGTAAAGCTATAGTATGCACAAAAAAGATAAACAATAACGGAAAGGGGAAAAAGCCAAAAAGCATAAGCTCTTTAATAATAAACAGTATGTATTCCACCTTCCACCTTCCTTCCACCATGTGGAAGAGACTAAAAACTTTCCTAACTAAACATTACTTTCCTAACTAAGACAAAATAACATAGATGTAATGTATTGAATTTGCATGGTGCTTTTGGATGTGCTTGATTAAATTAGTAGTATTGTTCTTTGCAGTACTACCAGCACCCCTCGAAACATTTACGTCGCAGACATTGCAAACAGCCGACAAACTAGGCAAACTTTTAGTCTGAGGATTGGATAACACTGGCCGACAAACTTTCAGCCCTTTTTGCTCTATTCTGTCTGGACAAGTGACGAATGACGTAGGATGTGCTACGACAGAGAAAAAAAAAAAACTGGATTGTCAAAATATGACTACTTTGTCAATATCGGGCCTCATATCTGATATTAATTTCGGATCGGTGCCCCCCTAATGAGGAACATGACAGTGTAATTTTATCTGACGTTTCCAGTCTCTAATAAGTAAAGAACTGGGTGGTAGCTTAGGAGTTAGCACTACCCACTCAATTCAGAGAGCAGGGAAGCTAAAAACACCGTTAACACAAACTAACAAGCTAATTAATTCAGCACTTTAGCCTGGTGTTGCCCTGCTATAATTTAGCTTAGCACTAGTTTCCAGTTGAACGTAAGCAGCTTGTGGCCCTCGTGGATTAGTCAGCCTTGATCCAACAATGCTCCGACTTAATTCTTTTCCTCTTGTTCCACTGCTAATTTTCACTCACATCATTTGCATTTTAGGAGAAGTTTTAGGAAAAATTAGCTGCTTGCCCACAGTGGGTAGCGAGAGGATTTAAATGCCAAACTACGCTAAAGAAATTAATAGTTTAAGCTGCTGATGCCTACACAAAGTCCCTGAATTAGAAATCAAATGTGCTGTTTGATAGTCAGCAACATGAAATTAGATACAGATTCTGTGGAGATTTTTGTTACTGAGTCATGATGATTCAGTCTTTACTCACTTCATTTTATTTCTCATTCTCTGCAAGACAAAAACTAAGGGAACATACCTAAATGCTTTAAGAAGCAGTAGGTTTGGGCGTCCCTTAAATGAACTCCTGTTTATTAGCAAGACGTAAACAGTCCCAGCCTCTTGTCTGACGTTGAGCGGTGGGTGGAGGTTTTGCTAAGCCAGACGGGAGATAAGATAGTGTTGGAGTTGTGGGTGACTGAGGGAGCTGCAGAGGGCAGTGAGCCAACCAAGGGATAAAACCAGATGCTCAGTAGCAGAGTCCTAAATACTCAGGACTCTGTTCCCGAGAGTTTGGCCTATATTTAGGATGCCATCTTTCCTCTTTCCTTTCTTCTGTTGTTCTTTTCAATATTAGCCAATGAAAGACACTGTGGACATACAGTTTTGAAATTAAACCGAGATGAATGAAAGATTTGAGTAGGAGAGTAATTTACAGACACTTTATAAATGTTACCTTTGGCCAGAGGATACTGAGCGTGCCTCATCAACAGTTGTAAGGGATAACAGACTACACAAGTAGAATATAATTTGAGATTTACTGATCATTTTCAGTTCAAAGTCCAAAAATCTGAATGATACAGGGTTGGTGGAAACTAATTTTTTATTCATATTATTCTGCTTATGGGCAAAATAACTTCATTAAACACCTAATAACTAATATCTGGCATTAAAAACCAACATCAGCTTTAAAAATTAAGCATGATCTGTGCTGTTTGCACTAAACAATGTATTTTGCAATGTCATGAGCAACTGCTACAGTTGACATGCAACATACATGCACTCACAAGTATATTTTGTTTTGCATCCAAAAGACCCAACCATGACTAAAAGTCTAAAGCCATGCTGCGCCTCTGTAAGCCAGACAGCTATGCTTTTAGCTAGATTCTTAGCCAACGTAAGACCTGATGATAGCGCTAGAATAAAAGTCAGAGGATCCCCAAAGTCAGCAGGATACATCCTCTGGGGAACATGAATGTCTGTACTAAATGTCGTTTGGACCAAATTGATGGACTGATCAACCGACATTGCAAATATACATTACAATTACAAATATGCCCCCCTTTTTTATGTGATTTAATTACCTTCTAGGGAGTAGCATGAGCTCCATTCCTACAAAACATTGTTGTATCACTTTATCTAGCCTCGTCCCAAACCACCCAGCAGGCCTCTCTAACAGGATTTGTTTACCAGTGTTCTACTCCCTGATTCATATCTTTGCAACCTCCCCCCCCCCAGTCAGCCAAGATCAACTCTAATGAGAAAATAATGAGCCTCCCGCATGGCTCGACTGTGTCTTCTTCTGGACAAGGGAGGGCAGCGTGTGGAGGCGGAGTCAGCACCAAATCTCAGTAACAACAGGGGTAATGGTGCCCGACAGTGCTAATTCCTCCAGTGTACTCAGCCGCTTCATCTGGGCTCCGTCCAGAGGCTTCAGACATGGAGACAGTCTGATGGAGAACCTACATTTGTTTATAGTTTAAGTATGTGACTAAACACCCCTAGGAGATTAGTTTTCTGACATGATGGCATGCTAAAAAGTATCACAGTACAAGTGTTGATATAGCTTTGAGCTTTTTAGTTTTTTTGCCAAAGACATTTAGGTACCAGTTGTGCAAAAAATTGAAGCTGCAGCTACAGATGTTGCTTAAACTCAGTTTCACCATGCATCTCTTCAGGTTTACAAGCCGATGCGGCCTGTCTTATCAGCATCTGTTCCACATACCGTGTACGTCTTTGATACTGTAGGTGGGAACTGATTTAGATGTTGACAAAAAAACAATTCACAACTCTCTGGAGAAGGTGATAGTTAACCCTGATGAGAGGATTGACTACTCCTTTGGTTAATAAAAAATGGCTTCAGTTTGTCAAACAAACCCGATGCAACCAAAACAAGAACATGCCGTCCATCTCAACCCAACCCAAATCTTGTTTCTGTACTTCATGCGGTTCTCTCTGCCTTTGTCTCTACGGTCGGGTTGTGCTTTCCCTGCTGATCCTCCCAGCTCAGGGAGGAATGTCATGATAAAAGGAGCAGTGAGAGGACGTCTGGTCCTACCGTGTCTGAATGTCCTCGGTCTTTACGCTCAGGGAATAGAGCAGCATCTCCTCTTGTCTTTGTCACTTTGAACTCCAGCTTGAAGCATAAAACTTTCTTCTTGTTTTACCCCCACTTTCAACTTTAATTTTATTGTCCCCAAGGGGAATTTTGTGTTGCAGCCAGGTAGAAGTAGGCACATGGATTCAGGTACAAAAAACATACAATGCATGAATACATCAAGTGAAAACAGGAAACAGCAACAGTTAGACATGAAACAGTTAGAGCTGGGCAATATATCAATATTATATCAATATTATATCAATATCGTGATATGAGACTTTATATCGTCTTCGATTTTGAATATTGGGATGCCGTAATATGGTAATAAGTGGTATCTTTTCCTGGTTTTAAAAGGCTGCATTACAGTAAAGTTATGTCATTTTCTGAACTTACCAGACTGTTGCAACTGTTCGATTATATCATTATATCCGCATTACTGATGATTATTTATCCAAAATTTCATTGTGTACATATTTTGTGAAAGCACCAATAGTCAGCACTACAATATTGTTGTGGTATCGATATCGAGGTATTTGGTCAAAGATATCGTGATATTTGATTTTCTCCATATCCCTCAGCCCTACCTACAGTATGCCATCACTAAAGCCATCGTCATCAGCCCCCAGTAGTTAAATAGGAAACTAATCATTAGTTGTACTTGTAACATCATCCGGTGCTGCTTCAGTTAATCACGTTGGTTGTAGAAAAGATTAACAATATTTCTCTGAATTCACCTGTTTGACTTGGCTACTTCTCAGTCAGGAATTTCATTTCTCAACTTCCATTCACACCTTTGGAAGTATTACACAAAAATTTGATATGCAAGTGATCACAAAACTTCTGTTATAGAAGTTTTGTGAATCCTTGGTTTACAAAAGATTGTAATCCATTAGGGCTGGTGTGACTTGAATACATCTTTTGGAGCAGCTGTATTTTAAAAGAGCACGGTTAATCTTTTGGTTGTGCTTCGAGTTGATCTTTCAAGCGTTTTCCCAGCTGCCTCTGAATGTTGTCGGCCTAGTTATGAGCGATATCCATTTCACCCATGGTCAATCTTTCCTGTGATAGCCCATTACCTTATGGAAAGTTGCAGCAGTGCCCAGAATGTAACCCCTTTACTACTACTAGATCTAATTACAGCAGCTATGTAACACTGCCTGTCTCTCGCTCTGTCACTACCTCACTGTGTGTCTGTCTTCAACTCTTTTTAACTTGACTTCTTCCCCCATCTCTCTGGACCTTTTAACTCTAAAGATTGTGCTTGGAAAGCATTGTGTTATCTGTCTACAGAAATATAATCCCTTAAAAAGGACACAAAAAAGACCAAATTCTTTGTGTGTGTGTGTTTCTTATCAGAGTGGACACTCCTCTAGTTCTTTAGATGCACCACAACGATCAATAGTGGTTTATAAGTGACCAGCCTCTCTCTTTCTCTCTGTCCTTGTGTCTCTCCCCAGTGTGAGCCGGTTTTCTTGGCCTACTTACATAAAGCTCCATGTTTGAACACTCAGGCAGAGCAAAGCAGCAACTGAAACTGAGCTTGAGAGCAACATCTCTTCATCCCTCACTAACAGTTTATCACCTAAAATGTGTCATGACTGTGAGTTTATGTTGTAGTGTTTCCTGTTGTTTTGCCAGGAACTGAAACACTTCACCTCTTTCCCCCTATAATTACATTACATGTCAGTTAGCTGACGCTTTTATCTAAACTTTATCTAAGTGTCTTGCTCAGGGACACATTGGTTGATGTATTAGTTGATGTATCATAGTGAGAATCGAATCCAGATCTCCCACACCAAGGGCATGTGTCATATCCACTGCGCCATCACCACCCTTAAAATGTATTTGAATTTTTCAAAGACAGCATCTTTAGAGGCTTGGCAGAACCAGAAAAAAACTCTTTGGTTTTGTTGACACAGTGTCAGATAATGTGTTGATTCAACCATGTGGTCGCTTTTGAGTTTGTTGTGTGTAATATCGGACGTGAGGTTAAAAAAGGGGATATGAACATAAGTTCCTCAAACACATCTCAGCTGTAAATACCATGAGCCATATCAGAAAACTGAAGCTTTTCTTGGAGATATTTATACTCTACTTGCTGTCAATGTGCTGTCACCATTGTTTTCTGTCTTTTTAAAGAAAAAGGCGGCCGCAATCTCCCGCAGGGATCATTGTTAAACATTAGCACATGTTGTGATGTGCTGCTTGTGCTATATCAAGATATCTTTGGTGGGAAAAAAATTTGCTATTTGAAGACGTCACCTTTAGTTTTAGAAATTTGTGATGGACATTTGTAACAATTTTCTGACATTTTATAGGCTGATAAATGGTCTACAGATAAATGGATGGTGGAAATAATCATTAATTGCTGCAGTATTTCCAACTATAGAGTTATGTTAGAAATGGTAAGAGAATAGTATAGATGGCTACTTTCTGTCTGAGAAGGGGAACTGATTTCGAGGTGTTCCAGCCTGGTGTGTCTGCAAACTGTGTGTGATCTCTTTAAAACGAGAAAGATTAGGGTGCTTAAATCAATGAGGAAATTTCAATATATTCTTTATAAGTTAAGTGTTTTTATAGTAAATTTAAAATGGCAGTGGAAACGCTATAGACTGGTTGTGACTCAGTGAAGCTTTCCTTTCTGCTGTTGTTGTTGATGATGATGATGTGTGGCAGGAAGTACAGCATTCAGCAGCTGCCTGCTGTTTGCTCATTTGGAACCATCTAGAAATATTTTAATTCCTTCTAACAATTTTTATATACATTAGTGTGTGTTATAAAAGATGTGTGTATTCAGCTCGTCGTGGGCTAATGTTCAGCATGTGAAAAACACCCTCAGGCTTGGAAACTCATGATTACGACGGTGATTAGCAGTACAGCAGTAAGTACACACATCACTGCTTCGATCAATGAAGACTTGTTACTGAGATGGTTCTCACACTTGCTGAGCTGCAGAAATAGGACGTGTGTGTGTGTCTGTCTTTGTCTATCTGCGTGCGTGCGTGCGTGTGTGCGTGCATGCGCCAATGCTTGCACCTGGCTCCTTGTCTGCTCCCCAAAGACCAGGGGGTGCAATAAAGAACACACACACTAAATGCTCAACAGAGCCAGGTGTGTGTCCAGATTTAGGCTAAGAGATTATTACGTGAAAGTATTTATTACAAGTTTAAGGTGCGTGCGTGAAGCCAGATAGAACTATAAGGGAAGAAGTGATCTGCGCAACTTCCCTCAAGGAAATGCCAGGGAGTGGAGTCATCCTGGACATGCACACACACAGTGGCCTTATCTTATTCTTCCTCTTCTTTTTGAAACCCTCTGACACTGAACCTCCTTCTACTGCTCGTCTTTACTCAGTTCTCTTTGGCAGCAGCCTGAAAAAGTCCGGAAAACAGATTTCCAGATCTTGAAGGAAAAAGAACAGCAACAAAAATGTTTTTAAAAATGTACAGGACAGAAATGTTGCTATAAGATGTCGCTGCTCTAATATTTCTTAGGATTTTGTGATCCTTTGAGGCCACATTGCAGTGACGAGTGAGATAGCAGGATGTCCCGTCTCACGCTTGTAACGATTCTCTTCGTAAATGTAGTGGTAAAACGGTCTAAGTCTCCACTTTCAGTGAAAAAAAAAAAGACATTAAATGCCTCCCGTCGAATAATATTTTGGCCACTTAGAAGCAGTGGAAGAATAACAGTTGTTTATTCATCCAGCAGTTAAAAAGCAACATTATTATTCATTTGAAGATGTGTTTCTGGTCACCTGATAAATGTCCAATATTCACTCTGTGTTTGGTCTCTACAAACTCCTGAGGGAAATATCTTCTCTTTAGGTGCTAAATACTCCACTATGATCACCAGCTAGACTGTGTTTTTCTGCTTGATTGGTGCTGAACAGGTAGTGTTCAGTGGGTTTTGGGGGCTTTTTCTCCCATTTCAGCTGCCTTCTGCAGCCAAAAAAACACACCATGAAAGCGGTGAGAGTGAACCAGAACAGTAAAGTTGAGGGCCAGACAGTTAAACACTGAGCTGAAACTAGAAATCTCCGTAAAGCCGAGGAGAGCTGCAGATTCAAGTGATAATTCTCTGTAGGTTCAACACTATAAGCGACCCATTTCATATCATCATTAAAACAATATTGATTATAAGCCCCTGTGTTGGTATAAACTGCAATTCACAGTGGTAACACATTAAAGGATAATTCCGGTGTATTACAAACTTGGATTCTTTTTTCATGAAGTAGTTGTATTTGAACGTAAATTGTTATTATGCAATTAACACAAAATTCAGATGTTTCTCTGATCCTTTCAACACGTAGCAATTAAACTGACCATAGATCAGTATCTGGGTTCAGCTTCGGTCTATTCCACTTTAATGAGAAATCCAGACCCCCCCACCCCTGTCGAAGCCACAGCTCAAAGATTACCAGCTGAAGAGTCATGGGGGTGGTGTACCTTATGAACACTACGGTCAGGTCCCAGTACTCTGAGTAAGGGACCTCTGCTGTCTCGATGGGCGTTGATTAGAGGTGAAACATCCGCCGTGGGGCTCATTTAGACTGAGTCTGTGAAATTGTCCGCACTTAAACAACGGGTTCCACGTGTCTCGTGGGCAGCAAGTTAGAGTTGATGAGTGTTGTAGTGTTTCATCACCAAAAGAGGAAGAAAGAATGAACAAACCATCACAGAGTGACCTCTGTGTTACGTTTTACATTGTGAGCCACTCTTGGATTTGGAAGAAAATGTGAAGGATTAAAGGATTTTATGGCTTCTGGTGAAAGACGTAAAAAAGCAGATGAAAAAATTATATCCCCACAAAAAAACCTAACTAAAAGAACTTTTAATTGATTTCTTTTGGCTACTTGCTAACAGCAGAACAAGCTATAAACACAACATCCAGTTCACAACATTAGTGATATTTATTAGAAATTATCAGATATTGTACATTTTTTTTAAAGATTCTTTTTGTGGCCTTTTAGGCTTTTTCATTTTCATAGGAAGGATGAAAACCTGAAAGTGGGAGGGGGAATGACATGCAGCAAAGGGCTGCAGGTCGGAGCTGAACCAGCAGCCACTGCGCAGAGGAGTCAACCTCTACATAATGTGCGCCTGCGCTACCAACTGAACTAACCCGGCCACTATATTGTACCTTTTTAACGTACTGTATTAGAAAAAATCATAAAATTGTATACAAAACTGATATAAATAAAGACATAAGTATGTGTCTAGCCAGCTCAGCAAAATAAAACCCTGTAGTCAGCAGTTGATAAAAAAGTGGCATCAGTGAAGCTGGTGATGTGTGGGAGCGACTGGCCGGGCACTGTTGGCAAACAGCGGCTGATTAAAGTGACTGTTGGCTGCCAGGGGAGGAAGGGTGTAAGTCAGTGATGCCCTGAAACCAAAGCAGAGTCTCTGAAGAAAAATGATCCCAGAGTGTATCAATACTTCAGCACCCACACACGTGACCTCTTTGAGTTCAGAGCAACCCGACAGTCTGCTGACTGAGCATCTGTTCTGTGTTTCGCTGTCGGTCCAGAACATGGTTAAGACTTTACATCCATTTATCATATATTTCTCCCTGACATTTCAACTTGGAATGACGTTTATTCTCAATTATGAGGATTTTCTGTCTAATGTGATAGAAATCTGGACTAAACAAGCAATTTAAATACATCACCTTGGGCTTTAGGCATTGATTAATTGATTAACTAAAAAGTAATTTGTAAATGTCTTAATAATGAAAATACTTTTTGAGTTGCAGCCCTGGTGAAGATGTCCCATTGGGCTCAGTGAGATTTTATAGTCTTATCTTATCGTTAATGAAACTGTATTTTAAACGCGTACACTGTTACATATTCTGCTCCTGCATGTTCCAGTGCTGTACTGAAGCTTTATCAACTGAAATATGTAAAATTTAAGGTCCTTTTAAATATTCCATTAAATGTCTTGTGCATATTTTATACATATTTCACCAATCTCACTTATTTGGCATCTTTACAAACTTTGTGATCTTGACCACAATTTAAAATAACAGTCTTGCTGTCTGAGAAGGACTTGTCTACAAAATATATAAATATATAGATTGTTGAAACTAAAACAATTGAATCTGTAAAGAGGTTTGGTCTCCCATGATGAGTTAAAACTGTTTCCAGCAAGACAAGAATACAGTTCCCAGAGGATTATTCAATCATTGTAAATTTGAATTGAAAGATGATATAATATCCTAAAATAACAGTTATCAGGGACTTCAGCTTACAAAATAACTGTGATAAGGCTTCAAAAATCCACATGAACGTAAACCAAGGCTGTATTGTTATCTCAAGCATGGTGTAAAGCAGTAATGTTTTCCCCAGGAATACTAACTTTGCCTTAAGGGCATCTGAAAGCAACATGTTGAGACCATGTGAGCCTAAAAAATCTGCACTGAAACCAACACGGATGGCCTCCCACCTCCTGGGCCCTCCAGGCGTTTCCATTATTAAGGGAGACTCCGGTCCAAACCTCCCACACAGAGACTTGACCAAGCACGGTGAAGATGGGTCATGGTGCTAGTCATGGGAGAGTCGGATGACAGCAGTATTATATCATTTCTGAATGGAGCATGGAGCCAGCGGGGAGGTGCTAACAGAGTTTCATTAACTGCGTTATCTACAACCATGAACAGTATATCAAAGAACTTAGGGGGAGAAAAGTGAAGGTTTAAATCTCCTAGATCTTCGGTTTATCTGGTCATGCAGTCGTACTGTAAATAGAAAAGCTGTTTTTACTTCCATTTTTGCTTTTATATTAATTCTTGGAATCATAAAATGTGGCTTCAGTGAATAAATTACCTCCCCCCCGGATAACGTCTGGTTAAGGTGAGATTTTAAGCCATTTCTAATAAATCTAGTTTTCTCTGAACCAAGCACTCACTGGACAATTGGAAAGTTTGACATCTTAATGGAAAATCCATCATCCACACCATTTAACACGATACATAATGTATCAAAGAATCCAAAGTGAATAACCCCAGACATTGCTAAAATGACCGATGTAATGATCCTAACAGGGAGTCTTAACAATGCAGGAACACAAGTTGTCAGACAGGTTGTAACATTTAAGTTGCACTTGGTCTCCATTTATCCTTTAAATACCAAGATCAGTGGTCAATTTATTTTGGCTTGTGGCCCATGTCTTAGTTTTTGCTTGTTCAACGTCCAGTTTTGTCTTTTAACTTCTGGTTGCTATGGCTGGCTACAGTTGATATAATTTAAAAGATGTGGTCCTGATCACATGGTCCATAATACATCTAATCGGCAAAACAGTGAAAATAAAACCCAGGTTGTAGAAAATAGCCTGGAATTGTCCTTAAATCTACAAAAAGCAGCTAAATAATGTCTGCTCCTCGTACTGACTGGTGAACCGCCTCCTGTCTTTTACTTTGTTTTATGTGTCCAAAATATCCAGGTGTGTGTGTGTGTGTGTGTGTGTGTGTGTGTGTGTGTATTCCGAACAAAGGAACCAGAGACGAAGATGATGTCATCTTTTAACTGTTGTGTGCCTGTCTGTGTGTCGACGGTTGGGAGGTAGGGGGGGATTCTGTAATTATTACAGTCTGCGTTCTGAGGTCACCTTTCTCTCGCACAAACACACACACGCACGCACAATCTTTTACAATCATTTAGACAGTGTCGTGTTGATTATTTCTTTTGGGAAAACTGCGTCACTAAAGGAAAAATATTTCCCAACGTGAGTGAAAACTGAGAGGATGCAGTAAAAATAGCTAACCGTCAGAACACCCACCTACACACATTGGTCACAAATGGTTGGTTTTCACTTCAAGGACACTTATGTGTTTGATATTCATTCCTCAGTGTCTGTTATGATGTTGCTGGTGTTGATACAGCAGCTTCTGTATGTGTGTGTGTGTGTGTGTGTGTGTGTGTGTGTGTGTGTGTGTGTGTGTGTGTGCGTGCGTGCGTGTGTAAGAGGAATATGAAGTGTGTTTCTACTTTATTTTATTTATTTGTTTGGGGCTTTTAATTTTTGAGGACAGGTGAGAAAGGGGAGAGAGGGGGGAAAGACATGCAGGAAATTGTCACAGGTCGGATTCTGTGTTGAGGCATAAACCTCTCGGTACATGTGCGCCTGCTCTACTCACTGAGCCAACCTTCCACGAGTGTGTCTGTTTGTCAGTGTATTCAAGTTTGTAGCCCTTAAGTGTGTGTGTGTGTGTGTGTGTGTGTGTGTGTGTGTGTGTGTGTGTGTGGACAGTAACACTACAGGTTGGATAAATGATGTTCACCATAAATTCAGCATACTTCCTCTGTGTAAGATTATAAATAAACCCAGTCACACACACACACACACACACACACACACACACACACACACACAGAGACACAGCTGCGTCTTGTTTTCTCAAGGCAACACTTTGTTAAACAGGCCTGTGGTCAGTAGAGATAAAGTTAGTGAGGTCAGACTGAGTAAGCTGGGGGAAATGTCAGGGTTCATATACTTTTTGTGTTTACATGTAAGTGGTAAGTGCATTTATTAGTGCTGGTGAGTTTGTGTGTGTTTGCATTAATGTGCCCGAAATACGTAATAGAAATAGAAATTCCTGTGTGAGTCATGAGTTAGAAACAGATGATACAGCATTGCTACAGAGTTTAATGGAGGCTGATGGAGGTCGGCGTGCGTCGGCTAGCTGGGAATTAGTTCCACAGTTTAAGTATAACCAAGTGACGTTTGAAGACTTTGGCCAGACACATTGAGGTAGTCATCAAGCTAAATAGTGAATACGTAATTAGTTTTTTTTAGGCCACTTGGGCTCATGAGACGGACACCTACACATCTGGGAGATAAGAACAAACAATACCATTCATTTAAAGGGGTGTTTACTGGCCACATGATGAATCTAGGTCCAAAGTTCACTCTCCATATGGCTCTTTAGCTGCTAAATGCTCCACTATCATCGCTAGGTCGCTGTTTTCTGCCTGACAGGTAGTTGCCTAATGTGTCTAGAATGGGTTCATACATTGTGTATCTTAAGATAACTTAAATTGTAATTAAGGACTTGATAGGATTGGGTTCAATAAGCAGATTTGATCAAATGCTATTGAATCCTAGATGGATGCTTCCTCTAGCTGGGATAAATGTTGCAACATACATTGTAGTATCTAATTGTTGAGGCAATTGCTGTCCTTTCAAATCATATGCACACACTTAGTAAAGGAATGGCTTTAAAAGCCTTGGAGTAGTTTTCTAAACTGTTGTAAACACACAAATACATATTTTGTTTATGCAATATGCTTTTTATTTTTTTTCCAGTTAAAAACCACTTTCCCATGCAGTCCCTCGTTATTTTTTAGTCTCCTCTCTGCGCTGAACTGGCTGTTTATCTTTCCTTTCCTCTCCCCTTTGGTCCAGTTTGTCCACTCCCTAAACTGTCACTCCTTTCCTTTTTTTTTTTTTTTTTATTCTTGATATTATAGAGTATAGCTGATCAGCCCACCTACACTAGTGGTGTTATTCTTTAAATTCAGTTTAAACTCAGTATCCACACTCACACACTATTTCTTTAATTCTCTTTGCTTCTCTGTGCTTGTTACTTCTAATGAGTTTTGTAATTCCCACAGTAAGGCACAAGCAGAGATTTGCTCCCTTGTCATTTTTTTGCAGTTTGCTCTCCTGATTAGCCTTGACCTTTTCTCCAAACCCGCTTTCACGCACGCACACATACACACGCACACACTGACTCATGCACACACTCGTCCCCTTTGGTTAAACTAAAATGGGTTAATCCCTCATCACTCAAACTGCGGACTTTGCTAACTCATTCAGGATGGGGGGCCGGTGGCTCAGGTGTCGCAGTTCTGTTCCACACAAAAGAAACCGGATCATGTTCACACACACATGCACAGAGTCAGACATAAGCAACAAACTTGATGCAGACATAAAAGTTGCACAGACTTAGACTCACACTTTCTCTCTATGAGAATGAGTCTTTCCTCGGTTTACTTGAAGTTTTCTACATAAAAGTGACATAACACTGTTGGTGTCACACAGGTGTTGTAAAACACCATAAACAAGTCATAAACACTACTTTTAGTAAGTGTCATTCGGTTTTGTCATGACAAAATTGTTAGGGTTCATGTGTCATGACACAGTCATGTCACTCTTATGTTAAAAAAAAAAAAAAAAGTAAAAGTGTTACCCTTTCCTCTCTGGTTCTCCGTCTGTGAAAACATTTGAGCTTACGTTGTCAACCCGCACTGGCAGCTGAACCTGTCATGTGATGCTTTAGGATGAAAATGGGCTTTCTCATTAACTTGAATTTTGATGTTCACTCTGTGCCGAAAAAAGACGAGACTTCTGTTTAATTTCTTGCACCAGCCCATATATTTAAAACACTGTTCAGTTTGAGGAATGCTGATGGTTTGGACTATCGTCTGTAGTTGTCCACGCTGTTGTAGAGGCCAATAACTTGTAATGAATGTGGTTTTTGTTTTTATGACCAACTGTATGAATGTACAGTATGTTTACTCAGCTCATGAAACTACTGTAATATCAAAAAATATCATTGTCATATTCTGCTCTTAATTGTCTTATAGTTGACTGTTTATACTTTAACAATAGTCACATAAATACTACAGACCATTTCACAGTTGTAAACATGAACATTCTAAATGGCCCTAAGTTGATTTCTTGTTGCAATTTATGTGAATGACATTAACTGACAGGAAGTTAAAAAGGAACCAGGCTGTTGCCTAGCAATGCAATTACATTGAAAAGGTTTTATAGACTGCTGTGCAGGTTGCTAAAAAGTTTTACCTTTCTCTTATCTGTGCTCTCTTGTGTTTTTCTCTCCAGGGCCGACATGTCAAGACGGGACAACTGGCGGCCATCAAGGTTATGGACGTCACTGAGGTCAGTAAACACACCTTCTTTTACTATTAAGTTTTTATTCGCCCAGTTTCCATCCAAATTCCGTGAAGATTTAAATATTGGTAGTTGAGTGCATCAAGATGAACAGCTGGTGGTGCATATTCTCCAGGTGGAGGTCATTAATGCATTGCAGAACAAGATAACAACAATGAGAGAATTAAACGAGATGTAGTCAAACTTCAAACGGCGGAAAAACAATGTAGAAAATGTGATGGAAATATAGCATTTAAGTTTGTTTGATGAAGTAATTTAAGGGGGGTTACTGTCTCCTTATTGCTCCACAAATGTCTGATGTTCTGTCTGCTGCCGATTTTAGTCTCTGCAGTGGAGCACAAACTTCAGTGGAAATGTATATATGGCATGATTTATTGCATTTTTCTTTTATCGACACACCAACTTTGACACTTTAATAAAACCTTAAGAGATATATTGTATTTTTTCTTTTATAGACACACCAACTTTTCCAATTAAAAACACCCCAATATTTCTCTCCAACTTGTCAGCATTTCTACTCAGCTGGATAGAAAATAGCTAATTGTTGTCAGTGTAGAAGTCTCTTTTTTAACTGCATGCTGGTTAAACTGCAGCTGCACTTTTGCAGGATTGTTGAATCCTGTAGAAAATTTGAAAGCTAGTTCTTTCTGTTATAAGAATAGGTTCATGAAGTAGCATGCTTCTTCTGTTGACTCAGTTGTTTGAGAGATGTAAGTTATGGTTTTACACATTTTATATATATTCAAGTATTTCCACTTTGAAAAGAGACATACAGTAAATATTGTAAAATGGGATAGATGCATGAAAGATGCATGAGGTTAGACTAATACCTCACTGTAGCAGTCACCAGACCTCAGCAGCATGCAGCGTTTGCAGATTTGGAATTGATCCCAAATTTAGTTTGACTGCATCTGTCGGACTAAATCAGTTCTAATTCTTTACTCAGGCGTTCAATATAACCGTTAACAAAACAAACAGTTTCTCCCACTCCCCTCCCTTTCTCTCTCTCACCGTTCTGCTCCCTCATGTCAATGTTTTCTCTCCAAAAATAGTAATAATTTTCAAGCTTACAATCAAACGTCTTCCAACCCTTTTAGTGGTTTTGTTCTTCATTGGACGAAGCTGAGTTTGTGTTTGAAACTCAACAGATTTTTTAATTTCCTGAGGGATATTTTTGCCAGTACTCTTAAAGAAAGATCAGTAAACTTAAAGTGTGTGCGTGCGCATGCGTGTGTGTGTTTTGGAACCCATGGGTGCATGATTGCCAGTTTCCGCAAAATGAAGTTAGGATTCAGAGGGCTGTCTGTGTAATTGGAGCCAGTGTTTGTTTGTGTGTACACATGCAGAAATATCTTATAAAATCTCTCATTGTGTTGATTGTGGTGGAATTAAATGCTTTTTTCCATCCTTTTGTATTAGTCATCATTGAATAATGGGAAAAATATTCACAAACATATATTTGAGGTCACTTGACCACTTCCTTCCCAGGCTCCTTAAAGAGGAATGAGTGTATCTTGAAGACTGTCTCATAAAATCCTTTAATCTGGGTCAACAGTTACACTCAAGAGGATTGTACTGTCGGCCTTTAGCAGTATGTCCAAAACCCTAATACTTCATATTAAGTCCCATTATTAGGATGAGTCCCATTTCTAAAACAGAAAATCTTTGGTTGCACTAATGCCTGTAACAGTGTCTGAGATATCACTTTGGATGGAATTCAAATGCAGATGTAGTTCAGTAATAATATAATAATAATAATGATGTCTTAATAGGGTTTCAGATCAATTGGGATTGGCTAATCATGTCGAGGCTACTGGTTACCTCATAAAGCGACGCCTTCTTGAGACCCCTAATGGCCTTATTGTAGACATATTTCCTTTAACATTGTTTCATTTGAAGGATTTGTAGGTAGCGCTTTATTTAAATGGCCCCCCTATTTAGCATTTATAAGCAGTTTAGAAACATTGTAAGCAGATACAGTATGTAGTGTTTATTAATGTATTTTTAACAACTATTACCACCTGCTGGGGCCTAAGGTAAAGTAAAGAGGCCTGAAAAGCTGAACGTATTCAACGTTTAATAAGTAAAAATGAGAGAAAAGTAAAACTAATTTGTGTAATAGAATCTCCCTTTAAGCATCTTGCGACCCCTATTTATCTTCTGTCTACTGTCACTGATACTAATTTTAAAAACAACCACCCTTAAAAAGGTCGATGGGACATTTTGGCATGTTTTGAATAGTGTTTTGTATTCTTTCTCTTTGCAGCACTTTATTTTTAGACTATTGAATATTTGCCACCTCTGCAGTCTTTTCCCTTTTCACACCTGCCATGGTTTCCTGTGGCTGCAGTCTGACACACCCCTAAAGGAAAGAATGACCACAGCAGTTTGAGCCTGTCAGGGAAATAAATCCATTATTAAAGGGACAGTTTGGATCTTTTGAAGTGGGGTTGTATGAAGTACTTATCCATAGGGCATTACCTACAGTAAATGGAAGCAGGCAGAAGTACCGGCACAGAAGCTGAACAATGGGTTGTTACTATGGGCAGCAACTTTCACACGCAAGAAGTGAAGCAACCTATGTTGGAATATTGATTATAGACACTTTAAAAGCTTTTTCCAGCTTCACTGAATATACTAAAGAAAGGTTTAAATAATTAATGATCCTCTATGATGATTACTTAGTTTGTTTTAGCTGTCACTATGGCAGGTAACATTTTGGAAGTCCTATTCCTGGTAATAAAAAGGTTAGGGAGTGTACCTCTCACTGCACCCTGCAGGCACACATCTCTATTTCCAACTGTGCAGATTAAAGAGAGAACATGAAGAAGGATCAGGAACATTTGATGGGAATGTGTTTATGTATTCATACGAGCAGAATGACTGAAGAGAAACACACGTGTAGGGAATGTTCAAGACATGGTGGTTCATTTTTTTTTAACCCGCCGAAATGTTTATAATGGTCCTTTTCCATATGGTTCAGTCGTTTTCTAAAATAAACACTGAGTTTGTCTGGATACTCGCCAAGAAGGACAGTTGAGTAGAGAAAGCTTGAGATATTCACGTGCACATATACACATACACACCAATGCCATGGTATGGGTATCTGGGTGTGTGTTAGACCTATGAAGGAGCTTTTATACACTGACGTGTCACGGATGCAAAACAACACATTTACTACTTCTCTCTCTCTCTCTCTCTCTCTCTCTCGCTCTCGCTCTCGCTCTCTCTCGCTCTCTCTCTCTGTGCATGTGTCTCCATTCTCTATTCCCTGTGCACATCTTGGCAAATGTGCTCTGACCCATATTCCACTTCCTGTTCAATATCCAGAGTGGGTGAGAGAGGCTGAGGAGGGAGATACTTAGGAGAAGAGAGAGATGATGAAATACAGGGTGCAGGTCTGGGATTTATAGAGATTTTTTTTATCATTTAATATAGATCAATTCACTATTTCTGTTTAAATTACATATTTTGGTGAGTTTTATCTTAAATTTTCCGAATGTGAATTGGAGGTGTGTGCATCAGCTCCTCCGTGACCTGCAGTTAGCGGGGATCCAGACTGTAAAGCGCCCTGCGGTAAAACAGCTCGGGGGGTCTGTGTTGGTGTCCCTGTCTTGTTTAAGGTACTGGTGAGACAATGAAACATGAGTAACTGATTAATGTGTTTCACGTGATAAAGTAAAATTGTGGTATTATTGGTCTTTGTTGGTAAATGTTTTCAGTTTACTATACTGTACATCAGCAATCTGTTTTGTGTCATTATGTAGTCATACATATCTACACATCACTGATTTTACCTTGGTAATGCACAGCTCTTTATGGTTTAGGGTGTTGTAACTATTGTCGCACCAACACTTAAGTTTCCTCTGAAGGAGGGATACAAAAAAAATAGCTTGTGCTGTGTTCCGCTAACTGAACAACAATCAGGGTGGTAAGAGAAGATGATGGAACGGCAGGAAGTGAGCAAGTGAAAACTGAGAGCGAGAGAGCTTAAATAAGAAGAAGCAATCAGTGAATGTTTTTTCCTTCCTTGAGAAGGTTCAGCTGAAGTGCATTGGGATTATAGGAGGGGCTCCCGTTGGTTGCTTGCTTCTCTTTACCTCCATCATCCATTCGGGCCCTCTCTTCTCCTCTGTCCATCCATCCCCTCCCAGTCGTCTATGCTCTTTTTTGGATGCCTTCATCCAGATTCTTGCCTGTGTTTTCTCCTCTTCTCTTCCTTTTGTTTGACATGTACCCTGCTTGGATTAGTCTCGTTTCTGTCCCTTGCCATCTTTCTTTCAGTCGCCACATCTGCTTTCTGTGGGGAACAAGAGCGAGTAAGAGTAGACATCCCTGATGTGAAAACTGGAAAAGAGAAATGTAGACAGAGAGAGACAGAAGCTCTCAGTGCTGCTGTTGACTAGGATACATACTGGAAACATATTTTCTCACTTGCTGTTTTTCTTTCTGTGAATTTTGCACATGAAGCAAACTAGACACATTAAAACAATTCAACTCTCTCTCTCTCTCGCTCTCGCTCTCTCTCTCACCTCCCACCCCCATCCTGCTGCTCCCTGTCCAATCAGAAGCTGTGAAAGTGGGAAGGTGTTGAAGGCATGGGATTGTATGTTTGTCTTAAAGAATAAAATAAAAATCTTCTGAAGCTGTCCAGCCGTGTCAAATTTTTATTTTGGGCCTACACCCCTGCAAAGTCTGCTTTTCTTGAACAAAATGGCAGTGTTGTATGAATTGCAAACTTAGCTGGTTGGTGCAGAGTGAAACATCTGTGTTGGATAGATTACTATGACATTTGATCCCAATATTCACAGCTCCCCAGAGAATGATCCAGAGTAGGGCGTTTTTTTTAATTGTCATCGCAATATCAACTCGCTCAATAAAAATTTTGCGAAAAACTGTGAGATTTTTTTGTGTTAGTTTAAAGAAAATATCAGTACACAACGTCACTTTAAAATGTCATTCTTTTTTAGGGGTTTATGTTCAATTCGATGGTCAATTAGTTTAAAAAAAGAATGTTTGGTTGACTTCTTTTTATTTGTTTTAAAAAATAAAGCAATTTGTTGTATTTTAACACTTTAAAGTAATATCGCGATATTCAACAACGTTTTTGCATATCCCATATTTTCCTCATGTCGTGTAACCCTAATAGAAAGGACTTTTCGGCCAACAGGTCAACAGTTTTCTCTTATGCAATGAAATATCTAGAATGTCTATCAAGATGACTGCACATTTGGTACAGACAGTGAGGATGAATTATAATAACTTTGCTCATGACATGTGATAATACATATAATATATACAGTAATATATATTGTGTGGATGGAAGGTTTGTCAACTTTAAAAATAATACATTTTGGAGATGGATATGGCCATACATACATACATACATACAGCTCTGTTGAATGTTTTCACCCAGGGAATCATTATTTTATTTTTGGGTCACAGTTGCGGTCTGTGAGTTTCTGTCTCCTTGAGTCTTCATCTTGATGCTTAAATTGCTACCGTTCATTCCTAACAAACTAGAAATATGAATTGCTAAGTGAGAGATTGTGTTGACAGATTAGATTCACAATAATCCAAACAACTCTACAACAACCAAGAGAGGTCAAAACTTTTTACAGACAACCAGGAACGTAAAGGGATTTTTTTTTTTAAATGGAATTATGTTAAACACTTGCTGCACATGAGGCTTCATCAGCTATAACAAGAATGCAGTGAGTGTTTAAAATAGTCACTGAAACAAGTCCCTCCAGGTTGTCTGTTAAAGACATGTCATTAAAGACATGTCAACCTTTCTTGGCCCTTGTCAAAGCCAACGTCTCCCTCCTACTCAGCTTCCATTTTCCCCTATGCTTCCATTTTGCGGCTGTCTGCCCCCCCGGGGGTTGCGGTTCTGTTAGCTCTACTCACATTGTGTGCTGTAATACTTTAGCAGCAATATGGCCGCCAACGAGTCTCCCCACCATTTCATGCCTAGGAATGATAATGAGTAGCTTCAGGACGCCTTGTTGTGAACAACTGGCTGTGGACGGGGAAAGTGAGAGACAGACAGAGAGAAGTGAGGTGTTGTTAATGATGGGATACATGAGCATGAACATGGGGCTGAAGTCATTATTGGAGACAGTGATGGAAGATGATGCTGCAAGGACGGAAGTGATGGAGACAATGAGTGTCCAGAATAAATGGACAGTGTTCAAATGACACACACACACACTGGGCTGTGTGTGTTTTTCTGTGTTGTCTGTTGAATCCTAATGATGCTTTCTGAAAGACTGACTGTGTTGCTGGTCGAGCTCCGCATAGAAAACAGTCAGACGCTAAAGCTGGCGACAACAGCTGGGCCATGTTCCTGCAATTCAGTTATTAATTGGAATTAATAAACACCAAATTTGACATTTTGATCAATTGTTTAAGTAATTCATTAAATACCAAATATTCAGTTTCCAGCTTCTCAAATGTGATGATTTACTGCGCTTTTTTTTTTTTATATACAGTGGGTACGGAAAGTATTCAGACCCCTTTAAATTTTTCACTCTTTGTTTCATTGCAGCCTTTTTCCAAAAATCAAAAAAGTTCATTTTATTTCTCAGTAATGTACACTCAGCAACCCATCTTGACAGAAAAAAACAGAAATTTAGAAATTTTTGCATATTTATTAAAAAAACAAAAACTGAAATATCACATGGTCATAAGTATTCAGACCCTTTGTTCAGTATTTAGTAGAAGCACCCTTTTGATCTAATACAGCCATGAGTCGTTTTGGGAAAGATGCAACAAGTTTCTCACATCTGGATTTGGGTATCCTCTGCCATTCCTCCTTGCAGATCCTCTCCAGTTCTGTCAGGTTGGATGGTAAACGTTGGTGGACAGTCATTTTCAGGTCTCTCCAGAGATGCTCAATTGGGTTTAAGTCAGGGCTCTGGCTGGGCCATTCAAGAACAGCCACAGAGTTGTTGTGAAGCCACTCCTTCGTTATTTTAGCGGTGTGCTTAGGGTCATTGTCTTGTTGGAAGGTAAACCTTCGGCCCAGTCTGAGGTCCAGAGCACTCTGGAAAAGGTTTTCGTCCAGGATATCCCTGTACTTGGCCGCATTCATCATTCCCTCGATTGCAACCAGTCGTCCTGTCCCTGCAGCTGAAAAACACACCCACAGCATGATGCTGCCACCACCATGCTTCACTGTTGAGACTGTATTGGACAGGTGATGAGCAGTGCCTGGTTTTCTCCACACATACCGCTTAGAATTAAGGCCAAAAGTTCTATCTTGGTCTCATCAGACCAGAGGATTTTATTTATCACCATCTTGGAGTCCTTCAGGTGTTTTTTAGCAAACTCCATGCGGGCTTTCATGTGTCTTGCACTGAGGAGAGGCTTCCTTCGGGCCACTCTGCCATAAAGCCCCGACTGGTGGATTGCTGCAGTGATGGTTGACTTACTACAACTTTCTCCCATCTCCCGACTGCATCTCTGGAGCTTAGCCACAGTGACCATTGGGTTCTTCTTTGCCTCTCTCACCAAGGCTCTTCTCCCCCGATAGCTCAGTTTGGCCGGACGGCCAGCTCTAGGAAGGGTTCTGGTCGTCCCAAACGTCTTCCATTTGAGGATTATGGAGGCCACTGTGCTCTTAGGAACCTTAAGTGCAGCAGAAATTTTTTTGTAACCTTGACCAGATCTGTGCCTTGCCACAATTCTGTCTCTGAGCTCTTCAGGCAGTTCCTTTGACCTCATGATTGTCATTTGCTCTGACATGCACTGTGAGCTGTAAGGTCTTATATAGACAGGTGTGTGGCTTTCCTAATCAAGTCCAATCAGTATAATCAAACACAGCTGGACTCCAATGAAGGTGTAGAACCATCTCAAGGATGATCAGAAGAAATAGACAGCACCTGAGTTACATATGAGGGTCACGGCAAAGGGTCTGAATACATATGACCATGTGATATTTCAGTTTTTGTTTTTTAATAAATATGCAAAAATTTCTAAATTTCTGTTTTTTTCTGTCAAGATGGGTTGCTGAGTGTACATTACTGAGAAATAAAATGAACTTTTTTGATTTTTGGAAAAAGGCTGCAATGAAACAAAGAGTGAAAAATTTAAAGGGGTCTGAATACTTTCCGTACCCACTGTATATCATTGGTTAGTCTCTTTGTGTTTTGGACTGTTGGCTGAAAAAAACAAGAAAATATTTTTCACCATTTTCTGACAATCATTCACAATTTTACGTAGACACATAATTGTCAGAATTATCAAAAAAATAATCATCAGTTGCAGCCCTGTCATAATCTTAGTGTTATTCTTCTGGCATTTTGATCAGCTATCTCCTGATTTTCCAGTTTAGTTAATAGTTTTGATGATTGAAATTTGTTTCGTATTGAGTCATTGGTCTTGGATGGCGGATTGTGGTTAGAAACACCTCAACACTGTTGCATTTTAATATGTCTGACTTGTTTTGTTCAATTAAAAAGGAGGTAAGAAACCAACAACTTTGAAGTTGGGTATCAAAAAAGTATAATTTTATAATAGGTAAGCAAAGTTGCTGTCATCATCTCTCTACTGGGCCCATTTTTCCCATTTTTGTCCACCTCTCAGCCCATGGTGTAGTTCTTAAAGGCCAGTGATTAAAGATGACATCAATTTGTTTGGCTCTAGAAGTTACATTTCCATACTTTTTTGTTTTTACCATTTGCCACAAGTCTCTCTAATATCTCTGAACATAAAGGATTGTAACCATTCTTATGTTTTCTTAATAAAGGTGATTCTTATCTTCCCCTCTTTAAGCTGTTATTTTCAACCTATATTCATCTCATGAATGAATGTGTAAGAAAGTGCATGCTCCTCCACTCTGTCTTCAGCATCTGTAATTACATTGACTTGTTCCAAAAACGTTCACATGACCAACAATTTGTGGGCAAATCTGTACTGTTGACCATAAAAGGTACTGTTTGTGCGTGCATGTTGACTCTATGTACATCTTTAGTATCCTGTCCTTTCACCAAAATATGGTTTAAATATGTAACCGAGCAACTGACTGGTTGAATGACAGGTCGGCAGGCTCACCTGCTGGGTGACTGGCTAGATGACTGCTGATGGTCTGCTGCTGATGAGTGGATTAACAGAGGGCCTGGCTGGCCAGCAGTCTGGTTTGTTGGCTTCTTGGCTCATTGGTTGGCTAGCTGCCTGGTTAAATGACTGGCTGCCTGGCAGAAGCAGTAACCAACTGGCTGGCTGACTAACTGTGACTCAGGGGATTGGCTGACAGGCGGGCTGACCCTCTGACCCCATCATCTTCACAGACAGTCAAAACTCCTGCTGAACTCTTTAAACAGCTTCAGCAGATTAAAGCAAAATGAAAAGCTTGTGCTTGCATGTGGCGATTTCCTCTCATGAAAACCTACTGCTTTCTTAAACATCTCATGAAAAAACAAGCATAGCATGTATAACAACAACAGCAAAACAGAAGGAAATATATGTTTAATGTCCCAGTAATAACGGCTTAAAGTGCAAAGATAGTTTGAACCTAAAAGAGTTTTGTTCCAACATGACACCTCTAACATTTGGAAATACTCTCCAAATGACTGGCAGCATAAAAATCACTGCTTTTTATATTAGTTTAGTTGTCAGTTGGCCAAACATCCGATTAACTTGGTGTTCTGTATTTTAGAGATAGTGAAACTGAGCTGCAGTGTTTTTTTAGTTGCATGATTTAAATTCTTCTTTCATTTTAAATGCTGAAGTTTTTGGCTGAATTGCCCTTTAACCTCTGGACCAGATTCGGAAATGTCAGCAGTCGTTGCTTGTCTGTCATGTGTTGCTTCTGCGGGCTGCAGTGCTCGATAAGACGTGTGTGTGTGTGTGTGTGTGTGTGTTTGTGTGTTTTAATTTAATCACACCATAATGTTCTGTATAAAAATACAGCGAACAGAATGAAGTAGTTACCTGCAGTGATAAATATAAAGGTTGAATGTCTCGGCAGCTGTCATGCAGCATTAACTCACCAGTATGTAGTATTTATTCTACTTGCATGAAAACATGTTGTTAATGTGTTAAAATGCACATATTATGAAAACATCACTTTTTCTGCAATGCAATCACATCAGCGTAAGTTTTTCCTAGCAACATTTGGCGGTGGCTATTGATCAACGGTTATGTGTTGACAAAGAACGGCTATTTATGGCTTTAATCCCAGAGGGTTACAGACCAGCTTTCTTCTCAAACCAGATTTTGATTTTCAGTTTACAGACATAGTTATAAGTTGAATGATAGATATCAATTATCATTTTAGTTTACTGCCGTTTTACATTCTGTTAGACCCCCAAAGCCAGCTGTAGTTAGTAATGTCTGCTGAAGTTAATACAACCATGGTTATATGTTTAGATTTCTAGCAGCATTGGCTCGTGGGTTGTCTGTCTGATGCCCACAGACTGAAATATCTCAACAACTACAGGCAGGGTTGCCAGACATTCATGGTCTCCAGATGATGTTATCCTACTGACTTTGGCGATACCCTGAGTTTTCTCTCTGTCTTGTGAAGTTGACTTTTGTGGTTTTAATGGAAATGTGAAATTTTAGTTCCATTAAATTTGGTGCAGACATTCCTCCATGTCCCCTTCATGTTAAGTTATAAACACTTTGGTGATCCTCTGAACTTTCATCTCGCGCCATCATCAAGTTAAAATGTTTTTAAAAAAATCTCTGTTTATGAGCAGGTACCTGCAAAACATCCACGAGTTTTACTTTGTGTTTAGTGCTAAATAGTGAATATTACCATGCTAAAATAAGATGGTGATTGATTATGCTAAACAAAGCACATGCTAAGCATCAGCATTTGCATTGTCTTTGTGAGCATGTTAGCATGCTGACCTTTGCATTTAGCTCAATGCTGTGCATGAGTACGGTCTCTTGCCATAAGTTCTCTTGCCCTGAATGATAACAGCTGCTACTACGAAATGCCAAGATGTCTCTTTCAATATGAAAAGCTAAACAGTTTCCTTCTCAGTTCTCAGAGCTTTTCCTCTGTGGACATACGAGGTTGCTGCAGCCGCCTTTTTGAGCTCTTGCTTATCGACCAGCCGTAATAACAGAAATGTCATATCATGTCAGCCGCGGTTGGCTCACGGGATCAGACGCGCAGGCTCGGCTGATGCAAAGTGCTCACAAATAAATGTCACACCGCTTCAGTGATGCTGCAATGGTTGAGAAACTATTGCTTGATCTTGTTATGTGTCTGTAAGCGTGTCTGAGTCTGTACGTAATATCCTGAGTGTGGGAGAGGGAGAGACAGTAATTTGTTCGGCTCTGTTATCATTTCCACTTCCGGCTGTATCTGTTTGTTTCGGAGTGTTATCCGTTTATTAGACTGGTTTGGACATTGTTTCCTTGGTTGGCTTTTCAGCACGTCTTTCATAGATGGACTCAAAACAGCCTAGGAAGTTCCAGTTGGGTTTTACTTTTTACTGTTTTTTTTTACTTTTTACTGTTAAGGTAACAAACATAGTTTTGTTTTTTATGCATATTCATTTCCGTCTTTACGTGTCTCACATTGGGGGGAAGGCCAAAGCCTTAAACATTACAAAGTCTGTAAATGGCATCGATATTGTCAACGTGTTCTAATACTAACAAATGCAATTTTTTGTGTTGCTTAAAAAAACAGCTATATTGATTTTTTTTTAATTAAAATTTTAATCATTTTTTCAGTTCAGTTCATCTTTAAACATTACAAAGTCTGTAAAAATCAATGGTTCTTCTCCAACATTGGAGAAAATCTGAATAATATTAGTGAAAATGTGTTTTCTAATAAATTTTACATTTTACATGCTAGCAGGGGAAATTCCACTCTCCACACTTTTAGTGGAGCTGTTGACATCCAACAGGAAAGACTAAGGCTCAGCATTAAACATGCTTTTCTGTTTGTAACCCTTACACAACATAAGTTGATGCTGTAAAAGATACAACACACATTTTTAGGATAAACACACAGGCCAGAAATAATATTCAGAGCTGCAACTAATGTCAATTAATTCATTTCTTAATCTATAATATAAAAATCCCCATTGTAGTTTCCCAGAGCCCAAAGTGATGTCTTCAAATTTCTTGTTTTGTTTGACTAAATCCATAATCCAAAGATAGGCTACTAATACAGTTTTATACAGAGCCGCATGTGTAAAACCAATAAAGATGAAAAACGCATGCAGATTATAAACTATCAATGTAAAAAAAATGACTGAAATACTGAATACATTTTAAAGATCACCTGCCACTGCCAATCCCAGTCACCATCTTTCCAGGTGACCTGATCATGAAACTCACTAATAACTGATGTTTATCTGTCCGTGTCTCGGTGCTAATCCGTCCTTCCTCGATGTCTCTGGCTTAAACAAGATCACCAGGAATAAACAGCTTTAATATTGTTTGTTTTATCTACTCTATTAGTTCATATAATTCCTTCCTTGCTATCTCACAGGTCATAAGAATGTCCCTTGCTACACCCGGAACTGGAAAGTGTCTTGAGATAACTTATGATTTGATACGATAAATACCATTAAATTGAAATTATTAAATCCATGCTAATGAGACACACTCTCTGTCTCTTATAGGATGAAGAGGAGGAAATCAAGCTGGAAATCAACATGCTGAAGAAGTACTCCCACCACAGAAACATAGCCACCTATTATGGAGCCTTCATCAAGAAAAGTCCTCCAGGCCATGATGACCAGCTATGGGTGAGTCTATTTCTACCAAAATAATGATGTGATGTCTTGAAAGCAATGTGTTGTAAGTTAAAGGGTAAATTGGGAATTTTTCAACATGGACCCTATTTTCCCGTGCATTTGTTTTTGAGTTACTAATGTGAACAAACCGGGCTGCAGTGTAATCCTATGGGGAAGTAGCGGCTGTGAATGTACGTCCACTAAAAATAAAAGTTGTTACCACTGACAGCCTTGGATTGTTATTTTAAGTGTCTGGCTACATTTTCCCTTTTGCCTGAAACCTTGTTATCAGTAATTCTTCATCTAGAATTACTAACACAGCTCAATGAAGCTAAAACTAGCAATCAAGCAAGAGAAAAAAAGTCATATAAGAGCATTTGCAGAAAAATGAAGCAACGAGCAAAGGGGGACAGAATTAGATTCATCTAGAAATAAAGAGGAAAATCTTTAAATTGATTTTGTTCCTAAAATATATCATTGACTGTCCTCCATAAGGTTTTAAACCAGGCAGCATCAAGTCCAGATTCTGGACCAAACGTCTTTCTTCTATTGGGGCTGTATACAGCGTTAATATGCCTGCACACACCTTATCTGTTCACACACTCTGCTTGCAAACAACAATCTAAAAATCAAAAACAGTATCATTGCCAGTGCAAAAGTCATGCAATGTAAAATGAAGATAAATAATTATAGTAAATATGCTAAATAAAATAAATATATATCTAAATATATATCTGAGAAGAATGTCCACGGTCTTCTCAGTATCTCCTGTTCTCTTCTCCAGCTGGTGATGGAGTTCTGTGGTGCCGGTTCCATCACGGATCTGGTGAAAAACACCAAAGGCAACACACTGAAGGAGGACTGGATCGCCTACATCTCCCGAGAGATCCTCCGGGTCAGTGCCCCTTTCAGCATCTTCATGACAATTTCCTATTTCCTATTCACAGTCCATATATTATAGACAAAAAGTGAGACTGTTATGAGGATCAGTTGCAAATGTTTCACAGAAAGACAGAGTGGGGTGGATTGTTGTGGGTTTGACAGAAAAATGTCATGGACTGCATGTTATATGTTGCTTTTTTTGTGTCCCACCCTACAGGGATTAGCTCACCTGCATGCTCATCATGTCATCCACCGTGACATCAAGGGACAAAACGTGCTGCTGACGGAAAACGCTGAAGTCAAACTCGGTTTGTGTTGATTTTATTTTGGTTAAATGATGTGTTCAAACTGGGCCTGTAGACTGGGACTGAGGTTTGGATGACTGCACTGAAAGAACATTGTACTGCAGAACCAGACTTGAGTCAGCACCGTTCTTGTGCAAATTAGTGCTTTTTCATTACCAGGGTTGTTTTGTCAAGTTTCATCCGATTGCACAGTTAGAGCCCTTAATTAAAATTAAAATCCTTGTAAAAACTGAGTCAAGGTTTTGCATTCACTTAATTTTACTAGAAAATAACCAATATCTTTGGATCATCTTGTTGCAAAGAATCCTCACACAGACCCATGACAGGGCAATAGGTAGATATTTTTCCACAGCATATTCATTTTATGATAGACAAAAGAGCCTCTAAATACTTTGTTTTGATTGCGTGTGCATGAGACTAATAGCAAGCATTGCCACTACTGCTAGCTACAGTAGCCAAGGAGCTCATCGTCTCCTAGTGGGCAGGAAGTGCTGATATTAGTGAATTAATCATTTTAATTGGTCAATTTATCCATCCATTTTCTGCTGCTTATTTGGGTCCATTTAACGTAAATATAATTGATTATAACAGTAGGAATTATTGTTATAAACTACAGGAAAGTACAGACATACTGGGAGATAATAATAAATAATTATCCTTTATACTTTGGCTCAGGTATTAGAAATTGCATTCTCTGTGCTATTAAAAAGGCCTTAATTGAAACTCGATGAACCCTGCAGAAACGCTGGATCTCATCTCCATTTTTGTCGCTGTTTTCTTGTCACTTTTTCGGGCTCTGGCGTAGGAAGATAACATTGCCGTGCTTAACACTGCCTGCAAAGCTCTTATTGGCTCGGTTGTTTTTCTGACCAGGCTCAGTCAGTGAGTAAAATGCCTGACCTTGATTAAATTCCTGGACAAAATTGTGGTCGACAATTCAGTGGCGGTTTTAGGATCTCACCTCAGGGTGGGCTCAGCACCTCAAACAAGAATATAAGGGGTCATATTCAAAGCACAAGAAAAACAGCGAGTGCTGGAAATGGACAGATGTTACTCTTCTCTTTGTCTTTCTACTGACGACTAAAAGCAAACATTAAAACATAACTCTACGAGATATATACATTTCAGAGGATGTCACTTTGTCTGATCTCTCCATTTCTCTGTAGAACACTTATTGAAATGGGGCCTGAAGAAAAACGTCTAACTAACTTTTCTCAAGATTAATTTTAAGTATACCTTTATTCATGATCTCTAAAATGAAATAGCCCTCTTTGTTTGAATTTTACACTCATTAATCTTGTTTTATATCTTTAATTCTCTATGATTAGATAACTATATGTAATCAGATTGAGACCTACTTTGTTGCCGCCCTGTGACACACCGTAAAAACCACATGTCTCCACTGAGGCCACAGTAAGACACTTTGTAGTTTAGCTAAAAGGAGGCGAGACAGAGCCTTGTAACAGAGCAGCAGCTTGACCTTTACACTGTGAGTCAGGATCCAACACAGACTATAGACCGGAGTTTGGTGGTTTTAACATGGAAAGACAACGAGTAACATTATATGTAACAAGACCCCTCTGACAATGATAGTCTGCTTTTACAGGATCTGAACCGTTTCTATGAAATGTTTTTAATTTGCAACTTGAAAATGTGTTTTATTATAAACCACAACTTGAACATTGTTAGGATGTTCCCAAACCGGATATTAAAGAGATATATTATATATTAAATAGATATATAAAAGTCATTCTTTTGGTTTTCAGACACTTTATAGAAATGATGCTGTTAGTGAAAATGGTTTGAACCAATGATAATTGATGTTAACTTTCTATTTCCCAGTGGACTTTGGTGTGAGTGCTCAGCTGGACCGGACAGTTGGTCGAAGGAACACCTTCATCGGACGCCATATTGGATGGCTCCAGAGGTCATCGCTTGTGATGAAAACCCAGATGCTACCTACGACTACAGGGTAAGATACTGGATCTGTTTTACAGTGTATCAGGGACTGTTTCAATAGATTTTCAGACAACTCATCAAAGGGTTCCCAGAACAAATAGAAAGAAAAAATGTTAATGGTCTATTCTTGTACAAACTGCTTTTATAAAGTTTTAGAACCACTGCTATCTTAGATATAACACATTCACGTGTTATTGAAACATGCACACAAACTCATTTGGCTGATCTTGTCTTCTGTCCATCAGAGTGACCTGTGGTCCTGTGGAATCACGGCTATAGAGATGGCTGAGGGAGCTCCCCGTAAGTACATATCTCACCTAATGGTGGGTTGTGTGTCATTTTCAAAACATTATATCATTTAAATTGGAATTTTGAGAAATTTATATAATTACCTATACAGTACAAAACCGGGGAAAGAGTACATTTGTTTTTATAACTTCTGCAAACAAAGCTAAAGATTGTAGAGTTTCTGGTAAGAGACTAAGTGGAGAAGTGGTGAAGAAGTAGTGTAAGACTGAAGCTATTGGTCAAATCAACCCCTGCCTTATCTGTTTAAAGTGATCATACCGACCGGAGGGATTTTTGCAGTTCCTAGAACATAACATTTCTAGAACTCTTTTTTTTTTTTCTTGTGTTTTACCGAATTTGGGGATTTTTAAGTTCCTCTGACTGCAGTTCCTGTAACTCTTTCAGCTCCTATTTTCCGCATAGGAACCTAGGTCAATGAGTGTTGGGTTTCCGGTACAGACAGACCAACAACAGACAATTTGAACAGTTTTTGGCTTCTTATTCATCACTAAATTCACTCCTGAGAACGTTTTCGGGTTGAAATGAACTGCAAAAATCGTTGCTGAATTGAAAATTTGCTTCAAAGTTATCGGAGTTGAGAACCTCCATAAAGTGATGTGACAGCCAGCTAGCGCTTGCCGGGGCCGCTATTTCATGGCTTGGCTAGTCACGCTCGGAGACCCCGCTGTAAGCTGGAGATCTCTCAGAACGCTCTTGTAAATAAGAAGCTTTTATTTCATTGTTGACAGATCGTTTGGTTAAATATCACAATACATGTTAATCATAAGATCAACAGGAACCTGTGGTTAACGGTCTTTTCAGAGTTAAACTCTACAATCTAGCCGGCCGTCACACACACACACACACACACACACACACACCAGGCAGAGGCGGGGTAGAGAGAGAAATACCCTTTTTTCTTTGGAAGACTTGTTGAAATTATGACATAGGCTATATACATTATATTTAGTATTTAGTTCATACTTTTTTGTTGGTGTATTTGATTTCATATTTTGCTATAAAGACCGTTGATGTGCTTGCGTCACTCCCTTACCCCTCTTAGCAGTTCCTATGGCCACTGGTTAGTGCGAATTCATATGGCAAAACCAGTTTTGGGGGGAGTAGTTAGTAGAACTGTTCAGAGTGGACTATTCTTATAAGTACGTTCCTGTAACTACCTGGTCGGACAGCGGCTAATGACATATTACATTTTTACCCTTTAAATTGTAGCTTAACTTTACCTTTCTATTTAACTTGTTTATTCCTATGGCAACAGTATCATGAATACATAAAAGTTCAGTCTAATATGTATGGCTTTGTGTGTTTTTGGCTCTCTTCTCTGTTGTTTCCTCCAGCTCTGTGTGACATGCATCCAATGAGAGCCCTCTTCCTCATTCCCAGAAACCCTCCTCCTCGACTCAAGTCGAAAAAATGGTGGGCTTCAGTTTTTAATCTCTCTTCTTTTAATCTTTTAGATAATGAATATAATGATGCTCTTTATTTTTCTTTCACATGACAAAAAATTGTCATGTACTGTCTGTGAGAAACTGTACTTAGAAGAAGACGACATCTATCCCCGAGGGGAAATTCACAATTTTCACTCTGTAATAGTAGAGTTGCACACACATTAAACACAGGCCTAAATTTACACACATGCTCCGAAGGAGGCTCCTTGGAGGAGGGGCCCGAGCAGTTGGGGGTTCGGTACTTTGCTTAAGGGCACCTTGGTAGTGCCCAGGAGGTGAACTGGCTCCAGCTACCAATCCATGCTCCGTATTTTAGGTCTGTACTGGGACTTAACCAGCGACCTTCCAGTTCCCAACCCAACTCCTTACGGACTGAGTGATTGTATGCAGCTGTTGTAGCGCTTCTTTCCCAAGATAGATTTCCTACCTGACAATAAAGTTTATCTTACTGTGCCAGTCAGAAGTTTGGACGTGGGCGTCGGGACAGTTCAGTTGATAGAGTGGGCGCCCATATTTAGAGGTTTATACCTCAATGCAGTGGGCGCGGGTTTGTTATTCCCCCCTTTCACTTTTCAGCTGTCCTGTCAATAAAGGCCTAAAAATGCCCCAAAATAAATCTTTAAAAGACAAAACAAAAACAACATTTGGGAACGCTTTTTCATTCACATGAATAGAAAAGTGTGTCCAAACCTTTGACTGATACTGTATTTTACCTTAAAATGTCTGAATGTCATCTCATCTCCAAACATCACATTTAACTGTAACCTAACAGGTCGAAGAAGTTTTTCAGCTTCATCGAGGGCTGCCTGGTGAAAAACTACACTCAGCGTCCTCCCACTGAGCAGCTGCTGAAACACCCCTTCATTCGGGACCAGCCCAACGAAAGGCAGGTCCGCATCCAGCTCAAAGACCACATCGACCGGACCAAAAAGAAGAGGGGCGAGAAGGGTGAGCCCTGAGATAGATCTGATGGTGTCAGAGTGTTTATCGCTGCTGTGACACTAACCTATGAACAATAACAGTGCTGCTCTTAATGATCCAACGTTTGTTAGTATGGGGGGGATAAACATCTGGAAAAGTTTAGTGGCTGCTCTACAAAATGTGGAGATGTTTAGTGTCTTTATCATGGGGAAAGGAAACGGTAAAAGAACAAACTTAATATAACCTAAAAAAGGGACATTTCTGAGTTATTGGTAATTGAATATATGTCAAACAATTACACATTTTCTTGTGTTAACTTTTAAGTGAAACACATGATTTTATAAGGATTTTATATTCTATTTATTTAGTTTGTCACTTTGAAGACAAAGAAAGTCTTAAAATATTAGCTCATAATAATAAAACAATAACCCGAATGTACATGGTGTGTTCAGTTAAACAATTTCAGTTTAACATTTTAACGACTTTTACTTAGCTGTTCTCTTCTTTTCCCGTCCTATCCTCAGATGAGACAGAGTATGAATACAGCGGCAGTGAAGAAGAGGAGGAAGAGGCATCTGAGCAAGAAGGAGAGCCAAGGTGAGAATATATTATCACAACGCATATGGAACAGTACAGTGTAAAAACAGCACATTTGTCTTGTCAACCTGCACTAAAACAAGCTAAACATGATAACTTCTCCCAGTACAAGAAGCTAACCACTACCATGTTCTATATGAGTATGCACAAACCACAGGCCAGAGCAGAAGGGGGCATGAACCTAGTTCTGATGGAATCCAGAGCAGAGCAAAAGCTAAATATGAAATCAAATCATGTAATCTAAACAAGTACAGAAATTCAAATTTAGAGCATATAAAATCTGTAGCAAACGTTTTTGTGTTTTTCCCTTTTGTCATTCTTCGCGATTAGAAGTGTGTGGCTTTGGCAGAAGGAGCTCAACAGCAGCTTTCCAGTGATATGTAACTGTTATTTTCTAATATTAACACCAAATCATCAGCATCCTCATGTTGAAAATTGGCAATTTATTTACATCCTACATTGAAAAACCTTCATCACCTCTGCTTAAAATCAATGTAATGAGCTAACATAGCAGCTAAAGCCTCTCTCGTTGCGTCCTCCGTATAGCTCAATAGTCAACGTGCCAGGCGAGTCGACTTTGCGCCGTGACTTCATCCGGCTGCAGCAGGAGAACAAGGAGCGCTCGGAGGCGCTGCGCCGCCAGCAGCTCCTCCAGGAGCAGCAGCTCCGCGAGCAGGAGGAGTACAAGCGCCAGCTACTGGCCGAGAGGCAGAAACGTATCGAGCAGCAGAAGGAGCAGAGGAGACGGCTGGAGGAGGTGAGGACACAGGCCTCAGAAAGGACTGAGTTACAGTCTGCAGTCACACGCAACACGGATATCTGACACTTAGTCAGGAAAGAAAACAAATAGAGGTGGATATAGACACTGCAGTGCATGATTGTATTTAAAAAAATGTATTGAGCCATAGAAAATTATGCATACAGTATTTTGTTTGTGTCAGTGCTCATTTCCATTTGTATAAAAAGATTTATAAAATCATATTCATGTACAGATATAAAGCTAAATTATATAAATAAATCAGATCGTATAGTTAAATTGGAACAGTATCCAAAATAAGCTAATTAAATAGAGAAATACTTTTATTTAAAATTGACAAAGATAAAATAAATGTGCATATACTAAATAAAAGAAAGCAATAAAATAAATCCAAATCTAAGAATAGGCACATTACTCAGATAAGGCAGTCTTGGAACATTGATTTCATATCTTTATCTTTCTAAACCTTGTTTTCCTGTCCCCTACCCTGCTCTCACTCATTATCTCATGAAATAAAAAGAAACATTTTAGATGCATTTACTTTCATTTCATTTTATTTTATATATAATTTCCTTTTGCCCTAACAGCTATTAAAATGTTAGCAAACTCTAAAGCAGTGTTGTCCCAAACAAAACCAGGTTGAAAAAGCTGCTCTTTGCTTGACCAGTCACTGTTTAATTGAAAACCATATCCAAAATGTATATATTATTTATGAAGCATCACGGCATCCTTCCCAGGAGTTACACTGTAAGTTAGAATAGGACTAAAAATACTCTTGTTTCTGAGGGAACGTGAGTTATTCATGAAGCTTCTTCCTGCATCCTCTACATCGAGGAGAGGTTCTCCTTCCAGAGTGAACGAGGTCGCCAACACCGAGAAGCTTTAGATACATTTGTTTAAATACTGACAGGCTGATTAAGGAAATATGAAACATTAGCGAAGATGGCATGTGTTGACAAGCTAGTGTACTTACGCCAACAAATAGTTTCTGGCATAAGTGGAACAATGCTCAATCCAGTATGATTTTTTTTTCCCCTCATGCCTTTTTGATTGTTATTTCTTTAAACCATTCACCACCGTCCTAGGGGCGCTTAGCCCCGATAGCAAGAGGTGAAGGAGACGCGCCGGACGTCAGGCTTTAACCCCAGCCATGTACTTCCTTTGAGCCAGACAACATTAATCAACAACAATCTTTAGCCATTTATCAAGCCAACATGCTAAATATTTGTCGGTTTCAGCTTCTCTCTCTCTTCTCTATATATACAATCTTAATATATCATCTTAAATTGAATGATATAAAATCAATACAATTTGACTTGTAATTGCTTTTGGACATATTTTGTCCTTTTGAACAGACAGAACCAGCAATCAGACACCACCCCGGGGCTTGTGGGACACTTTGATGCGCTTTATTATTATTTTTTAACATTTTACGATAAATTGATTATGTATGTGTGTGTATATAATATACTGTATGTATACATTCACAGATTAATGATCAGTTGCAGCCCTAACCCAAACACCCATTATGGACTGAAGGTTTCCATTTCTCTCCTCCTCTAAGAAGGAGGTGATGTAGCTTAGGAAATGCTGTTGGAAAAGCCATGGTCGACGTCTTTGCTCACATAGCCAGTTAATCAGGTGCATTTTATGCGTGTAATAAGATTAGAGACTTTAAACCTGGAGGTTTAGTGGTCTGATTTTTGATTGATAATATTATATACAAGATTAAAAAATCAATTTAAGGCTAGTAAGAAAAAAAATGAATTTGTGTCACCTTAGGTACTTTTTGTAATTATTCTTTATCTCTTTTAGCTGTGGTCGTCTTCTATTAGTGTCTGTGTGAGCGCTGCTGCGTTTTCTCCTCACTTATCTCAAAGGAGACTAAACCGGGCGCCCGGGTAGCTCAGTTCGTAGAGCGAGCACCCATATATAGAGGTTTACTCCTCCAACCTGCGGCTCTTTGCTGCTTTTCTTGTTTCCTCTTTCTCCCCTTTCAAGTCTTCGCTGTCCTGTCAAAATACTGGCCTAAAAAGCCAAAACAATTGGCTTTAAAGAAAAAAAAAGAAGTGAACTAAACCACAATATCTAGATTTAGAGAAAGCCCTAAATACTAGAAGAGGGACTGACAAACAAATACATGAATAAAATGTAAAATGAGGTTTGAAGTATTCATTGACTTTTTTGCTCCAGGCTGTGTTTCTGATTCATAACAGTACTAGAAGAATCAGACAGTAGAAGCCACAGTTGAACCTAGGCAATGTCAGACAAATACCACTGCACATGTGCTCTCCTGTTGTGATACATTACCTCCTGTGGAACCCCTAATTTTGAGCACTGACTTGATATAAACCGCAAACAAAACTGATGTCCTGCAGGGAAACACGCTGACTGACAGAAATCTGTGTAATTTCTATATCTGTAGATATATGTATCTTAGAGGGCCAAGTATTAGATAAGTGCCTGTCAGACTTAAAATATTACTCTAATTTAGACGTAATGCAGGGCCTAAAATGTTGACATGTTAATTTTGTCACTGTCACTTCAGCTCATCTGTATTTATATGTCCTCCACTTGAACAAGTAAATAAATACCTAACTATCCTGGTGTTGAGAGTTTGGAAAATGCACAGATCACACATCACAGTTTGCATCAAAGTTGCTTTAACTTAATATTTATCTAAGCCACGTACTGTAGTGTAGCGTTGAAAATCCCTGACAGTAAATAGCAGATGTCCTTTAAAGTACTCTGTATCTTATATTAGAATATACACTCAAAATGAGTCTAGATGCTCCACTGCTTTGCACCTAGCAGCAGTTTTTAAATCAAAGTAAGACTGCACATACAAAATATTTTCATTAGTTAATGGGTTTCTATAAAATGTAAAAAAATAAATGACAAGAGTGAAATGATCTGTTTTGTCCAACTAACAGCTCAAATCCCCCAAATATTCCATTTACTGCAATACATTACACAATACTTTTCAAATTGGAGAAAAATGGCTTAAACAATGACCAAGTTGTCAACATAAGAAAATAAGAAAGTAATTGTAACTAATTGTCTCTATGGTCTAATTAAACAAACAAGTATTACACTTTTGGCATCATCTTCATTAGAGCTCGTTTTGGGCTCTCATTGTAGCGGCCTATTATTTCTTGTCTCTTTCTGTTTCTTTTCTTTTTTTGCATTTATAACGGTGTGTCCTTTGGATGGAGTTAACCATATCAATGTCAAAAGTGACTTTCTTTGCATGCTGTGTCTTGTTTATACTAATGCTGCTCAGTCCATGTAGTTACATGTAGGTTACACAGGATCTGATTTGTACAACTTATCAGTGGCCTGGAAATCGTAATAAGAACTTGAGATCTGTGTCGCATAAGACTAGACAGAAAGTCAGAACTAGGACGGCGTCCGATAGGACATGAACCGGTTTCCCTGTTAACTCGCCTCCTGTGTCCACCGCCAGCAACAACGGCGTGAGCGCGAGATGAGGAGGCAGCAGGAGCGCGAGCAGCGCCGACGTGAACAAGAGGAGAAGAGGCGCGTCGAGGAGATGGAGCGACGCCGCAAAGAGGAGGAAGAGCGCAGGAGGGCCGAGGAGGAGAAGAGGAGGGCCGACCGGGAACAGGTAGGAGCCAGAATCACACAGAGAAGAAACCAGACCTTTTTTCACAGTAGTTGAACACATGGACATGTGGCTAAATAAAAAAGTTGATATCTTATTTATACCATATGTTCATTTAAAAGAATGTGAATGTTTTTGTGACCACATAGTTATTACATCTACAACCATTTCAATATTTAGTCCATCGAGGATCTCATAGCTAGTTTTTGTGTTTTTGTTCCTTCCCCCATAGTTACCAAGAAGTTGGTTTGTTGAGATTTAGGCTTGATGTTTATTTGTTGATAATATTATATTGATATTTAATATGTTGCCAAATAGACCTAATAGGGACTGTGTTTGATTGACAGGAGTACATCCGCCGTCAGTTGGAGGAGGAGCAGAGGCACCTGGAGATCCTGCAGCAGCAGCTGCTCCATGAACAGGCCATGCTGCTGGTGAGTGTTTGGCTGCCATGTCTAACCCCCCCCCTTATTTCCTCTCTGTCGTTTTTCAAATAGTTTCTTTTTTTTCTTTCCCCTTGCCCCCCTAAATATACAATATTTCCTTAATGCTATTTCCATCAGTTTCTGTGTCTCAAGTGGTTATTTTTTATGTTTCCTAAACTCCCAGGTTGTTGAACTTTATAATACAGATACTTATTATTCCTCCATTACACAAACTTTCCTGATTTTGTTTTCCTTTCCAATCTGAACTGAATCGAGTTTTTGGGAATGATTTATGACTTTTGTAGATCCAAAGGGAGCCGTTAACAGAGGTCCAAACGTAATACGTATTCTCAGGTTTTTGGTGGTGAAGTCGGGATGTTTACAGAGCCCTTAGTGATGGTGATATCGTCACCAGGAAACTAGTCATCCATCTGGAAGAGAGGGCTTCCCCTATTTTTACTCCAGATGTTCCAGGTCTGATGCAGGTTAAATTGAGGGGTTTGTATGACTTGTTCTTTTTCATTTGTAAAGGATTCTGCTCCTCTGGGAGGTTACAGAGGATGCTCAAATAATGAAAGGATATGATCACTCACATCCCCACTTCCAGACCTCACACCATCACTTTATCATTGGCTGCGGTCATTGGTTCTTACAAAGTCACCATTGTGGGAAAAAAAGTTTTTATTTTTATTTTTATGATGATTGGCTTTCACACTTGAAAACTGTTATTTCTAATTTAAAGTTATCCAACACTTGCTTTGGCCAGATTTACAAGAACTTATCTTATACACCTCCTTTAACAACCTCTTGATAGTTTAGCTGTGGCTTTTGGCAACATTCACAAGTATTAAAACTCAAATAAATCATTACTGTTTTAATAGATTAATGGTTTAACTTTGACTAAAGTTAACCACTTAAACATATGTGCAGATGGACACTTTGGACATCTGGCCCACAAGCTTGCTGTTGCCTGAGTTTTAGTTAAGGGGGCGAGCCTAATGCTTGACATTTAAAAGCAATACCCTCCCCAAAAGTATTAATATTTAGTTGGGACCTTTCCCTTGACTTATAAAAGAAACACCCTCTCCTCTAATTTCTCAACCCTGATTTAAGCTCAATTTGTTAATGAAACAGTCATCTTTTGTCATCCATTAGTAGCACAGGCTGGGTTGTGCTGAGCATGTATTATATAATAATTTAATATATGATGCATTAAACTTGAGCGACTGTTGGCTTGTGAAGAGATGGCTCTTTAGCAAGATAATGTTCAATCTTTACTTACTACAAAGATCCACGTCAACTGTTTCTTAAAGATGACATATTGGTCTTACTTGCTACTAGAATGTACAGCTCTGATATGGAGACATGTTGTCCTCTGCATCTCCACATCTGTGTGATCTATAGAGAACACAAAAGGCATGTTTTTGACGTAATTGTTTGGATGTAACTATCCAATCTTTTTTACAGTAAAACTCGCAAGAAAAAGATAAAATAATCAAATCTGAGACGTGACTAAATTAAAGCCCCCCACACTACCCTCACTATAGCAAAAAGAAAGAAAATACACAACCATTTCCCTTCTCTGAGGCCATGGTCCCTCCCCCTAATCATTTGTATTCAGTTCCTTAGCAGTTTAGGCCTGGCATCTCATGACGAGGTTTACAATTTTGTGCTGACCACATCAGAGGCTTGGAAAGTGATCTGTAATATGAAACAGTGTTACTCCTGATACTTTTCAGAAAGAAGAACATGCTTACTTGCAGCTTTCTTTGTGCATTTTTCTCATGAAGATCAGATGGGCTTGAGACTCTAAATGGGGATCCCAGAAGGAATTAAAGTTGCTGAGTTTTCATCTCAACAGGCCCCTAAAGAATACAAAATTTAAATGTTGTGGGAACAGTACAACTTGCCCAACATCTTTCTGTCAAAGGTTGTGGGTGGTTTACTTCCCCCTTCCTGTACTCAGGAGTATAAATGGCGGGAGCTTGAGGAGCAGCGCCAAGCCCAGAAGCTCCAGAGACAGCTGCAGCAAGAGCAGGCCTACCTCCTTTCCCTCCAACAAAACCAGAACCTGGAGAGTAACAAAACAGTCCAGCAACAGAACACCAAACCCCCACAGAGTGTTGAACAGGACAGGATAAAGCCCCCGCAGAGCCCTGAGCCGGATACAACAGAACTGCAGAGTAGTGACTCTGAAAAGACAAGTCAAAATCACAGTCTGGAGAAAACCACAGAACCCAAGCTACCTGTTGCTGACCTGCAAGGCCCCACCCCTGACTCTGAGCCAATCAGAGAGGTGAACCCGTCACACTGACTGCTGTAGAATGCTAACTTTGCTTGAGTGTACTCACTCCCACTGCTTCAGGTGTGAAATGTGTACATGGTGATGGCTAGCTGCTGGTGTGGAATGTGTACATGGTGATGGCTAGCTGCTGGTGTGGAATGTGTACATGGTGATGGCTAGCTGCTGGTGTGGAATGTGTGGACGCTTTGTAGAGGAACTAAATTTCTAGAATGTCTCTTTCTAAACTTAATTATAATTGTTATGTAACAACAGGTCCATGATGCAAATATACTCCAGTAAAACTGGACGAGCAGCAAAAGTCCTCCTTGATAGATGACAAAACAAAAGTGTTAAAAGGGGGGGAACGTTGAGTTGAGACTGTAGTTTCTCTCTGGCTTCTTTTTGCAAAAGTCCAGAGTCCACATGCGTTACACAAATCTCCGCCAACGTCCTGAAGTGAGTGGAGGATGGAGGAGCGGGGTGGGGAAGCTGTAACAAATTTGACGTAGACCCAAATTAAAACTACAAAATAATATATAAAGACTTTTCATAGGCAACATTTCAGGTAACCCACTCATATGCTCATTTCAGCCCATATATGTAGCCCTAATGCACTGTATGAACTTTCGATAACTCATGATGGGATGTTTTCAGCTTTGGGGAAAGAGTTTGCTTTGACCAGACCAGCTCCTCCTCCCCAGCGAGGGCGCTGCTGCTCTTCTAATTACCCTCGCTGTTGTCTCTGCCACCATATTAATTAAGTTATTGTAATAATGAGACCCCTCAGTGTGTGTCTCTCTCTCTCTCTCTTTGGCATCCTGCTTTTGCCATTTACCACCTGTTGGGGGAAGAAAAGGAGAAAGACACTAATCAGATCCAAAATAATAGTAATAATAGTCTTTTAAGCAGGAATGGGTGGAGTGCAAAACACAAACTTGGGCGACAGTGACTGTGACAGCAAGTGTTTGTATGGTTCACTTGGCTGTTTCAGTAGAAACACACACTGAAATGATAATCCTGGTTTGTTACAATTTGTAATAGTTTAGCTTTGGGACCATGGACAATATTTCTTGAAATCATTCTGATTAGGGATTCCATGTTTACATCAACGCTAAATGAAGTAACCCAATATGTGCGTTTACATGCCCCACAGCATTAAATCAGATTATAACTTCTTTGACTTGTGGAAGTGGTACTGTCCGCTGTGAAGCTTCTAATCTACCGGAGTCTAACAAAGAAGAAGTAGTATGAACAGAGCCTGTTAAAAATTTTAGAATTAAAAAAAACAACACTTTTTTATAAACAATCAAACCCTCAGTTTTTACTGTGAATAAGTGTCTTGGACCTCGGTGTGTGTCCTAACCTTTGTTTTCCCTGTGGAGGTTTCCCCCCCACATGCATGACACTCTTTGCTGGTTGTAGTGCCATTGTCTTACTAGCAGGGGATGTGTGGAAAATTGTGGCGACAATAACACTGCTGCCCTTCAGGAAGTGCTTTGTTGTTCCTGCTGGCGTGCTTGTATTAGCAGATGACTTTCTGATGTGCTTGTACCACCGGTAGTAAATAAAAAAAAGGTCTGCTCTGCAGCAAGAAACTAACAAACTGTAATGCCTAATGGCTTCTGTCTACTTACTTAATGTCCTCATACACATTGACCTGTACTCTCAAAGCACTGCTAATGCGGCTGTCCTTCATTTGTGTGCGTCTGTCCTTTTTAGGCTGATGAGCGATACCGGAAGAACATCCAGGGTTCTCCTCAGGCAGCTCAGACCAAACCACAGCAGCCTCCGGTGCCTCCGCGCTCCGAGTCTTCCTACCCCAATGGGAACTCGGCATCTGAGGCACCCGCCATGCACCCGCCTGCCATGCATCGACCTGTGGAACCACAGGTAATAACTGATGTCTTCACACCCTTTCCCCATCTTGTTGAAGTATTCCTTCTTCTTTACTTGAACAGGCATCAATTTGAGTCAAGTGGGTTGTTTGCCACTAGTTACAGTCCACCGGTGCCTTTTCTCTTGCAGGATTTAGCCGTGTTGTAGCTTAACGATCAGATCGAGGCACTACAGCTGGCTGTGAAGTAAAAACAAACCAAAAAAAACAGTGCTCCCTTTATCTCCAGATGTTTAATTATGTCCACAACTGAGATTACAATTAAGTTGTGAGACACAACTCCAAAGTTCCTTAAACTTAAAGTAAACATATATAAAGTCATATAACCGGCTTGTATGTCATATGATTCCCATTGGCCTTCTTGTTTTCTTAACGGTCCTTTTCACAAAATTTCAACTTAATTCTTCCTGTTGTGGCTTTCCCCTGGCAGGCTGTATCATTAATATAAAACAATATTGTATTATATACTGTATTTGGCACATGGTACTTGTCATTTGTCATTGGTACATGTCATTTGATGACTCAAAACCTGACTGGAGTAGAAACTACAATTTTCTTGACGGAGACGTTGACAGTAAAGCTCTCTCTGAACTCAGTCAGCTGGCAACGCTGCACACACTGTGGCAATTTTTTCTTTTTGGTTGTAAATCTGCCATTTTTCTATGTGAATGGGCCAAATTTGATTTTGTTTTGAGGATGCTGTCAGCCTTACACTTCCAGTTGTGTTGGCTCATTTCCTGCCAGGACTAGCCTTGCTAACAGTTAATGAATTTATGATGCATTCATTTTCTTGCCAGCATTCACTGTATGGTGTCAAGTGAACTGAAAACCTTGTATCTCCAAAATGCCAGTTTATTGGAAAACAAGAACACCAGCCTTGTTTGTAGCGTGACCTTCATGTGGCAGTACCTCTTTTCTCCTACTCTGGATGTTGCTTGTGTATTTGTATTTAATACCTTTTTCTCTATTTCTTATTAAGGTTCTCCCTTTCAGGTGATTTCAAAATACTTGAGTCTCTGTTCTCTGGTGTGAAAGGCTTATTAGTATTTTTTTTTAAATGTAAGATGTGTTCACTAGTTTTGCTGCTTTTCTGTGATGTCATCCTTCCTGGATTGTGTCTTTAGCTCAACTCTTTCAGGATGATTCCTCTGGATAATGGATCAAACTATCAATATTCAGGGTTGACATCAATTCTATTTTTAATTTAATTGTGTAACTTGTGAAACTGCATTAAATCTTCAAGTTAACGACAGAATGCTCATTTTCACACGAACAAGGTCTTTTTGAAAACACAAAGCCAGTGGTTGTTTGTGAAGGTTTTATTATTTTCAACTAAAAGACATCTCCCTTTTTACTCAACCTTTTGTGGAATGAAAATGAAATTGAATTATATATTCTTCTCCCATGATAAACTCTTTGATTGACAGGTTGTCCTCCCACTCTAAAGCAAACAAAAGCACTTTGTCCCTGTGTGTGTGTGTGTGTGTGAACATGAGTATGTTTGTTCGGTGGTATGTTAGGGAGTTTGTATGTCTCTGCTGAACATACTGTACCTCCTCATTGTGTGCTGGTGATTAAAAACATGCATAATGCATTAGCACCCAGATTTGCAGCAGTGTGACTCAGACAGTAATAGTCATCTTCCCAGAGAAGGATTCAACCCACTAAGCACAGTTCATTGAAGTCAATCTGTTTTGAATATGTTGCAACGTTTAAATATATTAAAACGATGCTGTAACTTCGTAAAATGGGTGATGATGTAACTCACTGGTGCGTTATTAACAATTTGGCATAATGTTAAAAGTGGATTAATCAAGTTTCTCTGATTAGCTGCGAGTCGTCAGGCTCAGTTGTGGCGTTGTTTTAACATTTCTGCACGTGCATACTTCACTGCGTGCTGAATCAAACTCGGATGGATTCATTTTGAGGTGTTCTAATTAGAGCCAATTTAATAAAAAAAAATAATTAAAACTGCAGTCTGACCTACATTACTTTAATTTCTAAATGACAAGAAGCTGCAGTCATGGAGTATTCTCTGTTTAAACATAGTTGAGGTCCGGTTACGTTGAAACAACTAATGCATCTTGTTTAAGGTGGATCATGGATATTGTAAAAGAAACCCAGAAGGAATGTGGACCGCACTGTCAAAGTCATAAGCTTTCTTGCCTCAGCCATGAATGCTGTAAACCTGTGCGTGGTTCTGCTTACATGTATGTTTGCATGCCAGCCTGTGTTCATGCCTTCTAATACAGTTCATCTTCATGCTTGGCACTAGTGGTGAGGCTGAATCGCCCTGAGGATGAACATGGGTGGGACTCTAGTTGACTAACCCTAAACATTGACACTGTTAATGTAAATAAATCTGCATTGGAGACTAAAGTTAAAGCACTCTAAAAAGTTTTAATACAAAATAACAACTATGTAAAAGATTAGAAATTTAGACAGACTTTCTGGAAAACATCTTTCCAATTCAAGGCCTTAAACTGTCTTGAAGTTACACATAGTGTGTCATGTAGACTTTTTGCTGAAATTAAAAGAATGTGAATAGTTTCTACTTGATATTGAAAAGAGGCTCCTTGTTATTAGGAGTTGTAGTCGTAATTCTTATCACTGCCATATCCCAATCAATTATTCTAAACATGCAGCAAGTTGAATACAAAAATGACATACAGTATAACCAAACCAATTAATTAACGATCTTAATTTAGGACAGTTTAAAATGAGTCAACAATAAGAGTCTGACCACTATTTGTCTCAGGATCCACTTTATCTTTCTATTCACTCCCTGTGCTTTTTGTTTTTGTTTTATTTTTGTTTGTTTTCCTCTTACTCTCAGAAAAGTATGTACAGTACCTTTTGTTGCTCAGGCTTCCAAATAAGTCATTAAAATATGATTAGAATTGCTTTTACAGGGGAGTTCACTTTGCCCTTTTACTTCCCCGCAAAAGGTGCAGCCTCAGTGACAAAATGTACGACGTGCATGTGCTTTGATTTTGAAAGCGTTGCTTCTGTCCTCTGATTGCACTCTAAAAATGTGGGTTCTTTATCGTTGGGGGCTCTGCTACTGTTTGGAGCCATACCTTTCACTACACTGTGCTACTGAGACAAATAAGTTCTCCCAGTTTTTTCCTGAGGTTAAAGGTTAGGTTTTTTTCAGGTTAATTCAGCTGCTCTAGATGTTGAGCTGATACACAGCTCAACATCTAGAGCCAGTGGTTTTTAACCTTTAATCCTGTATTCAGCGCTGGTTTTATATTACTTATAGTCTTTAAGTTGGTTTGGTGACTCTGTGTCTATAATATTAACCAGAAGAGCGCTGGGCACAGAGGACTAAGAGGCATGCATTAGATTTAAATTTTACATCATCAACCGTCAGATTAACATAGAGGCTGCAGTATCATGAACTTACTTACACCAAAAGAGATTTAATGTAAATCTTGTTCCTTCTTCTTAAGAGCTATGTAATAAAAATATCACTTAACTATAATCTCGACATTTTCATCCATGCCAACTGCAGGGCTAATTTTTGTGAATATCCAGCCAAACACTTTAGATACAGCATGTTAGCAAATGGGAATGAGGTCCAACGTAATGTCTTGTCATTCAATGCTCAGTTGGACGTTATTAAAAATAAAATTGAATTATTAAGATGTCAAAGTAAGTTTTCAAATCCATTATTGATGCAGCCTGCGAGAAGACCGGAAACACTCATTCTTCCTTAATATTATTACTTCCACGGATCTCTTTTGCAAACTAGCCGCCAAATATCACACAAGCATGGTGGCTGTTTCTGTTACAGTGCTGTCATGTTTGAAAGAAACCATAACGAAGAGCTATATAGAATGACAAAAAGCTTTCACAATAAGAGATAGATGAAGCTAGTGATGCTACATATTCCATGTCTGAAAAGGGATAACGTCAAAGCTGCATGTCAGTGTTGCTAAAAGCTTTTTGGAACAGTGTATGGTCTCGTATGGCTCCAATCTTACAAACCCCTAAAGATACAGAGAAGCCCCTGTCCTTGTTAGAGTGCACTGCATGCAGACTGACCCGGCCTCCCCCGATGTGTTTTTGTTGTCTGTAAGGTCCGTTCCCATCTGGCTGCTTTAAAGAGCAGTGGCAGCGTGGCAGTGTCAAACTCCTCCGTTACCACCCTGCCTGCTGTGTCGCGGTCACACTCCTTCACCGAGCCGCTCGCCCCTAGCTTTGAAAATCTTCACCTTCGCAACAGCCAGGAACACCCTCACCCTCCATCTTCATCACCATCCTCTTCATCATCAACGCCTGCACGCACTGACCCACAACCCTACTCGCAGCATAGGCCCTCACCCCGTGAACCGGCCCCTTCAGAGGAGGTCCCTCCCAGGGTAAGGACAGGAAGGAAGATCCCTGGTGTAGTCGGGCAGCAGTAGAGATCTAGGTCTTCATCCTTATTACTTTAGCTTCCCACCATCTGCCTGATTCTTTGTGCTATCAATAATTCATGTTTTGGGTTTTCTCTTCTTGTGGTGCAGAAAAAAAGATTGTAGCGGAATTATAGATGATTCAATTGAATCTACATTGAATTAACATAACAGTTTTGAAATACTGTAAGCAGGTTTCCTGAGACAATCGCATTGGTGTTAAACTATTCCCCCCGATACACAGGATATCCAACCAAGAGGAAGTTAGCGTCACTCTGTCTGGGGTGACTCAGAGTTGACATAAAGAGAGGTAGCTCACTGTTAATATGACCCACAACAATCAGTCTGTGTCCTCTTTATAACCCAGTCCTTGGTATTGTGACAATGCTACACTATAGCACAAGTTATGACAATTTCTGTCATGTTGCTTTTCCTTCCCTCACTAGATTAACTTAGTCTTTAACCTTACGGCCACAAAAGGACTGTAATAACTGCAGAAAGAGAGAAAAAATAAGCAGAGAAGGTGCGAGTTCTGCATTTAGAAAACTTACCTGAATGTATAACGTGGTAGACGCTATAGCTAAATATATGGAAGACAGGAAAGCTATGAGGTAAAACCCACGAATGTGGGTAGTCAGAATCCAAAAGACTAAGACAGATCTAAATCCAGCCCACAGAGCCAAAGTTAGTTGCCCACCAGAAAAAGAAACCCTGCATTATAAACAGAATGGCTGCCAGGCCTGAACCACAACCCTGTCAAGATGTTCTATAACTGTAAAATTTAGTTTTTAATACAACATTAACGTCTCCACAAGCGTCAGGTAAACAAGGGTCACAACAAGTATAAAAAATACAAGGAAAGCATGTTACCAGGGGAGGATTGACCTTTCATTAACATCAGACCATATTGTTTCCATGTTGCCCCTCACTTAAACTTCTTAACAAAGCTAAATAATGTTGGCTGCTGTGCCTGGAAGCTCTGCTCTGCTGTGTTGCGTTGTTTGGATGCTCCCAAATGTTTTGCATTGGCTTTACTGAATTTACATGTGATTCTGAAAGGGGAAAAGGTGTGACCCGTGACTACTGGTGTGATAGCTTTGTAGGGAAGGCGGTTTAGTTGATGGAGGACAGGTGTTTTGTGTGGAATTAAGTTCAGCATTCTCTTGGTTTAGATAAGACAGCGTCCTTCTACATTTAGTTAAAAGCGCAGCCATATTAGACATCCACAGCTCATTAGATGCAGTGATTTAATTAATTTACATAGTAACAGTTTTTCATTGGGATTATTTCATTGCTGACTTTTGAGAAACTGTTTCTCTGTGTGAATATGGATTTTTTTGCTAAATAAGCTAAAAGCGTTAGCCACTTCTTGAATGGTCTTGAGCAGGATAGAGGGAACTAGGAGTGTTAGGCAGTATGTTTTGCGTGTTTTATGTATTCACTGCACTTTCAAGCACGTTCTTGCACGTTGTTTGTTTATGCGTGAGCTGGTCACTGTCTTTATCACAAAAGGTTCCTGTAAGGACTACATCAAGGTCCCCGGTGTTGTCAAGGCGAGACTCGCCTCATCACCATGGCAACGCCTCACACGGCAGCCATGCTGTGCACCGCCCCTCTGCCAGGTAAACGGACATACCCCTCTGATTTGTATGGTTCTGTGTTTCTTTGGAAATTAGAATGGAGTTTGTATGGTGTAACATGCCTGCTGTATGTATGAATATAAAGGATATCAGTAGAATTATCAAAATAAAGAACTCGGTATAACATTTATAAATAATGATTTGATAAAAATATAAATGGGTTGGCATATGCGTTGATAAGAGATACAAAACAAATCCGTATATTTGCAATATCTTATAAAATATGTACATTCATTGGTAGTTCTGATTAATACATATACTGTTCAAACATCACAGTCTGTAACATAAAACCTGCATAAAATTACCATATGAAAAAAGAAAGTTTATTGGAGTATAACTCTGCTGGTTGCATCTTTAGAGGAGAATAAGTGCAGCTACTATATCATTACAGAGAAGGTTTTAATGGAGCTGAATCAGTCCAGGGCTCTGACACAATGAGACATTCAGGAACAAAGAAAAATGTAAATCTGTCAAAGAAATTATTTGCAGGCAGCCTCCAGGAGAAAGCAGTATGAAAACCAGGTTATGCTATTAAAACACATAAAAAAAGACTTTCAACAACTCTGCAAAACAAGCACTTGCCTTGTTTTGGAGATATATTTAACTTTAAATTGTGGAAGGGTTTATGTGCAAGCTGTCTAACCTTATGATACAGTTTTCGATTTGCAAACCACAAAACATCTCATGAGATTCGCTGCGTCTTCTCTCACCCTGCGGTGATTTTAAATACTCTGTTCTTACTGTACTATTACTTATTTAGCATATCTGTATTCCTCATCTTGGACTTTAAATATAATCTATTGTCAGTATTAAGTGGGTTTTTAATGTTAAACAAAATACTTGGTTATTCTGCCAATATTCATTTATTTCCCCATTTACAGCTCTTTCACATTGGCTCCCAATTTTTACTTTACTTTAAGATAATTTAGGATATTCTGACCCACGAGCCAGGAAAATTTGAATATCAGCCCAAAATATTTGTTTTTAAAGGTTCTCTAAGTGATGTAATGCGTCTTATAGGCTACAACATTTGTTGTTACATACAACAAACATCTCCTCACTATCTGCCTGTCCCCAGAACACACTGTAAAAACACGCGGTCTCTGTAGACAGCCCAGGCTCTACAAACGGCAACAGAAACAAACTGTCCCCACCTGCAGCACGAAGCATACACAAACAGTGCTCTAGCCAATAACCGACAAGATTTTGGGGGGGGGCATTAGTGCACGGAAGCACAGACGGGAGGGGACAGGGTGAGGACGAGGGAGAGCCAAGCTAGTCACATTTTGTTTGAAAATACTTCAAACGTCAACAAGAAGTAATGTCACCCAACATCGCTTAGAGCACCTTTAACATCATGAATTTATTTGTTTCTGTCAAAATAAAGAACCTAACCACTTTTTAAAAATTTGATTACATAGTACAGTCACAAGTGCAACAGCACGTCTGCAACCCTACCAAGTTAGAAGTCGGTATCTCTACAATCTCTAACTTTCTTGACTCCGGTGTTTGTTGGCCTTACAGTGCAGCAGAGCCTCGGCTGCTGTGGGAGCGAGTGGAGAAACTGGTTCCCAGACCAACCAGTAACAGTGGCAGCGGAGGCTCCAGTTCCTCCAGCAGCTCCAGTAACTCAAGCTCTCAGCCCGGTTCTCACTGCGGCTCTGGAGAAAGATTCAGGGCCCGCTGTGAGTCCACACACATTTCAAATCCGCACTAAGAAACATACGGGTGGTGGACAACATAACTGAAATGGCACCATATAAATGTTGTGCTGAAGTAAATTCTTTAGTTAAGGAGCTGCACAAAACACAAACATGCATACACATATGGATTTTTTTCATCACTTCTTAGAATAAACTGAACTTTTCACCTCCACCTCCTTTAGCCTCCTCCAAATCAGAGGGTTCGCCCCTCCAACGGCCAGAGAATGCTGGGAAAAAACCAGAGGAGAGGAAGGACTTGGTCAGGCCAAACAGACCAGCGGTGAGAGTTGACTTAAAGCCGACTAGCCAGTACTGTAGCTCGCTAGCTGGGATAGGTCTAGATCTAGAACTCTGTGTGTATAGTCATGAATACATGATGGTTTGACTTAGCGTGGCCTGATGGGAGATTTTTTTCCTTGTGTGAATGATAATAAATTTGGACTGCGTCATGTAACCTGCACATCATCCTACAGAGTGAAGTGATAAGACTTTGTGAAATGGTTGTTTCATCTTTGGATTGAGCTCACTGGCTGAAGGGTTTTCTGCACTTATCGCTTGCTTTCTCTCCACTGGTCTTTCTGCCTAAGCGGTGACCATCTTAACTCATGCCTTCTCTAACCTAAGTATACTATTATACTTTTTCATCTTTGCAGCTGTAATAATTGTCTCATTATTCAAATTAATTCACTAACCTTACCTACAGTAGCTTGAAGAGCATCAGCTCTATGATGTTTTGTTCCTCGCTTCATCTCTTGGCTTTGCTGCTCTCACGTTGGCTTCTCATTGGCTGGCGTACCTCTATAACCACTCTTCCTCTCCTGCAGCTTCCTGTTTCCGGCTTTATTTTTTTTCAAAGGAAGATTAACGGACATCTTATGACTTCCTAGCTAACACCTCGCATATAAAATGCCCAGATGAATGGAAAAAATACCAACAGAGGGAGAAAAATAGAAAACCATGAGATACAATGACATTTGATGGAGATTTTTACCTGTTGACCTCCTTTAGGACCTGACGGCTCTGGCCAAGGAGCTACGTGCAGTGGATGACGTTCGTCCCCCAAATAAGGTGACAGATTATTCATCCTCCAGTGGTGAAGATTCAGACACCACTGATGAAGATGACGATGAAGAGGTAGACCAGGAAGCAGGCGAAGAGTCAACCTCTGGCCCGGAGGACTCTAAAGCTGTGTATGTACACAACTTTAACTTCTGATCTCATACTTTGTATAGACACTGTAACCTAAAGCAGTCTGTAACAAAATCCATTAGATTAGGGTAATGGATAATGTCAAATTCCAGTGTGGAACAAGATAAAACTAGAAAATGCTTGTGAAAACTGAAAAGCTAAATTGCTAAAGCTGAAATGGTATTGTTGGCATAATTGTGTAAGAAGTGGGAATGGTTTTAATTACTGGTATTATGAATTTCATTGACAATGCCAATGATGTATTAAACAAAAGTGGAATATTTTAAGGTTTAAGGTTAAAGAAAAATATCATAGTCAAGTATGTTGAAAACATGGTTTAAAAAAAGGCCATTAAAAAGTGGTATGGTATGTCGAAAAAGTATAGTTTGTCAAACAAAAGGCATAGTATATTTAAAAATGTGATAAAAAGATATAGTTATAGTATAAAATGTTAAAAAGAGTCATAGTATAGTATATCGAAAAAAGTCGTAGTATAGTATGTCGAAAAGCGATAAAGTAGCTGGTAGAGCGTTCATCCCATGTACATAGGCTCAGTCCTTGCTGCAGCAGCCGCCAGTTCAATTCCAACCAATGGCTGCATGTCATTCCCCCGTCTCTATCCTCTTTCATGTCTAAGCTATCCTATCAAATAAAGGCCTAAAATGGGCCAAACAAATCCTAAAAACAAAAATGTCATAGTATATTATGTCAAACAAATCATTGTATAGTATGTCAAAAAAAGTGATAAAGTCAGTGTATATGTTGAAAAACGTCACAGTACTATAAAAACTACTATTAGTACTATAAAGTACTATTACTGGTTGCCTGTTGGCCACAGTATAGGCAATGTATGTTGAAAAAAGTCATAGTATGTATGTCGAGAAAAGTTATAGTATGTTGAAAAAACTCAGTGTAAAAAATGGATTTAAAGAAGTCATAGGGTGGTATTTCGAAAATAGTTGCAGTATAGTATGTCAAAAAAAAACAATAAAAAGCCAAAGTGTTGTATGTCGAGAAAAGTCGTAGTATAGCATAGTATAGAATGTTGAAATATCATTAAAAGTGCTATCCTGGACTGGGTTTCAAACCTGCAGCAGAGTCTGCAGAGACTACTTGCTGGTCGTCTGCTGGCAACCGTGCTAACCACTGAGCCAGGGTGTCAAAGAATTTAGTTGACAGTATGTAAAAAAAAAAAGCCATTAAAATATCCCAGTGTAATATGTCAACAAAAAGTCACAGTATTCCGAAAAATGTCATGAAAAGGACAAGCCTGGACTGGGGCATCACACCTGGGTCGAAAATGTATGTGAATGCTGTTGAATCGGCATTCCCACAATTATTTTCCAAGTTGCAGCCAGCCGAAACATAATGTTTGTGTTAAATAGCTCTTCTTTTTTCCTGCAGTTCCTCTAGGCTGAGTAATGGTGAAACCGAGTCAGTGAAAACCATGATCGTTCATGATGAAGGCGAGAGCGATGCAGGCTCAACGCCTTGCAAAGACAGCACGCTGATCGTCAGACAGGTACTGGCTGAAATGAAGAAAAAAAAACAACAAGACAAACACACCAATCATCTACCACAAACTTTAAGTTGTTCTGTTGTATATTTTTTCATTTCTACCCCAAGTGTTTTTCCATTTTGTTTGTATGTTGTGTTGATCATATTCTGTTTTTGTATACTTTTAGGCCAGCAGTGAGTACCTCAGTGCTACAAAGGGTAGAAGCGTAGATTGGGTATAAAACCTCAAACAGTTGAATTGTGCCTACATAAAGACCAGTAGCTGATTCAGTAATGGGGATTTATTACATTGATAAACATTTATTCAGGTTTTGTTACATTTTCAATCCATTTAGACTTTGAAAAGTTATAGCATCACTTACATTTAATACCAATAAACACCACAGAATTACCATATTACATTAAAAATGATTGGCTACTAACAAGAGTTTTATTTCCGCCTGTAGAATAGCCACTGTAGCTTGCCCTTTGATCTAGCTAAAACCTTCCCTTCCCCTGAACTCATCAGGAACACATCTAGACCCACAGTCGTCTACCCCTCTTTCTACTTCCAGAGTGCAGGTGACAACAGAAAGCGTCCGAGTCCCGGCCCGGGCCAAGCTCAAATCCCCGGTCTGCTTGCAGGCTTTGCCCCAAGTCCTGGCTCGGTGTCGGGCCTGAGCCTTGGCAACCACACCCCCAGCCCCCATCACCATCATCACAACCACCATCACCCACCACAGCACTCAGACAGGAATGGCTTTGCTGGCCGCATCCACCACCTCCCAGACCTGATCCAGCAGAGCCACCATTCCTCCCCCTCATCCTCTGCATCCAACTCCCCTTCCTCTTCCAGCCTTGCCAGCCCCTCCACCATGTCCCCTCAGAGTCCCCTGGACAAGCTCAGCATCCTAATAGAGGTATGTCCCCCAGCCCCAACATGGAGACCATTTCTTGTGTAATCTTGAATAGGAGGAGCAAAGAGAGGTTGAAATCATCATGGCCTGCCATAATTAGGAACACAGTAGAGCAGGGGTCTTCAACGTTTTTTGAAACCAAAAGATCCCTAAGAAGAAAGAGAGACAGATCAGGGACCCCTTACTACTAATATTGTATAAAATTATATGTTTGGCTAAAGCCTTTTACATACCTTTTTAGTGCATAGACTACTAAGCTATTACAAATATAATTGTTGCATGATTTTATAAATCATTTTTTAATATTACACATACATGTGGCCCAGTGAATCCTTAGGATTAACTGTTTCTCTGGATGGCTACTGTAGTGACAACCTTACCTATATATCAGTGGGGATTTATATTGGCTAATAATATGTTACATGTTAAGACTTAATTTTTTTTTAAACTTTCAAAAATCAACAATTTGGATGCCCCCTTCATTGACTTTGAGGACCCCTAAGGGGACCCCCTGTTGATGATCTCTGCAGTATAAACTAGTTAATCTAAATACATGCTAATAAGGCACAAACGAGTAAGTTCAGAGCGTCACAAACAGCCACATGTAGGCCGCCATCTGCTGGTCGCCGTTGGCTCTGGTGATCCTTCTCCAGCGCTTTATGGACCCTTCACCATTTCTTGGTTTTTTTTTTTTTTCTTTCTACTGACAAACGTTCTGCAGAGAAATGGTGTTGGTGAATGGCTGCATTTTAAGGATAATTGTCAAGTATGAACAAAGCAGATTGTTTTTTTGCCCTGTGAACATCCTGTTGAGTTTATTGTATGTATTTGTACGTACTTTGATTTAAGAAAAGATCAAACTTACTTCCAGCTGTAGTCCCTTTGTTTCTCATGGAGTTTTGTATTTATGATCACAGACATGTTAGCAATGGTTTAGAGCTTTTCTGTTATAGTGTCCTCACAAACATTCCCCCAAACATGTTATTCCTTGATGTTGCCTATTTTCAGAAAACGAGTCATATTCTCACATTCCCCAGACAATAGATCATAGCGAACAGGGCAGTTAGGAGCACAACGGCAAGTATGTTCCCATGGAAATACTTTTTTTTTTAAACTGCATTTTTGTTTCCCCTTTTGTTCTTTTTGCAACCAGCACTCCATATGTTTTACCCTCCAGCATTGTTTTTACCTTTTTCCTCAGTATTTAAAATCTTACCCTCTGAATTGAATGCCCATACATCAGAAGTACCTCAGTTTGCCTGCTTGTTTGACAACATTGTCTTGTTAATTGTTTACATTCATTTTTATTTCTAGGCAAACGGTGCTGTAGATACATTTTTTAACTATAAACAATAGCACATTCAGAGTTGTGATATTCTGGCTAAATCTCATTTTATCTCACTGTAGAGCCAGTCTAGTAACAACATGCAGAAACACAAGTCTTCCTCCTCCTTCACTCCGTTCATCGACCCACGCCTCCTTCAAGTCTCTCCATCCACCGGCAGCGCCCTTAACAATGTCGGTAAGTGCCGTCCCCCTGTGACTGCTGGGAAAAATCTGATGTTAAAAGGTTCACAGCCACAAGAGTTTTAGGTACTTATTTATAACTTTTATCCCAGGCCTCCATAGGACTTTCCATTCAAAGTTCCAGCAACTGGAGGAACCAAAAATTCAGGAGCTACGAATTTTAGGAACTGCGAAAGGTCCTTTTAGTATGTTGAGCGGCTTTCCATTTGCACCTCAGGCTTAGGAACATTAATTTTTTGGAAAATCATAAGTTAATGAAAACTCAAAGACATAACAGGAACCATTCACCATTCACACACATTCTACACTGTGGCCAAGGTGCCGCATAAGGTGCCATCTGCTCATCAGGCACACAGACACAACATCGGGGCACTCGGGTTTGTCTTACCTTCTTTATTAACTTTATTTAAAACTTAGGGTGGGCAACAGGCTTTATTTCAGTTCCCACACAATATTTAATTTCTCAGTAACCTCGCATCTGACCAATCAGTATTACATTTTATTTTATTTAGAATGTCAAATCATAACAGACATTATCTTAGGGCACTTTACATAAAGTACAGTAGTGTTGATTGTTGCAAACTGCCCCAGTAAATTGTTTAAAAGCTGTGACAGCTCCAAAGTTCAAAGTGTTCTTATCAAAGCAGTCCTCCTGTTCCCATCATCCCTCAGAGGATCGGCCATCATTGAGGCCAGATCTTTCCAGCCTTAAGGACTTTGGTATGCTGATCCACTACCTCAGACTTGTTCAGTCTGCATTTAATCACTGATTTGATGAGTTTAGATTTTCCTACAGATGTTTTAAGTCCAGCTGGCAACTTAAGAGAGACAGAGAGAAGAATGATCCACTTTCTGACAACGATACCATGATAAATGATGCAATAATAGAACTATTATTATTAATAATATGAAGCAATTATTAATAATAATATGTGGCAAACAAAGGAGATCCATCCACCTTTCTAATGTTGACCATTTGACTGACCCCCACCCTGCCCGGTAAATTCTACATCCTACACCGTCCTACCTAAGCCCTTCCCTTTGACCTTATAGGCTACGGGAATGACGCTCGGCTAGCAGAGGCGCTGAGGGCCGACCCATCTCGGAAAGGCTCCGTGGTCAACGTTAACCCGGTCAACACTCGCCCGCAGAGCGACACGCCAGAGATCCGCAAATACAAGAAGAGGTTCAACTCTGAGATCCTGTGTGCTGCACTATGGGGTAAGATATAGATTGCAATGATAAGTTAGTTTTAATTTTTCATAATTATCTAAGGCTGCATATTTTTACAGGTTATGACATGCCAATAATTAAGTCATTTGTAAAAAAACATTATATCCAGGGGAGCCTGGGTAGTGAACCTGGTAGAGCGTGCGCTCAGAGATTCAGTCCTCATCGCAGCGGCTGCAGGTTTAATTCTGACCTGTGGCCCTTTGCTGCATGTCATTCTTTCTCTCTCTTCCCTTTCATATCTAAGATGTCCTATCAAATAAAGGGCCCAGGTCTTTACCACCTGGGGGCAGCAAAGTCCTGATAAAGCTACATTTGTGTGTGTGTGTGTGTGTGTGTGTGTGTGTGTAGGAGTAAACCTGTTGGTGGGCACAGAGAGTGGTCTGATGCTGTTGGATCGCAGCGGTCAGGGGAAAGTCTACCCTCTGATCAACCGACGGCGCTTCCAGCAGATGGACGTCCTGGAGGGACTCAATGTCCTGGTCACTATATCAGGTACAGGTACACACACACACACACGCTATTACAATGAAAATGAAATACAAATCCTGCATGCAGATGATTGTGCATACAAATAAGTGTGCATACATAAACATAGTTTGAGTTAATTATGAAAAACGGTTTCAATTCTGTTCATCCTGCTTTGTTAGCTCATAATGCACTGTCACGCCAAAATGTGTGTTTTGTCTGGTCAACTTCTCCTTCTGGCATTTGCACACACAACCACACACCTGCAAATACACACTAAAACCTGGTTCATCTGACAAATTCTCAGACAAATTGCACGTGTCTGCATCTGTTGCATAAATATTTTTATTCACACACACACACACACACACACAGACAGTTTCAAGATTTCTCAGATTGAAAGTGCCTCCATATTCTAACTTCTCCTCTTTCTCAATTTCACACACCAAGGCTGTGTAGTCAGTGTGTCACAACAGATATATTTTGAGCTAAACGGATGTTGAGTAAATCTCGGCTGGTTGAGTGTGTACTATATGTAACTCTGACACACACTTGAGCGTTCCACGATGAAGGTAAATGCCACGGAACAACATGCTTCGATTTCCTTTCATGAAACGTGGTTGTGGTGCTGTAAAAAAATATGTGTCATGGAAAGTTGCATCACCCCTGTGTTTGAGTTGAAAATGTGTAATGTATTTTGTGATCAGATTACTAGGAGACGACAAAAATCTTAAACAATAAAATTAAAGCATCAGTGTTATCAATTTCCTCAAAATGCACAATTTCTTTGGGAAGTGGTTGCAGGGGACCAGGGGTGGGCTGCCTCTGTGATAAACAGCTGCAGAAATGCATGACAAAGGTGTACTCTTTTGGTCCTATCCTTACAGAATTTCTTTTGACTTGACGGATTGTCAGAATACACTACCTACAGTGGCGATAGTTTGGTGTCTTTTCCTGGTGACTTTTGGGTTTAGTAACACATACTGTAGATGTTTAACGGATGGCTTAATATTACATTTCCAGATCAAATTCAGTGCTTGAATTGGCCCCTTTCTCATTAGTATAAAATACTAGCATGTCTGTATTTTATCCCATAACCATATATTATACATGTTTCAACTGTGAAGGTAATGGATGACTGGATTTCATTATTGTAAAAAAAATTACTTGCAGTTAGCTTTTTTTCCCCACTTGGGGGTGTACAGTGGTCATACCAGTATATGTTACATTAAAGCCTAGTGCTTTAGAGCGCTGGCACTGTTTTTAATTCCAATTCCAGCTCAAATCTAATTCAATGTCAATCTCGACTAGCTTAAAGGCTATGTACATAATGTTCAACTTAAAAGAAATTGTTTAGAAACTAAAGTGTTTTCAGTTTTCAACTGTGTTTTAATAATGACACTGGCATGATATGGATAGACTGGTGTAGGCAGGGAGCTCAGATAATTCTTTATTGACTGTACTACTGACTGAAAAGCATTACTTTATGTAAATCTACCAAAGTACCAACAAACTAGTAATTAGACCATTCTAATATTATCCTACCACTCAACAAAGCAAATCTCTTTTCTTTATTATTATTTGGAATTATACACATAGTTAAAAGAGGGACAGCTGGCCATTTTTTTCTGTCTATATGTATGGTATGTACACACACACACACCCACACAGTGTTCCTTTGCATGTTGTTCTGTCCCAACTTGACCCACACAGCCACAAACTTCCCGAAATGTTGCAAAGCACTGCAGACATGCAGCACGGAGGAGAAAAATCCCATCAGTGTCTTTGAATATATTAAATGTATTTTATCTAGGCTGATCTTAGCAACAGTAAAGATGAGAATGCAGTCATTCAGATGTATGTTACATAAAAAATTGAGAATCATTGCAGACTACAGTAAAATAAACGCTCAGCCAGCACACAGCAGCCAATAAGAACATTCTAAGTGGCTTTTAGGATTACTTTGAACAGCAGTAATGATAAGTCTAAAGAGGCCAAAACTCAGCTTGCAGCCTTTATCAGGGTATGCATAGACTAAATTTATATTATTATTTATATTAAATAAAATCACAAATGCAAAAATGTGTTAATAGCAAATACCAGATTTGAGAGAAAAAACAACAGCACATACTTTTTTGTGCCTCTTTACCCATTCTTAAGAAGTTTGTTGATAAAAATAGATATTAACACGATTTCACCTCTCTCAATCTACAACAGGTAAGAAGAACAAACTCCGTGTGTACTACCTGTCCTGGCTGAGGAACAAGATCCTGCACAATGACCCTGAGGTGGAGAAGAAACAGGGTTGGACCACCGTAGGAGACCTGGAGGGCTGTGTCCACTACAACGTTGGTGGGTCGCATACTCAGCCTGTTAATAAACAGCAGTATTAGGAATTTTGCCACATTAATGAGCACATATAATGTAAATGGAGAATTGGATGAAGGCCTGAAATGGTTATGTTTGGGCATCCCTGTGGCCTAAGATGCTTACCATTATTGGCAACCTCCTGGTTCAGTTCTGGCTAAGAATCTTTCTTTCATGTCATGTCCCCTTCTCATTGTTTCCATTTGTTCTGTCTGTCTCTGCTGTTAATTATCAAATAAAGGCAATAATTTAAAGCTTTAAGCCTTACGAGGGTTCAGTTTGTTAGTTTAACCGTTTTAAACTATTATGTAAACTTTATTAACTTTAAATTTTATATTTAAACCATTTTAAAATTATTAATAACTCTTAAGTTTACAAACTCAGTGTAGATACAAGAGTGAGTGCAGGTGTACTACACGTGCATGTCACAGATAACGGATGGAAGTAAAGTCCAGGAAGGAAAGCCCTTGATTAAGTAATATTGCGGCAGGAATGACCGAGGGGATGTCTCTATAGTTCAGAATGTCCTCGCTAATGGCAGTGCCAGCACTTCCTGTTGGAAACCCCTCAACATTGATCAGAGCTGTCAATCGGGAAATCCATTTCCAGTTGTCTTCATGCAAGTCCATCAATCTCTTGTCAGATTTAAATTTTTAATTACAGCTGGCAGACTTTGACAAACACTTGTGGAAATTACAGGACTTTCCAAAGAAAAAAAATGTGGTTGAGTTTTTCTGCACGTTAGAAATACTAAACCTAAATTGAATGATTCTCAAAACTCCTCTTGTACAGATGTTTGATCAAGGAGCAATGTAGGGACTTTTTGAAAACTAAGATACATTGTTAAAGTTCTAAATGGCTATTAGTTGAACCCTTTTTTTTCCTTTAAATCCTTTCATATTTACAGTGCACAGTAAATTACTCATTGATACCCTAGAGGAATATAATGCCATGCACACGCTGTGTTTGAGAGAAATATAAAATAAAATTAGATGGCATGAATGAATCGGTTTCTTTCTAAATGTTTTTGGTAACAATCCAGAAAAAATAAGACTAACAAATGCAATGGAAACATTCTGTAGTTGGACCATTTACAGTTTTTCTTCATGACTTGCATGGACTGACAGTTCTCATATTTTTCTGTGCACTGAATATTGCAGCAGGAAAGGAAATCACCTAATCATGCATGGGGTCACGAAATTCAAATGAACATCAGATTCAATCAATTTGCTTTTGCAAAGTGAAACTTTTAACAAATAAGGACATCACATCATAAGAAGAGATGAGAAGTTGATGGTGGATAAACTACCAAAGTAGCTAGGAGAGTTAACAGCGGCCAAACAAACCAACCTTTTACAATAGTGTGCAGCTGATGCTGGTTTATGACCCTGATGCCAATTATACTCTTTTGTGTTGTCCTAACGTGTTGTTTTGATTTTTGTTCCCCAGTGAAATATGAGAGAATCAAATTCTTAGTTCTGGCTTTGAAGAACTCAGTGGAGGTCTACGCCTGGGCACCCAAGCCCTACCACAAGTTCATGGCCTTCAAGGTGAGTCAATCAACTGGCTTAGCTTGTAAACTGAGGGATGTCTGAACTTATCCTTTGTTGTTAATGATGACAAACACAGTTTTACATCTCTAAAATTGTTTCAGTGAATTTAAACTTTGTCTGCATTTTCTTTGTGCTGTATTATTATCCAGAATGCATGTTGATGCCAAGGTTTAAAACAGGCCAACAATTAAATTCACAGTTGCATTATTCATGTGTTGATTAAACTACAAAATAACAGAAAACTGTTTGTACAGCTTGCTGTCAACATTGACAACCTCAGCCCTGGCAAATATTTACTAATCTGATGCTCAGGTTTCTGCTGGCTGACTAAACAAGAGGGGAAAAAAAACTTTCTGATTTGTGTGCTTTAGTCTTTCGGTGACCTGGTGCACAGGCCCCTGCTGGTGGACCTGACTGTGGAGGAGGGTCAGAGGTTAAAGGTTATCTACGGCTCATCTTCAGGCTTCCACGCTGTGGATGTCGACTCTGGGGCTGTCTATGACATCTACCTGCCTACACACGTAAGAACACACGTGCATAATATACCAAATGCATGTTTGTTATTTCATTTCCTCAAATGATATTTCAGGGTTGAAGCGGCCGAAATGCGTCTCCCTTAGAGAAAGGGTGAGAAGCTCAGTCATCCTAGAGGAGCTCGGAGTAGAGCCGCTGCTCCTTTGCGTCAAAAGAAGCCAGTTGAGGTGGTTCGGGCATCTGGTGAGGATGCCTCCTGGGCGCCTCCCTAGGGAGGTGTTCCAGCTGGGAGGAGGCCTCGGGGAAGACCCAGGACTAGGTGGAGAGAATATATCTCCAACCTGGCCTGGGAACGCCTTGAGATTTCCCAGTCAGAGCTGGTTGATGTGGCTCAGGAAAGGGAAGTTTGGGGTCCCCTGCTGGAGCTGCTGCCCCCGCAACCTGATGGATGGATGGATATTTCAGTTCTTTAATGGCAAGATTTTGTCAAGCTTCTCAGACTCTTTACTGTTGCTATATTTTTCAGGGCCTTGAATTACGACCTTTTTTAAATTTCCAGGAGGGCAATATCAACTTGCGCAATAAACACATTGTGAAAGACACGTAGAGATAAGAGTATTAGTAGAAAACTACAACTCTCATTCTTTTTTAATGGTGCTTTTTTAATTTGTTCAATAAAATTATTTTGGAAATATATATTTTTTTCGGTTTTTCAAATTCAACAAGCAATTTTCAACAACCGTATTGCATACAGCATATTTTCCTCATTTCGTGCACAACTGAATTAAGAACTTTTTAAAGTTTCTAGGCATTAATTAATATAAATTCAACAATTTGAAAAGATGTATTTTCGATGTTCTTGTGTATTGTTCTGCTGCTGTAGTTGATCATAGATGTCAAAAGTGCAGTTAAATAATTTCCTAAAATAAAGTCTCAAAGAAAGTCCTCAGCAGACACCATGTTGGTGTTATGTCTCCCTGCAGATCCAGACCAGTATCCAGTCTCACGCCATCATCATCTTGCCCAACACTGACGGCATTGAGCTGCTGGTGTGCTACGAGGACGAAGGTGTTTACGTGAACACCTATGGACGCATCACCAAAGATGTGGTGTTGCAGTGGGGGGAGATGCCAACCTCAGTGGGTGAGTCGGGGGCAAAAGTTATACTAACGCATAGCTTACAGTTTTTCTTCATACATTTGTCTATGCATCACAACCCTCTTCACATACTGTATGCAACATATCAATGAGTTCCACCAAAGGAGGATTTTCCCTTCCTAAGGCTGTTACATTTGAATATTTACCAGCTTGAAAAGGCCAACTCATTTAGCATTTCCCAAAACAAAAAGAAAGTGAAAAATGCTGTGTTTTCCCTTTCCTTTTTTAAAATTATGTAATAATTGTTCTATGTGTTTGTTTCTTCCTCTGTTATTTGTGCACACTATTTATTGGCTAATATATCACTGATAGATTTGTTGATCATTGATTAACCATTAGCTAACACATGCACACAGCTAATATGTTTCGCCTAATCATTTGACCTGTAGCTGCGCACACACACACACACACACACAGAAAGCTTTAGAGCAATCAATATATCGATTAACTCAAATACCTCTTTGTAGCCTACATTCGTTCCAACCAGATCATGGGTTGGGGAGAGAAGGCCATAGAGATTCGCTCGGTGGAGACCGGCCATCTGGACGGCGTCTTCATGCATAAGAGAGCCCAGAGACTCAAGTTTCTCTGTGAAAGAAATGACAAGGTGAGACCTCCATGTATACCGTCCTACAACAACACATTCTGATCTGTAAAGTGGGATTAGTTACTCATCATTACTGGCATCTATGACTTTACCTGAGATTGGGGGCAAAAACACATTAAGAGATTTTTTTGTTTTTTGATCCCGATGTTTGACTCACTGTAGATTTAAGAGGACGCAATGGATCCAGTTCAAATATCCCCTTGATATTCAGATTGAATTAGATTATAGCTGCTACTCTTTTTTGTTTAAAATAACATAACATTTAAAATGGCTATATCTGCCACAAAAAAAACTCCTCAAGGTCCTCAAAAGAAGTAACTTCAAACTGCTCTAATAGCTCTTTGACTTTGCTGGTCAATGAGAGAGGAAATTTGTTCTCTCTGTGGTTATTTAGCTGTGCTTGTACAGGAAATGATTACTGTAGTATATGGAAATATGTTTTCTTTCTTTAACAATAACCATACTTTCCATCATTTACTTACAACCACCATATGTGAAAAAAATGAAACAGTTTTTTAATATATTTTTGTGCTGTAATGTATTCTATATTAGTTTTACTGATTTAGTACATTTTGGATAATGCATCAGTTTCGGGATTGTTAACAAAAAAGCTTGATCAGATTATCATTAGTATTGCCACAAAAAAATGGCGAAAAAAAGTGTATTCATTCAGGTTTCCTTTATGTTCAAATTTAAACTGCACCTGAAAACGAGTGAATGGAGACTAAGAGTGTTATTGTTTGTCTGTCCCTCCTCTTCAGGTGTTCTTCGCCTCCGTTCGGTCTGGAGGCTCCAGCCAGGTCTACTTTATGACTCTGGGCCGAAGCAACCTGCTCAGCTGGTAGAGGTCCACACCCTGCCCTCTTCCTACTCCTCATTGTCCTCCACCCTCGCTAACACTGGATCTCAGAACCCACCGTTGATGTCTTGTCAGCCCTCGGATAACCAAAAGAGAACAAAATCAACAATGAACCAGCCCTTTGAAGCAGGCAACAGCAATGACTTCACCTTTCTTCTGGAGCTGCAGCCTTGCTGCATCAGTTCTCCGGGGGCCACCTGTGACGCAGCGACAACTGGTCAGGTCACGCAGTCATCGACCCCTGAAATGCCTGAAGTGATGACATCAATGATAATTAATATATAAAAAAGTTTAAAAAAAAATTAAATGTGAATTTAGGTAAAGGGGGCAAATTACCTTTTGCGTCCCTCTCCGTTTTCTTGGTGCTTATCAGAATGCGATAGATTTTTTTTCTTTTCTTTGACCTCTGCAGAATTTCCATGCTTCTGGGCAGGTCAATAGGCTTAAGGTCTTCTAACTACTAGTACTGCTACCACTATTATTACTACTGCTACAACCTTCTGCAGATCTGCCTCTTGTGAGAGAGTTCACCCTCTGCCCCATGTTCCTGCTCTCTGCCCTTTCTTATGAGCGCTTCATGGGCCGGTGGAGTGGGAGTCTGTTGTATTATTGCTACAGTAGTGTGTGTAAATGTACTTCTGTTTGGTCCAATTACAGCTGACATGCTGGATAGAGGTTGGGACTGTCGGCCAGGGGGAAACTGTAAAAACAAAACAAAAAAACACCTGGAGCCAGTTGGACTTGTCATGGCTACAGGCGGGGGAAAGGGGCCCAACATTGGGAGGTTCTATTTAAGTCTGATTGATGGGAGTCGACAGGTGGGGGGTTGTGTGTGTGTGTCATTGAAGTATTGTGTTGTTTGGACAGGTGCTTTAAAAAAAAGGATTATAGAAAGACGCTGAAGCAGATGGATTTCAGAATAGTATTTTTTGAATTATTACTATTATTATTCCTTGAAGATAAATGTAACTATGTGGAGTAAAACATGTCTTTTAACTTGTTTTTTAACCATCCACCCCTGCTTTTACTCTGAACCCACAGAATTGCAAGGTGTGTTTGTCTAGGAAAAACGTGATGTGGAGGTGGTCCAAAAATTAAAGGTGTCTATGTACAATTAAAAAAAGTTCACTGAATCTTCCAGATAGTGTGAGGGGTCATGTTTCTCCCCCACCAGTTAAACATGACCGCCTAAACTCATCTTGGGTAGGGAGGTCAGCCAATGTCTCTCAACTGGAGAAACTTGAACTGCTGTGAATACTCAGATATAAAATAAGAAAAAAAGATGATAATGAAGTGATATGGTAGAGAAGAAAGTTCAGTATGTGTGTGTGTGTGTGTGCGCGCGGTCAGAGTTCAGTGTCATCAACAAATTGGATTTTCGTGGCAGAGAGATAAATGCATGGTCAGCAGGTTTGGTTCAGCAGAGGATTTTTTTTTCTGGAAGGCGGTTTTCTATCTTCCATTTCATTATTTCAAAACATTTTTCATTTGTATGAATGCAATGCACTAGGTGTTAAGAATGTAGAAAGACTTATTACTGTGTGGTGGTCCAAGGCATGAGATGATGTTTTTGCTTTGTATCTTGTCACAAGTGATCAATCCTTGATGTTTAATTTTGAGATATAGACGATTGAAAGCTACAGCAGTGGAGCCTCTATGTCAGGTGTAGATATTATCTGGGGGCAGGGGGGCATTCTGCATTTGCAACCTATCCACAGCAGTGAGAATCTGTGCATCAGAGCTGAGGAGGGTTTTCTGGCGCGTACGTCAGGCACTCTTTCCTATAGAACACGGACGTAAACCTTATCAGTACAACACGCCGACTCTGGATTTCAGTGTTAGTGTGATAAAGTGTCACAAAATGAGCAACACAGAGTAAAAATTTTCTTCACTTGGCCCCCCAGACACACACACTTTCTGCTACAGCTGTTATTTAAGTTGTCTGTATATGTGAAATACTGGGCAGCAAATTGCAGCTTCAATATCCTTTAGGCTGAGGTGGATTTTCCACAACTCTGAAAGATTGCACATTGTTCACCGAAAAAAAGAGGCAAAGGAGAGTTAAATTGTTGCTCTCACTTCATCTCCCAACAGATCAAAAACAAGTTTACCGTGTTTTTCCTCTGACAATAACGATTACACACGTGCGCAGTGTTTTTAACATGTGAAAATGTCAGTAACAAAAACTTTTATCCCTCTTAACAGAGAAGCCGTTTTGACCCCCCCCCCCCCCACCCCCCAACGCTGTGTCGTCTGAGGTCTGTGTGTGCAGTAGTACCCAGTGTGTGTCTCTTATTGCATCAAGGCCTTGATGAGTGGCTGTATTGACTTAATGAAAAAAATGTGGTTATTATTGATATTCTTAACGGGCTAAGTCTATATCCGATAAGAAAAAAGTGCCAAGTGGGCAGCATTTAAAACGTGTAAACATTGTTATTAAAACCACTACTTGAAAATCCTTTAAATAAAAAAAAAAAAATCATTTGAAGCATTGTGTATTCCTAAGTTTTAGAGCTAGTTGGAAAGCTTAATAGTTTCAGTTGTTTCTGTAAGTCTATGTACACGTAAATATGCGCCTGCGGTGGTTTATTATTACGCTCACCTTAGGTGGAGATAATGTTTACAGAGGCTATGTTTTGTTACACTAATGTGCATCACGATATTTATGTTTAATGCATATGCGTCTTGGTTCTTTAATTCTTTGTTTGGATATTTTCATTCTTTTGTCATATTCCCCCTTCCCCACTAAATAACCTACTTACAAAACAATAAAGAACACACGTGTTGTTCATTTCAGGTATTCACATAGTGCTGCTTCAACCTGGACACATTACAGTAACGTTCCCTGCAGGCTTGGACATGAGGCGATGTGTTTTTCCTCTGCTGTTTCTACCATGCTACTCTAACTTATGTCCTCTCTGTGTATGACAGGAAGTCATGTCTTTTCCTGAAGTTTCTTTTCTTCGAATAAACTTTGAAAAGTAATTTTAAAAGAAGAGTTTGTCCTATCTCTGAAAGGCCTCTGCTGCAGTTTGTTCCCCAAACACATGAAAACATGTTGAAAGGAGACGTGTTGTAACACATTGGCTAACAGAAAGACTTCACACGTCAGTTTGCATGTTTCAGGTCCATTTCAACACAATTTCTAAAAGACAGGGTTTTTATTCCCAACTTCTGTCTGTGTTTAAAATTTAAACTTGCTGAAAAGTCACAGTAAATCCAAAACATCCCAAAAGTGTTTGGCTTGCGTTGTACAAATGTTCCACTTAGGGGAAGATCATTAGATTGGGTGCGGCGTAAAGGTCTTTATTTAATATTAAAAACTATTCTGGCTGAGTCCATGCAGCCTTGAATTTGTCATAACTTTGTGACAAAACAGTGGCATTTATTATCTGTGTAATTTACCATGAGAGCAGATTCCTGTATATCTTCTTTATTAAATTAAGATGTTAAAAAGATGCCACCACTGTAGATATCAATCTTTAACTCTTGCTGCTGCATTTTGGCCATGTCACCAAGAGGAACTGCTTTCTTCTGAGATGCACAAAATGTACTGCTCCTGAACAGGAATGGGTTCAGTTGGCCCAAAGGTGTAATATTCTGATATGTTGAGTGGCTGGGAGTAGAGATGCAAAAATGAATCGATTAGTTGTCAACTATTAAATTAATCACTATTTTGGTATCGGTTAATTGTTTGGAGTTATTTACTATTAAAAAATAAATAAATAAAAAAATGTATATGTTTGATTCCAGCTTCCTAATAGGTATTACATTCAAGATTCTTCACTCCTCTTTGATAGTAAACGGAATATATTTGAGTTGTGGACAAAACAAGACATGAGAACATCATAGTGGACACTGATCGGTCAATGCAGGGGGGGCTCCAAATTATTGTTACTTTTTTTAAGTTTCTTTTGGGTTTGAATCCGACTTGTGGCCCTGCTGCGTGTCATCCCCATCTCTCTCCCCTTTCATGTCTATCCACTGTCATGACAATAAAATTAATCCAATATATTATCAAATATGAATCCCTACTGATGATAGGATTTATAAAATCATGTTAAAAATTAACAGGCTATTTTAATATCTTAGTATTCTATGCAAAAAGATATATATAACGGTTTTAGGCAGCCCCACACGTTATTGCAGGCCCAGTTTAATATGCAACTTAATTTTATACAATATTAGTAAGGGGTCCTTGTTAAGGGGTCCTTGGCTTGAAAACGTTGAAGACCCTTGAACTAATCGATGATCTAAAATTATCAACGAATTAATAGACAATGAAAATAATAGATAAAATTAAAAAAAAACAGGTCTGTCTAAACTGTTTAGTCATCTGTCCAGTGTTACTGAGTATCATATACAACAGGTAATGAGCCCATCTGGAGAATTCCCAAAACATGCAACATCTCTTGCTTTCTCAATGACCAGTCAGAGTTTAATGAACGGTATGTTCTGTTTCAGTCACCTTTTACCCTGTATGCTTCAAAGATACTAGCAGAACACAGCTATTGCGTTTGAAAGGCCTGTTTTTGCTTGCTTATTGTTCATTTTGTACTAAGTATCCCCTCTAGCAAACAGACAATAATAAACAATAATTCCTGTTAATTGTGAAACTCCTAAAAATATGAATGTCTGCCAAAAAAAAGGGGGTCAAAGTCTGTTTTCCGGTCTTGGTGAGTACTACTGCATATGTAAAAAAGCTTGAGGCTTAAGACTCTGGGCTACATTAGCTGCTGCTAGCATAACACTGCTGAAACTCCGAACAAACTGTTGGTGGTTGAGTTACCTTGTCATAGGGGTATGCTAAATTGATGGGAGTACTCCTTTAAATCTAGTTTTATTTGGTAGTGGCCGGGTTAGCTCAGTTTTTAGAGCAGGTGCACATATATAGAGGTTTAGACGCAGTGGCGTGGGTTTGATTCCGACCTGTGGCCCTTTGCTGCACATCATTCCCCCCATTCATGAAAATAAAGGCCTAAAACTGCCCAAAAATATTATCTTTAAAAAAAATCTAGTTTAATATAAAAAGTCTTCTGTGAAAATAGAAATAAAGTCTAAATGTGACTAAAAAGTATTGAATGATTGATTGAAGAGTTCTCATGTCATCTGCATAGTCTGTCTATATTGTTCATTCATAATCAATATGTCAGCCACAATCCACAATAATGCACAATGGGGGAACACCTTAGTTTCTACGCAGGAAGATGCCACAACATTGAGTCACACTGCTATTGCTATAGTGTTTTTTAAAAATGTGTTTATACGGGGAAGTTGTTGTTCTTCCGGCACAGTCTGCTTGCATGAAGTATTTGTATTTTACAGCTTTTTAGCAACAGCTTGCTTCAAACACCCACATAAATTCAGGGAGATTCACAGAATTCAAAGAAGCCTGTTAGCTAGCCAATTTATTGGCAACACACTGTCCCTGCCTGTCTTCCCATGGGGCATTGTGTATCTACCGTCCTTGCCACACGGAATGCATGGATGCAGACAATTGACACCGAGAGAGAAACAGAAAAAATCCATAATAATCTTTCAGCATATTGTATTTTAAATGGTCTAGGAGAAAACTAGACTTCTGCACCGTCTCTTGACACTTTAATTTTTTAAATTTTAAGATGATGATGGTAGACTTTGTCCAATCACAGTAAGTTCAGAGAGAGTGTTCCATCAGCTGTTCTGCGCATGCATTGCCAATGCCAAGAAGATGGACTGCTGCAGGAGGAGCTCTCATTCAGTTTTTTTGCATTCTGCACACTACTGCTCTAATATATCACAAAAATAACCAAACCTAAACAGCCGGAACATAAATCTCGGGAGGCCTGGTAAAAGCAGTCTATCGTCATATAATGCGTCTCTACAGTGCCATTCCTCCCATGTTTTCTACCTATTGCAATTTAAAATGTCACCTGCTTTGGTAAATGTGAGCATGGTCACATACTATATTAAAAGAAAATTAGGGAGTGTGGCTGCCGGACATGTCACTACAGTATGGCTGGTTTGTTATTCACTAATCATGAGGTATAAAAGCTGACAAAACAACACAGAAGCTGTCACCTGTTTAACTAATTCCCCCTCTGGTCAACTGACTGAGCAGCTCTGGAAATAGTTAAAGGACACATCAAGTGATCATCAAATGATCAGCTTTGGAGCTTAAAATAACAAATAGATGACAATACAGAGCAATAGTCATGAGGTTACCAAAATCTATTGGTTGAAAATGACAACTCATTAAAATACAACAAATGTCCAATCTTAGGTCATGAGCTGAATAATGGAAACTAAAATTTTAATACAACATTCAAACAGAATAATAATTGGCTTAGAGAGGGGTCAAAACAATAACCCAAATTCCTTGTCTCAAATTTAATGCTGAAAAGAATGTGATTATTCGCTTTCTTTTTAAGAGTTAGAGGCACTCTAGTGTCTGTGTGCAAAAACTGGCTGCTAGCAGTGAACAACAACCCATTACTAATTATCTTTTTTGTGTGTTTGCATGTGTTAAAACAAACATAAAGATGTCCACCACTTACGCAAGAGGCAGATGACGCCAGAGGAACAGCTACAACAGTTGTAACACGTAAAACTAAACCACTGCCATTTTTCAGAATAAACCTATGTGGAATTAACCTTTGTGTGCGTGTGTGTGTGTTGCATATGTTTGTGTTGAGGAGTCAGACGATGTGAGTTGTGCGCTGTACAGTTCCTGCGTTACATTGGGAAACATCAGAAAATTCCATCTCAGAGGGGTGGGAACCTTGAAAAGAAATCACAGGTTCCCCCTGAGCCGACTGACGACATCCAGCCAGAGTCCCCGCTGTCACCACATCGTCACGGTTACACTGCCACGATCGCCCCTCTCACCTGTATGCTGTGAGTACACCCAACTGCTGCTTATGTGTTATCATATGCAAGTGCGTATGGATACATTGTGTGTGTGTGTGTGTGTGTGTGTGTGTGTGTGCGCGCATATATAGTATATTTGTATGTACTGTATTTGTTGATATAATTAGTGTACTACTGTCTGCCGTTTATATATACAAAAAATATTTTTATACATACTTTTAATGCAATATTTTTACATTGTAGTATTCTTTACTTTTTTTGCACTAATGCTTATATTTTTTAGTTTGAACGTATACTGTATACAGTATACAATCCGACGCAATCTTTAATTCATTTACAACGGCTTGAGATTTATCCAAAAATGCTCAAATAATCTATGAATGAATTTTTGAATGATAAAATAATTATTTAAGTTTGCTAATATTTACACATAATCTGCCATTTATTTATATATATATATATATATATATATTTTTTTTAATTATTATTATTTCTATATTGTTTTTTGTGACCAAATGTTTTTATTTAAAGATTGCAATTACAAAAAATATACAGTACTTTACTATATTATCTGTGCCCTTTTTTTAATCATAAAGCAATGTAATGTTTTCTCATATTAGTCAGAAACTGAGTTAAGGCCTACATCCAGTATAAGATGAGTGTATCATATCAGTGATTGTCAGGAGTGTGATCATCAAAAATAAGCTCAGGTTTTCTTTTCTTTACAGTCGATACTATCCATGTGCCAAAGTTTCCATTTAATCCCAGAGGATGTTAGATTTGTGACATTAGCATTGTGAGTCACTGCATGACAATTACAACACTCCCATAGATTTTATGAATGGGATTGCCTTTTGATGACACACTGATCCAAAGATTTGATTGTGTTAAAGACTTGTGACTAGTCAGAAGCTAGAGCAGAAGGGATAATTAGCTTGTACCATGGAAATGATGATTTAACTCTGCAACACAAATTCTCTGCACAAACCCAAGAGATTATCTTCCTGTCTGACAAAACCCAGCTAAAACCGTGAAGGAATAGAATAAAAAGTTATAATGTGGAGTAGAAACTAATTTTGTATACAATAGAATATTTTAAATTAAGATGCGACAGAATATATAATTTGAATAATAGATCTATTTACTCCTACAGAATACATTAGCAAAATACAATAAATATATACTTGACTAGATTGATTACATAATGCTCTAGTAAACAGAATATATTCTATCCTGTTAAAGATCAGATCTTAAAGTGAAACCATCGGTCCTAAAATGTATCGACACATATTTAATATTTAATAACACCAAACAACTATTCTAATCTATTAAATTATTCATGTTTTATGAAAAACAAGCCTATATTCTTAATTGTATTGTATTTTTGATTCTATCAATATTGTTAGTTATTAATTTGGCTGACCTCTGATATCAGTGGCTTTCCACCATTTAAAGGTGACTCATCTCTTTTGCTTCTGCTGGTAAACCCCGCTTGGTTAAAGTTGACTGCTCAGCGTGGGGGCGGGATGCGTTTCGATGAATTCTTGTGATGTCACAAGTTTTACATTCTACTACAAAAAGGGTTCAAATTAATGCTAGACATCATTAACTTCTTAGCTGCTTGAGGAAACAACCTCAGAACCAGACAAGTCTCTCGACTTTAATATTTTAGTTATTAGTCTTAAAGAGCTTTCATATTTGGATGAGAAAAGTGGCATTTTGTCATTCTTACTGTGGTTCTTCTCCTCTTAAACTCATCAACATCTCTTACCTACTAGTATTAAACCAAATACTTCTCACTAAGAGCTGAAAGCAACTGAACAAATCCAGCTCTCTCAGACGGCCCATTAGTTAGACACCACTTCACATTTTGTTGGCCGGTCTTTCATTATTAAAATTGTTGCATCTGTGCAGCCATCATGGTCCGCTTGGTATTGATGTTTGCTGTGGTTGTCATCGAATACGTTTATGGAAAACGTCAACTACCTCCTCTGCTCATGGAAGGTAAGCATGGTGTCTATTATGTAGAGGCACGTATTGTTAATAACTACAATTATTAATTTATTAATTAAACTCTTTAACCAAAATGTTGCTTTAACTGAAATAATTATGTTTCCCCTGCAGAAGGCTGCTATTTGGTGTCTCCAGAGGTGAATATATTAAGATTGGAGGGCGAGGCCATAATACTCTCTTTCTCAATGTTTGAGAGAGTGCTTGAAGTACGCAAAATCGCCCCCCCAACAGCAACGTTCCTCATCACCAAGGACAATGGGACAGAGGGTGTGGCCTATCAGGGTGAAGGGCGTGTACAGCAGCGTAACAAACAGTTGTGGATCCTCCCAGCTCAGGCTTCCGACTCAGGGAAATATATCTGCACGTACAGGTAGGCATTAAAACTTTGTAAAAACTCACTCATTTTTATTCCTGCCCTGTACGGCCATATTCTTTATGCTCAACTGAACTTCATTTGGAAATAGTGGCTTTAAAAAAACCTTAGTCTTACTACCAATAAATGGCAAGGTAAGCACAGTGTGTCAACTGAATAAATAAATATTAATAAACTAATAAAGAAAATCTATATAAAATAGCTTTTTCAAACTGTTTGTACTTTGTTTAGTGTTTTATTTTGTCTCTGTTACGCTAAACTTTACATGGTAGGAAATGGGAAAATTTAATTCCTTTGATGTTCAGACTGAAAATGCGCCAAATATCTTTTGTTACCCTCTCTTAATTTTCCAAAGGTTGTCCTTGGTCTTGCCTCCCTCCATAGAGGTTAATGAACTTAACTACAAACTGAACTAGCAGAGATTTAGTGTTCTTGCTTGCAGAGCAAATACTTGCCATCTTGAGGATTTAAACCCTCTAGTTAAAAAAAACATTGTCTTTACTACACCTTGGTCATCACTTTTGTCTCCAGAAATGAAACCTACTGTGTTACTGGGAGCGTCAGACTACAAGTGTACAATTCCAGTTCTGCTGCCATGGAGGAAATGATCCACCCATACCAAGTCATGGTGGGAGAGAGTCTGAACCTCTCATGTCCATCTCTGAATGACTTCAACAACACAGACAGACTGGTAGAGTGGCACAAGGTGAGAGGAAAAACACTTTGTATATTGTTTATATATTGTTCAGCACCAATAGTTCAATGATTGCATTGTTTTAAACAAATTGTCTGCCTTTCACTCTGTTGCACAATTTAAACTTTGTGATTTCAACAAAAGCCTGACTAGAAATTAGTTAGTTTTGAACCAGAACCTTTTTTTCTGTTTTACTGTTAACTGGTTTTAACCAGTTTCCAATATAAATCAGTTTCAAGGAATTTCTAAAATCAAATGTAATTTCTTAATTTAGTTCAGCTTCTTTTTTTTTTCTTTCCAAATATTGATTTTCATTTTACTTATACTTTGCTTTTTTTTATTTTATTAATTCCCAGTGGGGAAATTACAATTTTAGAAAGTTATTCAGCTTGTTTTAGGAAAAGCAGACTTTTCAAAATAATAATGTATTAATAAATAAATAATGAATTAATTAATAGAAGACAAAAACTACTTATTAAGATGAAGATGTTTTGCAGCATTGCCACTTTGTCAGGTCAATTTTATTCATGTTGCTCAGAATCAAAAGGTCTGTTTGAGAGCTTTACAATGTGCACATTGTAATATGTTGAACCACTTCATATGGAAAACAACTCATGTAGTCTCAACAGAAAAATGTTAACGGCAAAATCTATTTACCATAGTGAGATATTGTGATGTCTGTATCTAACGGTTAGTAACAGTACACTTAGGTAGAAGGAGATTATTTCCATTAAAGTTGTTATTTTTACTAGTTTACGGTAGAGGTCTAACATCAAAACCTCATCTAACACTGTAACACAGTAAACGTCCTCCCATTTTATGGATACTTCAAACTTAAAAACTCATACAGCATCAGTTATGTAAGATTAAATCCTTTTAGTGTTAGTGCCTCGTTCCCTCCCTTTGTGTGACGCGGTATTTTGCTTCCTGACAGGACTCCCCCCCTCAGCTAGGCAGAGCGGGTTCCTTCTTCCAAAACAGAGGTAGACTAATAATTCCTGCTGCGAAGCGATCCCATGCAGGCGTCTACACCTGCAAGCTCAGAGTGCTCATCAGTGGCCAGCAGTACAAAGTCAGCCGAACCATCAAGCTCAATGTGGAAGGTGGGTGATGGCACGACACATATTACTCTTTTATGAATGGCCCAACTGACGGGTGTAGGCTAAATTAGATCTGAAACATTACAGGTTAGATTTTGAAACCCAATTATGAATATTATAAATAAACAAATGAGGGTTGGCCCTTATTGTATAATACTTATTAGTGGAGCTATACAAGTACATGCACCCTGCACATACCGCTCTATATGTTTTGTGGATTCATGTAAATACCTCTCCAGTCATATTTAATTTCTGCACTGTTTAATCATAAAAAAAAACCTAACTTAAAAAAAAAAATAGTATATATTGATTTAAAAAAACAAAACAAATTTTCAAACAGAAATAATACCAAATGCTGCTGTAATTACAGGATCTTTAGTAAAAATCATAGCCAATAATCAACTGGATATATTATTAGTTTACTTCATCGCTTTCTCAATTATTAGTGTGGCCTGCCCTCTACTGGCCTAATATGTGCAATACACTGACTTAATAATAATAATTTATTTATCCCCAGTGGGGAAATTGCAATTTACACTCTGTTTGTTAGTAATCACTACACTGGTCTGAAATACACACACATGCTCAGGACTTATACATGCACTAATGGAGAGATGTCAGAGTGAGTGCGCTGCCAGCTGGACCAGCGCCCTGAGCGGTTGGGGGGGGTACGGTGCCTTGCTCAAAGACACCTGGCAGTGCCCAGGAGGTGAAGTGGCATCTCTCCAGCTACCAAGCCACACTCCATACTTTGGTCCATACGGGGACTTGAACCGATGACCCTCCGGTTCCCACCCTAACTCCCTACGGACTCAGCTACTGCCACCCCAGTTTAGCCACAGGGCCCATACAACTCAATCTCACGCAAGATCCACAAAAACAATGTTACCTGGAAGGATTTATTATTAATGTGTCATGGCTGTCACTGTAAGAGCTGTTTGTTTGGAAGTGTTCACACCTGTCTTAATGTGTGTGAAGGTCTAGATCCTGTAATCCCTACCACTACCACCACCACCACCAGTGTACCTGACCTCTCCATGATGTCTAACCCAGGGCTAATCAGCAGCAGCAGCACCATTCACAGTGAGTTCGTCTTCTACTTTATAGAATATGAATTACCCTCTGGGGACAATAAAATTGATCCTACCGATTTAATATTTTTCCTTACGTCCTAGCTCCAGTGATCCAACCACCTGTGATCGTCTCGCCACTGAATGGAACCATTTTTGAAAGTGTGCATGGTGAGTAATAAAAATGTTTACTAATATATATATGATGCTTATATTTAAAATGATTTAATGAATAGAAAGCATATTTGGAATCTGCTAAGGTCTAATGCTAATTTCCCTCCATTTAGGTTCGGGAGTGGAGCTGTTTTGCAAGGTGTTCACTGAATGTCAAATGACAGATTCCACTCTGGTCACATGGCTGGTCAATGACCAATCAGTGGAGTCCTCATACATTGACAGACGGGCTCTGCAAGGGGGAAAGAGGTAATAGCTGATTTGTTTTTGGTAGATATTTCTGATCAGTACTGACACCTGTGGTAAAACCACGGAAGGTCTGGTCAGGAGTTCAAATATCTTTATGCATGTGCAGTTTGACGCATCTCAGTTTCAGTCTTACTGCCATCTTCAGGATGTAACAAGTATTGCATTCCCAATTCACTTTAATTAAATGTTTTGGGATTTATCAACACATTTTTATTTTTTATAGGTAACAATAATCACAATTACATGGATTTTACTCAAAATAACATTTTAGCCTAACAAAGACATTTATTTTAAGTAAACTGAACATTAAAAAACTATTTAAAGTCCACAACCCCCCTGATTAATTTTTTTTAGTATACTAGTTTAGGGTAAAGGGAATAACAACTTAATCTAACTTTAACAAGTGTCAGGCTTTATGTTGCCCCTAGTTTGACTTGCAGGATGTGGACTGTGGCTAAAAGCCTGCAATTAGCCGTGTATTTCAAGTGATTGAACTGATGGAGGGATTTGGATCATGCAATAAGGCAGGCCTGGCTGATTGGTTTATCTGGTGAATGGTTGTAAAGTTATACAAAGAATATGTATATATTTTGCGGGGATTTAGCCATTTTAATGCAAGGGCCCCGCCTCCCTATATGCAAACAACCAAAAACAAGTTCTCTCCCAAAACTATTTTGCAAAGGCACCGTAGCTGCTTGCAGGTCTTATCACCGCCCTAGACAATTGTGAGTGGTCCCCCCTCCCCCTCTATAGCAGAATGATAATGGACACAGCGCTGTGTAGACAGGTCTATGTGAGACTGTGTTTCCCCCCAAAAGAGATCAAGCGAATTTGCAATTAGTAAATAATGTACTTTGGTGCCCCCACCTGGCAGAGAAAGATGACAACATGATTTAAGATTAGTTTGAAAACTACAATCAAACTTGAAAACTTTTAAATGTTTGTCATTTTAAGATGCATACTGAAATATTTGAATTAGGCTTTTTACACTGTAAACATAGTTAAGAAGTTACTAAACACTAATACTCAAAACACTATTAGAAATAATACTACCTGTTCAATTAGTTGCTACCACCTGGATTGTACCTTCTTGATACCGTCTGTGCATTTGAGTGCTAGGATTTCCAACTTGTGATTAAAGCTTATTTACATCTTGTCTAGTTTCAGCCATGAGGTATATCCGATTAGAGTTAGTAGCTGTTTGCCACGTAACCCACCTCAATCATACCATGCTAACAAATGTCTGTCTCAATGCTTTCAGGGTAACCAGGGTGTCTGAAGGCTGCCAGATTGAGTTGAGGCTAATTATTGTAGCGATAACAGAACAAGATGTCAAGACAGAGCTCAAATGTGTCACTCAGAACAAAGGAGGTAGACAAGAAGTGGTCACGCAGCTTCAACTAGAGGGTGAGTTGTGTGTTTGTGTGTACATACAGTGCGTAAATGAGAGAGCCCTACAAAACACTTTTGTCACTGAGTATATTGGACATATTAACCAGTATGTTATATTTCCTTTATTGGGCTAACTGGGATGGATGTTTATAATGGACAGTTTGGGTAATATTTTAATGTTTGCCTTACATGAGTATGGCTAAGCTGGAGGTTTGATTGAAACCAGTCTGATTGTCTGACTGCTTGTGCTCATGACCAAAACAGTTTTAACAATGAAGCTGTGTTCCAAGATCTCTGTAAATAACCAACAGCAAATTATCCTAACCACTAGCCAAATAAAGGTCTAATTCATTTAAATATCCTTTGCGTTGATCAAGACGACCAGAAGCCTTTATATAAATACGTTCACCGTTACCTTCTCTTCACAGACTCCACATTTACATGGCTGGTGGTAGCTGCGGTGGCCGTGTTCTGCTTCCTGACCGTGGTTTCTGCATTCCTCTATGTCCTCTTCAAACCTAAAAAGAAAATGGATTACTTTCTGGCACGGCAGAACAGCACCTTCTAACACACTCACTCCATTTGCGGTTGCATCCAATTAGTCTTTCATGCATTGTGTGCATGTGATGACATGCAGTGGCACCACAAGTCGTATCTGTTGTTCAACACTCCTTTTACAGGGATTCAATGTTTTACAACCAGTAGCTGCATTGTTACGTTTGAATGATATTGGATGTGTTTATATGTGGCAAATTACATGCATTTGGTTATATAGCTGTAGCCATTGCAAAAGTTCTCTTTTGTACATCTATCTCGTATTGGTGTGGCAGAAATATTCTGCCTAAATGTAATATATCCATGGATTTGAGCTAGAACAAAAATATAGAAAAAAGATTTTTAAAAATGTATTCTAACAGTTATTGATTATATTTAATTTTATTAACTTAACAGCACTTAATCGTGTATTCATAACAAGTTCAAGAACAATGCTTGTGCAATTGGCTAGTAAAAAGCCTGTGTGGCTAGTGAATTTAAAATCCCCCTGCCACAGTTGCTGGTGGCCAAAAACGTTAACTTCAGGCCCTGCATGTATACAACATTAATTTCAATGTGAAGTCATTTCATTTGTTTGTTTTGTCTTTCAAACACTCCGCCAAATAATATACACCCAGTGGCCACTCGGACATTGTCAGAGATTTCTTACGTATCTTATTATATATATTCTTAATATTAAGTATATAATAATGTTGATGGTCTGATGGCTAAAATCTAACAATGCATAATTTTCTGTGGGTGATGAATACATGACATTTTGTGTTTAAATAAAATCTCTGAAGCGTAGCTGAATAAATGTATGATGCCAAAACCTGAAACTAACAAAGTGAAGAAGCTACTTGAGTATCTGTTATACATTTGATCCTCTTTTGCATGATTTACCATTGTGGAAGACCCATCATTCATCATCAATACAGTGCAGTAATGTCACCATTAAAAAATTCTTGAGCACCACAGAGGCCTTTAGAAACACATCCATCCATCTTTTAAACCACATCCTTTCTGTGGTTGTGTGGGAATGGCCTGTCCCATGGTGCACGGAGTAAAAGGCAGAACACAGTCACACCAACATGTGATTTGGAGTTTTACACATCACCTTACCTGTATTGAGACTGTTGGAGGAAACAGGAGCACAATCCCACGCAGACATGGAGAAAACATGTAAACTCCACACAGAAAGGCCTCCACCCAACGTCTGAGCCACCCTTCACAGAAACACAAAAAAAACTATTCATATATAGAATTGTTCTAGTTTACTCTCCAGCACTAACAGTATCATCACAAGGTGATTAGTGAATAAAATCAAACTGAAACACAATAACGATTGTTATAAAACATGAACCTCTACATACATTTAGACATAAAGCAGGAAGGATTTACAGAAATAGTTTCATAGTTAAAGCCGTGATAACTTACACTGGTATTCATTTCACAAGTCTAAGTTATAGATGTTTGTTTTTGGTTAAGGATAGTTTGATCAGTTCATATGCAGATATTGATTTCAAGTTGCTTCCCTGTGTGGCCACAAGAGGTCTCAGCATAGCAGTGTTATAAATGGATCCTCCAATGACAACACAACATATACAATGAACCATAAGTAATAACTGCACTTTTCAAACTGGGATAATTAATGTGGCAAAGGATACATCTGGCAATCAAACAAACAGTGTGGACACAAAACAAATTGTATATCACATGAATATGAATTATGAATATATATTAATGTGTGTCCTCTAAACAAAGCAAATGCTCATAGCAGTGTAAGAGATCTTTGTATGGTGTGAATCCTTTGAACAGCAGGATCCAGGCAGCTCTCCTCCCACTTATTGCTCAAGACATTAGGACACATGCTGGCTTCAATGAAAAGGAAATTGCAACATGCACTGAAGTCTTTCCAAAACAGGAAGTCAAAGCTGAAGAGGACACGACTAGGCTTATATGTAATTTCTTTTTAAGATGTTTTTACAGGATTTTCACGTGACCTGAGGAGGCTGTTGCCTTTACAGAAGGACTAGAATAACACCAGGCTGGTGAGTTGACTTTCTTGAACACTATAAACTAAGAGATAGAATCATTTTAATACTCTGATCAAAATCCCTGACATAACACTTTTTTTTTTTTTCTTTAACCCAAACTAAATTGTTAGGGTCCCCGGCATTGAAGTGGGTGGAATGAAAAGGTGGAATATCGTAACTTTTCAGTTACCTGACAGATTCAAAGTGGATTTTTTTGACCACATTGTTTTTCCCACAATTATCCACTATCAAACGACAAGTCAGTGTCATGCTTCTGTGCTGACAGTGTTCATGGGACACTGAAGCGAATGTCTGTACTGGTTCCGTCAAAGTTCAAAGCCTTGAGCCGTAGGGAGGTGGTGGCGATGGGAGCAGTTACAGGTTTCAGTTTGTCCATGAATGAACATTGCTGCTTCTGCCCACCCAAGAAGTTCCCCGTGTGCAGTTTCCCATCCACTAGCAGGACTCTTTATTGGGCTTCAACATCTAGTTTACACTTGCATTGTCATATTCACCCACATGTGCATGTATACATCCTCGTGCACATGCTAGTAGAGCACAAAATGCAAACTTAACCAGAGTGTGATCATCATAACACTGCTCCATAGCATAACTAGTGACCTCCATTTAATTCTCTTTTGACCAGCTTTTTGATTTCAAAACAAAGATAATCAAAAAACAACTTCTGATTTCAAAAGTTCATGCAAATTTGCTTGTTAAAATAAATAGCTTTAAGTGTTAAAATGAGCAAGAGTATTTTCTTACTTGAGCTGAAATAAATCAGTTGATTAAGCAATAAATCGATCGACAGAAAATAATCTGTTGACAATCAAGTAATCACTTGTCATTTTTTGAAAGGAAAATGCAAAGAAAATTATTTGGTTGAGAGTTCTCAAATGTGAGGACTTGCAGTTTTTTTCTAGTCCTCTATAATAGTAAACTGAAGGGTTTTGGATTGAGGGATTTTTTGCTATTCTGTGACACTTAATCAACTAATTCATTAAAAATAAATCGGCAGATGAATCAACTATTAAAATAGTCACTTCCCTATATAAAAATGGTTTAAATATCCAACTTTAAGTGATAATATACGTAATGAATTGTACATACATTGTACATACAGTACATCAGCTATCAGAATCAAAAGATAAAGGAAAAGAAAAGACATCATGATTTAGCAAGCAACTAAGATTGCATTCTGTATCCTAATAATGAAACACAATGACGACACAGAAGTTCTGAAGCTGTAGGGAAAATGTGGTCAAAACACTTAGTAATGTCTGGAAGTGTGCTCTAACTGCCACATTGTGGCTATAAATGTAGTTCACGTTCTCTGCAAAAGCATCCTGTTTGAGAAAGTGACATTTACTCAGGGATTGTGGTGGATGGGGAATTACTCATACTGCAGTTGAACAAATGCCTCCTGTCTTCTGGGGATTCCTCTACCCAGTGGGGGAGCCCAGGTGTGGCTTTGCTTTTACAGTGGTTAATTTTGGTTGCCAGAATTACCCTGGGTACGGGTCACATTAAATGATGGGAAGGCAAGGCAAGGGAAGGCAAGGCAGTTTTATTTGTATAGCACATTTCAGCAACAGGGCAATTCAAAGTGCTTTACACAAAATCAGTTTAAAAAACATTAAGACACATAAAACAAGAATAAAAGTTACAGTGCAGCATAAGAAATTAAACATTAAAGAAATGCAACATCAAAAAGAAAGGTCTTCAGCCATGATTTAAAAGAACAGAGTAGCAGAGGATCTGCAGTTTTCTGGGAGTTTGTTACAGATATGAGGAGCATAGAAACTGAACGCTGCTTCCCCCTGTTTAGTTCTGACTCTGGGGACAGAAAGCAGACCTGTCCCAGATGACCTGAGAGGTCTGGGTGGTTCATAGTGTAATGGCAGATCAGAAATGTATTTTGGCCCTAAACAGTTTAGTGATTTATAAACTAGCAAAAGTACTTTGAAATCAATTCTTTGAGGCACAGGGAGCCAATGTAAAGACTTCAGGACTGGAGTGATGTGATCCAGTCTCTTGGTCTTAGTGAGGACTCGAGCAGCAGCGTTCTGGATCAGCTGCAGCTGTCTGATTGATTTTTTAGGGAGACCTGTAAAGACCCCGTTACAGTAGTCAAGTCTACTAAAGATGAAAGCATGGACAGGTTTTTCCAAATCCTGTTGACACGTAAGTCCTTTAACCCTTGATATATTCTTAAGGTGATAATAGGCGGACTTTGTAATTGTCTTAATGTGGCTGTTAAAATTCAGGTCAAAGTTCATGACTACACCCAGATTTCAGGCTTTGTCTGTTGTTTTTAACATTGTTGTTTGAAGCTGAGCGCAGACTTTTACTTGTTCTTCTTTTGCTCCAAAAACAACCACCTCAGTTTTTCCTTCATTTAATTTCAGAAAATTTCGATGCACTTAGTCAGTTTTTGTATTGGACTATAGTCCCCTGGCAATAGGGTTATGTAAATTTGTGTGTCGTCCGCATAACTATGGTAACTTATTTTGTTGTTTTCCATAATCTGAGCCAGTGGAAGCATGTAGATGTTAAACAGAAGAGGCCCCAGAATGGAGCCTTGCGGAACTGCGCATGTCATATTTGTTTGTTCAGATGTATAATTACCTATTGACACAAAGTAATCCCTATTCTGTAGGTAGGATTCAAACCAGTTTAGTACTGAGCCAGAAAGGCCAACCCAGTTTTCCAAACGGTCTAGTAATACGTCATGGTCGACCGTGTCAAATGCAGCACTGAGATCAAGTAATACTAAGACTGATATTTTGCCACTATCTGTGTTAAGTTGGATGTCATTAAAGAACTGTCTCAGTGCTGTGGTGTGGTCGGAAACCCGACTGAAAGGTATCAAAACTGTTGTTTAGTGATAAGAAATAGTTGAGTTGCTGAAAAACTGCTTTTTCAATGATTTTATTAAAAAACGGAAGGTTTGATATTGACCTATAGTTGCTCATTAGCGACGTGTCTAGATTGTTCTTTTTTAATAGTGGCTTGATCACTGCAGTTTTCAGGGCCTGTGGAAAGATACCTGAAAGAAGAGACGTGTTCACAATCTGTAAAAGGTCAGAGGCCAAACAAGTCGAGACATTTTTGAAAACACCCGTTGGTAGAATATCAAGGCAACCGGAGGAGGTTTTCAGATGTTGTATAATGTCCTCCAGGTTTTTATGGTTGATCATATGAAATTCTGTCATATTGGAACTAGTTTTGCTTGAACACTGTGACAACACATATCCTGTTCTTGATATGGAGGCACTGATTGTTTGTCGAATCTTTTGAATTTTGTCTTTGAAGAAGGAGGAAAAGTCATTGCAGGCCTTGGTAGATAACAGTTCAGATGGTACTGGTACTGGAGGGTTTGTTAACCTATCGACAGTGGCAAACAAAGCACGTGAATTATTATTGTTTTTAGAGATAATATCAGAGAAGGACCGCCTTGCATTCCTAAGTTCCAAATTATAAATGTGAAGTCTCTCTTTATAGGTGTTATAATGGACCAAGAGATTTGTTTTTCACCACCTTCGTTCAGCTTTTTGACACTCTCTTTTACAGTTCTCACCAGTAGGACATGTCTCCATTGAGATCTTTTCTTACCAGAGACAACTTTGACCTTAGTGGGAGCAATGGCATCAATAACATTTGTAATTTTACAGTTGAAATAATCTACAAGCTCAGTGACTGAGAGCCCAGAGAGGGCGGGTGTGGAGGGGAAAAGATGAATAAATGTTTCACTGGTGATTTCAGTGATATACCGTTTTCTGATTATCTTTGTTTGGATACTTTTGGGCACAGAGATAGTGCCGCTAAAGAAAAAGCAGGAATGATCAGAGAGAGCAACGTCAGTCACCACAACCTTGGAAATTTTCAGACTCTTGGAGACCATCAGGTCTAGAGTGTGCCCCTTATTGTGCGTGGGCTCTGTCACATGCTGAGTCAGTCCATAGTTCTCAAAAACACAACACAGTTCTTTGGTCTCTCTGTCCTTGGTGTTGTCCACATGAATGTTAAAATCACCCACAATGATTACAAAATCAAACGGCTGTGTCCTACTAGGTACAGGGGTTGAAGAGGCGCTCTGCCTGGATGAATGCAGACCAGCCGGTCATATCACAAATCTCAGGGCGCTGTGCCCTGCCCGTTAGTCGTCCTCCCATTTCCCAGGAAAATGATTTATTCTTAGGCTTCGCACCAGAAAAGTTCCCAGGGAGGACTACCACTGATTTATTACTTGTTTCACAGCCCTCCTGTTTCTTTGTAGTCTTGTTGGTGCTAATTAACCGTGTGTTAGTATGCTTTTGTCCATTGTTTTGGGTCCATGGTAAAGTGATGTCATTTCCACAAGGTCCGTTCACTTCCACGTTCACTTCTAATCGGTAAACCTTGGTTTCCAGAAGGCAATCTTCTGAAGGAGTTTGTAGTAATCATCCACGGAGAAAGGAGGCATCTTGCTGCTAATTAGCTTTAGCTACAGTCATGGTAGGACAGGCTTGAGCTATTGGTAGGCCACGCTCACGCAGATAAATGTTGACATATGGCAACAGCCTACTATGTCTACCAAAAATGTATAGTCCAGTGATTTATAAGTATCCAAGAGCCGCTGCTCGTAGTTTCTCTCAGAGGAAAAGCAAGATTATCAGCAAAAATATGCAAGCAGATGCAATAGCAAGCAGCAAAGTGTCTGCACTGTAAGAAACAGGAAGCAATATTATGGAACCAAAACTTAATTTAAAAAGCTCAATTTTAGTATTTTTGTTTTAGTTTTTGAAATTATGAAATTGTAAATATTGTTATCAAATGGTTGGTAACAGAATTTGTAAGTGTAGGTAATTTGCTAATTTATATATTTTTTTTTTCCGAAGACTCATTCTTTAAACTTTAAAAGTCAAAGCCTCATTTTAACATAACTTAGTGATTGTTGTTGAAATCGTTGTTGCTCAAATCTCATACATGTTATCCCTATGGTCTAAGACAGTCCAAACATACTCACGTAATACATAAACTTGAACTATTCTCTCCCAAAATCAGCATTAAAAGTATTAAAACTTAAATTTGTGACATTATCTAGTATGAAGTCTAAACTGCTCCATAGACCATAAATTAATAAAGATGTTATAGATGAGACAGACACCCAGAGGAATGCGTATATGGGAACATGTTCTGTTTCAGATGAGAGAACACAATAGAATAAAGCTCATTTGTGTCTGATAAAAAAAATAATACAAAAAAATGCATTCCTATTCATTGTCCATGGAGCAGCTCCTGACCTTTTTAGAGACTTTATTCTCTGGTTTCTTGCTTCGAGAGATTAGCTCATGTTCACAAATACTGAATGAACTTTCTTAGGCCATGATAATAACATATTGGAATTGCAGCGACAACTGTGTTGTTTTGTGACTAAACTTTTTGCTCAAAACTTTGTGTTTAATTATTTTGGTTATGGGTAGAATGTACAATATTGTCATTAAGGTTAGGGCTAGTTATTTTGGTAAGGGGGAGGTTTTGCTGATGGTTTAACAGTGTGTTGAAATTCAAAAGAAGGTGAACAGAAAATTGAGAGGTGCAATCCAAACACCCTTCCTTCTCTTTGTGTTGTTTGTGCCTTTGTCAAACGGAGGTGGGACAGAGCTATTGACTCATTGGCTGAGCTGCATGGTCGAGGTTCCACTCTGCACGCGAGGGTCACAGTTGAGGTTTCCTCTGTTAGTACTGCTGTTCCATGTAAACTCTCTCATCCTTCCTTCGTTTGTCTGATGCCTCTGTGTCGCTTTCTCCGAGGTGAGTCACTATATCTAGCTTACTTTTGTTTATTAGCCATGTTGTCACTTTGTTATAATAACTATGCCAGTGAAAGCAAATAAAACATGTCTTAGATCAGTTCAGATTAGAGAAGTCTGTTGTAATTCCAACCACAAAGGAGACACACTTCCTTTTTTGCTGTGTTATAAGCACCTGCTGTCCAATAAAGAAAATCTAATTTTAAGCTACTGGTATAAGTTATAATATTATATATATTATTATTATTATATAAATAATAATATTGATGAATCATTTTTGAAAACCAAATTAAAAACCTTCAATAATCAATGTTACAATTGATTAATATAGGTGCATTTTGGATGGTTGTTCAATGTGGTTTTAATTGGTTTGACTGAATTGGCTGATTATCATTGCTGCTAAGCCTTTGGAGTTGGAAATGCAACCCACTACAGCTTGTTGTAAATGCATGCTGCTGCGCGACCATTACCAGATCTTCTTTAGTGTGGTTTATAAAAGAAAACAGAGCCACAGTGGAAAAGGCAGGGGTGAATAAAGCTTGCGGCAGTCTTGTAAAGTATCTCACCACAAAACCAAAAAGAACAAACATGTTCGTTACTGAGAAATATGTAGGCTACTGTCTCTCACACAAAAAACAGCATTGTCCTCAGTGTGAATGGGTGACTCCCATTGTCGTCTTGTTTCTTGCCTTTTGTAGCGCTAATTGAGTCATGTGGTGTGACAACTCACAGGCTAAATGGCTTTAACTCTCCATCAATCCTAATTCAAACTTCCCTTGGTTGGGTTTTATCATTTCCTCACTTAGGGGCTGCAATCTGTCATTTATATTGGAATATTCCCATGTTTTGTCCCCAATAATTCCAGCAGAGTAGTATTTACTGCTGTATCTCGAACCTTCCAGTGCCCGATGATACTGCATCTTTAATTTCAAAAATATTTTCTCAGACATGGTTAAAAATAAACTGGTATAGAGGCTGAACATGAGAATCAGACCTAAAGTGGTCCTCCGGAAGACAGCATGTTTTCCTTGAACAAAGAGAGAGAAGAATCATGACCTGGGGTCTCATTTATAAAACTGTGCATAGGATCCGTACCAAAAGTGTGCGTCCAAAAGCCAAAAATGACGTACATGCATCTGTAAGCAATTTTCCCTTTATAAATCACAGATTACCCACAAGTATGCGTACTTGAATCAGCCAATCTTATACCGCCCTGTACACGCCCTTTTTTTATAAGTATGTTAATGCCCTGGCAGTTGTTCTTTCGTTACACCGAATCATGACAACTGGCGGGGAAAAAGCAAAAACATTTTCAAACGCTCGGAAATTGCTGCAAATTGAATTATAATTTTGTATGTTCTCGCACAGTGTATGGAAACCTAACTACATGCAGTATTTAATACTGCATTAATAATTACAACATTACAGCTTCAAAATCTATCATATATGATAAGATTTAACAGAACAATAGATTATATCCAAACAAGCCTTAGTGATGAAGTTGAAGATTATAATATTTATATAAAACACTGTCTGCCATTTCCCTAAGGAAACATCCGTTTGTCCCAGAGTGGGGAGGACCTGTATTTGGACCCGATTCAGTACATAGATCCAAGAGCCCAGCTTTAGGGAATTTAAATCGTCATATTAGCCAGTCATCGTCATGGTCCCTGAAGTCTCTTTCTCTCCTGATTCTTCCATTTGGGGTTAGCCCTACTGCAGAGCCAGCAGTGCCATCATGCAACATTACACACGGGGGGCATCGCAGTATTTATATGTTTACTACAATTTGTCATTGTTACACCTTGCCAGCAACAGCTATATCACCATCCAGAGATACAATTTGAAGACAAAAGTCTACTAGGAAACACACTGTTCTTCATATAGATTTTGTCACCAACAGTATTAAAGTTCAGACGGATAACGAGGACATTAAGAGTAACGAGTGTGAGACAGCTCATATTAACGGCTGTAGTTTTCATACAGGCACAGAATTAAAGACAGATATTTAGTTATTTACACTGTGTTCTGCCGTTATCTAATGCTGGGGTATTTGATGCTATCCTGTATTCCATGTAGTAGGGCCATCTCCTCCTCCATGATTTAAGATTTGATTTGGATTTTACAAGGTGTTTATGGAACAATTATCAATCAGTACAAGCGCAAATAACACTGCTGGATTTATCTTCACAATAACATGGATGATAAGGAGAGGAAAAACGTGTGTGGGGCATCAGTACTTGAAAATATTAAGAATAATCATTATTCCCACGTTTACTTTCTGCAGTCTGATATCAGTTCACCACCTCACCATCTGCGTCGCCAATCAGTTTCGGGTCAGAGTTTGCGTGGAGGAACACACATTCTCCCATCAAGTTTTTTTTAATATTTGTTTATAAATCACAACCTTTGTGAGTGAAGTACACCACATTTATAAATGAGACCTATGATGTTTAACAGAGTCAAGGCATATTAACTGTAACGCAAAACATGTAGATCAATATAATGTGAAATTTATTGCAAGTCCTAGCAAATAATGAGTTATGTGCTCTTATTAAGCTTCACTGGATCTGACTCATGCTACTGGTACGCTGGCCCAGGGTGTCAGTCATCTGAACAAGTTGTTGCTTGTATTACAGCTTACATTGAGGACATTCTATATAAGTTCCATCATCATTTGGGATCACATTCTCATCCCCTTATGAAAAACTTATTTTTTTGCTTTTCTTAGCACTTCTCTGTCCCTTTAGAAACATGAGAATATTACACATCCGTAGCTGACAAGGGCCCTGTTTTCCAAAAGCATTTGAAGATTCTTTAATGTACTTGTGCGAGACCGGCCCTAACTTTGTTGAGTTTAAATCAGTCCCAAAATCAAATTCAGTTGAGTTCAAATCCAGATGTGGCCAAAAGAAGGCTGTCACAAAATCAAATCTAGACAGAGCAAATTGATCCCTAGTGAGGACCCAAAAGATGAAGGATGAACAGAGCTGGAACACTAAACTCTTCATATCCAAAGTTCAATTTAGACTGTTTAGAATTAGTTTCCGAAAGGAAGTAATAGAAACTTGACCTGACTTTACTTGTGCATTATGTTTTATGTCATTTAGAGCTAAAACTATTGGGTTAATCAGACTAATCAAATTAATCTGCAATTTTTGTGATCAATACATTTTTAGTCATTTTTTAAACTAAACAAAGCCAAATCATTCTCTGATTTCAAACTCAGAAACCTGCAGATTTTCTTTATCATGAGATACTGAATTAAATATCTTTTTGGAATTTTGGTTAAAAAAATATTACCAAGACGCCACCTTGAGCTCTAAGAAATTGTAATTTCTACTACTTTTTGACATTTAAAAGACAAAACAGTAAATCAAGTAAAGAAGATACCAGCTGATAAAACAACTTTTTTTCCTGTCCCTGCTATATCTTTCGCTAGCAAAGAAAGCCTAGCCTTAGGTTTAAAGCCCCCTCAGATTGGAATAATAATCTCTTCCCTCCTTTAAAAATGCCCTGTTTTTCTATTACAGTACCTGCCATAATCATCTACAACACCTCTTCTAATATTATTATCCAGTTTTATTCTTGCTCTGCCTGAAACTTGATGACTGACTAATTATGATTGTTTGTTTTTTGCCTGTTTTTGTTTTATTAACTGTTGTGTCTAATTGACTGCACTGATTATTGCACTGTATATTTATTCATTGTTAAGGACACCCTTGAAAACGAGATGCTGCATCTCAAGGGGTTACTCCTAATAAAAGACATTTTCAACAATAAAAAGAACTGTTAGTTACAAGAATACCAGTGTTATTTAAATAATTTGGGTTTTAGGTTTGTTGGAACTTTGCTCCACTCTTGCACATTTTGTTACTTGTTCAGTGTGAACTGCTCTGAAGAACAGTAGGTTATGCTGCTGCTTATGGTGACTCATACCATGACTACAGCTCAGTAGACTGCATTCAACCACAGACCAAATCACTGCTATTGTTGCTTCACACCACTTGTTTTTTTCTTTGATTCTTTCCAGTTTATTCTTAAGGTGTGAGGATTTGCAATTATACATTGTCACATTAATCTGAGTATAAAAACAGTGCGAATATAAAGCAAACTAGGTTATTACATTACCCATCTACAGTGACAGTAAAAGCAGCATTCACATATTCTTTCTTGTATACTTTATTCCAAACAATAAAAACCCAGACTATGTTTATCAAGCGTTTATGTAGTTACGACCTTGGACATTCAGTCTGTGTTGCAACCACTGTCTCACAAACAGATGGACAAAGTTCGCAAAACTGAGCAGATTTGTCGACCAACGCACTTAACCAAATGCAAACAGAAACAAATGGACACTTGTTCCTTTCTGTCAGTTGGCTGTAAGTGACAGCAAACATTGCACAAACGTGCTCCGTGAGTGAGGCCCATTTCCCAAAAGTGCTTATCTGGTTTCTGCCATGCAAGCATTCTCCACAACACTGCCTTAGGTCTTGGTTTACATCCCCACCGTGTCAACTAAATCCTACGTACATCAAATTTTAATAACATGATTTAAAATTTCCCAGCAGCCTTGTCCCCTCGTCTCATAACAACAACAACAATGCGGACTACATGCTTGTGTTCCCGCTAGAGAAGATATTGAGCCTATTAGGGTTACTAATTACTGTATTATACAATTTCATGGGTCCTTCAAAGGACATGTTGAAGTTGCAATGTCAGTGTTGGTAGCCTCAAGGTTTAAAAAGCAGACATTGATATAAAAAGACACTATATCAACACTACAGTCTTGGCAGGGACAACCTCTTTTCAATTTAACTCTTTCCTGCCCGTTTCCTGTCTGGAAGCCATACTAGTTAAGTGCTGAGTAGTTTACCAGTAATATGTGGATGTGAAAACAAGATGTTCAGAAGTACTGTAAAGAGAAATATTAAAGATGACCAGCTGATTATAGCCCCAAGTGGTATCCAGTCATTTTACTGTGTGAAAGTGTGATACCGCATAAAATGAGATTAAACTGAAAACAAAATGTGTTATCTGTCACCCAGCCATTGGAAAACAAAAGCGGGATAAAACACAATACCGTTTGACTCACTGCTCAACGCATTACACAACCAACCACCCACACGTCCAGTAGGAAGGAAAGCACATGCCAAACGTTTTTCTGCTGCGTGCGTCTCAGTCAGTTCCGTTCACCTCAGCCTGGCCTCCCATGTGTTACTCCCATGTCTCTGTTACCATGGCCTGCTGAACCGGCTGAGCTCTTCCCACGTCCCCCTCTGCCTAGGCTTGTCCCAGAGTAAAACTATGTGTTCTTAGACTCCGGATCCCCTAACCACATCCATACGTAAGTGATATTTGGTAATGTGCTTTCACAAGGAACACTTATCCTCCAGCTTTTAAAGCTACAACATGCAACTTTTTGAATACATATCTTAACCTAACTATTTGAACTTGAAGAACGCTGTCTTGGATTATCCATTTTGGTATTCTTGGGCCCATACATCAAGCAAGTTAAAACATTTCTCAACCATTTCAAATGCCTTCTTTGTTTTTGTTCTTTATATTCCATTGTTAAGCCTTAGAAACCACTTGTCAGTCAAGAAAATAAGTGGTAACTATTTTTAATGAACAATTAATCTTGTACATTGTTTATATCAAGTCATTTAGATGCTGGGTTTTAGACAATTTCACCTTTGACCTTTTTTTAACGAGATATTGATTAATCAAAAATATAATCTATAATAGATAGAGAGCACAGAATATTTTTATAGTACATATGGGTCCTGAAGATGTAGGATGACAGTCTATATAACTTCATATTTACTTGTTTTTAAAGACGTTTGTGTGAACACATACAGTACTGGAGCAGAACTAAAATGCAACATTGTTTTGGTCTGGACAAAATAAATTACTAAGATTACAATTTTTAGGGCAATGTCAGTTGAATCTGTCCTTTGTATGACATTATATGAAAGTTGTAAGTGAAAAAGTTGGTAATGAAAGTCTAACCACAGCACTGCAGCACTTCATATTCACTGCAGCCTGCTAAAGCGCCAGTGCCCCTCTGCGTCTCTTCAGCAGCACGTCTTCCTGTGGTGAAATGGAGAGGTACAGCTACTGCGGTTTGAAAAATGTTCCTCTGGTTTTCTCCCCGCAGCAGTGTCACACATTTTGTTGCAACCGTTTTCTTGTAAAGTCTTCCGTTTGTCTTAGCACTCTGCTGACAGCACTCAGACTGCTCTAATTGTTGCCAAGAGAGGGCCAATATCGTTATCACCAACCGAAAGTTGTCAATTAATTCTGTGAGTATTTAATATTTTCAAATTGGACTGTTTTACATTTTTTTCTCACCATGCAGTTTTTGAGGTTTCCTACAAAAACAATCTTTTTTAGCATGGAAAAAAAATCTCAAAACAGGGTTAGACCTCTTATGCCTAATTTTTCCCATTAAATATCTCCTGAATTATTGAATAAGAACAACACATACATATTTGTATGTTTGTTACAACACTTCTTTAAAGCTATATGATGCCTACATACCGAACAAAGGGCTAGGATGTAATGTCTGCACCATTCTGTAAAATTGAAAGTTTCTAGATGTCTTGTGCATCATTTTAGGAAACATTTGCCCAACTTCAACTTTACGCATCTTGTATCTTTCAATTTTAAAAATGCTCTATGGGTTGGAAAAATGCATGAGTATACAAAATGAGTTTGTAACAATAGATCTTTGATTTGGCAAAGCAATGTTAAGATACCCGTTCCTGGTGATGCTGAATATTTTACACACCTGTGCTAAGATTTGTAGAATACCAAAACTGCCAGCAACGCACTAGCACTGCTGCCAAATGTACTGGAAAGATCAGTTAAGAGCTACTTGTAAGGAAATGCAGATGTTTGATTTTAGTCTTGTGCATGCATGTGGTGAAAAATGTGGTTAGATTAGATCAGTTGCTATCTGATTAAGACTAGGCAATGTGCAATGGTTTAACACCAAGCTCTAACACAATACAACAGCTGCTGTTGTTGCACACTAGCCCTTAACCATGTACTGACTACTTCTAAATAAAGTCTAACTATCCTCATGCTTATTTGGGTCGCGTTTCCCCCAAGTGAAAAACTCTGGAGTTCTGTTCAACTGAGTCAGCCCACAACCACACACGTCGGTGTCTGTTTTCAGCTTTAGTCACATAATTTAATTACAGTCCATCCAGATGACATGCAGTGAAGGTTAAGGTGCTTGGCTGGTACTGGTCATTTATAAAAACAAGCAATAGTGACTAGTTGTTATTAGGCAATCACAATAACAACATAGTTTTCTATGGTGAGTTTACCATGAAATGTTTTTTTCTGTTGTAACAGTTAAAAGTTCCTGTGGTACTTTTCTTAATATAGTCATTTACTTGCTTTCCTAAGATTTGACTAGTATCCTTTCTGGAAGATAACTTTTAGCTCCCTTTATATTTCTATTTACATCAAAACTGACATGCGTTTACATCAGAAAATGTCAAATGAGTGTTAAAACAACAGCATCCATGTGACTGTTGCTGCTAATTACAATGGAGCAAACCAATAAAAAAAAAAGAAAAGAAAGTTAACATAACCGGACTGGAGACCAAAAGAAACTTAGAATATAAAAACACCCAAACACAAAATTCTGCCCTAGAGTCATGCCGAAAACTTGTCTGACTCCAAACAGCACAGTAACGCTAATAGTTGTTTAAGTTTGAGACAAACATGACATAAATCTCCCTTCAGGGAATGCTGGGCAGTGTTCCTTCATAGATTTACAGGCAAGGCTGAGTAGGAACATCAACGTGCATAAAGCAGTGTTTAGGAATGCTGTGCCTCCCAGTTCCAAGGCGTTATGCAAGGTTTTGGAAAAGGTTTCTGAAGAAATTACTCCTCAAATACCAAATTTGTCATCCACGTCTGCAAGAGAAAGAGGGGAGAAGCAGAGAAAAAAAGAGACAGACATAACTTTTGAAAAAGTTTGGCATAAAGGAGAAAGACAACTGTTTTTGCTGATTATTGCTGTATTTTAAAGCTTATTGTGACCTGTCACTGTCACTGCACATTAGTGTTCCAGTGAGTTGTTGTCTGTTTATCATGATTGCAGTTTGTTGTAACTTTTTCTTCCATAGCACTTTTATCCCGGCTTGTTGTATACATTCATGTCCAACTGTTGTTTGTATGTGTGTTTTTTTAGCTATGGGCCAGCGATCAACAGTGTGGAGCCTTCTGTTTTTCCTCTGGCTAAATGGGATCTGTACAGGATTTAAACTGGGTGAGCTGAATCACACTGTATTATTTAACATAAACACTACTAGACATCTGCCTCCAGTCTGTAGAAGCATTGTATCACCCTCCAATGGCAACTGGTGTAACTGCAGTGACTTGTTTGTCTGTTCCCAGTCTTCATGATTTTTGCGAGATGTAAAGGTTGCTGGTTGTAATCCAGGACAGACTCTTAGCTAGGATTAGAACCTGAACAACCTATCAAGTTTAAATCTTCATGAAGCAGCAATATGGCTAGAAATGATTTGTAACTATAATGGCACATTACAAATTAAGTTGTATTTGTTTCAGTTTTTGGGAGGGTGAATTGAACTGTGAAGCGTTGATTTGCTGAATAAATTATGAATCCTTTCTCCACTAATGTGTGTTGCAGAGAATTGTACCTACATCAACAGAACATTTAAGAGTGTTTACTCTGTTCCCGGGGATATGGCTATGCTGAGTAGCACTCTGGTGTCTTCAGATGTCTTCAACTTCACAACTGTACCTTACAACATCACCTGGTACAACTTAAAGACCGGCCGAGAAATGAGCAACCAGACCGGTCGAATCCTGGTGCACAGGGAGACTCTGTGGTTTCTTAACATAACAATGGACGATATTGCAGAATATGCATCTATACTGAGGTACAGTAGCATCAATTGAAATGTCAATAGAAGATAAAGGAGAGAACCAGTAGAATATGTGTTTTTATGTGTTTTTGTGTCTGTCAACACTGTAGAAATTACTGTGTACTACTAAAAAAGTAGCACCTAATCTCGACGAGTGCATGTCTTGAGCAGGAGATTGCAACAGGTTTTGAACATTTCAGACGTTAACATCTAATAGGCACAAGTTTCCGGTGCTGTGGATAAGTGTATGTCTTCGCGATATTATACTATAATTACAGCAGATGCAAATAAAAAATAAATAAAAACATACAGTGTATCACGTATGTGTTTATCACCACTTCATTTTCACTTCAAATGTTATACAGCAGTTCATTGATGAACATGAATAAAAAAAAATCTCTGAAGAAGAAAAAAGAAGCTCATTTTCTTCTTAATTTTCAACAGAACTCCCTCTCGGTGCTACAGGCAGTGGATCGAGCTGGTAGTTGATCTGCCCTTTGCTGGATGTGGAAGACCAAAGACAGCCGTTCAAACACTTACATTGGGAGTCACTGACAAAGTGAGCTGTCCTCTGAAGGACTACATCTCTAAACTGGACAGCTACAACATCACTTCCTCCATCAAGTGGTACAAAGTGAGTTATGGGAAAGTCTTGATGACCACTGCTACTGACATAAAATATTACTCCAGATGTTGTAGCACAGTTTTGCCTGACCAGATATATAGAGGCAGAACAATCCTAATTTAATTGTCTTAAAGGGGGATTGCACACCAAATACTCAATAAGACATTTTTGAAGGGGCTTAAATTAAGTAAAATGATTCACTCTATCTAGCAGATGTACTAGGAATGGGAAAAATAATTCATTCTTAGATGCATCACGATTATCTCTAGATAAACTAGGTAGCATAAACATTTCATTTCAACTTGTGAATGACAAATATTTTATATGTCAATATCTAACAAACTATATGTATATATTTTTTTAAATCATGAATGGAAATTGTTGCATCAATAATTGGTTTAGAATTGAATCATGAGGTGTGAATCGACTCCCACCTCTATAAGATATACTATACAATACAACATTGGTGCAAATTAAAAATGTGTATTCTACTGTGACAAAGTGATCTAAAATATATTCAAGTTTCCTTACTAAAAGGATTGAGGGAATTTTACTACTACTGTATCTACTGCCACTATATCAACTAGCTCTTTTTTGGAAACATTCTTTAAAGTTTAATTTTTTTAAGTTTAATAAGTGTCGGCCTGCTCATCGTCTGTTCAGCATGTTGGCTATCCCTTCTCATGTTACCTATTTACATATGCAGAATACAATGGACATTTTCCGAAGATTACTATAATGCAGGGGTTCCCAACCTTTTTTGTGCAAGGAGCTGGTACATTAATAACAAAAATTCCAAGGTCCGAATGTCAAATTGAATTCCTCAATATAAGATGCATGTTTTTTAACATAGAATGTTATTTTACACAGTGCTTAATCTACAGTGGTTTTATTTGCATAATATGAACTAGATGGCAATATGGCAAAGTATGAATATACCAATCTTTTTAAATTTCTGGACCCGTCCATTAAAAGGTTTCCCTTTTTTCCCCCTCATACATTTAGATCTATTTAGTAGTGTGTGGATGGTCGCTCCATCCACACACTGCGGAGGAGGGTCTGGCTACTCCACACAGCCTTCTGAGATAGGAGCAAAGGGTGCCCTGGTTTATTGGCATTTCTTTTAACTAATCACAATTGTCATGGCCGACACTAAGCTCTGCGCGAAGCTGCTGTAAAATAGTTGTGCGAGAGAAAACTCAGACTGGACAGATAGTCTAGCTAGCTGTCTGGATTCACCCTGCAGAGATCTGAAGAGCAGTTAACCATAGTCCACATTAATCCACCGGAGTTTAAAATTTCAACCCAAAGGAAACGGAATTTCCTGCAGCACCGGAGCAATCCCAGAAGTGCAATGTCATGAATATAAACTATTTAAAAAGCAACTCACAGAGCCCTCACTCCCTCACCAGCAGGCGGCAAATGGCAAATTGTATTAAAATACCAGCCCATTTCACCGGCCACATCCATAGACAGTTAAAGACATGGACAAACAAATCTCGTTGTTCTGGACAGAGACCAGTGAAGGATATTCCCTTTTCCGGTGATGGCTGAGCGTTACTGTGCAGCCTCCAACTGAGCTTGATGACGTAGATGTGATGTATGCAACCTGTCTGAAAGTTGTAAATCTACTGGTAGCTGTGCCAAGAGAAATCTCAATCATTCCCAATCAGCAGAGATGGAGAGTGTAGGTACATATATGTAAAGAGATAACATAGGCACCGGCTAATTATTGCTAACTAAAATGCTAGTTAATATTAGTAGTTAAACCTAAAACAGCTAATAGTAAGTCCAAACTGTCTGTGAGCTTTTTTTTTTACAAAAATGTCTGCTATGGAGCTATAACGTGAGATACAAGGTAATGGAGCCTTTTATACATTGTTGTGTTTCTTTAGAAATTAACAACGAACAAATAGAGTCTTTAAACGCTTCACATGTAAAGTTTTTTACTGTCAAAGTGGTGCCAAAATGAATGGCAGTCAATGGAATGCTAATGGCGGGAGATGGCTTGGTAGCATCAAAATGGCTCCATAGGGAGCTTCGCTCAGAGAGGTGAGGCTTACCCCCTTGGACAAATCTCTATAGAACCACTAAAGACAATCACTTTAACAGCAAATCTGTGTTGTCACAGTTTTCACTCACCAACAGGGCTACATTACATACAACAACAAAGGCTAATTGTATGAATATAGGCATACATAATGGAAGCTAATTTCAACAGTCAGTTTCAGAAATACAAAATCTCAATTAGCCTAACCCTCAACCTTGATTGATTGATTAGTTTGGTCTATAAAATGTCAGAAAATGTGAAAAATGTGGATGTGTGTTTCCCAAACGCCCAAGATGACGTCCTCAAATGGCTTGTTTTGTCCACAGCTTTAAGATATTCAGTTTACTGTCACAGAGGAGAGAAGAAACTAGAAAATATTCACATTTAACAAGCCTACAAAGAATTTTTGCTCAAACTGACTAATCACTTATCAAAATAGTTGGCGATTCCCCCCCGCACCCCCCCAATTGTGATTATCACGCTACTCTGTTAACCACATGGCTGTATACCCTCATTAAAAAGTAGTTTTTAGGTATTGTCATAAAAAGCTTGACTTTTATGTTTCCTTTCCTCATCTAGGATTGTGACCTCATCGTGGATGGGACAGGCAAGTTTAAATACATGGATACGGCCATACTGAAAATTGAAAGGGTGGAAGCTGGAAACAACTTTTACACCTGTACTCTGAGCTTCACTCTCGGTGGCATTACGGGATCAGTGTCAGAGACCATTGAAGCAACGGTCTCAGGTTAGAACAATCCTCGGTACTTGACTGTGCAAGAGAGGGACTTTTATTCTGTTTGTCTACTGTCTGTAACATGATTAATATTATATTCCTACAGTGGAATGCACTTAAATATACAACAATTGGTGAAAAACACAAAATCACAGCAAAGGTTTATTGCAGGCTGGCAAGAGGTGAAACTCATTGCCATGACCTTAAACTGAGCTGCAAAGAGCGCTAGGAACTCTTTGGTATCACTCCATATACAATATATTTTTGTGATTATATAACCTCAACTTCTGTTACTGTATTTCATTTTGTCTGTGTTTTTAGGAAAATACTCTTTGACTCCACAAGTGCGGGAACCGGCCAGTGAAACAATCAAGGCACAGATGGGTATGTCTTCAACATATTCAGAGAAACTGTATTTAGAAGCTTAGTCTTTTGTTTAAACTAGGGCTGCACAACATATCTTTAATTATAGTAATCATATCAACTGACGCAATAATATTGCAAAACGTAACATATCACAAGTGTACATTTTTTGTGTCAGTTGAAAGAAAATATCAGCACAAAACTGCACTTTATAAAGCAACCGTCACTCTTTTTCTAGTGGAACCTTTATATTCAATTCAATGTTCTATGTAATTTGTTTAATAAAAGAAAGTTGCAGAAGAAAGCAGCAGAAATACAATATCATTATCACATCATATATTTTCCTTATATTGTGCAGCTCTAGTTTAAACTGACAAATATTATATTCAGAACAACATTTGCATTGTGTTGTGATGCACAACTTCCCTTTTCATTTTAGGTGAGTAAATACCAGTGCTAGAGCTGGATACCAAATTCAATACTTTTTAGGCACCACCCGATTGCCTCCTTAGTATCGAAAAATGCCTCTTACTTTAATACCACATTTCAATACCTAAGGAGCAAATCTCATCGTCAGTGAACCAATATGCAGCATGCTTCTACCGAGATTTAATAATGCTCCATTTGCTGTCTAATGTTACACATTGTAAACGTGATACGCAGGAAAAACAACAGAGATGGGGCTCATGTAGTAGGAGCTGTAAAAACAAAGAAGTTGTGCCGCCATGTGTAGTGTTGTTATGCCTTTTTGTTAAAATTGTTTTGATTTGTTTTGGTATGGAAAAAAGGATCGTTCAGGTACCGTAGCAATACCCAGCACTGACTAGTACACATTTAAGGTAGATTACTTTGTTTAGGGAATATCTTGCCAACAGGTAACAGGGAACAAGCTTCTTTTTTTTTAAACCACAAGTGAAGGAGTCTCGGGTTTTGATGGAGAGTGAAGGAACAATTATTGGCTCAGCGATGGCACTATAACATTCGCTTTACCACACTGTTGTGGTGAAAAGAGAGCTTAGCTCAAAGGCAAAGCTCTTGATCTACCGGCCAACTTTCCTTCCTGGCCTCACCTTTGGTCATGACTGAAAGAACTAGATCCCGGGTACAAGTGGCCAAAATAGGTTTTGGGAACGCTCAGGCTGGTTTGTTTTCTTTTAAAACATTCATAGAGTCCTGGGTGGCGCTAAACCCCCCATGCGGCAGCAGTGATGTACATCCATTGAGCCTGACTAGTCTGTTTGAGAAACACTATTTTGGAAAATATGTTTTAAAAACTTAACATTTAGGTGTATAGATTAAGAGAAATAGTTCTGTTGAATATTATTTGTGTTATTGTTTGTCCATGTGCTTAGGGTCCAATTTCAGCAAGCGGTGCCTGGTATTTGTGCCAAGTGTTGGGAAGCCCTCAGTTGATATTGTTTGGTGTAACGAAAATAAATGCATTCATCATATCACTACCAACAACTCTACCCGTATCTACACACCAAAACCACGGTCAGAACTCTTACCTTTCTTTTTATTTATTTTTGTCTACTGCTGACATTCATATAATTCTAATTCTAATTATAAGCTACCGCACTGCATAAATCATTGTATGTTTTGTTTGTATAAAGTAGTACCAAAAGTAGTTATAAATAAAGTAAGTAGGATCTCTGATTGATATTTTAATAATTTAATGTCTTCAATACATACAAATTCATGTGGAGAATATGACAATATGCATGCTTTTTTTTAAAAATAAGCTTGACAAAAAGGATAGTGGAGTTACTTATTTTAAGCAACCTTTTTCAGCTAACATACAGCAGGTATTTGAAGAAAGAATAAATCTAGTACAAAAGGCACAAAAGACAATATTTGTCAAATATAAAAGCACAGTACTGTAACATTTTATTATCCATCTGTCCTCAACAGTTTGTCTATGCAAGATGATCCTGAAGGTGCATGGTTGGAGGCTTTGCTGATTATTTCTGAGCTAAGGGAGGAGGATTTCCACATCAACTACACTTGTCGAGTATTCAGTGACAGGGGCACTCTTGAGGGATATTTTACTCTGCTACCCACAGGTAAAAACACAGAGTAAGCCTGCCAAAAGATGAAACCTTACTTTGGGCTGTTTGGGCACATGTATGGCAGCCATCATCTATTTTCCAAAGACAAAGTTGTCACCACACATCGAAGATGAAGTCAGCACTTTGGTCTAAAGATGTTACTGCCTAAAACGCTTGTATCGGTATCCGGAAGTACTGGAGTTTATGCACCGATCCAATACCACATAATAAAGACCTGAAGAAAATAGTAGTTTGTGGGGTGGCCTCTAGCTCACCCAGTCAGAGCGTTCGCCCCATGAGTCCCGCGGCGGCCGGGTTCAAATCCGACCTGCAGCCGTTTGCTGCGTGTCATCCCCATCTCTCTCCCCCTTTCATGTCTATCCACTGTCACTATAATAAAAGGAAAAAATCCCAAAAATAATCTTTAAAAAAAAGATAAATAAAGTTTATTTTATGTTCTTTTTCTGTTATAACTTCCTGTAAAACTAGATAATAAAAGAAAGTTCTGTGGCATTCATTGTTTGAGAGTTTAACCTGAGCCAGACCGACAACAAAGACAGAAATCATATCACATCCATGCAGGGATAGTAGTATACAGTTGTTAAAACATAAAATATATGATACACTGTTATTGGATCAGTACTCAGTATCGGCCGATACTTAAGTTCAGGTCTCAGAATCGGTATCGGAAATTTAAAAAAAAAAAATGGTATCGGACCCTCTCCACTTTGGTCATCTGCGATTGTTTTAAATGTGCTACAAAAATAAAGTTTGACTTAAGATTGTTTGTTTCACTAAGAGTCCAAAACTGTCAGATGCTCAGTTTAATATTATACACTGAGAAAAACAGCACATATTCACATTTGAGAAGGTGGAACCAGTGATTTTAGGCATGTTTGCTTAACAAATTACAATAACGAATGACTAAACAGTGAACAAAATAATTGGCAATATGTCTAGTTAATTAATCTACTAATTTTATAAACTATAGCAATGGTTAGCTTTCTGGTAGAAAGATGACCAGTAGAGGGTGTAGGTTTTACACTTTTCTTCCCCACCTCAATAAAGACACTCAAAGTATAGTAGCAAACTCTTGATGAAGACAAAGTGGCCACAATCAAAGTTGCAGGTCTTTGGACGTTCATCGGCTCATACAGTCATCACAAAGGAAACTACTATAAAACAACTGTAAAACAAAAAGTGAATCAATTTTCACAAACTTGAATTCAATATTTAAAAAATTCACGTGAGTACATTATTGTTTGGGGAGTCACATGGCTCAGCCAGAGAAGGGCGCTGATGCAAACAACGCCAAAGCCTGAATAACTTTGTTTGACACCTGGAATAAGGATGAATAAAGTTCCATCTTCACATACAAAAAGATAAGAAAACAAGACACCCACAGAGACCAACTTAAACTTGTATGTCTGCCATGTGTGATGTTTATCTCTTCAGATCCAAACATCATACTGCCCATTGGATCCGTGCTCGGTGGTGTGACGGTTCTCTTTATCATCAGTGTCACCATCTATTACCTTTTTAAGGTTGACATTGTGCTGTGGTTCAGGAAAGCCTTTCCTGTCTTCTACGCAAACACAGGTAATATTTCACACCAGTTGGGTCATTAGTTATGTGTTCTTTATTATATGCATAATAATGATAATGTCAGTTTAAAAAAAAAAACACTAAAATAAAACTCTTACACTAAGTTCCAAGATGGAAAAACCCACAGTGATGCTTCGACAGTGCAACCCACACATGCCTGTATATCACAACTCACAGAATCTTAAGCTCTACCCCATACCTGACCGCAAGTGTCAACAGTTAGAGCAAACAAAGGAAACAAACTAACCACAGGGCTGCCTGCAGTATTTCTAAAGAAATGTAATCTGCTGCTAGCTTACGCAAAAGAGTAACCTTTTCACATTAATCAGGACATTGCTACCTTTTAGCTTAAAGACCATTGGTATCAAGTCCTCAAAATCTGAGGATTAATCTTTAATGTAATAAGGAGGATAAATAAGTGAAAGAATAAATGAAAGTATTGTGTATTTAGCCTTACAGGAGCAAATCACCAAAGCTGAATCTAACTTGCATTTGTTCTTGCACCTTGCTTGTAAGAGTAGAGCAATGTGTGCAGACCAAACCACCAATACAAATACCCCTAATGGGCTCCTCTTTTTTCCTGTGTCAGATTTGGATGGAAAGCTGTATGATGCCTATGTGGCATACGCACAGCCCTGTGCCATTGGATTTAGCAAGGAAGTGGAAGAGTTTGCTCTTTGCACACTACCCCAAGTGTTGGAAAATGCCTGTGGCTACAAACTCTTTATAGGAGGCCGGGACTGCATGCCTGGGAAGGGTAAGTCACCTACTGTTAGGGTTGAATCATATTGTGTTTTAGCAATAACATTGCAATATTCACATCGCAGGACGTTGTAATGTTGGCGCTAATTTGTTGGCGCCTTTTTTGCTGCTTGATAGAGAAGTAAACTTCCACCGTTCTCCTTTTACATGATTATTACCATCTGACCCTTCCCCTTTAAGACAGGTAGCCATGTGGGCAGCGTGTGTATGTGACGTTAGTCCGACGGGGTTTATTGTTATAGGAGGTGAGGCTCTCCGTGTGTAGAAAAGTACCGTAGGCAGCAGCTGCCGCTGACACAGTGATGCAAATAGTTTTTGATGGGTAGTCAGTGAAGCTACAGCAGTCAGTGTTTTATGTTCTCTGCAAATACAAACTAAATCACCTGATTAATGCGACATAATCACAATGTCTCCAGGCCATTTTCCCCCGCAGAAAGCTGCTACCAGCCAGGCTAAAGCTAATGTAGTTAGTCTAAAGAAACAAGCAGAAAGCTGCTACCAGCCAGGCTAAAGCTAATGTAGTTAGCCTAAAGAAACAAGCAGAAAGCTGCTACCAGCCAGGCTAAAGCTAATGTAGTTAGCCTAAAGAAACAAGCAGAAAGCTGCTACCAGCCAGGCTAAAGTTAATGTAGTTAGCCTAAAGAAACAAGCAGAAAGCTGCTACCAGCCAGGCTAAAGCTAATGTAGTTAGCCTAAAGAAACAAGCAGAAAGCTGCTACGAGCCAGGCTAAAGTTAATGTAGTTAGCCTAAAGAAACAAGCAGAAAGCTGCTACCAGCCAGGCTAAAGCTAATGTAGTTAGCCTAAAGAAACAAGCAGAAAGCTGCTACGAGCCAGGCCAAAGCTAATGTAGTTAGTCTAAAGAAACAAGGGGTCCGTCCATCCCAACTAACGTTACGGTTCGGAGCCGCGACGCTGGAAACGTAACCCTAACCTACTACAGAAGTCTGTGTCTGATCTAACGTCATTTCCACTGATTTAATTGTTCTTGGATACACAGAGTTTGTTGCTAGTGCGCGTGACATGCAGGTCTGGTCAATTTATCAAACTAACGAGCTGGCCCCGCTAGTCGACCATAATCTGAAATCTAGAGGAAGCAACATGCAGTCACTGTCCTACAACCAGCATATTTCTACCTAATTTCCCTCTCCAAAATCACTTCAGAAGAGTAGTCACAGCGCTTACATGCTTTTGTGTTTGTAAAGCATTAAAGTTCAACAAAGAATGGTTCACATTAGAAAAGATCCTTTTTCATTTTTATCTTCTATGTAGATGCACTCGACTACAAAATCACTGCAGAAGTCAAGAATGATTTATTATTTCCAAATAGAGCTATTTATATCTTTAAAAATTACTTTCTTTTTTCATATCGCAATATATCGCAGGGGGAAAAATATCGCAATGCCAGATTTTTTCCAATATCGTGCAGGCCTACCTACTGTACATGCCAGTAGACAGCATTCCAGTATTACTTACCTCAGATACGGGGGTGATAACTGTCCATTGTTTTTGCTCTGCACTGAAAAAAGGTTTCAAAATTATATAGGAAAGCTGATGTAGGGGACCTTTTCTTAGGTCATCACTAATGGTATGTATTTATTTACAACAGCATTTATCGTCTATGCATCGTCATGCAGGCTTTTTTGTCATAGCCGTGGTGATTGAAAATAATGAATAATGAATGTCAGTGCCATATATTGACATACAGAAACAGGGCTATTGAAACGAATACCAAAAGCCAAATATAATTTAATCTCACATGTAGCACACAACAGTATATTGGCCGTGTCAGACATGTTCTCACTTACTGGAAACAATCAGTTTGGTTTAGGCAAGGGGGGGGGTGCCTGGGTAGACCGTGCAGGAGGCAAGACATGACCCAAATTACCCCACAATCACATAGCCGCTTTGCAATTTGGTTATAAACAACTGAGTCTTCTATCGTTCTTGAATTTCTTGGACAATTTTGGTGTGGGCCATTTCTCGACAGAAGATCTCAAATCTCCAGTTTGACATTTTCATTGGCTTCTGCGTAAAAATCACCCCTCTTCTTCACCCTTAGATGTTTGTTTTCTGCTGGTAAGGCCCAATGATAGAAACGTCATCAACACGCTATTTGTACTAGGGAGCTAGCAAGGTAAAGTCTGTTTAATATCGGGTTCAACTGATCCAGATATTTGCGTTCCCACATGCAGCTCCTAGTAATAGCTAGATAATTTCAGGTTTGCAGTGCATGTTTAAAAGGGGCTTTCAAGTACAGTGGGTACGGAAAGTATTCAGACCCCTTTAAATTTTTCACTCTTTGTTTCATTGCAGCCTTTTTCCAAAAATCAAAAAAGTTCATTTTATTTCTCAGTAATGTACACTCAGCAACCCATCTTGACAGAAAAAAACAGAAATTTAGAAATTTTTGCATATTTATTAAAAAAACAAAAACTGAAATATCACATGGTCATAAGTATTCAGACCCTTTGTTCAGTATTTAGTAGAAGCACCCTTTTGATCTAATACAGCCATGAGTCGTTTTGGGAAAGATGCAACAAGTTTCTCACATCTGGATTTGGGTATCCTCTGCCATTCCTCCTTGCAGATCCTCTCCAGTTCTGTCAGGTTGGATGGTAAACGTTGGTGGACAGTCATTTTCAGGTCTCTCCAGAGATGCTCAATTGGGTTTAAGTCAGGGCTCTGGCTGGGCCATTCAAGAACAGCCACAGAGTTGTTGTGAAGCCACTCCTTCGTTATTTTTGCGGTGTGCTTAGGGTCATTGTCTTGTTGGAAGGTAAACCTTCGGCCCAGTCTGAGGTCCAGAGCACTCTGGAAAAGGTTTTCGTCCAGGATATCCCTGTACTTGGCCGCATTCATCTTTCCCTCGATTGCAACCAGTCGTCCTGTCCCTGCAGCTGAAAAACACCCCCACAGCATGATGCTGCCACCACCATGCTTCACTGTTGAGACTGTATTGGACAGGTGATGAGCAGTGCCTGGTTTTCTCCACACATACCGCTTAGAATTAAGGCCAAAAGTTCTATCTTGGTCTCATCAGACCAGAGGATTTTATTTATCACCATCTTGGAGTCCTTCAGGTGTTTTTTAGCAAACTCCATGCGGGCTTTCATGTGTCTTGCACTGAGGAGAGGCTTCCTTCGGGCCACTCTGCCATAAAGCCCCGACTGGTGGATTGCTGCAGTGATGGTTGACTTACTACAACTTTCTCCCATCTCCCGACTGCATCTCTGGAGCTTAGCCACAGTGACCATTGGGTTCTTCTTTGCCTCTCTCACCAAGGCTCTTCTCCCCCGATAGCTCAGTTTGGCCGGACGGCCAGCTCTAGGAAGGGTTCTGGTCGTCCCAAACGTCTTCCATTTGAGGATTATGGAGGCCACTGTGCTCTTAGGAACCTTAAGTGCAGCAGAAATTTTTTTGTAACCTTGACCAGATCTGTGCCTTGCCACAATTCTGTCTCTGAGCTCTTCAGGCAGTTCCTTTGACCTCATGATTGTCATTTGCTCTGACATGCACTGTGAGCTGTAAGGTCTTATATAGACAGGTGTGTGGCTTTCCTAATCAAGTCCAATCAGTATAATCAAACACAGCTGGACTCCAATGAAGGTGTAGAACCATCTCAAGGATGATCAGAAGAAATAGACAGCACCTGAGTTACATATGAGGGTCACGGCAAAGGGTCTGAATACATATGACCATGTGATATTTCAGTTTTTTTTTTTAATAAATATGCAAAAATTTCTAAATTTCTGTTTTTTTCTGTCAAGATGGGTTGCTGAGTGTACATTACTGAGAAATAAAATGAACATTTTTGATTTTTGGAAAAAGGCTGCAATGAAACAAAGAGTGAAAAATTTAAAGGGGTCTGAATACTTTCCGTACCCACTGTATATGCACTTGTGCACTAATATACCCTTTTTGCATGGTTACATTATCTCATTACTTTGTAAGCTCATGTTTTTCTGATGCAACTCCACTCTCTTTATCCTGTTTCCTCCCTGCAGCCATAGTGGACTCAGTGGAAGAGAACATACAAGCCAGTCGTCGCCTTCTTCTGCTCTACACCGCCTCTACTTTCATCAGCAAAAGACACACAAGCAGCACTAGTAGCAATAACAACAACATCTCTAAGAGCAGTGATAACAATGAAAGGAAGACAGGTGACAGCAGTGGCAGCATGACTTTTGATGTCAGTGAAGAAGTCTATCCCGACTCAAGACAGCAGTTGGAGTGTGTGGCAGCAATGCACAGAGCACTTCTGGAGGGATCTCTCAAGGTGAGAAAACAGACTTGCTTTTGCGTATTCCATGCATAGGCTGCATAAAGTCCAGTCACATTTTATTTGATACATTTTACCATTAAAGCTGCACTAGTCAATACTTACTTTATGCTTTCATCTCACCGATCTCATCAATCCATTTCCAGCAGCAACAGGCCTTGTTCTCAGCAAACAAGCTCTTATAAAACTAGGGATGTGTACCAAATTCAATACTTTTAAGGCAGCAACCGAATTGCCTCCTTAGTACCAAGTATCAAAAAGTGCCTTGTCATTAATTATCAAATTTCAACACCTACAGAGCTTATCTCATCAGCGTCAGTGAGCCAATAACAGGGTTTCCCGCATCACTTTGCAGCTTAGGCGGCCGCGTAAGCAAGACACTCCTGCCGCCTTAACTACATTACATTACTTTTTTTTTTTATGTACATGAACGATATCTGCAAAGTTACTCTGTCCTGTTTTCTCCCTTTCATTTCAAACAGTTAACAATGCCAGTCTCCCTTCTCTGCAGAACGCATTAAAAATAAAAAATAAATGTGCCATGAATTGCAAAATAATCAGTTTTTACAATCTTTAAATATGTGACAGGGCTTAACATTAAATATGTGTCCGGGACAAGTGGATTTTTATAGTGGAAGAGAAATTTACTTGCCCCACTGAACAAGTTAAAACTCAAACTAAATAAAATGCCATGTTACTTCACGTTATGTGCCACGTTATGTGCCAGAGTTGGGTACCGAACTAATAACGTCTGTACTACTGAGGAAGGATTCACTTTAAATCAAATGGTGACAAATTTTGGTGCCCAAGAGCGCAAAGCGCGAGCATATCTGACGTCTCTGCATCTTGACAGAGAGTGGCACTCCGACTGCAGACACGCACACATGCAGAACTGTGGAGCAAAACAACGTTGACTTTGTTAAAGTCAATGAGTCACGGCAATGCCGGTAAAGCGTTTGCAAGTGTGTTTACACTTTTCAATACTCCACACAGACAGCGTATTTAACGGCAAGGCTTAAGCTGTCAGCTGTTTCTTTAGCTCCAATTCAGATGTTCTTAACCCCCCCTTGCCTAAACCAAACTGATTGTTTCCAGTAAGTGACAACATGTCTGACACGGACAATATACTGTTGTGTGTTACATGTGAGATTAAATTATATTTGACTTTCATGACCCCATGCTTTACTGTTGTGTGCAATAAGTGAAATTAAATTATATTTGACTTTCATGACCCCATGCTCAAAACAGCACCCTGATTCTAATTTAAGCTCTGCTTTACAGGTAATTCTTGTTGAGATGGAAGAGATCAGCCCGGCTCAGCTGGCTCTCTTCCCAGAGTCAGTACGTCACCTGAGGAAGAAGCAGGGTGCTGTGTGTTGGTGGAAGAACTTGAGAACGAGGCAAAGGTGGAGGACATGTGCATGGAGGAGAGAGGACGAGGAGAAAGGTGGACAGGACACACAGCTGTCCCCTTCCCTCTCCCCTTCCTCTAGGTTTTGGAAGGAGATGAGGTTTAGTATGCCGGTGAGGGGCAAGAGGGCAGCATACCCCGAGAAAACTGCCCTCCTGAACTTATGATGGGAAGATGAACCAGGGAGCAGCTGGTCTCCAGTGCAAATGTGTTTGGTACAGAAACCACACACACACACACACACACACACACACACACACACACACACACACACACACACACACACACACACACACACACACACACACACACACACACACACACACACACACACACACACACACACACACACACACACACACACACACACACACACACACACACACACACACACACACACACACACACACACACACACACACACACACACACACACACACACACACACACACACACACACACACACACACACACACACACACACACACACACACACACACACACACACACACACACACACACGAAATACCAACCAAAAGCTGTGAAATACAAGACCAGAAGCATTGAAGTACTCAGGTCCAAGCAGGGTCTGGCTTTTTATTGACTTTTGTCTCAGCAAAATGCTCTGAGTGAATTTAAGATGGGCTTTTATTGTGAAAGGTTAGACCCTGAAAACCCTGCATTCCCTACCTTCTAGGAGAGAAGGTATTGCCATAATACGAGTGATTGAAATCGTAACTTTTCACCATTATTGCAATTGCAATTTAATATGCAATTATTTTTTAAAGATCTTCTGTATTATTCAACAAAGACACGCATTTAATCATTGTATTGTATGAACAGCACAAGATTTGATAGATTAAAGAAACTGTTCTTTCCTGGAGGCTAGGAAAATTAGGTGATGCATGAATTTATATGAATGACATCTTTTATTTAAATACTTCAACCACAGTAGTATAATGAACACTAAACGAGTCTGGTGTAAACATTCACATGTAAGTCAGAAACAAATCACACAAACTAAATTGCAGATTGCAGAAATATGCAAACAGATATGCGGCTTTATCACACTTAGTAGTATAAAAAAATAAAATTTACTGTAATAAACATGTGGATAGCACTTTTTAAACACTGTTTTTGAACTTTACTTGACAGTTAAATAACTGGAGAAACAGCTGCCTATACCTTTGAAAATATTTAGGTAACTCAAAGTTAAATGTAAGCACTGTTTGAACATTAATATCTAAATATCAATCGTAATTATCTCAAGTCAGTAACAGCAACACACAACGCAGACTTAAGTGCAGTGAGTATGACTACCGCCATAGTGACCCTGATTACACAGGAAGCAATTTCTCCCCATTAGCAACTCACGTTCCAATCCAGCTCCGGCCAGTGTACTTCATACTCACATCAAATATATCACCAAATATGCTTTTTCCTAAAAACATCTCCAAACTCCGGCCATCACTCTCCGATTCCGTGGTAGAAACAGGTGCTTTGTGTAGCCGTGGACCTAGGCTTGGTGACTGCTAAGGGGCATCATCATCAACTCTGTTACAGCTTCAGTAATTTCCCTGTTCTGTTTTAAAGTAGCCCACGTTCATATGGAGTTAAGGTTAAGCTTTCAAACATTTCGATGAGCGATGCCTGTCGGGTGGTATTTTGCTTACTTGACAAACTGGTGTTCGGTATTTTAGCCATGCAACTGTCGTAGATGGCTTTGTGTGAAGCTGCATTATCTTAATATTCACACACAAGTGACATACTGTTCCTATTTGGGACTAAGGTCGAGCCTGAGGCCATTGTACAACAGATCAAGCAAGGTACGATGTAGCATTACCGTGCCAAGTTGATGCCTTCTTCTTCTCTTCTTTAATGGCGGATTGCAAACTAATTTTAGGTGCATACCTCCACCTACTGTACAGGAGTGCCTAACATCATGTAGCTGATGCTTTCTCTGTGGAGTGCAGACTGCTTTCGCAGCCTTTCTGATTAGGAAATTGTGTTTTAACATATTGAGATATAATTGCAAGTGTAATTAATCATTCAGCCCTACTCGCTGTACTCAATTTTTCATGTTCCGAGCTCGGAAATCCGAGGTCCGTGTTGGTGCATGTAGCAAGGCAACATCCTATCTTTGCGACTGCAAATGCAACTTAAGTACAGTGCATGGAGAGGTCGTCGGAAAGGTAGGCTAAACATTCCCTCGTTTTCCCTTTGTCATCAATGTGCCACTTGTTCGAAAAGTACCTTCTCTTTTCTTTACCTCGCCCTCAACAGTTTGCACACACATAGCTACTGCTGACTCTGAGGCGGGCCTCTTAACACTGGGGATATGTAAAAACATTAAAAACATTTTAACCGATAATTTTACCTCAGCTCAGCTATATGTGTCACGGACTAGCACTTGAAAATCCACTCACCCGCCACTGTGGCTGGTAAAAAAAAAAAAAAAATGGTAGAAGCAGCATCTAATGTGCGGCTCATCACAGCGTCTGGGCTATCCTGAGTTTGCCCTGCATCAGTATTCGAACCATTGACTTTCCCTGGCAGATAGAAACTGAAGAATGATGTGGACAAAGGAGGACTGATGAAACCGAATGATCCTGTGTGACTGTAAAATGTACATATGATGAAAAGTGTAAATATGTAAAACAAAAAATACATTTCTACAGTATGATAGGAGGTCATACAGCAAACTGAGCTTTATATTAAATGTACTGTCATTTATTTACAGCTGTTGAACTAGAGGAACTGTGAAGAGCAAAAGCTAAGGGAGGAAAACATTTAATAAAAATGTATTTATTTTTAGTAAATGTTATTTAAAGGGTAGAAGTATTAAAAAAGGTAGATTTATTGCTAAAAAGACAGTGCTAGGTTAAAATTATATTAGCAGAATGCAAAAGCTTCCGAAGCATTGACCGTAGACTGCTAGTCGCGCTTGTACATTCTGTCAATAAATATGAAATTTCCATTTTTAAGTTGTTTGTCTTTCTTCAAAATAAATTATTTTGCATGTTTTAGCCCATAACGTACACAGTTCAGTAGGGCTGCACAATTAATCAAATTTTAATCACAATCACGATTTTGACTTCCCATGATCAAATTTGCGTGATTGAGCGATATTTTTTTAAAGCGTCATTTCATAGAACGCTCCGGGTTTTTTGCATAGCGCATCTACCGTCACAGAGGACAGAGTAATGGGAGGAACACTCAACAGATAGCAGTCGGTTATACGTCGGTCTCAAGGTTTACCAGTAAACGCAACATTTTGTGCCGTCTGTGTTTTTCAGACAACAGCAGTGAGCATGCCACCGCAGTGCTAGTCGGTCCACACTTCTGACATTTGTCTACAGTTATAATTGTTATTAACACAGCTGTATATTGTTAAATATGAAGGGCAAACCTGTATTTGTACCAGTGTTTCCGTGGGTAACTCTGCTATCGCGGCCGCCACGGCGAAGAACACAGAAGAAGTTATTGAATGCCACTAACTTCAGTTGGTAGAGTAATAGCGTGTGAGACGGAGCTGCTGGACCTGGACCTGGACCTGGACCAGAGATGTGATGTGATGGCCAGAATATCATAGTTCATAAAAATGCAGCGCAGTGACGATACAGATATTTCATACACACGACGTGTGTATCCGACCCTGCTGGACCGTTCATAATGACTCTGAGCCGTGGCTGGACCCGATCATAATGATCATTTTGGCCGTGCGCCCTACAGTTGACCTTTGTGGCAATAAAATTTGTAATATTTTTTTTGGTTAAAATCAACAAATAATCGTGATCACAATATTGATCAAAAAATAATGAACGCTTAAATGATTATCATTTTGGCCATAATGCACTGCACCTGTAATGCAAAACAAGTCGTACTTTTTTCTGTTGAGTGGAAATTTCATGCAGGGGGTTAGAGGAACAGTATGATATGAAGACAAGAGGACGGAAATCCCAGCAGCTCTTCAGAAGGTTAAGGCAAGTAACAAGCAGCTGTCTTCAAGCCTCAGCCGGGTGAGGTAAAATTACCATCAAAATTGTTTGTTATTTCCTAGAGTAGCCTTTTTAAGGAGTATCATTTTGAGTCTGTTGATGTTATTTTAAATGTATAACCTACAGTTTTTTTGAATCATCATAGTCAGCTCAAGGGACTGATTTTGTGTAAGAATTGACATTTTTGGTAGCGCTTTTGTGATGTTCAGCTTAAAAGTACTTTTGATAAACTGTCCCTACAGTTCAGATTTTCATTTTTACCTTACATGTGGCCAAAATTGTTTCCAATTCATTTTAATACCCTAAAGAAATTGACAAAGGAGAAGACAGGAAATTTACTTTGGTAATATTTTTGTCCAAGTAATCGCCAAGTAAACTTTACTGAAACTTTTTGAAACAGTAATTGGTGATGTAACATTTAATCCAAGGTGTTATGGTTGGTTGATTCAAAGTGTTTCATAAAATATATTACAAAATCAAACCCACAAAGCAAACCAGAACTGTTTAGTATCTTTCTCAGAAATCAAAATAGGACCTGCTTTTTTATGCTTTTTATGAACTGCTTAAATGATTATTCGGACCACCTGGTGCCAACAATCTTATATTAAAATAAAATGACACTCATTAAAAAATAAGTCGTTTGTACTTATAATATAAAAGGACTTCAATGCTTTTTAGCTCAGTTTGTTACAAAGCGTTTTTCTTTCTATTTATGCATACATGTGATGTATATTTGCAATATATAAAAATGCACTGTACATTTTTCATAAAAGAAATATCTAAGAACCATTACTTTTCTAGTGTCCTAATAGAAAATCCAATCCAGTTCCTACATCATGCTGATTTTTTTTAAGTAGACTTCAGTGCAAATTACAGATAAGTTACTACAGTAATTCAACTTTAGAAGAAAGTACTGTAAATAAAGTTGATTGTTGGTGCGATAGAGATTTTTTATATATATATATATATATATATATATATATATATATATATATATATATACACACACACACACACACACACACACCTTTTCCACCTAAACACAAATCAATGGAACTCCCTGGGACTTTACTAGGAGACTTTGGTCCTGCCTTCCTTGTTTCAGCTTTGTAGCTGCAACTCTCTCACTTCCCTATATTGGAAGTTTTTCACGACATCAGGAAATGTGTCAAGAAGCCTTACTTATTGCAGAAAGTCAGTGCGGCCAAGAACACGAGATATGTCTGAGAAATCACAGAGGAACTTAACGAAATGTAATCTGTCTCTTCCCACAAACAAGGACAATGACAGCAGCAGGCTCGGTCTTTTTGCTGGCTGCACTGCTGTCTCCGGCATTCACTGTGTGCCACAGTGAGTATTAGTCGGTTTTTTAATTCTTCTATTCTTTACAGACTGAAAAGCTTCTGCTGTTAGAAATCCTTTCTGGAGAGTTTGCTTTAAAGGAAATGTATAGTGGATCATAAATCTGTTTTGCAATTGTTGATTTGAAATATTTGCTGACTCTAAGGTTTTAGCATTTTCAGTTTCCCCATGAACTACACAAATGTGTGTAAGAAAATTTTGATTGCAAGAAAAATAAATGCGCAAGTTGCAAAGTTTAATTCTCCTTTTTCATGGCGAGACAACATTTCATGCACCCAAACTCTCAGCCCAGGGTTGACCTAAGCCTGAGCCCAGGGCTATATGATTCACACCACATATCTACCAGTCCTGGGTTAAATGTAGCATACAGTAGGAACATTTAATGAATGTTAATATTCAAGAAATGATGTTGACAGCAAGTACAAGCAGCAGATTCCATTAGCCCCATTTAACACTGACAACTTTTAGTCCTTGGTTAAAGTTGCAAAGAACATTTGCCAGGATTGTGCCAGCGTGAATCTTTTCTTAGCCACAGGCTAACAGCTCCCTTAGCAAAGGTTTGTAGTCAAACAAATTGATGGTGGATGGGGCATTTAATGCAGGTATAGAGTAAACCAAACTGTGTTGAGAGTGCTTCAGTAATTCCAAAAATCTGACAAAGTATTGCTCCAGCACTAGACACTGCCTGCTCAATACTCTTACATACTGCTGTTAATTTGGGAATCAGACAACCAACTACAGGTAGGCTGTAACTTGATACAAAACCCCTTTCTTTCTAATGACAAAAGCTGTGGTTTATGGTCTGAGGGAAGCTATTGTTATGGGTGTGCTCAAATTTTAATACACATAAATAAAATATGTATTTAGTTACACCTCCCGTTTCTCACTCTCATCTGCAACCTGCATTGTCCATTTCTCCTGCAAAGTTCTATCTATTCACATAGGCTACATGTGGAAAAATTAGCACAACTACATATCTCTGACAAGTGACAGTTCAACTGATAAGGTAGCGTGCTGAGACAACAGGTGGGTCCATCCCCTGCTCATATCGGCTCTCAATAGGACGGTGTGAAACTATAGACAGCGGCCGCAGCACGGTGTAAAGGTTAGACACATGGCTTGGTGAGCAGCTAAAAGCAGGCCATGTGCACTACATTCATCTCTCGACATAAAATGACTTTTTGACATTTGTTAGGGTGCAAAAGTTTGTCAGGTCAGTATGTTCTTTCTATCTGCCTCGTCTATTAACTAAATAGGTCAAAAGGAGTTTTTCACTGTAAAAGATCACACGTTTATGGTCGAGTCTCCAGGAACTCCCATGTTCAAAGACGTCAGCATTGCTTTACAAAGGAAATTACACATAAAAAGGCAAGCATTGCATAGGAGACTGCATTTATAAAAAAAAAAATATATATATATAAAAGAAGATGTTTTCCTTATAAAACAACTTTAGTAGCTTAAACATTTTACTGCAAGAAATAATAATCATACCATTTTGTAACAATGTTAATTTGTGAACAGTCCATCGGTCAGTGAAGAACAAGCATGCAGAGAAACACACAAACTCCAGCTTGCCTAACATCCAGAGCTGGGTGAACTGTAACATATGGTAAGATTGCCATCAACTATAGATGACCTTTAGTCCTTTAAGACAGATAATCTTACAAAAAGTTATTTGTTTGCCAAAAACAAACATAAAAATGCATAGTGCAACAACAACAAAACATTAGATGACAGCATTGCACATAAGCACAGCTTGATTCATCAGCACCTGTATGTGTCAATACAGGATTTACTCAGTAAATGCAATCAGTACATCGGTTGATGCCATGACTTCCTGTAAAAAAAACTCACAAGAAAATGCTGTGAATTCGTTACGACTTGATCAAACCTGAATGACCGTCGCTTACAAGTCTTGTTCTTCAGGTGTTCTTTAATTTAAAACATGTAGTGACACAACTTAAGCATTACAACAATAGCTATTGTAAAAAAATAATTAATTAAAAAAAATGTCAGTGGAGGGCACATAAGCATGTCAGTCACTTCATCATATACCCAACAACCAATGCTCAGCCATAACTAAAGGAAGGTTGAGCTCGGTTACAGAGTCAAAGTCATACAGCTTCGTGTTTGTACGTTACAAGCATTACAACTAACATCAAGCCTAACGTTATGTCACTTTCAAATTTAGAAAAAATAAAAGTTGGTGGAGTCCCACCCCATGTTAACTTGCCTGAAAGCTGCAAGCCACACTGAACGTTGCTGATGCATGCACCCTTACTCTCATCCCTGCCGAGAATTGCATCCGAGTCGCGGGCAGCAAGGAAATGCTATTACTAACGCTACTGCCAGCTAACAATTTTTGGTTCCCAGAACGTTCTGGGAACGTTCGGTTTTGGCTGCGGGAACGTTCCCTGAAGGTTTGTTTTGGTTGTATTTCGGTTGTCTGTTGGTTAATTGGAAGGTTTTCCTAACGTTCTGGGAACGTTCGTTTTTGTTACAGCGAACGTTCTCGGGAACGTTCCCCTAACGTTCTCTAAAAGTTACAACCTTTAGCGAACGTTCCGAGAACGTTGCAACCATTAGCGAACGTTAGGCGAACGTTCCGAGAACGTTGCAACCTTTAGCGAACGAGTCTAATAAAACATAAACAAGTATATATTTCAGATTAAGTATTAGGATTGATGAAACGGACAAAAAGGTTCTATTAGTTTTCGCTTGTGGTTTCGCAGGGATGCAAAACTCCGCACGACACCTGTATTCACTCACCAACGTGCAGCAAACAAATAAGCTAACGTTAGCTAGCAATAAACATTGGCAAATGTCCAGTTAGCTGTCATACCTTGTTTTTGTTCTGTGCAGTCCTTTGTGCAGTTATCCACAGCCATTAATCCCAGGGCACTTCTTCGTAACGTTATTCTTTTGACAACCGACTCCCAACATGAAAAACAGGGTTTACAAGGATATAGCGTTACTAGCTATTTATTTAAGCTAGCCGCCAACTCCAGTCCGTGTTGCTGTTTTCATCTCTCGAAATTTCCTCAATGTTATTTCACTTTACTTTTAATTATCTACTTGTTGTGGTGGTCTGTTTCTTAATTTGCTTAATTTGCTTCACTGTTGCTCATTCGGTGTGTAACTCGGTTTTGGCCCGCAGTGGTTACGTTAGCCCGCCATCTGAAGTCTGTGCCATGCTGCGTTTAAGTTACACCACAAATAGGAATATGGAGCTGGAAAGCCCGTTAAGACTAGCTAGACATAATATGTAACGTTAACTAGTCTCTCTCTGTAAAATGGACAACAAAATCCAATATTTACACTGATAGAACCTATGCAGCTATAGCTATCTCACACCAGTCTTTTTTATTTGCTTAATCTTTTGGTGTATTCAAGTTAAAGTTGTAACAACAGCCGATCGGTCTTCCCGTAATGTCAACTTTACCTGAATGCAGCATTAATGTGTGAATACAGAATTTAAAGGGCAGTATTGTATGGCGTTATGTGCCTCATTCCTGAGCGAGTAATTGTATGTTTTGAGCACAGAGAACTATATTTTGCAAGCACATTACATTGCATTTTGAACAGAAATTAAAACTCGCAGAAAATAATTTAGTTTGAGCAAACAAACCTATTCCGTGACATAATCAATGTCCTCACAATTGTACAGTAAATAATTATTCATTTTCAGACTGTTTAAAATGAAATATATTAACTGTGTTGCTGTTTCCAGTAACTGTAATCTTTGACTTAAACTTTAATTTGGGTAAAAAATTTAATGAGCATTATCTTCTTTCTTTTGTCATCAATGCTTGCATGCTTGTTTGCAGAAGTGAAGCTACTCAGTTGTCAGCAGAGGTGTTTTTTTATTCAATACAGCTGATTATTACTGTAAAATTTTCAACTTTTTTTTTAGAAAAGTACACAAACAGTACAAAGTACACAAACATGGAAGTATTGAAGCAGCTTGTGCATCACAGTATTTGAAAGCATGGCAGTCAGAGAGCATACCTCCACCCATGCTGAATAATCTGCTAATATCATCTAATACAATATACAGTAAGTAAATGTTAGGAAATGTTCAAATTTAAAAGTAGTGAGTCAAAACATTAGGATCTCTCTTTATAATATCCCACATTGTCCAAAACCCTCCACGGCATAGATAATGAATAAATAAATTGGATTAATATCCCATTAGAGGTCATATTTGCCCTTTTTATGTATGCAAATTGCTCATTTGAGCTACAGAACACAATTAAAAAATTCAAAGCCTTGCCTTCCGTGCTCTTACTTATTTAGTCCAGAAATTCTAAGTCAATCCTATGTCATCCAATGGTGTCTTAATGCTGTCTTAAAGTGTTTACCCCTGGCATTAAAAAAGACAAATGACCGGTCTTCCTTTGTACTATCACATCCAGACCACAGTGTGGCAGACACATACCATGTGAGTGTTGGCCACCTCTTTCTGCTAAAGTGCCTCTTTGTTGATGCCCACACCAACGTGACCTGGAGCAGAGAGGGGAGCCACAACCTGAGCCTGCCCAACGGAGTGGAAGTCAGGGATGGGTTACTGTGGTTTCTACCTGTGCAGATGTCTCATAGTGGATTCTACACTTGTGAGGAAAGGTATAGAAACTTCTCTATAACTTAGTAGGTGTGACTGCATCTGATCCTGACTACAAAGAGAGCTCAAGTCTGCTTTGTGACAGAACTGAAGTACACACGAGTGTTTCTAATATTGTGTCCATTTACATCAATAAATATGATTGAAAGAATAATTATATAATGGAAAAATCAATCTACAACAATCTACATTTCTTAAATCAGATCTAAGGTCATATATTACTGGAGCTCAGGTAGGCCTGTCTGGCAACTGTCTCACAGTTTGTCTCCTCTTTAGGGGCAAGACTGGATTTTCGAGGGTGACATTTGAGGTGTCAGTGTCCAGTGAAGAATGTCCCGATACATCTGAAACCACATCTATCACCCGGGACGTCAGTGGAAGTCTTCCTTGCAAACAGGCAGAGATTTTCACACTGAATAAAACAACAAAGATAAGATGGATGAAGGTGAACACAGCTCTATGATATTCATGTACTGTTTCACTCCATGTATGTGCCCTACTCTATTTCTTCTTGCTTTATTTGGTTCCCAGTTCAGTAGGCTACAAAGGAAAAATCCGTGAAAGTATAGGACTGGAAAGAGCAGGAATCACATAAGCCAATTCATATCATTCATTTTGAGGGGTGGACATGTAATCCTTATTTCTGGTTGAAAATAGATTTTAGTTTTGGGATTCCTGCATCACTTCCTGTACATTATGGCTTGATAAATGCAACATTTAATTTCAATGTTTTTATTTAATTGTACTTGTTTGGCTTTTAATTAGTTGTAATTGTGTAAGGCGCTAAACTTGTAACTTGGTTATTAGTAGGCCTACTCTACAAAAAATAAATTGTCCTTATCAACCCACTGTAAAAAATAATTACAGTATGTGTTTGTGTGTGTAGGACTGCCACCCAGTGGAGCGGCCAGGGAAGCCCATCTCTGTGGATACGAGTCGGAATATGAGACTGCCTGCAGCCTCAGAGAGGGATGCTGGGAAATACACCTGCTTTGTAGACATTAGATTGAATGGCGAGAATTACACCGCAGCTCGCAGCATCCAGCTGGCTATTAACAATGGTATGTACTGTAAGTCACTTGAGTGTCATCAGATTGAATTCCTGATGGAGAATTATTTATTTTTGTATTCTGATTTTTATATTCTCCTGATTTGACATCATTATGTTTTTTTTTTTTAAATCAAGAAACCTCTTTAGTTATTATGGAAATTGTTTATATTATCTGTAATGCCATTTAACTGAGAGACTTGCACAAGATTGTAAAAGTTACTTTATGATTATCTTTAAGACGTTGCAGGAGGCCAGAGCAGCAGGAAGTTGTGGGTTGTGAAAGTAAATGAGTAACACTCACTCCCATTTAGTTTTCTCTGATTTACCTGTGGGCCATTCCCACAGCTACAGTAAAGTCCCCAAAGAGATCGTCTTTTTAGTTTGTCTTTTCTCATTTGCATGGTTTCAATAACTTGTATCCTCTTGTAACGTGTTACACCAATTATGATTGTGCTTACAGATACTGTTTTTGTGGAGCCTGAGTTGGTGTTTCCTCAACAGGAAGTGGTCGTGGTTGAAGAGGGTAAGTAACACTCTCACAAATAATAACCACTGTCATTGTAACACACACATACTGTATCAGGTTTTGAGTTGTGTCTCCTCTTACTGCAGGTTTACTCATGTTCTCTAGTAGGCATTTAGAAAGTAAAATGAATTGACTGGTATATGAAAAGTAAACTGGACATGCTACAATAGTTTCCAACATCAAAAGAAAGTTACTCTCTGACATACTAGAAGTCTATGCATTGAAAATAATCATGGGACTATTTGGTTTTAATGTAAAACCAACCGTTAACACTAACCCCCCCAAGGCCCCTTTTAAAGCAACATTTTTAGCAAACTCAAACAGAAAAGCATGTAGCCCAGGAAAATCAAGTGATAAGTGAAATACTGCATGCTTTCACCTCTCCAGCCCTTCTAAATTCCTAATAATAAATCAATCTGACAACAAATCTCTTAAGTTGAGTGGTCTGAAGTGCAGAGTGTGCTTTGTGCTTATATACAGTTGTGCGGTCCTTTTCCTCACATATTCAATTTCCTTACTAAAGACCGCTCATAAACTTTGGTTGCATTGCCTGATTGCAGTGCAACAATACTATATATTTCCACTTTATGTGAATATTCATGGTAACAGCCTCTATCCATACCAATATATATTTTCCTTTTAGAAAAACCTCTTCCAGCCACAATGCCATCTATTCTATTTATTAAAGGTAGTGCATTATGGAACATACTACCTTCAGCTATAAGGGAATGTCTCACTTTGGCCACCTTTAAGAGCCAAGTAAAGTAGTGAATTAAAGCTAACCAAACGTGTAACCACCTTTAACTGTATGCTATACTGAATTAGCCAAGTAGAGCATACTAAGGAATTGTGTCTCTGTTTTAACACGTACTAATGAATTGTCCAGTTTTTTTCTCTCTCTTTCTCTGTTTCTCCTTGTTTTATATATCAAATGTTACTATTGTATATCTTTTGTCATTTTTAGTTGTAACTTTAACCGGCTTAATGGACTACAGATGGAAATTAACCTTCGGGCTACAATCTGGCATTTTTATGTGCACTATTGTACATGTTCCTTGTCCTGAAATATTAAATAAAATTAAAAACATGCAGGAGTTGTAGAGGAAGTGGCAGTTTACAGGACTGCATTTCAGAGACCCATGTTTTTCAGGTAGATGCTGAAATATAGTTACCACAACACTAACCCAAACCCTGACTTTTAACCTAACTCTAACCTTAGGTTTGTTTTTTATAGCTAGCTAGCTGCTAACTTAAGAGTTGATGCTTGTGCAGTATGCAGGTTTGGATCGGTAACTAGGGTCGTAGAAATGTGGTTGTAGAAATGCTGCCCGACAGTGGTCCTGAAACTGCAGCTTCCTGTATCGCAGGAACATAGTACAGAGAAATCTGGCCATTATAGTGCTTAGATGTTGCCTTGTTAAATGTTGGCAAATTTATGACACATTTGACATAACCTGTCCAGTTTCGCATAAAATCATTTCTGACCATAAAAACCCTTTTAAATTGGATTTTTCCATCTATTGATTGGGCTTGTATGTATGTAGTCAGAAGTCAACCTTTCAGGAGACATGAAAGCTCTAGACATTTACCAAATTTGTTTTCAGAAATATTTAGTTTTTGAAAAGGTTTTTTAAAGAGTTTTTTACCTCCCAGTGATCAAAACACCAGGATTTGTAGAGTGACATGTTCTCTGTTCTTTCACTGATGATCAGGTATGAGAGTGGAGCTGCAGTGTTTAGCCTACATAGGCGTCAGTGAGAACAAGGAGAATGATATGTTTTGGTATGTTGGCAAGACTGCGTCTGATGACTTCGAGGGACTTCAAGTGTCCTGGAAATAGTGAGTTTCTGCTTCCGGGAATGTTGTTTGAGCCTGAACATGGAAATGAAGGGCTGCTGTAAAGCAACAACAAGATGAATTATAACAATGTCTTGATTAAAAGGACTGAGACGAAGTTAATGTTGCCTAATCACGAAATTATACACACAACATTGCATTTGCCAACCATTATATACTGTAAGTCTGGCAATCAGCACTTAAAGGTGCAATAGGTAAGACAACAACTAACTTCTTGTCATATTTGTTGAAACTGACCCTATGTTCGAGTAGAACTACAAGAAGCAGGTAATTCATAACTCTGGCTCCTCTGGCACCACTGACAGACTTGTACATACAGTGTGATTTGCAAAAATCCACCGATTCTGTAAATAATGATCTCTTTGCCTCTTAGTTGCTAGATATTGCCAATCCAGTTTTTAAACAAAGCATGAAAAAGGAAAAGCATGAAGACAGAATTTCCATTCTTGCTTGTTTTTCTGATTTATTATTATTATTATTTACTGACTGACTGATTGATATGCTATCCTCCTGTCTCTCTAGTATTCACAACCAAGGCAGGGTGTATGGTCAGTCCACTCTGTCCATCTCTAAAGTTCTTCGTCAGTTCCTGAATGTCCCCATTTCTTGCCATGTATTGAACTCAGTTGCAAGCAAAGTCGGTGTGGTGTGGCTTCAAGAAGGTATTTTTTTTCTCTTTTCTTTTTATTCTCTAAACATGACAGTGTTGTGCAGGAAATATCATAGACAACATCAACCCAAAGGAGAACAAAAATGGTCAAAACAGTTTTGAACTAATGACATAAAGACATTTCGACTCTCATTTCAGCAAACAATGCAGGTTGTACACATTTCATGCATTTACACAAGGCAAACAGAATGTAAGGATTTATCACTATAAGCACTAAATTTAAAGGACGAACTGTTTCCGCTGTGACATATGTGTCCTTCTGGCTACTGTACAGCATACAGCCCAAAGTATGTGGAAACAAATATCTTTGTGTACTTTTGAGTCTGGGTTTGTTTTCCATGGTTTGGGCTAGGCCAAGCAGTTCCAAGTGAGGAAACATCTTAAAGCTACAGCCTTGGTGGCAACAGTTTTGTCTCTTATTTGCACCTTTGAACAGGTCCAAAAAGAAATAGCTTTTCTAGGCCCTGACCAAAAACTGAAATGCTAGACCTTATCCGCCACATCAGTGTTCAGGACCTCACTCATGCTCTCGTGTGGTGAGAATGAGAGCAAATCTTTGCAGCCAGGTTTTAAAATCTAGTCGAGGGTCTGAAACCAGAAGAGTGGATGTTGTTAAAGCAGCTGATCAGTGGAGGAAAACATATTCAGATCCTTTACCTAAGTAAACTTATTAACACCACACTGTAAAAATACTCTGTTACAAGTAAAATTACTGCATTGAAAATGTTACTTAAGTAAAAGTGCGTAAGTATCTTTCAGGAAAATGGATTAAAATGAAAAAGTACTCAACGCCAGCCTGACAAGCCAGACCCATATCAAGATATTGGGTCTGGAACTCATCATTGGCAAGGCTCAATCCGAGGGGCGGGATAAACAGTTGCCTTCAAATTCCTTCTGCACGCAATAGGATAGCACTACAACCAACCAGAGCAATGCTAGTTAATAGATTCAACTTTTTCCGTATCCTTTTTTAAGAATGACTTCAGTGCTTAACTCCAAGTCTTCCAAAGTCGCGGCCAAACGCAGCCAAAGCTGATTCGAAAGGCCGCTGTTTGCCAGAAGCAGCAGCCATCTTCTTTGTTTCCAAGTAGTAGGGAATTCACGCTGAACCGTCTCCGACTCTTTACACGATGTGATTTGCCTGACCAGAATATATTTTTTCCAGCTCGCAGGCCAACGGAGAGTTGCTAGACTGACACTAGCTGCAAATTACATTTGCTACCACTAGGGTGTGTTTATCTTTCTAGGCTAGAGGATGGATCGAGGCTAACGGGAAACCCGACGGGCAGGGGCGGGTTCGACAGATTTTTAGAAAGGATGCTCGGGTTCGGAAACAGTTCTGTCACATCAACTAAGGCATTGAACATTTTGAATTTAAAACAGCTTAAAATAAATGTCAAATATTACCTAACATCCGTCTTCCTGTGTGCTGTGACAACGAAAGACGTGCTACAATGTGGCAGCGCAACGATGGAAGATGTTAAAAAGAAGTTGGCCGCAGGAGATTTTAAAACTATTGAAAACGAAGGAAAGTCAGCGGTGCATTGATGCGCTTTAACTGTGTCGGGCTCGGGTCGGGCTCGGACAGAAATATCTTAATGCCTGTCGGGCTCGGGTCGGGTTCGGTTACTGCTCTGTCGGACGCGGGCCGGGCTCGGACAGAAAAATCCGGCCCGATCCGCACTCTATTCTAGGCTAACTAAACGCAGAAAAATCCTCACATTTTAGAAACTAGAAACAGTTCTGTCAATCAACTGAGGGTTTAATTGGCTTATTGTTTCAGCTGGTCTTGTAGGCCTATATGTTGTTGGTGAGTTTAATTTATCATAAGAATGTATAATAGAAACTACTATGTGTTTTACGTGCAAACATTTTAATGTGTAAAGTAACTAGTAACTAAAACTGTCAGATGACAGTGTGGAGTAAATGATGTGGAGTAAAAGTACAATATTTCTCTCTGAAATGTAGCGGAGTAGAAGTAGAAAGTGGCATGAAAATAAAAGACTCAAGTAAAGCACAAGTACTTGAAATTTGTACTTAAGTACAGTACTTGAGTAAGTATACTTACACCACTGCAGCTGATGAATGCATGTTATCTTAGGTTATGTTATGTGATGTTGGGTGTTTACATTCTTTTGTTTGGGTGTCATACTTTTGGACATACAGTGTATTAGGACTTCACCATAAAAGCACTAAAACTGCTTCGTAACCATTATTTTTTGTAGATAGATGCATTTTACTATTTTTATGTACATTGTTTTATCTCCCCACCCCCTCTCCTATTCCTACATACAGTACCTTAGGTCTTTAGAAAGCCAAATCTTTTGTAATGCAGATTTAGTTTATTTCTGTTTGAAATGTGATACATACAAATAAACTGCTAGTCTCCTAGAAAGGTTTCCACAGGATGGAACCATCCTGAAAGTCTACCCAGAGCCCTGGTTTATTCTAGTTTTGTTTATATGTGCTCTCAAACCAAATGTTTCAAGTTGCCTGCCTCCTTTTCTCTCCAGCCGACCACAGTGCCCTCTACACCAGAGTGGCTCTCTGCCTCGCTGCCTCCCTGGCTGTTCTGGCCCTGGCTGCTGCCTTCCTCTTCTTTAAAGTTGATTTGGTGTTGGCTTACAGAAAACTGCTGAGACATTTTTCCAAACAACAAGGTGAGTGTTTTATTTGTAGAAGGTGTTGCTTTTCTGTGGACTTCTCTGACTGGATATTGCCAGGAACTCTCTTGTTTGCCTCATTGCTCATTGATCTGAAAAACCCATCTGCGCTTTAACCTCAGATCACATTCCATAGCAGAGCAAACCAACAGGAATTGAATTCAATTAAAGACAAATTAAAAGATTGGATGTAAATCTTTAAGAGTTGAAAGATGGTAGTCTATATCCACGACGACGTTCAGTTTACGGGATTGCTCCGCCTGAAATTCCACCAGATGTCATTCTTTTTTGTCCGGATGTCTGTTACCCCTTTCTTTGTGTTGGCGTTCTAACCTCTCTGGATTTCTGAGGACTCTGGTTACCTGGTCCTCAGATCTCTGCAGGGTAAATCCAGACAGCTAGCTAGACTATCTGTCCAATCTGAGTCTTCTCTCGCACGATTAAAACAACTTCTGAACGTACACATGTTCCACCAAAACAAGTTCCACTATTTTGCAGCAGAACCATGGCTCTGTCCAGTGCTTAGCGCTGCCCATGACGATTGTGATTGGTTTAAAGAAATGCCAATAAACCAGAGCAGATTTTTCTCCCATTCCGGAATGCTTTGAGGATTAGCCAGACCCTCCTTTGCAGCGCTGTGGAGGAAGGTCTGCAAAGCGAGACGGATGATGATGGTAATCCTCAGTTCGTCAGAAGCTTTACAGAGACTATGCTGTCTTCTCTACAGCTCCAGATGGGAAGCTCTACGACGCCTATGTGAGCTACCTCCGTTCCGACGCCTGGTGTTCATCTGAAACAGCGAGCTTAGCCCTCCAGGTCCTTCCTGAGGTGCTGGAGAAACAACATGGCTACTCCCTGTACATCAGAGGACGGGACGACTGCCCTGGAGAAGGTCAGGATCATGGAATATCTGGAACATCTGGTTCACATTTAAAGATGTAATGAAGACGCCATGTTGAGTTTCCCTGGAAGCAAACACAGTTTTGTTTACATTTAGTATTTCTCATTTAACACGCCATGTGCTTGTTTGCACTTTGCAGAGATTTCCAAATAGGTTTGGGTATCATTAGGATTTTTACTATTCCGATGCCAAACCGGTACTTTTAAAACGATTTTGATTCCTAAACCGATTCTTGAAAAACTGAAAAATGACATCAAAGAAAGTCTCTTTTATAGTTGTTTTTTTTTTTAAATTGAAAATTATTTCAATTTAACAATATATTAACGTTTTAAAGTACTTAAATATATAATAAGTAAAATAAATAACAGTTACACTATTAACAAGTAACAACACAATAAATGTTGAGTGCTAACCAGAGCCCAGAGAGAAAACATGGCATTTTGAAAGTAGCCTACATTTAGCGTAGCTAACGATAGACTAAAGAGAAAGTGTGATATTTTACGTCCGTTTTGGCATGACAGAGGGAAAATATTTCAGTCGACACATTAAGTGGAACCACACAGTGGAACCGGGTTTTGGTAGCCAACCCTGTTTCTAAACTTACTTCAGATATGAGGTAATCCAACTCAGTGAATAGTTCCTCACTTCTGTTTTTTCTGTTTTATTGTGCCATGTGTTACTTCAATTGTTTAGTTCTTTAGTAATGCTTTTAAGTACATTCTTGCATCCAATATTTCTTATATTGCTTAATATATAAAATGTACTGTTTTTTTTCAAATTCAACAGCAGTGAGAACTTTGGGTACCTTAATTGACAATACAGGACTACGTAGATTGATTGATTGATTGATAGACTTGTCTTTCTGGAGATGATGTCCCGGCTGCTCAGGTTTTTCAACAAACCCCAAAAGTACTTTTTACTTTAAGTGATTTTTGTTAAGGTTTGTATAAGGTACTTATCCATAGTCAGCGTATTACCTACCTTAAAGCTATCAGTTTAAGTGTATGCTATATTTATAATATTTTCACCACTTTCGTCAGACATCATTTTCCGACAGAACTGAAGCCATTATCAACGCTTTTGTCAAAACCACCTCATACTTATGTAAAAAAAAATGCTGAGAACAAGTTGGGAAGTTTCCTAAAAGCTTGTGTTTTGCTTTAGAAAATGGCAAGCTGTATTTTGAATGTAGATTGTATTTTATGTAATTAGGTTGTCATTGGATAAAGTCAAAAATATCTGGCCTCACTTGTTTCGTATGCGTGTTTAATCTCTTCCAGCTGTGCATGACTCCATTGCTGTTACAGTGCGCCAGTGCCGAAGACTGATAATTATCCTGTCTTCTGAGATGCAATCTTCCTCTGATGGAAAAACAGACAAAGAGCCCTTGCATGCCAACCAAAACCAGCTGTGCTATGAGCAGACAGTTGGCCTTTATGACGCTTTGACCCAGAACGACCCAAGGGTGATTCTGGTGGAAATCGGTGAGGAAATACTTAAATTTACTGTACAAACATGAAAGTAGTAGCAATCTGCTCAAGTCTCACCAAGAAAGTAAATAAGTAGTTTTTCTAAAATTATGGACTGTCCTTTTAAAAAAAAAAAACAATAGCAACGTTTCCTCTTCATTTTTCATCCATCTAACAGTCTTGTTTTCTGCTGTGTAATATCGATGATTCACGTTATAAAGCTCTTGGTTTTTTACACTACAATCAAAGTTAAGAAAAGCCATGACAACTGCAAATGCCAGGAGCTTGAAAAGTGCCATTGGAAAGCATGCTAAAGTTATCTCAGTCATTTTTATGAAGGTTTGCTAAAATAAAGATGTCAGTACATTTAACATGGAAGGCAGGAAGCGTCACTACAGACCCATCACATCCTGGCAAAACCTGTTTCAGCTTCTCCCCTCTGGTAGGCGCTACAGAACACCATTTGCCCAAGCAACCAGACACAAGTACAGTTTCTTTTTACAGGCCGTCACTATGATGAACACTAAACCTTAGCCCTTGGTGTCAGGATCAATCCCTGCGCAGTAACCCAGTAACACCAAGCATTGCATTCACCTTTCAGTAAATTATGTATTTTATACATACGGTAGTGTGTATGTATGTATGTATGTATGTATGTATGTATATATATATATATATATACGGTCGTTAAAGCTGATTCTAAACACGATCGTTTGAATAAATGGTCAACATTGTATTCTATCCTACCAGATGGTCCGGTGGATTACAGTTGCATGCCAGAGTCTCTGCGCTATATCAAGAGGAAACAAGGGGCTCTGAAGTGGAAGAAACCCTCCCTTGGAACCCACAAACTCACCAGGTTGCACTCAAACAGAAACTTCTGGAAGAATCTGAGGTACCACATGCCCTCAGTGCCTGCAGGGAGACTGCAGACTATTGTCTAAACCAAGTGAAAAGTGGGATCCAACATAGACATTATGCTTGTTACATCAGGACAAACAAAGAAAGAGAACAAGACTGGTTGCCTTGCTCATTGGCTACTGCTACAAAACAGGAATACTGTGTTCCACAGATTACAGACTATTTTTTGCATTGTGTATGTTGTTTACAATATTTAAGGCTGTTGTGTATAGTTATTGCTACAATTGTGACAAAATGATTCAGAAAAAGAGAGAAAACCTTCCAAGAACAGCTTTACTTAGCGATTTTCGGTTGTAAGATACATCAGATCAGAACATAACGTGAAGAGCACATATCTACAAAGTCATGGTGAGGAGGAATGTTGTTTAGGACCAGCACACTTTCTGCTGCCTTTTGCTCCTTTATGCATTCAGTGTCTCAGTCCTACAATAACCGATTTGACAATACTTTTGTTTTGAAAATACGGCATGTGTTTAATATATGACAACTGTCTGAGGTTTTATTGAGACATAATGTCAAAGTCACCATCCTCATGTGTGGACCTGCTTATGTTGCACTTTGCACCTCCTCTCCACAGGAATCAGTCATTAGTTTGCTTTATTAGATATTAAGGTTTATGTTGATAAGATTACAGTGGACTGATTTACAGCAGCCTAAAAATTTATTTTCCGGACATTGATATGAACCTGTATTTATATTACTGTATTATGCTACACACGAGGTTGTCATCAGTGTTAAGTGTGTGACCTTATGTGAACACTGTTGCTGTAATAGTTTAAACTTACGGTTTGTTGATACAGGTTTCTAGAAAAAGGTCAACCTGGTTCTTAAGCCGTAAAAATCCATAGGTTTTTGATTTTGTATTACACCTGGTTGAATAACTAATCCAACTCTCTGGAATCAGCCCTGTTTACGTATACTCACTTGAGCCAACAGGTGTTTGGGAACTTGCAGAGTGATGGGAACATGCACCATAAAGGTTGACATAACTGAGTCACCTAATTTCTCATGGTAAATTGCAGTCTCCTTTCCGTTCCCCACAAACAGTGCTGCAAATGCAATACCCCCAAATGCATCATTTGCATGAAGTTGACTTGAAGCAAAAAAAAAGTTTGTTATATAGTGCCCCTACAGCTTAAGAGTGCAATTCATCTATACACCGTTGTTGTAGATATAGACAGCTGTAAACATTCATTTGTTATTGCATTTATCATGATCAAAAATGAATATGTGTTCACCTGGCCATTAAAACTGGTTCTCAAATCTAGCAAGTCAACAACTTTGCAAACACAGCATATCAAGCATGTGCAACAACACAAGACAACAGCAATATGGCCAACTTAGCATCTGTCTTGCAGGTTTTTAATTAGCAAAGCTCTCACTAACGACTAAAAGCCAGTCCAAGATTTACTCTTGTCCGGCTGCCTCTGTTCGGTCACTCTGTCCTTTTCTCTTCTTAGCTTCCTCTCTCAGCGTCCTCTTTGCTGCTGCCATGGTGTCTGTAGAAGGTGCTGAACCCAGATCCATTGGCAGCTCCCCTGGCTCCATTTGGGCTCATCACTGGCGCCGCTCCCCGCCAGTATTGACCCCACAATCAACTCAGCCCAACCTCCCAGCGGTCTAAGCTGCTCCAAGCTTTCAGTCCTGGTAGCACGGCTAAGTGAACTAGTCTCGCTTTGCTAGACCCTCCTCCAAAGCGTGCTCAGAGCTGCTGCAAAATAGACATGCAAGATTGGACAGATAGACTAGATAGCTCAGCACTAACAACTTTAGCAACAGATAAAGCTTTCTGTCAGTCAGTAAACTCTGTAAACTCTGTCCCAAAGAGATGATTAGTAAGAGTAGCACAAAAGTTATTTTAAGGTAAAATAGTTGCATGATGATGCTATAAATTGTACCTGCAAATTGTCATGTCGGGGCAGGAACTTACTGTGTAGAAAATAAGATGAATTATATTTTCTACATATGTATGCATGCATATGTAAACTGCTGCTGCATGATTGTTCCTGGTAACTGACATGTTGAACCTATTTTTCACTTGACAGAGCACGTTATTACTCAAGCACACTACCAAGTTATCTGTCTTCAGTACCTACTCTTCTTTTTAACTGTAGTGTCACATTTAAGTGTAAAACAATTTGAAATCTGGCTTTGCCAGAACTTTGACAGTGAGTAAAGTAATTTTAATTTTTATAGCACATTAAAACAACAAGAGTTGACGCAAAGGGCTTTTCAGTTGAGGCAGATGGTTTAGGATCTGCCCCAATACATGTTAACAACATTAACAGCTAACATGATATAATTAAATTCAAAGTAATGAAATAGGAAGTCAGGAGAGAAGGAGTAAATCAACCGATTAAAAAACAATAAGAGGTAATTAAAAATAAATCAAGAAGCCATGGGGCTTGTTCCAGTAAAAAGCTTAGCAGCTTTTAACTGGAATTGTTTTTTTGAGCCATTGGGAGCCAGGAAATGGTGGAGTGGGTCAGCCCAGGCAAATAAAGCCGGGAGGGGCAAAACCATTGAGAACCAGCTTTAATGTAACATTGTAACATTTCCCTGCAAGTCACACAATCTCATACTTTCCAACACCACACCTACAAAAGTATTCCCTCTGGTCAGACGTTTTACATGGAAGACATGGCTGATAGCGCCAGCACTCTCTGGTTGGCAATTGTGACATGGTGGTTCAGACTGCTAAGAATTACTGGAAGACAGTTTATTTCAAGCAATTTACAGCTTACCTAGCACTGCAGCTGGACTCTCACGAGATCCAGCGACAATCACGGGATCACATCTGATGTGATCAAGCTGTCGTGGAAGGTAAGGAGCATGTGCTCTGCACTGGAGAACTACCCACCATGAGAGGTTTGGTGGACAGGTTCTTCCTTTCCATCTTGCCAGCTGCTGCATCGGAGTATGTCATTATGTATTTGGGCTCAGTTGAAGTGCATCACATCTCTAAGTGTTTATCTGCAGCTAACAAGAGAAACGTCTGATGTAAGACAGCAGCAGTAACAGTCACCGGTGAATGACCGGGTTATGCCAGTTCTCGTATACACGAACAGGAAGAATGACAAGAGTGACTACCTCTGGTAAAGTAGGTGGCGCTCTGCCAACGCACAACTGGCTTTTCTTTTGGTTGACCAAATTACACTTACTGATTAGTAAAATTTGTGAAAAAAATTAAAGTTTAATTTACACATCAGCGAGGACCAGCACAGTATTCTTGCCAGATGACTGACAATTTGTTCGGCACATTATATCAGCAACCAGTGTCGGTTGGAATTAGCAAGCTAATTTTGTTAGCTAACTAACATTAACGTTGGCCCCAGGGGGGGGCGGCCCCTCCACTTTTTTGCAGAGACACAGCGTTGAGAGCCCCGGAGATGGACAGTTTGTTTAGCCGCTGTCCGCTGCTGCGTCTGCGGGTAGTAGTACAGATAGACCGCAGGCTCTTTGCTGCCGATGGCCTGCTGAATCAGGCATCGCTGTTTCGTTGTATGGTCTCATAGCAACAACTAAGACACACAGCATTGACAGATAATTTCCGGTTCAAAAACCACTCAAAATGGGAAGGGGCAGTTAACACTTAAACCTTTAAGAGAACTCTTTCAGTAACCGGGCTATTCCCCCATGTATAGGAATACCCCAGTTACTGAAGGAGTTCTCTACGTCTGTTAACCGGGTTATGCGATCCCATTTTAACCAAGATAAGGTGTTAACATGGCGTTTGAGAAATCTGGGTATTGCCTTAACCCGAATGTAATCGATGGTTTGTATAAACACACTGACTGACACACAGACCAAAAACAACTTCACATAAGTTTAATGAGTAAGTTAACAGAGAACTGAATCACAGTTTGTTTTAAAGTTAGATATCCAAAACCACTCAGAATGTTGTAGTTCAGTCTGTTCCTACAGGCTTCATAAACTAGAACCTTCTAGCACAAAAACACAAAATCACCCTTACGTAAATAATCTTTGAATCTTGCACACACATTTCCTGTTCAGTCTTTCCGAGAAACATGTTTTCTTATCTTTGTCATTTTATCCCAGTATCTCTTTGGCATCTTTTTTTCATTTATAAGATTCAGTTTTGAGCACTTGATACAGATTAATTCAGAAGTTCACAATATTTAATGTAGGAATTACTCTAGTGTCTAAGTTTTCACTGTTCGACCCTAAAAGATGCAGGCAGGGACGGACCTTTCAAAGCGAGGCAGAATAATCCTCTGAGGTCTGGAGAGACAAAGGCAGTCTACCCTTCTTCTAACCTTCTAGCACCCCCCCCAAAAAACAAAATCACCCTTACTGAAATATTCTATGAATCTTGCACAAACATTTCCTGTTCAGCCTTTCAGAGAAACGTATTTTCTGATCTTTGTCATTTTTTCCCACTATCTCTTTGGCATCTTGTAAAACAACTTTTACACATACACGTTCCACCAAAACAAGTTTCTTCTGGGCCTATTTTGCAGCGACAACGCGGCTTTTCTCCGGTGCTTAGCAACGCTCAAAACGATTGTAATTGGTTTAAAGAAATGCCAATAAACCAGAGCATATTTTCCTTCCATACCCAAATGCTACTGTATGTAACCTGGAAATCCAGAGTTCTTGCAAGAGCACAATTTGAATTTGCTCAGGGAGTTACTCTGGCATCGAGTAATGCTGGTGGTTAGACTTGATCGATACAGTTTAACCACACTGGTGTACAGTCTGTTTTTGTGGAAAGATAATGACAATGGACATCCTATGACAAATATGTATTCAGTTTTTTGGTGTTCTGTTCTGGCCCAGACTGTTTTTACAGCAGAGAGAGGGAAGTCTTACACATCCAACAGACTGTTTACTCTCCAAACAATGTCTCATACAATGAAGTAGGTTTTATTCACTAATATTTTCCAAAACTGCGTCACTAACTTTGAGTGTTCTCCAACTGTAGTACAAAGTAAAAAACATGACCAACAAAGTACAGATCTCAACAACTAATGTCTTTCATGAGTTGTCAGGGCTGAAACAACATCTTTACCCAACCTGCCAGTTCACATGCAAGTGAAATGGCAAACAAGCAGTTTTCCATTTACTTTGAATGGGGGTATGCTGCGGGCTGCGGTACAATTGGGCCGCAGGTACACAATAATACAACAAGAACGTTTTTAAAACACTTTGAGGGTCAAAACACGGCCGGAGTTTGTGTAACAGCTGGCTGTTTCCTCCTCTTTTCTCATCTCTTTTTCTCTGTAAAAGGAAGCTGCTTTTAAGTGCGGTTGGAAATGTCGATTTCCAACCGCATATACATTGATGCATATACATTATATTTAACTAGGGATCGACCAATACAGTTTTTTTTTTTAAAAGCCAACACCGATTCCAATTATTAGTAGTTAATGAAACAGATCACCGATATTTGGAGGCAAAATGCATATACAGTGAAAATTATCATCTTTAAAGTCAAATTTAAGATTTTGGAACGTTACAAAATTTCAACATAAAACTTTGTTTAAATGCTGTAAGCAATTAGTTGATAAATAAGAAACCTTCAACATAATACACAGCAAAAGATGTACAGTATAGTGTTGTGGGCGGGACATTAAGTCAGTGGTGAGTGAAACCAGAGCAGACAGACACAGAGCTGTGTCAGAGCCAAAGTAGCACAGTTTTTTAATTTAATACCTTTAAATCGGTAAGCTCAGAGTTTCCTGGGCCATGGTCCACTAAACAAAACTGTGCGTAAATGTTAAAAAGCACATCTACTTTCCTACTTAGTGGGAATCCTAAGTTGGGATGTATTTCTTGTAAAGCCATCTACAAGTTCATTATGGGAAGTGCATGAAGCTTTTTTGAAGCAGCATCCTGTACATCACATTAATGCACGCAATTACTGTCAACACTGAGATTCCAGAGTAAACTCTGAGCAGATAGGATCAGGGGAACAAGCAGAGTTTTGGCTTCATATGAGCACAAACTACAGCTTTATAAAACCTTATTCCTTTAACCCATGTGCTTGGCACTCACGACTCGGGCGTTATCATAATAAGTAACTTTAGTGTATGCATCAACTTGGGCATCATTGACTAAGTCATATTAATGTGTCTCGCCACATTAAAAGGTACTCTTAGGGACCGTTTAGTATTTATGGAATGGACCATCGGAGGAAAATAGGGAGGGTCATGTCTTTTTATTCTTTGTTGAGGGGAAGGTCACCCAACTTTTTTTTAGTCTAGGGGAGAGGGTCACCCAACTTTTGTATTCATGAAAACAGATACATTTGTGGCTTGTTTAGTGCACATTTTCCCATGTAGCTCCATGTAAACACTCAGTCTCGGCCCATCACTAGCAGATGGGTCCCACCCTGTTTAGTCAGCCAGACAATTTGAGCTGCAGTTTTATAGTCAACGTGCGATTTCCCAAAGTGAATAAATCCCGCCCGCACATATAAACACAAAACTACTTGGTCAGTGCCACTGTGTTGTAAATAAGACATCTACTGAATTGTTTTGTATTCATTAGCATGATTGCTGTACTGTTTAGTTCAAAAACATCAAAAACACCAATGAACGAAAACATCAGAAGAAAACCTCTTCTACGTCCTCACCACAAAAATCAGCGTTTGAAGTTTGCAAATAAACATATAGACAAGCCTGATGCATTGTGGGAACAAGTTCTGTGGACCTATGAGGTTAAAGTAGAACTTTTTGGCCGCAATAAGCAAAGGTACGTTTGGAGAAGAAAGGACACAGAATTTAATGAAAAGAACCTCTGTCCAACTGTTAAGCATGAGGAGGGGTGGGGGGGGGGGGGTCAATCATGCTTTGGGGTTGTATTGCAGCCAGTGGCACAGGAAACATTTCACGAGTAGAAGGAAAAATGCATTCAATAAAATTTCAACAAATTTTGGACGCTAACTTGATGCCATCTGTGAAAAAGCTGAAGTTAAAGAGAGGATGGCTTCTACAAATGGATAATGATCCTAAACACACCTCAAAATCCATCATGGATTACATCAAGAGGCATAAACTGAAGGTTTTGCCATGGCCTTCACAATCTCCTGACCTCAACATAATTGAAAATCTATGGATAGACCTTAAAAGAGCAGTGCATGACAGACAGCCCAGAAATCTCAAAGAACTGGAAGACTTTTGGAAGGAAGAACAAGAATTAAAGACTCTTGGCTGGCTACAAGAAGCGTTTCCAAGCTGTGATACTTGCCAAAGGGGGGGGTACAAGGTATTAACTCTGCAGGGTGCCCAAACTTTGGCAGACGCCATTTTTTTATTATTAAAATTATTTTTTTTGTTATTTTGAAAGTGTAAATGATGGAAATAAAATCTAACTTTTTGTGACATATTATACGAATGTCTAATCTGTCATTTGATGCCTTTTGGAGATTTTTCCATCTTTTTTTGGCTTCTTTATGCACATTAATACAAATTTTTACCTGGGGTGCCCAAACTTTCAAGCCCCACTGTACATCTTCTGAAGAGTGTTTTGAGAATTCCTCATGGTTATAGCACTATAGCTTTAATTTCAGATGGAAACAGAGAACGTATAATAGCCTATGTTATAATATTTACGATTAAAGCATTTTTACATTATTCTGATAGCATTCAAGGAAATAAATTTATCCTGTGAAAAGTACTGTAGGGAAGTTGATAGACTCGATGATGTATGTAAATGAAAAGCACTATACATACTGTTCATCAGGCCTAGTTTCCTAAAAGGTTTTCTATCTACATGTCCATTAGCTGCTATTTTCTTCATAAACCACAGGAAGTCTTACTGGTAACAGTGCTTGTTACTGTAAGTGCAGATAATGTTGTCAGCGCCACAGTTGAAGAAAAGTTTCCCCAAGGGGACAAAGTATAATTGAATTGGGTCCAATGTTCTAATTTTTCAATGTTGTGTTTTTCGTTTTGGTAATCAAGTTCATATGATGTCCCAATTTCATCCTACAAAATATGACTGTCTTGAGTCATATAAAAAAATATTATATTATTTCTTGTTCTTTTACTGCAAATGTACCTCACATCATGTTGTGTCACAAGCAGTCTGTGACAGTGTGTTGAGATAAACAGTGATGGAAAAGCTGACCTCCTCCGATACACTGCACACACCCACACAAATTCTTAGACACACTGCTGTGATTAGAGAGGTTTCTAAGGATGAGTGTGTATGTGTTAATCAATGACTGTCATTCTGTGTGTGTGTGTGTGTGTGGGTGGGTGGGGGGGGTGATCTTGCTCTCAACCAATCAACAGAGATCAGCAAATAGCAAGAAAGATTTAAAGCCAGGCAGAGGAGACGGACAAGAGAATCTGACTGAATCCACCCCAGCTGGCAGCACACAATTTTATAAGGTAAGCAAGCGGTTTAATTTGTACTCCATGTTTATTTGAAATTGCATTGAAGCAAGTCTAATTTGGAAACTCACAAATGTACGACAAAACTTTATTTAATCAATGTATTATATAACAATATTTGAATCAGTTCATCAACCTTGATGAAGGTTGGGTACATGTTGCCATCTCAGCATATAATAGTGGCAGCAAAAAACTATAATAATCATAACTGCACACAGATCTAGTGACAAAAAAGATATAGCCTTACACATTTGTTTTATACCATTTCAAATCCAGTCATGCCAATAGTCCAAAAGAGAGCATGTTAGATTTTTTAAATATTGGTTCCTTTTTGCAGCTGTAGCAGAGCAATTCAATATTTACAGTGGCCTCATCTATAAAATACTGTAGCCAAATCTGTTTCGACATCAGTGCTTTCATGAATGTACATTTATGATACGTGACTGTTTTATTGCATGTTATTACAACAGCCCTGCGAGACAGAGGGCGTGGGATAGGTTTGGTTATTTATTTTAACAATATCCATTGTAACTACACAAGGCAATTACAGCATTATTAAAGCTGCAACAGGTCAATGTTTAGGCAAACTCCACTCTCATCAACCCTCTCAAGGAAGTAAATAAACCTACACTGCTCAGCATCGAACAGCTGACAGACAAAGTAAATAATTAGCTGGCGAACATATAGTGGAGCATTTGGCAGCCAAAGATCAAGATTTGTTGGAGCCCACAACTGAGCTAAGGACTTACATCCATTAGGTGCATTGCCAGAAACACATCTCTAAGTGAATGCCAATGTGGCTTTATGTCTGCAGTATGAGTATTAGGGCAGCTACTTTCTAAAATATATGACTCTTTATGACACATATGATTGTTTAAATCTAAAATCGAGGTGGTAATTTAAATTAAAAGGTTATTCAAAGTTGCTGATGACTTTATGGAAAACTGTGTTTATCAGTGTTCATCAGTGTTAACTTTAACCCACATTTTGTCAGTCATATCAGGAGAGGAACTTGCTGTATAAAAGATAAGATCCTTCTGTCCTGTGCATATACTATTTCAGAACATATCTTCCACTGCATGCATGTGCAAATTGCTGCTGTATGCTTGTCGCTCGTATAATCTACCTAATCTTCACAATTTGTGTGTCCACAATGATAAACTACACTACTACACAAAACATAAAAACAAAATATTTAACTCAAACTTAAGAACTGTTAGACAAGAGGCGGGGGAAAAAATACACTACCGGTCAAAAGTTAGGAATCACTTAGAAATTTCCATTGCACTCCATTGTAGACAGAATACCAGCTGAGATCAGTTGCATTGTTGTTGTTTTAACCAGGGCAGCAGTTCTCAGATTACATTAAGTGCATACATAATTGTAAAAGGGTTCTCTAAAGTTTTCTTAGTTTTTTTAAATTTAAGATATCAGATTAGTAACCAGAATGTGCCTTTGGAACATTGGATGAAAGGTTGCTGATAATGGGCAATGTAGATATTGCATTAAAGATCAGCCACCCACTCACATCAGCTGGAATTCTGACTATAATGGAGTGGTATGGAAATTTGTAAGTGGCCCCAAACTTTTGACTGGTAGTGTATAGTCACTTCTTGATCACTAAGTATTTCACATGCCCTGCCTCTAGCTAAGCCGTTATCATTTAAAATACAGGAAGCGTCTTTTTGACCAAGAGCCATGTTGTATATTTAATGTACAGTAACTAAGACAATCCTAGGTTCAAGTGCAGCTAGTTGCATGCAATCTGTATGCAATAACAAAGAATTAAAATACAAACTAAGCAATATAACAGGGAAACTTGAATACTGCAGTCATGGTGGCATGATGTCCCAATAGACCACATCCATTTTGTGCCATGTTAATTACATAATAAGAAGCAAAACCATGTTGTATAACTTTGAATGTGCACTGTCTTTCTCAGAAAATGGACACTTCCCGACTTCTCTTCCTCATCTTCATGGTGATAACTACATCTGAATGTTCAGGTAGGGTACTCATTATGATGAAGAGTGCATTAATGGTTTATGCAGCTGTAACTATGCAAAAAATCTTTTCCTATTGAACTACGCTTGTGGGTGCAGTATATAGACTCATACTGCTGAGGATGCACTTGTAGAGGAACTACCTACTTCTAGCAAAATAAGAAAATATTTTCACCCTAACAGACAATGCCAGAATATAACAGATTTGAACCTGTCTGTATGTTTCGAAAAGTAATTTGCATTTATATTATGTATTACAAGGACATGGTTGTAATAGTCTATTTAATTTACTTATTGTCAACAAGTTCAACAAAAAGACCAAAACTAACAATGAATGTATCTGTCCTGTCTGTGTAGCCAAAACCTTATACATCTCATTTGTCTGTGCCATTTAGCTCCATTGTTGTCCAGAAACTATTAAAAACATCAATGAGCCACATGTTCCTTCATTACCATGAAACCACACTGTAGTTTATTTTCATTAAATCCTACACACGCCATCCTGCTGCTGGAAATACTAACTAGAGCACCAAATCCACACCATTTACTCCTGTTTGAGTTTTGAGTTGAGGGCCCAGCGGTTTTAGGATATTTCTAAATTTTTTGTGAAACTCCATGTTTAATAATATATATTTAAGGTTTTATGTGTTCAGTATGAAAAAAAATGGATTGAAGTTGAGTGCCACACAAGTATTGAGAGATGGCTAACACATTGTTGGTTGGTTCCTTTCATGGAATTTGTCATCAAAACAAATTTCAATAAAGCCAGCCTTATCCTTTAATAGAGCATAAATCTAAATACAATAGCGTCACTATTTCTGTGAGGTCTGCCATAGTTTGCTTTTCATACCCTCTTATACTTATAGGAGTATTTTATAAGGGGGCAGCTGTGGCTGAAGTGGTAGAGCGGTCGCCTACTAATCGGAGCACTGGTGGTTTGATCCCTGACCCTGAACTCCGAATTGCTCCCGATGCAGCTTCGTTGGTGTGTGTGTGAATGTGTGCGAATGTTTATTTGATTGGTAGGTGGCACCTTGTACGGCAGCCATGGCCACAGTATATGAACATGTGTGCATGGTAAATGGGTCCTGTACTATGTGAAAGTGCTTTGAGTAGTCGTACAGACCATTTACATAAATAACACGACCCACTGGAGCATTTTCTGTCCTCATATCTAAATGTAACTGTTGTGGTTTTAGACATGTCATTATGGTAAAATAGTCACAGTTAGGTTAAGAATAGGCACAACAAGTACTTTGTTAGATGTAGAAAAAGAGTACAATTGTTACTTCACTTCCATGCGTATGTACATGACGTAACTACACACAGAATGGAGAATGTGATGTAGTTTTATTTACAACGTTAAAGTTAAAATTACTCACGGTTTACTTTTATTCATTTGTTCTGCATTAGTAATTAACCTATTCAAGACTGCTTTTTTTACATTACCAGGAATTAATAATATTGTGTTTTTCACTTTATCGTAATTATTTATCATCTTCATTTATCATCTTCTCTCACATTTTCAGGGACAGTCAAGCCCAAATGCATAGACATGGATAATGTTTCATACACCCTGTCGGAAGGGGAGGCATTTTATTTAGAGCCTTACGATGTTGCAAGTGGCCTCTCTGATGAAGATATCACATGGAATAAAAATGAGATTGAGAATATTACCACTGACAAGAACGAGAATGTACATTACCATGGTGAAGCCCTCTTTTTCTTAAACCTGCTCCCTGAGAACTCTGGCACTTACACTGCCTGGTAAGCATACTTCTGTCTATACAACATTTTTGGCAACTGAGTTCAAATTCATCATCTTTTGGTAACTCTACCTAATGATCTGTTAATACAGCCACTGATGAATGAACTGACTGAATCACAGAAAACTATTGCTTCTTCTCCAGGGAAAAAGCCCCACCAGGAAAGTGTTACAAATATGACGTGGAAGTTAAGGTCGTCAAATCAAGCCAAATGAAGGACTTCCTCTACGGAGAAATCAAAAACTCAGACATGAACAAAAGAATCCCATGTCCAAATCCTGTCAAGAAAATATGTCAAAGGTTGAAAGGAAAATTCACGTGGAAGAAGGTATGTGTGATTACAGTGACACTAAAGTGTGATAATCTATTGTTAAAATACATGTAGTAGTAGAGAGCCAGCATTTATGTTAAGTGTTGGATGGACTCAAATGCAGAACACTGAGCATGTAAGATATACATTTGTTTTACTTACTGTAGTCAATGTTTGGAACAGCTGTGCTCTTCTTTATTCTTTGTTATGCCTTCGTCATTATGGGTACTTCCTAGTTATACCAACCTGACACTATTCATCCATTTTCTATGATAGTACCAAGTAAGTTGTTTTTCCTAGGTATCTTTGAGGAAATACAAGTTACATATGAGTTGGCTTGTAGGAAATGGTTAACAAATTATGCTTTATTAAATATTTTAGAAGGCAAAGTGTATTGAAAAGTAATCTATAATTATACATTTTTATTACCTTATTATGTAATATATGTTGGGCTCTTACATTTACATTTAGCTGATATAGTATGCTAAATTTCACATTTACTTTCAGTTTTCTTTCTTTTTGTAAAACCATTCCATTTATTCAAACATGCTATAATGATATGAACGTTAAGAAAATGATTGCCAAGGTCTCAAAATAGTGTGTCAAATCTTATTTTCCCAAACAAAAAAAATGCAGGACAACAAACCCCTTCAAGGTCGCCATGAAGATGATCTTTGGATTAATAATGCTAGCAAAGATGACGAGGGCATCTACACGTGCATTTGTACCTGGACATACAACGGCAAGGAGTATGACTCGTCAGCCTCCAGGGAGCTAAAGGTTGAAGGTGAGAGATAATTTTCAGTTTTTTAAGTCTTTAGTTTGGGTAGTAAGAATCAAAATGAGTTCAGGAGCTTGTTAGTTAACTCAGACCTCCTGCACACTACCTGCGCGGCGTGAGCGTGGCGTTTCTGTTGCGTGGCGGCTGTGTGCCATTTTCTATGTCTTAGCACACCAGAAACGTGGCGCTGCTTCTGCTGCTAACCTTGTCTGTACACATGTATGGTTCCCATTGATAAAATGAAATAGCATGTTCAACTTTATTTTGTCATTATTTTTCTGTTTGTACACATTTCAATATATATTTTCATATTTCAATTCCCTTTCCTGAGATAATAAAGTCCATGTTAATGTTTTATCAGAATCCATTTGAAATACAATTTCAAAAGGAGTTCAACAGAAAACGTCATTTATTAAATGTATTTGTGTCAAAATATTTTCTATTTCTATTTTGCCTTTAAACGCTGAAAAATAGGTGTTGGTCCTATTTCTAGCATTTACACATTTTTGGCACGGCTTAGGGCTGGGACAAAAAAAATATATATAAAAAATCCTATATCCACAGTAATTGGTAGACATAGAGACAGTCCTCCTAAAAATGCAGTCCCTCCAGGATTTTGTGGGATTTTTTTGTGATTGATACGGCCTAAAATGCCTGATATTGCAGCAACTTTTTTAAAAAGTTATAATTAAAGTTGCGATGTTCTTCAGCATTTTTTTATAGGTCAAAACTGCAAAGGTAGATAGAACTGCTCATATCATGCTTTTTGGCTTTTTTACAACCTAAAAAGGGTTATTGATCGAATGAAAAAAAAAAAAAAAACCTTTAGTAACCTTATAAGAAGGCAAAACTAAAATTATTTAAAGAAAGAAAATCTAACAAACTTATCTTTATTTTAAAACAAGCTCTGCACTAAGTGGGCAGATCCTCAAACATTTAGCAGCATTAATGATGACAATACAGTGGGGCTCGAAAGTTTGGGCACCCTGCAGAGTTAATACTTTGTACTGCCCCCTTTGGCAAGTATCACAGCTTGGAAACGCTTCTTGTAGCCAGCCAAGAGTCTTTAAGTCTTGTTTGAGGTATCTTCGCCCATTCTTCCTTCCAAAAGTCTTCCAGTTCTTTGACATTTCTGGGCTGTCTGTCACGCACTGCTCCTTTAAAGGTCTAGCCATAGATTTTCAATTATGTTGAGGTCAGGAGATTGTGAAGGCCATGGCAAAACCTTCAGTTTACACCTCTTGATGTAATCCACCATGGATTTTGAGGTGGGGTTGGGATCATTATCCATTTGTAGAAGCCATCCTCTCTTTAACTCTCTCTCTTCAGCTTTTTCACAGATGGCATCAAGTTAGCGTCCAAAATTTGTTGAAATTTTATTGAATGCATTTTTCTTCTTTTTTTTTTTTTATTCCCCCCCCCATGCTTAACGGTTGGACAGAGGTTCTTTTCATTAAATTCTGGGTCCTTTCTTCTCCAAACGTACCTTTGCTCATTCCGGCCAAAAAGTTCTATTTTAACCTTATCGGCCCACAGAACTTGTTCCCACAATGCATCAGGCTTGTCTATATGTTCATTTGCAAACTTCAAACGCTGATTTTTGTGGTGAGGACGTAGAAGAGGTTTTCTTCTGATGACTCTTCCATGAAGACCATATTTGTACAAGTTTCTCTTTATAGTGGAATGGTGTAGCACAACTCTGGTGTCTGCAGGTCTTTCTGGATGGATCGTGCAGTCAAACGTGGGTTTGGACTTGCTTTTCTCACAATCCTGCGAGCTGTTCTGTCTGATATTTTTCTTGGTCTTCCAGATCTTGCTTTAACTTCCACTGTTCCTGATGACGGCCATTTCTTAATTACATTCCGAACAGAGGATATTGGCATCTGAAATTGCTTTGCTATCTTCTTACAGCCTTCTCCTGCTTTGTGAGCGTCAACTATTTTCAGTTTCAGTTTTCTAGACAACTGCTTAGAAGAAGCCATGGTGCTGATTGTTGGGGCAAGGTCAGATGAGTCTGGGCATTTAAAACCTTTAGATTGACATCACCTGGTCTTTCCAGACGATGACTGAAAACAATCCATGACACTGTCAAGTCTCAGCTTTCCAAAGAGGCCGGTGCATGCTAGAAACTCTGCAGGGTGCTTAAACTTTTGCAGACGCCATTTCATTTTTTTGTTTTCTTTTATTTTGAAAGTGTAAATGATGGAAATACAATCTAACTTTTTGTGACATATTATACAAATGTGTAATCTGTCATTTGATTTTCTATCTTTTCTTGGCTACTTTATGCACATTAATAAAAATTTTTACCTGGGGTGCCCAAAAATGTATGCCCTGGAAAAGAGCACCAAACTGGGACAATGCCCTGTATTCCAGATGGCCAGTCCAGCCCTGCCTGAGACGTGTGTCACGCAGGCAGTGTGCAAGCTCTAACCTGTTTACATGGGAGCCAAAATAAAAACAGAACGCTACGCAGCTGACACGCTCACGCCCTGCAGACAGTGTGCAGGAGCCCTTAGGCTGCCTGTTAACTGATGACGTATAGACCAAAATCATCAATGGGTTTCCTAGCAGATTGTTTATACCACTAGCTAATGCTAAGACTTCAGACAGATCATTTCACAGTTTTAAACAAACATTCTGAATAAACCCAAGTTGATTTCCTGTTGCAGTTTATGTGAATGGCATCAACTGACAGGAAGTTAACAAGGGGCCAGGCTGTGGCCTAGCAATGGAATTCCATTGAAAAGGTCTATACAATACAGAACACTAACATAACTCAGGACAAAGAGGTGAACAAGGCATTTGAAGGCTTGCAGGCCTACATTCTCCCATCTTACAAAACAAAGAAATTAGTATTTATTAGTATTTAATTGTACTTAAATGTGTTAAATGTATGGGCATTTGTGATTGTATTCATCTACTCTGTGTGATCGATCACCTTGTAACCACACCCTCGATAATCATGTTTAAATATCAATGAGATTGTATCACTTAAAAATATATATATTCTCCCCAACTTAAGTTATGTTGGTTGTTGTGAATTGGGTAAGTGTACAATTGACTAAATTATTTCATTTTTAATTACTGGGCCATATCAGGGAACACCCCACATGGACCTGCAAAATCCACAGCTGCTTCAAGAAATTGAAAACTCAGCATCGCTCGTCGCTGAGAATAGTGAAGAGGACCGGTCCTCCACGTCTACAGAAAATCTACTATAATCTACACCCTGCAAAGGGGCTCATATAACCATAAAAGGCCCGACGCATCCCTGCTGTAAAACTGGTGACCAGCTCCATTTGAATTGTCCCACCCTCACTACGCCTATACATAAACCTTTTAAATTGCTGCTGCGGTATCACAAAGACATGAAGTGGATCTCTTACTATATTGTTACCCCAAACATTGTGTTGCGTTTTCACAATATCCGACTGCAAATAGAGACCGCCAGGCCAACTGAACTTCATATGTAAAATTGGTGTAGTACCCCTTCAACAATGCATTGTAGTACTTGTCTTAATGTACTGTACAAACTTACTACTGTTGTCATAGACACGTTGGACTCTGCACTCCGATTTGCACTATTGATGCCTTATTAAACTAAGATTTGTTGTCTAACTATTTTTTAATTTAATAAATTGGTTTGTAGCCAATTTTTTTAAATCATGTCTTACAGATCAGAAATGCTTTATTTGCCAAATGTACAATGTACAGAGGAATCGGACTAAGTGACTCAGCGCAGTAATAAATGTTGTAAGGTTAAGTTTAAAAACAAAAGTTTAACACAAATTATATGCAGTTAAAAATACTATGTTATGCTACATAAACTGTTTGGCATTGTGCGCAAGTTAAGAATAATACATGTGCTGCATAATGCTACATTTGCACATAATGCATAGTGGTTATTGCACATAACAATAAACCTTTAAATCTTGAGTCATCTGCTTCTCCCTCTGATTCCCTAGATCTATTTTCTGCGAAGGATCTACTCAATTTATGTTATGTTAAGTGTGAGATTAAAAGTTTCTTTTTTTAAATCCCTTTGGTGATTAGATTTGAATTGTTTTGTTCAGGTCAAAGATTTGTAGCCACTGTAGTTAGCAAACCTTTTTTTCACCGCCTTTAAATGCACTTCAGTATGTAAAGCAGTAAGACAACGCATCAGTGTATTCTACTGTGATATTTGGTGTTGACTCAGTTCATCACTTCATTCCTAACTTGCTGGTTCAATCTCTTTAGTTCAGTCCAAAATTAGGCTCAAACAAGCACTCTTTTTAAGCCTTAGCTGTGTACGAAAGTACAGTCGTACATATAATTCGATTCAATTTTATTTATAGTAGCAAATCATAACAAGTTATCTCAAGACACTTTACATATGGAGTAGGTCTAGACCACACTATAATTTACAAAGACCCAACAATTACAGTAATTCCACCAAGAGCAAGCATTTAGTGCAACAGTGACGGGGAAAAACTTCCTTTTAGGGAGAAACCTCAGACAGACCCAGGCTCTTGGTGTCTTACGGGGAATGAACAATGGCAATAATAGTCACAATAAAGATAATGGAACTACAACTAGAAATAGTAGTTGTAGTAGTTCATGGTGTAGTAGGGCACTGCAGGGCATAGCCAGACGTAGCAGGGCGCAGAGCAGGAACACAGCGACAGCTGAAACCATGATTTAGGTGCCACCCTAATCCAAGGAAAACTGCTGGGCTAAAAAACATAAGGACTCTGGGGAATAAGCTCCCTAGATCTACGTTAGTAACAAGCATTTCTAGGACATGGATGTACACAGATGGAAAGAGAGGAGAGAGGAGGTCAGTATGTCAAAGGAAGTCCCCCAGCAGTCTAAAACTATAACAGCATATTAAAGAGCTGGTGCAAGGCAAACCTAAAGCGGTTCTATAAGGGTTGGTAGATGAATCTGACGACTATGAAAAGAAGCAGAGAATAGAAGGGGTGCCGTGTCAGTTGAGGAAACACGCTCCCCCGCCGGTCTAGGCCAACACAGCAACTCCTCACTCCCTAACTATAAGCTTTATCAAAGGTTAGAGTTTTAGGTTTACTCTTAAATGTGGTGACGGTGTCTGCCTCCCGAACCCAGACTGGGAGCTGGTTCCACAGGAGAGGAGCCTGATAGCTGAATGCTCTGGTCCCTAGACCCAGACTGGGACCTGGTTCCACAGGAGAGGAGCTTGATAGCTGAACGCTCTGGTCCCTAGACCCAGACTGGAACCTGGATCCGCAGGAGAGGAGCTTGATAGCTGAAGGCTCTGGCTCCCATTCTAAATTTAGAGACTCTAGGAATCACAAGAAACTCTGCATTCTGGGAGCGTAGTGCTCTAGTGGGACAATAAGGTACTATGAGCTCTTCAATATATGATGATGCTTGAACATTTAGAGCTTTGTAGGTCAGGAGAATGATTTTAAATTCAATCCTGGGTTTTACAGGAAGCAAATGCAGAGACGCCAACACAGGAGAAATATGATCTCTTTGTTTAGGTCAGAACTGCAGCATTCTGGATCAGCTGGAGAGTCTTACGTTATTTAAGAGCTTAAATTATTTGAGCAACCTGATAGTAAGGAATTACAGTAGTCGAGCCTGGAAGTAACAAATGCATGGACTAGTTTCAGCATTGTTTTGAGACAGAATGTGCTTAACTTTGGCAATGTTACGAAGGTGTAAAAAGACTATTTTAGATCGGCGTTAAGGATATATCCTGATCAAAAATAACTCCTAGGTTTTTTGACAGTAGTGCTGGAGGCCAGGGCAATGCCATCCAGAAAAGCAATATCTCTAAGTTTATTAGAAAATTGTTGGTCATCCATGATTCGATATCATTAATGTATGCTTGTTTAGCTGACGTTTGGCTTGATTGATAGGTGTAATTGGGTGTCATCTGCATAACAGTGAAAGTTAATTGAGTGTTTCCTAATAATATGCAATGACAAACACTGCAGCTGTACCGTTAATGTATCTACCTCAGCTGAAAATGGAGAAATGGCTTTGCCTTTCCTACCGTAATACACGGTAAGAAAGGCAAAGACACTTAGACAATGGGGCTGTAACGATACACCAAACCCAGGATTCGGTTTGTATCACGATTTGTTGTTTTTTGTCGTCATTGTTTTGTTATTGATTACATCCCACTTTGCAACACAGTAATACAACAGAGACCGATTTCAATGCTGATCGAAGATTCTTTTGTATCTTAAAACAATGTTTTCAAAAATGTTTCAGTGGCTCATTAACTTGTGGGAATGAGACATAACAATAATGGTAATGTAACAGTAATGGACAATTCCGCTCCACATCTGTAGAGGGAACGAAGAGGGAAAAGTGCTTTGGTGCCTACTGTAAAGCTGCTGGTTGACAAGTAGCTAGCTAATGCTAATGTAATTCTTGGTGGGTAACATAAGATTACGATACCGTCCAACACGCTCGTTTATTTTTAGTATGATTGTTTTGACATAACTCTGGGCTAACCCACAAATTCATCAGTAACGTTATCTGTATAGATAGACGACTAATCTAATGGTAATTTAGCTAGCTAGCACACCCTGGTCTTCTGCCTCAGTCTCCCGGTGCTGCAAGGCTTCAGTCGGGATGAGAGCTGACAACAGCCCTGGGGACTTATCCACAGCCAGCTAGCAACCATTCACTATCATTACAGCCCCGGGGGACACATCCACAGTCAGCACCCAGCCAGCTAGCAACCATCCACTATCATTACAGCCCCGGGGGACACATCCACAGTCAGCACCCAGCCAGCTAGCAACCATCCACTATCATTACAGCCCCAGGGGGACACATCCACAGTCAGCACCCAGCCAGCTAGCAACCATCCACTATCATTACAGCCCCGGGGACACATCCACAGTCAGCACCCAGCCAGCTAGCAACCATCCACTATCATTACAGCCCCGGGGACACATCCACAGTCAGCACCCAGCCAGCTAGCAACCATCCACTATCATTACAGCCCCGGGGACACATCCACAGTCAGCACCCAGCCAGCTAGCAACCATCCAATATCATTACAGCCCCCGGGGGACACATCCACAGTCAGCACCCAGCCAGCTAGCAACCATCCACTATCATTACAGCCCCGGGGGACACATCCACAGTCAGTACCCAGCCAGCTAGCAACCATCCTGGTCAGCACTTGCTGTATATATATATACACATACATACATACATACATACATACATACATACATACATACATACACACACACACACACACACACAGATATAGGCCAATATATTAGAATATCGTTTTTTTAAATTAACAAATATTTGTATCGGCCTTAAAAATCCTTTATCGGTCAGGATCTAATCTAGTGTAGAAGCGTTTATCTAATTTATTTCACAGACTTATCTCATGAAATGGCGTATGTATGACATGCCATGATATGTCATTGCTGGCGTGTTAAGATGCATACTCTCTTTTAAGCATGTTTATCAACGCCGTTTGGCTTCCATTTACTTCCATTACCTCGTGATGCATGTGAATTTATGGTGTAGTATGAAAGGGCGAAAATCCACGTAGGGAGAGTGGTTGGGGTGGTGCACGGGTAAAACACAGGACTTTCACAGAGGAGCCCAACAGCGTGTCATGTTTCCTAAACTCAAACGTCGGTTTAGTTTTTTACTAAAGCCAACCCCATTCTTCTTTTCCTAAACCCAACCAGTTCTTCTTTTCCTAGTTATTGCATCATGATTGTATGTGGGTTTTGTTGAAGTAAGATACTCAGCTATGCTACAGTGTGAAAAAACAGTGCTAATAGACACTGATTTAGCCAGTGCACCCAGTCCAGTATTAGGATTCAGTTCAGTGCTAAAAAATGTTTATGTACTTAGGCTTCAAAATTTAGATAGAACAGAAAGTCATATTTTTGCACAAATTTACTAACAGTTTTGTTGCAGTCTCAGATTTTGTGACAATTGCCAATGTTCTCTATAAAAGAAACCCTAGTGTTGGAAAAACACCCTGCACGCAACATTTTACAAATAACAGTTGCTAAATCTAATATGTTGAGTTATAGACTGACTGAAAATATAGATTAACAAAGTGATTACAAATATTTTGTAGATCCTTGTGTTAAGACAACTTTAGGTGACAGAAGTGTAAGAGTTTTAACAATTTTTATGTGCATCAGGTAAGAAAACAATTGATTAGGGTCATAGTATTGGAGTGTGACGGTTGACACGTGTCCTAAAGAAGAGAACAGAAAAGACTCAACGTTGCTTTGTTCTTGCTTGTCTGCAGAACAACGTGCCATCCGTGAATTAGTGATCGTCTCTCCAATCCACAAGCAGCAGTTGGCTGACGAAGGTAGGAAAACTTCCCCTAATAACACCACAATGCTGTCATAATACTGCAAATACAACAATTGCGGTACTGACTAAACCACTTACACCTGACTTTTTCCTGTGAAATATCTGTGAACTGTTAGAACTGTTTTGTTAGAAACTGTTAGAATTATCGTCCCTAGTCGATTATCGGGCCGTTTTTTTGACAGTTTGCAGATTATCTGTATTGGCGTTTTATTTGCCTGATAAAGGATAAAGTTAATTAATAAGTGTCTGTCCCTCTGCTCCGGTTTCACTTATCACTAAGTCTAAAGTCTTGCCCAAAACACTGACTAATACTGTGTATTATGTTAAAAGTTTCTAATTTATTAAATAAAAGCTTTAAGCATTTAAACATCATTATGTGTTGGAGTTTGTAACATTCCAATTTTGACTTAAAGACTTTAATTTTCACTGTAAATGCACACCGGTTCCAAATATCGGTTATTAGTTTCATAAATTACTAATAATAAGTATCAGCCTTAACAACCCGTATTGGTCGATCCCTAATAGATCCATTAAGAGTTTTGTAAAAGGCACCTACTACTGTATATAAGCAGAGACTTTGATATGCTGGTTGTATTTCAACAAACATTGTCACTGAAACACTAATTTCTTAAGATTATATGCATCAAATTTGGAAAATGAAAGTATTTTTAAGTGCACAACAATCCTGCTCACCCAGAAATATTCATAAATAACTTCACTAGTTCTGATAAGAAAACTTGTTCTACCAGGTGTTGGGATCAAGCTGAACTGCTCAGTTTTCTGTGGGACTACCAAGGAAAGAGACTGCAATGCTAGCTGGATGGTTGATGGAATCCCTGTCCACCAGCTCAATAGATACACCCAAACCCCCGAACCGTAAGCCTCATCAAAAGCAGTACTACTATTCAAGAAGAAAAAATGTCACATAATGTGTGAAATGTGTGAACAAATTTTTCTTGTGGAATTCTTCAAAACCAAATTGTACCCCAAAATTACTTAAAAGTACCCCAAACCACTTAATACGCAACTCCACTGTTTAGCCTACTACTGACTTACAGTGTAGGCTACCTCTACATCAGACCAGGATTTCACACTCGCAACAATTCACGCCAATTCAACCTATTGCCGTGAATTTGGTGCAACTTGCAATTTCGACAAATTTACAGCAACTTTTTCTCTGTTTTTTAAGATGACTTTTTTGGTCTTTTTAGCCTTTAATGGACAGGAAAGCTAGGTGAGAAAGGGGAGAGAGAGGGGGAAGACATGCAGGAAATTGTCACAGGTGGGACTCAAACCCTGGACCTCTGACTCAGGCATAAACCTCTAGGTAAATGTGGGCCTGCTCTACCCAGGGTTTCTGCACATTTTTAAACAGCAAATTTTATGACTTTTAAGACCTTTTTTTAAGTCCTCTAAATAAAGGAAAAGACTTTGACCCAAACAAAAAAAACAGGAAAAAGTTCAACGCAATTGACACAGAATGGTGTGGCGAGGCATAGCGCGGCACAGCTCACCATAACCTTGCTCAAGAACAGTCACAGGGACATGATGACTTTTATAATAAGCTTTGATTTGCCTTACAACCCCCTAACATGGTTGACTGGGTAGATGAAAACATACTGATGGGCAAACTACTTGCCCGCAAGGGTGTTTCTAGGACTTGAGTAGATTCTGGACTTTCCCAGATCCATTTAACTAAACTGAATGCAATGCAAAGCGGGGATTGGCTTGCCCAGCTTGTTAATAGCCAGTGCATGTTTATTTTAGCTGTCCAGTTTGTAGCGGTTAGTTAAATAGCACCAACATTTCACCTCATAAAAACTAGCCTGGTAACTGAAAGGCCAAGGTTTTTCCTCCGGATCTGTGTGGTGACTTATGATAGGAGGGGGGGGATCTGGGGGATTCCCCCTAGAAAATTTTGAGCATAAAACCTTTAATTTCCTGCATTCTGGTGAATTCTTTCGGCCTTTTCTATTTTCTGAATCAATGTATGCTGGAAATATCTTTATGTAAAGGGAAACAGATTACAATCCAAATATAAAAACATAACGGCATATATTGCAGTAAGGTTCTTAGGCATTCTGTATTGCTTTCAACTATTTATTCTCCTTTGGGTTGACTTTTCTAATTATATCCGAGTCAGCAGCACACATGTAGCCCATAGGCATAATTTACTCTTCCCTCTTTTGCATCTTTTGTTTGGGATGTAACCTCCTTAAATGTGCAAATGACAATTATTCAACTCAGTGATAAATTAAGAAACCCCGGTATTGTAATATTTCAGATGTGTTTGAGCAACATTTCTGCTCATGTGCACATTCAAAATATAACTCATCCCATTGGTGTTTCCTGAGATTTGGAGGAATTGGGATATTTTGATAAAAAACAAAGTGATTGCTCTGCTGATATGGTAGTTCTCAGACCTTCTGACAGACACAGAGCCCTGTTTGGGTTTCTGGTCTCTGAATGAGACAAAGTTTAGGGAAGAGGCTGTACACTGTTATACATTGGAGGTGGAAAACCAAAACTGCGGCAGAAATACATGGATTGGAAATAAGCCAAGCTGCTCATCTTTATTTTTACAGCGAGAGAGGACACTAAAGTGACGCACAGGTCGCAAGCTACATGTTATAAAAATGCAGTCTTTGAAACACTTAGGTCCATCTGGTTTCATATTTGTCAGTCAACTTTTCAAAATACATTCAGGGCTACCCTCAAAACATTTGGGGCTGAAGCCCCGGCAAAATTGGCTGACGCCGCGTCTGTCTGTGACATCACATACATGCTTCTCTTCTTTCATGAGTGGATTGAGCGGTATGTGGCCCATTGTCCCCAGCTGTATCAGCTTTTTACATAAAGCACATGTTGCTTCATGATGATGGCTGTTTTCTTCAGCCACCCCCAATACTTTTAGTCCTTCAACCAATTGTCATTAAACAAACATTTGCCCATTCTTGCAATTTTGCTTCAACCAAAACCATCGACGCAACACATTCATCAATTACTCGTCAGTCTATGGAATGATGCAGGTTGCACCCACATAGATCACAGTGTTGCCCTCAGATGGTGCACTGGTCGAATTGCGGTTGAAAAAATCAATCAATCGTAAATTCCAGATTTTAAGACATTTTCAGACCTTAAAAACCATGACATGGTGCTTTTTGGATGCTTTTATATCTATCTGAAGTCTCTTTTATATAGACCTTAGTGGTCCCCTAATACAGTATCTGTAGTCTCTTTTATATAGACCTTAGTGGTCCCTAATACTGTATCTGAAGTCTCTTTTATATAGGCCTTAGTGGTCCCCTAATACTGTATCTGAAATCTCTTTTATATAGACCTTAGTGGTCCCCTAATACTGTATCTGAAGTCTCTTTTATATAGACCTTAGTGGTCCCCTAATACTGTATCTGAAGTCTCTTTCCCGAAATTCAGCCTTGGTGCAGAGTTACAGCCACTAGAACCAGTCCCACAATGAGCTTTCCTTAGGACATGACATTTCTGTTTCTAAGTATTGATGAGGAGAGGGTGGGCTTGACAAGGTGGAGGTGTGGCCTTCACCAACTGCCACTTTGCTTGTTTGAAAGCCATGATGTCGCAGAGAAAGGGGAGGTAACCTTGCCCCTTATGACCTCGTAAGGGGCAAGATTCCAGATCGGTTCATCTGAGCTTTCATTTTCTCAAAGTCAGAGCAGGATACCCAGGGCTCGGTTTACACCTATTGTCATTTCTATTCTAACCATTGAGGGACCATAGGCAGGCTGGGGGAACGCATATTAATTTTAAAAAACCTCATAAAGTTAATGCGCAGGGACCCTGCTACTATAGTGTTGGCAAATGTTTTTTTATTAAGTCCTCTTAGCAAAATAAGACACTGAATAGCTTAAGGCGTTTTTTCACCATCAGAAAAGTTAGTTTGGTGTACCCAGCATTCAATGTCTGTTCAAAATGGTTTTACATCCTATGTATTTTTTAAGATGCTCCAGTGTGACTGTGACATTGCTATCCCCAGTATGTGTCTAAAAACCTTTCTGCAACTATAAAATAATTAAAAATCTAAAATGTAATTGTGTGTATATTTCTTGCCCTGGTTGAATGCCAAACACTTAAAAACTTCAGTCTTTGTAATAAATGATGATGACATATGTCTCCTAATCTTTAATGCACTAAACTGTTTTGTAGCATCATCAAGAATCCTTCAAAGAATACGATCTCCACTGCAATCCTGACCATCGAAAAAGTATCTGCTAATAATTTCAAGTCTGAATTTAAATGCATCGGCAAAGGCTGGTCCACGGTGTCTGCCACTCTAACTCTTAGGCGTAGAGGTCAGTGACGGGATCACAGATGAGTATGACTATCAGGCTTTGGCCACACACAGTCACAGACATTTTCTTTTAACTTTGATTTGCATGTTTATTTCTCAGAGTCGATAATCCCACTGGTCATTGGAGCAGTGTGTGTGCTGTTCTTCGTTGTGTTGGCCGCCGTGCTGGTCAAGTGCTTCGCCATCGACCTCATTCTCTTCTTCAGACCCTACTTCCCATTAAGCAGTTACAATAAAGGTAAAATCAGTAGAGGATTTAGAAGTCAAGGTAGGGAGTTTAGGTAACTCCCTTTGAAACCATCGTTTACATTTATGTTTGTGTATTGATTATACAAAACGAGATACAAGTTGTTAATTAGTCAGCTTTAGTGTTCAGTTTTTCCAACTTTGGATGGAGCAAGGCTAGCTGTTACCACCTGCTTCCAGTCTTTATGCTAAGCTAATGCCTACTTTAAAAAACAACTCGACAGGTTCACTTCACTTTCAATTCATTTATTGGAAATATAAAAAATGCAAACATGCGTCTTTGAGGTAGACAATCAGATTAAGCTCATTGACCTTTTTTTTAACAATATTGTGCAAATCAAAACAGCTTGCTTTATAAAGATTAGGCCAAAAGTTACATTTTGTGTATATGGTCTATGACTTCAAAGTGCATATTTAACTTAATTTAACATAATATAATGAACTCAACAAGATGTGTAAATGTAAACAAATCAACTTAAAGTTGACTTCAGTGGACTTTATCCACTCCTGTAGAAAGAAACGAAATACACCAAAACAACACAAAATACTGAAAAACTAAACAAATCAACTTAAAGTGCTATTATTATGCTGTTTTGCTTTTCCCCTTTCCTTTGTGTTATATATCTTTTTGTGCACATTATAAATTAGGTTTAAAAAGTGAAAAGCCCAAAGTCCCCATCTGCAACAGAAAACACTGTTCACCAGCTACTCCAAACAGCTCTACTGTAGTCCAGCCTTAACTTCAGTGACGAACCTGCGTCACTGTGTAACACACGTTACCTAGCTGCCTGCTAGCATGGCCTAAACACAGAACATTGTACGTTAAGGCCATAAAGTACATTTAGGACCTAGGGGAAGGAGTGTCTTTGAGCTCCATCTGCTTGTCATTTAGCTGTTTTTCTACAGCCTCCAGACTTTTTTGTTTTTATTTCGCAGCTCTGCGAAGACCATTTGATTTGGAGATGAAGTTTCCAACCCATTCAGCTTTCTCAGCATTACTATCTGCAGATTTCAAGAGGACCCTTATGTCCTCCTCCATTCTCTTCTTTTTGACCTTGATCTCAGCTATCTCCTGCATTACTCCCTTATAAAGATTAGGCCAAAAGTTACATTTTGTGTATATGGTCTATGACTTCAAAGTGCATATTTAACTTAATTTAACATAATATAATGAACTCAACAAGATGTGTAAATGTAAACAAATCAACTTAAAGTTGACTTCAGTGGACTTTATCCACTCCTGTAGAAAGAAACGAAATACACCAAAACAACACAAAATACTGAAAAACTAAACAAATCAACTTAAAGTGCTATTATTATGCTGTTTTGCTTTTCCCCCTTTCCTTTGTGTTATATATCTTTTTGTGCACATTATAAATTAGGTTTAAAAAGTGAAAAGCCCAAAGTCCCCATCTGCAACAGAAAACACTGTTCACCAGCTACTCCAAACAGCTCTACTGTAGTCCAGCCTTAACTTCAGTGACGAACCTGCGTCAAACAACGTTACCTAGCTGCCTGCTAGCATGGCCTAAACACAGAACATGCGTTAAGGCCATAAAGTACATTTAGGACCTAGGGGAAGGAGTGTCTTTGAGCTCCATCTGCTTGTCATTTAGCTGTTTTTCTACAGCCTCCAGACTTTTTTGTTTTTATTTCGCAGCTCTGCGAAGACCATTTGATTTGGAGATGAAGTTTCCAACCCATTCAGCTTTCTCAGCATTACTATCTGCAGATTTCAAGAGGACCCTTATGTCCTCCTCCATTCTCTTCTTTTTGGCCTTGATCTCAGCTATCTCCTGCATTACTCCCCTCCTATCCTTCTTTAAGTCAAGTAGAACTAAAACAACTTGACAGGCATCATAAGCGACCAGTGAATTGTTAATTAATGTGACCATGAGTCGGAGACATTGTGTAACCAGTGAAGAATTCTTTTTGAGACAATTAGAGAATGGGAAAACTTTTTCCTTGCATGTGTTGGCCATTGCTTTACAAAAGCCAGATGGGAGAGTTGAATGAATTTTGAGTAACACTAACACACACCCTTTGCTTTCCCAAGGTAGTTTTCGCAGTGCTTTATTTTTCCAAAGTCTTTGCTCCACACTCACACTTCGGTTCACAACAACCATAGAGCGCAGGGTGTGTTGACAAGGCTGCATTGGGTTATAATGACCTAATAAAGATATTTCAAAGCTACTCAACCATCCATGAATTTGTATTTTCCAGATGGGAAAGTGTATGATGCCTATGTGGTCTACCACATGCAGAGCATGGACAAGGCCACTGAGGACACACTCTGTCAGTTCGTCACCCAGATTTTGCCCTCCATCCTCGAGAAAAAATGCGGATATCGACTCTTTATCCACGGGAGGGATGACATACCCGGGGAAGGTCTGAATTTATTGTTTTTTAATTTTTAGAAATGTTCCTGGTAACTCAGAAAGCAGTCTTTTCAAACCCTATGTCCAGCAGGAAGCTGCACGATGAAGGACCCTGTCCTAAGTCTCTGTTTGTGTGCAAAACTCAGGCTCTTCTGCCAAGCACCGGCAGATCCTAAGTCCCGCGCCCCCTCAACCCGATAGGTTACAAGATTCCTCTGATTGGCACTTATAGGCTAGTAACAAAATTGACACTTGGCCGCACCAACTACAGAAGAAAAGCACCTGAGGCTACTTATTTCAGCATCTTACCTAACCCTCCTAAATGTGTTTCTCTATGTTTCTGTAAACGTTATTATATACCAGGGATAATTAAACCAGCCCATATTTTTTTGTTAACAGAAATACATGTAGAACAATAATTTTTTTTTTAAATTTAAAAAATGTAGCAGGGTGCTACATATGTTTTTATTTTCAAATTGTTTCACAGAACCATTTATGCAACATGAAGGTTCAACTCTCTCCTTGCATTTCTTTGTCCTTCTCCTCCATTGCTTCTGCTTTATGTGTTTTTTTTTTACAATTTACAGGGCTCTTAACAGCCATCAGAGTTGGTAAAATTAAAACTGCTAAGTCAAAGTAAAGAAACGTAAAGAAACTTTTTTGCACCACTTTCCAAATACTACTTAAACTAGTACCTGACCCCACAGACCGTCTGGAGCTAGTGGAGGAGCGCATGAAGCAGAGCAGGAGGCTGATGGTCATCCTCACCCCGGGTTCAGGATCAGAGTTACAGAGCACAGACCAACATCATGACTCGCCCCAAAACGCAGTGATAGGAGAGTTTGACTGGCAGGTAGGACTCTAACAGCAAGCAGTAATTATATGTTTTATTTTTTAGCTGCAAAGTGTGGTAGTTTTGAAAAGAATGCATACTTTTAATGATTCTCCAAAGGGGAAATTTATTTTTTACATTCTGTTGTTATATTGCATTACACACAAGCACACATGCACAAACAGGACTGACATATGCATAATGGAGAAATGTCAGTGTAAGAGGCCTGTCCATTAAAGGTGCCCCAAACAGTTGGGGGTTCTGTGCCTTGCTCAAGGGGACCAAGCACCTCAACACAACTATAACACTACAGGAGGTAACCTAAAAATGATACTGAGAAGAGAAATACTGAGGACTGATGACATTCCGAATAGTTGGGGTGATATGAATATTTACACCACCTATACTGTATATGCAAAAATAAATGAAGTAATAAAGATGATGAGATAAGTGTCAATTATCGTGTGATATCTTGACATGAGATTATTTTTTTTAATTAAGGCTAAAAACACAACCATGTCCAACCATGCCAATTATTGGCTTTCATACTTTATATCATGTAGCCAAAGAATTATTTGATAATTTTACTCAACGTATGAGAAACTGCTCCAGGGAAAATACTGTATCTGTCTAACTATCCCATGTGTGAGTAAACCATTTTTATTATTGATCATTTTCCATGCAGGTGGGGCTCCACCATGTGTTGTTCCAGAGGGAAATGAGTGTGATTCTGGTCCAGCTGGGGGACACTGGGCCGCAAGAATACACACACTTTTCCGCTGGCTTGCAGCACCTGATTCTCAAGAGCGCCCCTATTAAGTGGCCAGAGGGCTCGCGTGGCGCTGCCGCATGGAACTCACGCTTCTGGAAGAGAGTGCGATACCTGATGCCTGCAAAACCTGCAATAAAATGTCCACAGTCTGCTATTATTTGAAACCCTTATGGATTGGCATTGACCTTCCTGTAATGACAGATACTGTATGTAGCATGTGCAAAACAAGGGTCCAATCGCACCAGTCCCATCACACAGATGAGTGGGATCACACACAGGCATCAGTTCTATAGGAATGGTGCTATGTCCATCATTTTGTATTTATCGGTTGAAGTTTATTCCTCCATTAAACTGTGTACATTTCATTGCATAGATCATTATCACCCCCTGCTGGTTAAAAATCTGATATAAATTCCAATGGGTGAAAAATAAAAACACAAAGAAAGAAAGTACCTAAAATAAAATAATTATATTTAAGGGAAAATGTGTATCTGCTCCCTCAAACATCTGAAAAAAGCGACAACATTTAGGAGAGATTTTTTTATTTTAAAGATGTACAGATTGTGTTGAGCTGCGATTTGAATAGTTGGGGCGGGTAACCTGTTGTTATCATTCAGACCTGCATGTGCTTTGGTAAATTCTGCTGTTGTTGTCTGAATGTAGACTTTATTTATATTCTGTGATGGTTCATGTTGTTGTGTATTTATTGTTTTAAGAACTTTAGAAAGCTACCTATTTATGTCTGGTTTATAATTGATAAAGACACAGCAATTTTGTGTGTTCGTATATACAGTATGCAGTATATATAGTAGTCTAATATAGTGTGAGTTGTTATTTAAAAAATAAATAAATGCATTATTCGAGAACTGCAGGCTCTTCCAGTGTTCATTAAATTGCACATAAGCTACTACAAAAGTTCCTACAGTTATAAAAACATGAATCCATACAAAATGAACCAATGAAAATGGACCTTCCGGTTTTTGTTAATCTGTTTTAAAGATTTGAGAACAAATGTAATACCTGCCGTTGATGTTCTCAATACGTCTTTTTAATTATTTTTTAAAAAGCCACACTAAATATAGAAGTTGATTACAGTTTCTTGTGTGTGGTCCTTGTCGTTATTGTTGTTCATTGGGTTGACAAGTGCACACATATTCAAAGGCAGGTATTCACCCTTTTCCCACGCCACGTCATACAACAAGTATTTTCGCCAGTAGAATTAACTTTTGGGAGGATTTTGTTGAGCCACTATTACTGTAAGCATCTGTTGAATGTTATTACAGCATTTTCCAATAGAGGGAGACATATTCCGTTGCTACTGTATGTCCCCCATAAGCCACCAGTGGCTATCCTACTCCATAACAACGTATGTGGTAAAAAGTTGAAAATGATTCACAGAGCCTGATTGGTAATCTTTTTGGAACATTTGTTTATCAAGATCACCACTTTATCTTGAGAAAATCACTGCAAGTTCTAACATTCAACATCAGCATTGCAAAGAATATATGTACCCAGTTAATGAAGCTTATTTCTCCAGATTATTTCCTGGATGAATTGTTTTATCTTTTTGCAAATAGACGGATGTATTATTATCTTGTGCTAATAATGTTGAATATATTAACTTGGAAAAGACTTCAGCTTCAATGAACAAAATTACAGAGGCAATAAAGGTCTCTGTGATGCTGCATCGTGGACTGATGCGGGGTCGTGGCCGCTGGGAGGAGACGTCCGGCAGGAAGGCTCCAAGATGGAAACATCAGCTGTGTTATAACTCTCTGACAGCCATGCAGCAAACAGCTACATTTATGAAATATTCCCACTTTGTCAGCTTCTCATTCAGCCGGCAGCTTCAATCACCAGGACGGAATGTTTATTTAAACATTTTGTTGCTTTTTTCAGGGGTTTTGTTGCTTTATTTCAACAGTTTTGCTGCTTTTTTCAACATTTTAGTTGTTTTGTTGCTTTTTTCAACATTTTAGGTGCTTTATTTCAACATTTTGTTGTTTTATTTCAACATTTTAGTTGCTTCTTTCAGGGGTTTTGTTGCTTTATTTCAACATTTTGTTGCTTTTTTCAACATTTTTGTTGCTTTTTTCAACATTTTAGTTGCTTTATTCCAACATTTTGTTGCTTTTTTCCCAGGGGTTTTGTTGCTTTTTTCAACATTTTTGTTGCTTTTTTCAGGGGTTCCTGTAACCCTTTTTTTCTTGTGTTCCAACTCGACCAATTTGGGGATTTTTAAGTTCAGTCCCTCCAGAAAAGTGTATACTGTATATATATAGTACATACTATATATATATATATATAAGTACAAGTTTAGTATGCTTTCCTCTTTTACACACACACACACACACACACACACACACACACACACACACACACTGTTTATAGTTCTTATATGTAAAGTAGGTGGATGTCCTGACTCTTGAAACAGAGCAACATATTTGGCTTTTAATGTCATAGCTGACTGGTTTAGTCACTCAACACAGCTGACTGAAACACCACAAGCCACACTCACTCAGGAGGTTGACAGCTGTGATGATAAAACAGAAAATATGATCTGTGACATCAATCATGTCATGGTTCTGACACAAAAAACCTTTTAAAATATTCACTTAGCAACAAGTTATTTGTACTTCATGTCATGTCAGCGTGTACAGTACACAGTACACAGAGTCAAAGGCTTTTGCATCGCTGGGGTTGTTTAGCTGCTTTGTTGCAACACCTAAGTATTTTGTTATGAATCATTGCTGCAACACTTTAGCACGAAGAAACATGAGTCATGTTATGTCATTAACGTTTTATTCTGAAATCTTATATATTGGAATATTTATTTACTATATGAAGATTATTTATTATATTATATCCTTTTGAGCAAAATGTCCATATTTGCCGACTTCAGATTTTTTAGCAGATTTTATTTGTGAAGCATAGATAGAAAACTTATTTTTTATTTGCAATGTAATATTTAGAAGTGATGTTCTGTTTCTTCTGATAAATGTCTAAATAAATGTCACTCTACATAGAGCCATTTTTCATGGGTGCTTCTACTATGATATTTGAAGGACATTTTGAGGCTAAAAACAACCTTAGGTTTACTGTTGAGCACTTATACTTATAGTTGAGCATTTTTATATTGTGTTAGTGGTGCTACTAAAGATATGATTAGTCTGAAATAGTCTCTTCACAGTATTTGACCAAACCTGCAGTAAAAAGTGTGAGTCCAACAATAAAACCTCTTTATTTCCTGCACTTTTCTCATCGAAAGTTGGTCAAATGCTGTTAAAATCTAAGAGGAAGCACTGGTGTGTGCTTTCAGATGTTAGTTTATGCTGTTCATTTGCATCCATGCATGCCCTGCATGTGCTCATGTGCCCTTTTACCCTGTTTGCCTGCTGCAGCGAGCTCTAGGCATGACTGTGGACTGCTGGGCGGGACATGTGTGTGTCTCTGAGTGTGTGTAAATGTGTATGTGTCAGCAGGAGCAGGACAGCGGCACGCTCCCATGAAAAGGAATGGGGGGATGTGGGGATGGATGACGTTTGGCCCGGCAGCTGGGAGCTGCTCCGTTCTTTTGTTCCTCTTTGACCCCGCTGACCCGGCACTCGCCCCAGTGTCACACACACAAACACACGCACCTGCATGCGGCCAGACACATGGTCGCACTTACGCACACACACAAGCATGCAGCAGTATATAGGAAAATGTGCAAATTTTCTAATACACACCACAGACATACACACTGCAGTGTTCAGGGCTGGCCCTGTGGGGACGATCTGTCATGACTTAATCAGGGGGCTGTGTGTGTGTGTGTGTGTGTGTGGGTGTGTGTGTGCGTGCGTGCGTGTTTGTGTGTGTGTGACTTGCTGTATGTACTCTTTGAAAGATATTTTATCGTCTTTAGATCTGTAAAGGTGTAATTCCATGTCGTTAGAACTAGAGATGTTCCGATACGGTATCGCCTCAGGCACTGCCTAAAAAACTCTGGTATCAGTATCGGAAGTACTGGAGTTTATTCACCATATCACATCCATACAGGGATAGTACTATAAAGTTGTTAAAACATAATAAAATATATAACACACTGGTATTGGATCAGTACTCAGTATCGGCCAATAAAAGTAAAAAATGGTATGGGACCATCTCTAGTTTGAATCCTTACTTTCTATAATGACATTATAAAGCACCTGCGTGACTAAACAATGTTTCCCCTTAATAGTTTGTCTGAAATTTCCCAGATTTTCCTTACCTTGCATGGCAGCTTGGATTAGCAGGGTTTAGCGGGATATCATATACAAAAATCCATCTTGTCTGGCTTCAAGTAATGCGTTTGTTTCCAAACAGCAGCTGACCGAACCAATCAGTGTGTAATGAGAAACTGCTGGCAGCTACGGGCGTGGTCAAGGTGTGTGATGGCCACGACTGTTTTGTCGAAACAACAATGGCATACATGAAAGACAGACGGTTTATCCAATCATCTGCCACAGTAGCCTGCCATTTTCCTACAGTTTCCCATGACGGTTTCTCTGATGGTTATATGTTAACAAACCATTTGGCACGTCAGATTAAGATGTCCATTGACTCACTAGTAACATTTTCTGATGTTCTCTTTCTGGAATACACTTCTCAAAATCCCATTAGGCTCCATGAAGCCCAGAAACTTCACTATTTCTGGAATATTACAGAGTTTTTAACCACACATTTTTCCTCTTTTCCATAGTTAATCCTCCACATTCTTTTAAAGTATTAACAGAAGAATGGAGGTCATAGCAGTGTTCATTTTCTACTAAACTACTAAACAATAGGCACAAGTGTGTGTGTGTGTGTGTGTGTATGATTTCCCTGCAAACAGTTCAATCTAATGACTAAAGCAATTAATAGATTTATTGTTTAACTCATCCATCAACTGCACATCACACATTTTGCAGAATCCAGATTATCAAATGTGAATTTACGCTGCTTTTCTCTGTATTATATGATTGAAAATCTTTGGGTTTTAGACTGTTATTCAATGGAAATAACCCTTAGTTGCTGTTCCTCTTTGAAAACTACAATTCCAAAGATGCTGACTGGTTGCCGCGGAGGTTTTATTGACCTGAGTTATGTGGTAAATCTCAGCAATGTGTCTTGCTTTGTGTTGCTGCTGAATCACTCCATCTCCATTACACCAAACACGGGCCTGTGTGAACAGCAGGTGGTGTGCGCGTGAATGTGTGTATGTGTGTGTGCACACATGTTTTCATGCTGCCTCCTTGCCTCCTTAAGTGACCCAGAGGGCACTAGGCCTTAGGCCAAGCTTTTGTGTCTTCAAAGTCCTCGGTGACCCTGTCCCATCCCCCTCTACACACACACACACACACACACACACACACACACACACACACACACACACACACACACACACACTGGTTTGGTTTGTTTGGCTACCCTCTCCATAGGTAGGAGCATGTGTTGGGGCTGTTAGTATAGCATTATGCCTGATAAGTGTGTGTGTGTGTGTGTGTGTGTGTGTTGATAATACCAGCTGGACGACCTCTTCCTCTCCCTGTATCTGTCTCTCAGGCCTTGTTAAGGGACTGGAGTAATCCCTGCTGCCCGGATCAGTGCTTACCCAGTGGGCTAAAGACAGAGTTGCTGCAGCCTCTGCTCCTACTGTTTCTTTACTGGCACACATTCATCCATCCCTCTGCCTGGATTGTCTTCACGTCCTGTTTCCTCTGTCCTTTTTTTTTTTTTTTCTCGTCACCCTCTCGTCTTGTCAAAGTGAAAAAGAGTTACACCTAACCCTGACTGTGATCAAGCATGTTAGAATTTCTTTTTTGTTTTGTTTTAGGGATTGGAGGTTAACATACTCCATTGCTAATTTTGTTCATGTTCATAAATCAATTCTGAAATGTTCATAAAATCCACAAGAATGTGCTAAGAGCCTAATAACTTGTGTGGTTGGATTCAGACTAGAGGCGATGTTAATCACATTTTGTGCACATTGCTTCAGCAAGACGGCCCTATGTTTGAGGCCACAAGTTGGCCAAAGACTTTCTCTGTGGGTTATCCTCTTTGTCCTCTGGTATCCTCACATTCCAAAGACTTAAAGATGCTAAATGTATTGATTGATAAGCTATTTAATATGTCAGTGTGTTGTTCATCATACATAAAATGAACACATATTTTCTCCAAAAACAAGTCAAAGTTGAATATTCATTATTACTGTAATATAAATTTTAATACTGTATACATCCATTTTAGATTAAATAATTATGTCTGGACTTAAATAATATAAGATCAAAGTTTAATCAAAGTGGGATTGTGCCCTATGGTGTGTTAACACAGCAATACACCGGAAAATGAATGCAAAATATAATTTCCCTGCGGACCTAATTAACTTAATAAAGCTACAATCCAAAGTATAATCATTGTGAATTAGGCGGGGTGCAGACATAAGAAAAGCTTATTAAAAAAACATAGATCCATTTTTGATAACATTTTATTAACAAAAACAAAAAGAGTTGACTCAGAACTTCAATAACAGACTTTTCATGTCAGATTTGGTGGCACTTCCATATGTTGCTTCTTTTGTTTGAGGTAGAATAGCCACACAGGTCAAACAGAACTCCTCAGATTGGTCTTGGGTAAATAGCAGCAGCACTGTGCCGTGCTGTGTTCGAGAGGCTTGGTAAGGTGCAGGCAGGCGGCGGGGAGCAGGACACCTGTTCTTCCTGCGACTAGAAGCAGATGGTCCACATGGCTCCTGCTCCCCGAGGGGAAAACCTATCAGCTGAGCCCCAATTAAAGAGTCACTGCAAGTCAGAGAGGAGCAAGAGTGGGGGTTGTAGATAGAGAGTAGAGAAGAAAATCAGTCTAATTATAAAATTACTATAAATTAACTAACTTGTAATAGTAATACAGATACTAATTGATTTGACTGACTACATACTGTAGATTTAAGAAATTATGAAAGTACTTTACTGAAGCCAATCTCTGTTAAGCAATTTATCTTCCCAGGTACAAAGTATATAGTATATATACCTTGTAAAAACATAAACAAAAACTTTACAAGAGTATAAGCCTTAAAGTGTAACTGAGCTTAATAATGGAATTTAACTGACTGTTAAATCATGTAACGATGTCCAAATTATTTAGCATCTTCATATTTTTTAAATAGGAACTGTGCCCATCAGATTTGCATGTTCTGGTTTTTCCGAGCATGCAAAGGACGGCATCACACTTCACCAGAATGTTTGGCAGCAAGCCACTGGGGCCGGTTACCAAAGTTGACAGAATCAATTGTTGTTGCCGTTCCCATATTTCATCACACACACACACACACACACACACACACACACACACACACACACACACACACACACACACGCACACACATGAATACACACATGCATGTAATACATTCTGAATAGGGCCCTTATATGGGGGCTTTCACTTTTGTTATTTTAAGGACATTTTGAGGCTAAAAAACAAACTTAGCTATACTGTTGAGGACTTCTACTTACAGATGAGTATTTTTACATTGTGTTATTGGTAGTTCTAATTAAGTGAAAGCTCCCAATAGCCCTCTGCTAAAACATTGAGAATATTTAAACTTTTATGTGTGTCCCATAAAAATAGGAACTGTTTTGCCAAAGAAGCCATGCAGGTTACATACAAGGTTAATATATGTATTCCCTTGCTCTGAAATGATAGAATACCATCTCCTCTTAATGCGCTATAATTTACTTAATTTTGTCTTATTTGGCAATTTAATAAATTTATAATAATGAATTTTATTTATAATGCCCTTTACATTTCAAGTGAAATCTCAAAGTGCTACAGTAGAAAGGAGTTAAAAACAGTTTCAAGAATATAACAAAAACAGCAAGCAATAATAAAACACCATAAGACTGAAATTAAAGCAATTTGCATTACTGTAGTATTGTCTGTACAGTAATTCAATTTCTTATTGACAGATTTGCAATGTTGGTAACAAAAAAAACCCTCCTCCTTTCTGAGGGTGAAATGGCCTGGTAACTGGAACTGTTTAAGTCCAGCCTGACAGGCAGCCCGCCTTTGTTTGTGCCATCCTCTGAGCCTACAAATAATACCCCTCCTCACAATCTGAGACCTTTGAAAATATGCAGCAATTTTTTCAGGGCTATGTCTAAACAATAGAGCCCTACTCCCCCTTTTCCTACTCTTTTCCTTTTCTGCACCTTATTAGTTTGAAGGCTTTTTCCCTTTACAGCTTCCTTCCTTACCTGGTAACTTTCCGTCAGTCATAGACACACTCACATGCATGCAGGCACATATGCTCGCATATAAACACACACACACACACACACAGGCGCTTACATTCCAAACACCCGTTTAGAGAGAACACACTACTTTTAACATTATTTGCCTCATTGTCTGAGTCAAATCAATCCCCCACCAATGAAACAAAGAGGTCGAAGGCTGCAGCCAACCCCAGCGGGCCAGGTGTTCCGCAGGGCTCAATTCTCGGTCCTGTGTTGTTTTTCACTCGCTTCTCCTCATGTATCTGTATTTGTGTGTGTGTTTGTGTGTGTGTGTGTGTGCATTTGCATGTGCGTGTGTGTGTAATGACCCTGAGCATGGTGAGTGTGTGTGCAGCTGCCCGCCGAGGGCCCTCCTTTGTGTCCCCCTCCCCACCATTGTCAACTCACGCCTTCTCGTCCATTCATGGCTCAAGTCAGCGAATGGGCTGGTGTGTTGTGTGTGTGTGTGTGTTTGTTGTCTGTGATGTTTTGGGTAAGGGGGGGGATATCCTAGCTCATGTTATTGTCCCTTTCTATTGGTGGAGTGGTGGGTGATGTACAGAATAAGCTTTGGTGAAGACTTCTGCATTGGTATTGGTCAGGAGGCAGAACCAGTGTGAGGAGGAGGATTGTAGATGCTTTCCACTCCATCTGTTGTCAGTCAGACTGCTCAACCTGCAGCCTCAGGAAACTGCACTCTGCTGCTCAACCAAAAAGAAGAGTTTGAAAGCTGATCTCTTAGGATTTCTGCTAAACTCAACCAGGAAACTAATTTTGCTCAGCCCCACTTGGATTGACAGCTTTACATTCTCCAACTCTTTAGATACTGGATACTGGAGATTGGATTTTGAGATTTGACTTGATTTTCGAGGGATTTTGTCATACATCTGGGCTTACTTTACCAGCACCATTATCGGGAACTTCCCTCTAAAGTTGTTCTGTCTTATGCTTTGTTGTTGAAATGACCAAAGGAAGCATTCCAGGAGAGAAATTGTAGTAGAATTCTTGCCTTTTTTCTGTTTTGCTGCCTTGCTGTTTTGCTTGGAGCTGCGTGGTAAGTGTTTTCCTTTTGTTCTTCTTTTCCTTTGCCCTGTGTTAGTCTCAGTTTTGATCATCATCACTGATCATGGTTTGTCATGGGTCACTTACAGTAATCAGCAGCAATAGGTCTATATGCAGATGGGACCGAAGTGCTCATATTTGTTGTAATACTGCACTTAGAGAGTTGGCTAGACAAAGAAACTCCAAATTCTAAAGGTGTTGTAATGATTGTGTTATTTTGTATCTAGCGCAAATCTGTTTTTCATGTTGAAAGTGGCAAATATTCTTATTAACAAAGCACTCAAACGGTTGGATTTATTGACAGACAATGCCAAATTAAAGAATAGTTTGTTTTAACCACGCTAGTAGCAGATAGCAATGTCCGTCCCTCCACCACTTCCAGAATGAAATGTCTCAAATCACTATTGGATGCGTTGAAATGTGTGGAACAAATGTGGTTTATAGGAATGTTTTGTTCACTTTGTAAGGTTTTAGTGTAGATGTACAGTATAAAGTTTGTTCACAAGTGAAATTGAGACGGATAAAAAAGGCTTTGTGTGTGTTTTTTTAGGGGATTCCTTGGGGTTCTCCCACAGCATGATTAATAGTTTAATTTCACTCCAGTTTAATTAATCCAAAATCAATAAGAAAATGTTGTATTGGTGAGAGTGGAACCAGATGTTATGAGTGATTCTAGATTCCCACCTATGGCATGTTACAAGGTGCTCCTGGGCTCAGTTAGCAACAGAGAGGCAGAACAGACGTAAATGACTGAGAGTCTACACATCTCTGAGGTGAAAGTAAGCGCTACCCACAACCCCTGTCCAAAAAGGTTACATGACAGACAGTGGTGATATGTATCACTGAGGATGAATCTGGACACCACCAGTTGCAGAGGCAGGAGGAGAGGGTGGAAGATGCTTTCAGGGAGGTCCCCTGTGACTTTAGCAGGCATCTGTTGCCCCCGCTGCCGATATTTACCCCCACCCCCACCCTCTACACCCCCTTTGTCCCCCTCCCAGCCGGTCGCTGGTGTGGCAGACTGGCTCACTGCTGGGCTCAGCCGGCAAATGGCAGCCATGCGGGAGCCCTGAGGGACTGGTCAGGGTCTGGACTCAGGGGAGCTCATCCCTCCGTGCACCCCCAAGGGGGCTAACCCCGGATCATGACACATACAGAGATACTCACAGTGCAGAAGCAGTGCAGGCAGGCTGGGTCACTGAGGTGGAGGCTGCAGCATCTGCTCACTATGGGAAGACTCAGGCCCCCCCTCCTACTAAACCCATCCAGATTTTTTTGGTAGATGAGTTATTCTTTCTGTATAATATGTTCATACAGATTTGGATTCGAAAACACTTTTTGTTTTAAATTTAATTAAATTGGTTTTTTTTTGTTAATTTTTATTTAGAAGTTTCCCAGTAAAATATTTCTCAATGTCTGAAGTATCATCCAAAAACCTGAAATACTCTTTCTTAGCCTCCTACATAATTCTGGTGCAAGTATTATTTTTTTTCTTCTTCAAAATGTAAAGACAAATTAAAATAATTCACATTGAGTCTGGAAAAGCTTATGAAACATTTCATAATTAATATCTCATCAGCTCGGCATTAAATTTGGCACAATAGCGGCTCGTACATTATTGTAGTTCATTAATTCTTGATTTGTCACATTGTTAGAATTCCTTTTTTTTGCTCTAGTCTTATTACATTTTGTAATATTCTGCAGCAGCCATTATATTCATAGTGTTATTTGCTGCCAAAAGAGTATTAATAAACACAAGACTACATTACAATAACAGACTACATTACTATAGGGATGATGGTTTAGCATTAAAAGGCAAAAGATATTTGTATTCATCCATCCATCTTCATCCGCTTATCCGGAGATATTTGTATTATACAATGTTATGTTTGGTTCTAGTGGGTGTGGGTGTAACTTCTTCTCAACAAAACCAAGAATATTATGTGAATACATTTTGTTTCCATTTTTGTATTGCATATTTTTTTCTAAAACTCACAGTCACAGTGGGACACTAAAAGACATACTGACTGCGATGATCACCCACACAGAAGTTGACTGCTTACACTTGCTGTGTCACTTTCATATTTCTGCTGACTCCTCAAAGATTCCGTCTGGCGACCTGTGACCGAGGCTGGTGTGGCTGCTGCATCACCAGGCATCATGTGCATGTGTGTGTGCATGTGTGTGTGTGTGTGTGTGTTGTTGTTGGGGGTGAACGGGTTTAAAATGCCCCAGCCTCTGTCTGTGCATGCTGCTCTGGCCGGGAGAACAATACTCCCGTCACAGGAGGACAGATTGGGAGGCAGCTGCATTGTTGAATGACTGCAAGCCAGACACACTTCTTCCCTCCCACCCCCTCACACACACACACACACACACACACACACACACAAACACACTCTCCCTCTTTCTCTTTTGTGCTTCTTTTGTTGTTGCGGACTAAATTATTCCAGCTCTTTTGTGGCATTCAGGGTGACAAACAGTGCCGCGGCAGCTTAGACATCGGGGTCGGGACATTAAGAGGCCCCTGCTTTCCGGTGTTTTAGCCTGAGATCCAAGAGACTCCTCATTACTGTCGCTGTATAAATATAATATAACCACACATACATTTATACAAAATGAACCGTTCTCAATTAGTTTGCAGTGGCTGGTTGATAAAGAATATTTTTGGGGGCTTAAATAAAATATGTGATGGACTTTACTTTTAAAGCCATTTCCTGTTCAGGTACCACGTTATTCTTCATTTAAAGCAAGACTATGTCACTTTTGAAACATAGAGTAACACAAGCTTGCTCTTACAAATAAAACGCTGAAATCCTATGTGCAAAAAAACTTTACTCCGCAAAAATTCCACTTTATAGTTTATAATTGCCAGACCTTTCTCCACAGTGCTGTGGAGGATGGTCCTGCTAGTCCACACAGCATTCTGGGATGGGAGAAAAACCTGCTCTGGTTTATTGGCATTTCTTTAAACCAATCATAATCGTCATTGAGCACCTCTGCAAATTAGCCTCAGGAAGGAACTTGTTTTGGTGGAACACGTGTACGTTCAAAAGATGTTTTAGTCATGTGAGAGAAAACTCAGATTGGACAGATAGTCTAGCTAGTTGTCTGGATTTACCCTGCAGAGATCTGAGGAGTAGTAACCATAGTCCTCATAATTCCACCGGAGTTTAAAATATCAACACAAATAAAGCGAAAGGTAATGGATATCCGTCTGAAAAGAGTGAAGACAGCAGTTAATGACGATGTCTTTAAAGCAACTGTCTCAACATAATCATGTAAAACTTGCCTTTATTCCATAATTACAGTTTGTAGCCACAGTGTATGCTGTTCAGCAAAGTTACATAATTTTACTATATACTAAATACATAGTTTCACATATATGTTGCTCAGTCTTTGTTTTTTCTTTGTCAGGATGGTTTCCTGTCCAAACAACTGTGAAACCAAACTGAGATGCTTCCACTTTGTCTAAAGCACGATAACAGACAATATAAAGCGTTTTATTGTTTGACAAATACTTCAAATTCTTTCATTGACTGCAGCATTATAGTAGTCATCAACTACTCTCACAGAGTAGATGAGTAGCCAACTAACTGAGAGAAGTATATATCATACTTCTTTTCAGCCAATATCTGATTGTTTTGTGTCAAAAAAGTCTCAAATACAACCAGTAAAGGGTTAGCTAATGTATGGGGAACCCACCTAGAGGTAAGTGAAACAGCAGAGTCATAGATTGGCTCTGAGAGGCTGTTCACAAATGAGCTGACTAAACCAGACTAACGCAGGCATGTCTGAACTGGAGATAACTGTATCTTTCTTGCAAGGAAAGGGGACATCTTCCTTCTCTAAATACTTTCAGTTCTGTTTATCTAACATGACATAACAGAAAATAATTCTTTAAACCAACCTATCTACAACAACAACCACCTTGCCTGTTGATTGTAGCATTGGAACGTACAGCCATGTTTCTTTCTACTTTAGCATCCCACACTGTACAGTGTTAAAGTCACACATGACCATTATGACTATGGACTATTGACCATTGTCAACAAGACCTACCCACAGCTCCGCCAGCTGCTTATCTACTGCAGAAGCATTTCCATTGCTTAATTACAGCACCGTGTTAAAACCACAGATAAATGGTTATTTTACAATTCCGTGACTATTCTGTGAAACCCCTAGCCTGCCATTACAAAGCTTTTCTCAGACCTGGGAGCAGTTTAACACTTTGGAAGTACCCTTGATGGGTTTTTCCACAGATAAACAACCCAACACACAAACACACTGAACCTGGTTTTGTTTAACGGATGTTAAAAGCATTGATTCCAGTTATCAATTCACTGGTCTTTGACTTTCAATTCCTTTGTGCACTAAAAAGACAAGTAGAGGCAACTAGAAGAATGACCTTAGCCAGTATTCAAATTTTTTATAATCTGGAACACAATAAACAAAAGCCCGGAAGCTGTAGTGAGGGCAAATGATGCATTGAGCAAACAAGACTGAACTAGATCAGGGATAAACATTTTAGGAAGCTTAAAGTAAGCCTCTGTTAAGTATAGTTAGAGTTAAAGGAACACGCCCCCATTTGTTGAAATAGGGCTTCTCATGTTCTCCCCGTGCTTCCACCAAATATAGTCCCAAAACAATATCTGCCTAGGAAACCGTCTAGTCTTAATCTGCATGGCTATTTGTACTTGTTGTGAATATGCAGGCCACAAGAAGTAATTAGGTTGTTGTTGTCTTTTTGTTGGCTCACTTTTACTCACAACATGCTAACCAGCAACATAGTTATCCATTCACTACGCTAAACTAACTAGCGATGGCACTGACGGTGTTGCACCAGACTAAATCAATGCATGCACTGAGACAAAACAAGCACAACTGATTTAATTTCATGAACATCACTTTGTGTTTAATTTCAAGAGTGGGAATTTATAAGGAACCAATTAAAACAATGTAGTTGAAATTAAACAAACTGCATTGATGGTATTTTACAGTAATAGAGTTTTAAAGAAACATACCAGTGTTTGTACACATTTAAGACTGTTACAACAAGTCATGTCGGCAATGGGCTGATTGATCTTTCTGCACTTGTAACACTCGGGCTTGTAGCACACAACCCAGCAGAAATCCCTTAATGTAACACTCTCTTAAAGTAACAGGCTCATTATGTAATGCTGTTGTAAATGGGGAAATGTCTTGTTTTCTAATATAATATGATGGACACTTTTTCAGATGTAATTTTCAGTTAAATGTAGCATTTTCTTGCCTGTAGATAACACATACTGTATGTGCAGGTCAAACTCCCACTGCTGTTGCTTTTGTTGCCGTTATGTGGTGCAGGTAGTACAGGAACAGCAGCTTGTGCTGCCGCTTTGGAAATGTCATCTGTTTTAGGTGGTTTGCATCAGTGACGGTGTGTTTCCTTGTCTTCTTTTTTTGTTGAAGTTACTTAATTCATACTAATAAGAAGGTATTGTTTTGAAAATATGTCCAAATTAGAGTTTCATCATTAAACGGCCACTTGTGAAACTGAACTTTGTCGGTTACTACAATTATAATGGTCACCTGCTCTATTGAAGAGTATCTATATCCACAAATGTTGCTATGTCCTTTTCCTTCAACCACATTTAAAATGGTAAGTATTGTTTTGATTTATTTGTGACAAGTAATAATTATTCTTATTTGGACATTTGGGGTAGATACTCTTTAATCATTACTGATCACGATAAGATTAACTGTGCTATAAAAAAAAAGCAGGGTCTATCAATATGCCTCAAGTCAGACCATTTCTTTAAAGAATTCTGGCAAAGTAAGGATCCATAAATGACTCAGGGGGAAGCATTCATGTATTGTATTTTACCTTCATTACATACCATATGTATCCAAGGCTTTGTCAAGAAACTTGTCCAGTTGGTAATCACAATTAGAGCTAGTTTGTGATTCTGTTTTATTAAATTTAATCCATGTGCAAGCAATTCTGCTCATTGTTATATATTTTCAACTAAATTTGAATATTGTGTTTTAGCCTGCAGTCATTGCACCACAATGTTCTGAATGTGTTGTGTATTGGGCAACAAACCCATCATAGTAGGTGAACTGAGAAGTTAATGCATGCATATATTAGGTAACCAGAGAGTCTGCCAGTGGATCTCATGTCAGTCAGACAAGCCCTTGCACATTTTATTGTCTTATTCTCACGCAACTGTAATTACAAATACAAAGCAACATATTGTTTAAAAAAGCACTTCAAATCATAAACTATCCATGTTTATGAGATATAAAGAAAACAATTTTGCCACCCGGCCCTGTATTGGGAAAATATTCTTGGCAGCAGTTTTTGTTTCCCTAGTCTACATGTCTGTAATATGAGATAGGATTATTGTCAACAGTCTTTAGTAATTACATATGTAATTTGCATCACTTGAACATGTTTCTTGGTGTCTGGTATTTTGCCTCTGGTGTAATTGATGTTTCTTTGACTACAAAGCTTTTCGCTGCTAAAATGCAAATCAGGAGGTGGTGTGTGTGTGTGTGTGTGTGTGTGTGTGTGTGTGTGTGTGTGTGTGTGGGTGTGGGGTGTGTCCTTAAAGCATTTACTCCTGTTAAAGGTTAGTAATAGCATCATCACTGTACTTTGCGTTTAAGAACTATATTTTTTTTGGCTCAATTCTGCTGAGAAATCTTAATATGTAAATGCTGTAGCTGGCAGACTTTTCATAGGAAGTGGTGCTGCTATTGGCTCTACTTATTTTCTGTTACTGATGAAGACGGTGTCTGTAAGGTTTTGCTGAGCTGCCTGAGCTGGCAGGACAAAGCAGAGTAAAGCGATCTTTCAACTTGTTGAAGAGATTTCTTTCTTGAATGTCGTCAAACTGTATACTGAATAATTTTACACCTGACTGATTTCTGATCACAATGTGAACCAGACCATCTTCAGATCTGATAGAAACCTGATTGCAATATGTCCTGCCTAAATTTACACAGGCATTTTCAATATTCAGATAAGATATCCAGATGCAGATCATGTGGTAATACGAGGTGTAAAGGCAGTTAACTCATTCCTGCAGACTCTTTATCACTTTTATGCAGTCATAGCAGGAATTTAACCACTTACTTCTTGTCTCTCCCTCAAGCTTCACTCCAAAGACCAGTCACTGAGCTGTAAACTACCAGCAGTAACAGTGGGGTCTGTTGGGTGCTCAGGAGCTCAAGGAGGGTGTGGAGCTGGATGTATGAGACAGCTTCATGGGCGTGAAAAACCATCTGGAGGATGGGACAGGTCACATCCTCAGCCTGGGGCTGGATCTAGACTACCTCCATGTGGAAGGTGCAAAGCCGCAGGTCAGCCTGAGCACTGTGAGAGATCCTGGGAATATAGGGGTCTCAAAGGTCAAAGCTGGTGCCCCGAGTAACAGCAGTATTGGTAGTAGTAGCACAAGTTTGAGTACTAATTCAATATGTAGCAGCAGTAGTAGTTGCAGTAACTTCTCAGACAGTGACGACGAACGGCTCCAGAATGGGTGTGGTTCTGAATCTCAATACCCTCAGCAAGATCAGCCTCACCTACAGCACCAGGAGTCATCTTCAGTCTTTCAGACAGTCAGGCTGGCCCTGGCACCAAACCGATACCCTGGAGACCTTCCACAGCCAGAAACATCATCCCCCACTGAGCCTGTCACAGACTACCGCGCCAAGGTGGAGTTTGCTCTCAAACTTGGCTACTCTGAAGAGCTGGTGCTGCTGGTGCTGAGGAAACTGGGCCCAGACGCACTCATCAACGACATGCTGGGCGAGCTGGTCAAACTGGGAACCAAGACAGAGATGGAGCAACAAAGAGGTTTGACTGTCTCCCAATCTCCCTCCTTCTCTTTGTCATCTGCTTTGATCTGCTCCTCCTCCTCTTCTTCTTTATCCAATTCCTCCCTGGACTCCTGTCGGCTGCTGTGTCCGTCCCAGCTGCTGGAGGACAAAGAAAACCTTCGGCCCGTTGTGGTGGATGGGAGCAATGTAGCCATGAGGTGAGGAAGATAACAACGGATAGCCAGACTTTACATGATGACTGCATTGATGCTTCACTCAATGAAGAAAATCCAATGTCTTAGAGTAGAGGAAGAGTGGCTCTTCACTACCATGACTAATTCATGACAAAACAACAATGCCATCCTTTTTTTTTTAACGGTCAAATGAAAGAATGAACTACCAATATTTTTAAGAGTTTTAGATTTTGGTGGAAGGACAACTCTAACGTGCCTTTCTGCTCTTGCAGTCATGGAAATAAGGAAGTGTTCTCCTGTCAAGGCATCCAGCTGGCCGTTGATTGGTTCTTGGAGCGAGGCCACCGTGACATTACTGTTTTTGTCCCTGCCTGGAGAAAAGAGCAATCACGACCTGATGCTCTCATCACAGGTAACGGCTAGTCGGCTAATATAGATTAAAATTCTTCTGCTTCGGGATTGATTTCTTATTGTCATCAATACCAAATGGAACATCTTTATCATTTCTTTATGCCTAACTCTATCCCATCTCTTTATTCAGACCAAGAGATCCTACGGCGTTTAGAGAAAGCAAAGATCCTGGTCTTCACCCCATCTCGCCGTGTGCAGGGACGCCGTGTGGTTTGCTATGATGACCGATTCATTGTCAAACTGGCCTACGAGTCAGACGGCATTATTGTTTCCAATGACAACTACCGTGACCTAGCCAATGAGAAGCCAGAGTGGAAGAAATTCATTGATGAGCGTCTACTGATGTACTCCTTTGTAAATGACAAGTAAGCAATTCATACCAAAGGAGAACAATATCCATTGGAGTGCAGAAAAGAGAAAAGTGCTTATACCTTTAGAATTACATTACAGAAAATCCTTTAGTTGCATTTTGCCTGCCACAAGTCCCTAAAAGGAGATAACATAAAAATCTAATGTTGAAAGTAAGAAAACGTAGCATCTGTTTTAGAAAAGTCTAAAGAGACTAAAGACGGAGGCTTTGCTGCTACTCATTAGCCATTCAAATAAAAAGCCTTAACTTTATCTTTTGTCCAGTGTGTGTCCGAACCACTAAAGAACACAATCCCTTTAACTTTTACACAATGCATTTATGCAGGGAAATTATCTGAGGATTTCCTATTTAATTACCTATTTACTGTATGTATGTTTTTTTATGGGTTTAATCTATTAACTGTGTATTTAGGTTCATGCCACCAGATGATCCACTGGGACGCCACGGACCCAGTCTGGAGAACTTCCTGAGGAAGAAGCCTATTGTTCCTGAACACAGGAAGCAGCCATGTCCTTATGGTAAAAATATGCAGCAGTTATATGTACTTGGGTGTTTGTGCTGCAAATTGTATTTTTGCCCCAATTAGCACATTCACTTGGTTTTCTAGATACATTCCTGTATTTTAAGAAATAATGATCCTTTAGTTATTCAATCTCTTTTGTTTTTATGCTAGAGAAGTTAACTTTGATCTAGAGCAGTGTAATTAACAGATACAAAAGATGCAAATATTATCCACCAACTAAGCTGTTATAAATCATTTTCATTCCAGCACATCAATGACAAATGCGTCTCTGTTGTTGTCTTTTAGGAAAGAAGTGCACATATGGCCACAAGTGCAAGTTTTACCACCCTGAAAGGGGCAGCCAGCCCCAGCGTGCCGTGGCTGATGAGCTCCGTGCCAGTGCCAAAATGTCATCAGTAGCTTCTAGAGGCCTTCTGGAAGATGCCCTGATGGTCCAGAGCCAAAATTCTGGTCAACCAGAAGGAATGGCTGAGGCCGAGCCAAGTCGGAGCACTCCAAAGAAACAGCCATGCCCCAGCATTCGGAGCTCCATCAATGATCTCTTGGAGGACAAGCTTCGAATCAACTCCAAAGTGGAAGGACGTAGGGGAAGCAGCAGCAGCAGCAGCAGCAGTAGCTGTAGCAGTAGCTTTCTAGGGTATTCTGCTCCAGGGGGTGGGCTTTCATCAGGAAGATTGGACCGATGGGAGCACCCTGGGGGAAATGGTGGAGGCAGCTTTAGGGTTGCTGGAGCATCTGGACCAAACCAGACTGAAACTTACCACAGATGTGACTCTCCAGAGCTGGGCTACAGCTCACTGGTAAAGGCCTACTCTAGCCTCAGTCTGGTCGTACCACAGAATCCTGAGTGCTTCTTCCCAGCTGATCTGCGAGCTGGATCACTGCTGTCAGACTGTAGCAGTGAAGGCAGTGCTAGCTCAGACTCTTTCTCCCCTGACCCTGTGTTAGACGATGGTTCCAGGTGCCACCATCATCACCACCATCCTCACCACCATCATCACTGCTCTGGCCAGTACGCCCACTCTGTAAGCCGTGTTCCTCCTGGATTGGGCCAGAATGCTTCTCATAACTATCCTGTTCCTCAAGCACTGCGGAGACAACATGGTTTTGGCTTGGAAGATGGTGGGTCTTCCAAGCCAAAACCATCTTCTGTTACCTCTCCCCGTCCTTGTAAGTCTCCTTCACCCTACATCCCACCCCACCTTCGGCATCCATTGCTGAGCAGTTTCCCACGGGAATTCCCAGCTCGTTCACCCCAAACATCCACTGCTCACTCCCACTCTCAGAGGAATTTAATGGGATCCCTTTGGCAGGAAGGTGGGCACCAGGACCCCCAAGTGTACAAAGGGTCCTCACTACATTCCCAAAGAAACCCCTCTGAACTAAACCAACAACCACTGCATCAGATAAACTGGGACCCTTATTACCAGCAGCCCCCCTAAGCCTTGCTATGATCCGTATGGCTTCCAAAGCCTTCCAGAAGTCCATGAGAAGTCTTGGCACTCTCCTTGGGGCAGGCAAGCCCATTCATCACCCCGTGCCCTTTCAGCATCCAGTCTTCCACCCCAGCTGTCCCTTCCACCCATCCCTGCCCACAAAGGCCACCTGTCCTCAGTGCCCCAGCAACAGGAACCCCCTGTCTCGGGTCAATACCAGATCCTTAGAGAGAGCGTGTTTGTTAACTTGTGCCGCATCTTCCCTCCAGACTTGGTGAGGATGGTGATGACCAGGAACCCGCATGTGGCGGATGCTCAGGAGCTTGCAGCTGCAATTCTGATGGAGAAATTGCAGCACGGTTCTTGAATTAAGCCAGAAGGTGGAGTTACAGCCTGATCTCAAATGGTCTCACTTCTGCAGGTTTATTTCTGGTTATCATCTTAATTATTAAAGTCAGGTTAGACATACACAAACCAAAAGCACAAGATACAAAGCTCAATTAGTTGTTAATGAGCTGCTCAATTTCATAACAGGGAAGTTGTGTCCATTATTTTGAATGGTATTTCTGTACAGGGAAATTGCCATATTTTTCAATGAATATGCCTGTTATTTCAGCACTTAAGATCAGGGAAAGTTGTGGTTCAATGTGCATTTTGTGTGTTATTATGGGTTATGAGTAAACACCTAAAGGTAGTGTGCTAAGGGAGGCTTTTAATATTTTTAAGGTTGACAGTGTTGTTTCTTTTAAATTAATTTATTTGTTATATTTTAAGTTATTTTGATGATTTCTTTTAAATGATTCTGTTTTTGGCACTTTTATGTTATTGCTGTGTTTCCTTGGCAATCATATCAGGGTACAAGTATATGTAAAATTCCTATTTACCATCTGAGCGAAATACTGCTGTTTTCCAGTCACGAAGATGATGACAGCATGGGCTATGTAAAATAATATATTTAATTGTGAAATTTCATTACACATCGCAAATATATATTCCTACCTTATTTAATGGTTGAATTAGCTAAACAAAAGGATCAAGGGTTTCTCTCTAGACTGGCAGGTGGCCGATCAGATGCTGTGGTGAGATTTTGTGGATTTCCCCCACACGGAAGTGAAAGTCAAGCGGGCGCCGACAAAGAAGATAGCAAAAACTCCACTTGAAAACCCCAAGCTGTTGTTCACTTTTTGAATATTTCCTCTGCTAGGAGCCCTGTCAGCTGACTTCACAGTTCATCAGCTTTCAGTAGTATTTGATTTTAGACATCCCCTCAGTTCTTTTCCGTCTTTAAACCATATCAAAATTCTAAATCATATGAAGGTGGCTGTGGGGAGCACCAGAAATGTTTAGGCTTCAAAGAAGATTGTTGGTATTATTTTGATTTTAATTTAAAATATGTGTTAATTTATTACCTTTCAATGTGTGTGAATGTCTGTCTTGCATGAGACACAGGGTCTCCGTTGTCAGTGGTGACATGATGAGGAGGGTTTAGCCGCCTCAAACAGGGTAAAACTCTTTTGTACCCTTCTGTTAAATAGATCCACAACTTTGCAGTAAAAGACAGGAACAGACTGGCAAGAGTTGGAAAACACCTTCAGCACAGACTATGTTACCAGACACTTAATATCGTGGGGACTGCAGTTAGTTAGTAGTTTTTAGGTCTACAAACTTTTCTCAGTTGCGTTAATAATCTCATTGGTTAAATTAACACTCAGCTGTTTAATAAAGAAAGAAACTTACAAAAAAACACAAAAATACAAGTGAAAATAACTTGAATTCATTCATAACAATCAAGGACATGAACTAATTACCTTAATTAGCAATAAGCTAATATAGTTTCAACTATGGATTATTTTTTTAAAATTTTGATTCATCAGAGTAATGTCTGGTACAAAGACTGCAACTAACCATTATTTCCATTACTAATTATCTGTTAAAATAATCAATTTGTGTTAATCACTTCATAAATTAAATCGATTAAATGTCAAAACGTGTTACAAAGTCTGACCAAAAGTAAGTATTCAAATTAATTTGACGTAATTTCAAAGCCTCTTTCCTTTTATCTGTCTTCTCTTACAAAGTATTTTAGCTTATCATCTCTTAATGTTAAGCACTCTGAACTGTATTTGTTGTATGAAATAGTAATATTCTTATTTGTATTATTATCTCCACCAATGGGATTATTTTAATGTCTGAGCAAGTGTTTGTGAAGCTAAACTAACTCTTGCCTGGTTAGCACAATATGTAGTAGCCAGATGACACCTCTCTTTATTGATACAAATTGTATCCTATACACTTTTTTTTAAACAAGATCAATGTTATATGAGAATATTTAAACAAAAAATATTTCGAGTTGAATATTTTGAGTATTTGTGGACATAGCCTTTATTTATATGAGGGGGTATTTTATTCACTTTTTCAAGTGCAGGAAAGAGAAAGTTTCTTATGCACTTTTTTGGAGAACGTTATTGTTTATATTGTCAGTGAACTGAAATCGGGTTAATCGGGTCAAGCGTGTTGGAGGTTGAGTTGGCTTAACCACGGTGAAAAACAGATCATTTCCGTGGTTAAAGGTGTTAAAAATAAAGGTGTGGTTAAATGTGATGTGGTCTCATTACTCAAGACATTTTGAAGCTTGTCGGCGTCACACTCCGCCTCAGAACAGTATATTTGGAACAATTCTGGAGCAAAAATAGACTGCACGTGTGAATGAGAGGAGGTTTTGATGAGCTTGCTTCTCAAATTTGTGCCACAGGCTCCAAATCTTTTGTGATGCTTTTCCCAGAAAGCTAAAACCATGTTTTCTTCTTCTCGAAGCTCTCTTACTTGAAAAGCTCTCTTCTCAAGGGCTGTACTGTTATCTGAGAGGTGTTGATCTCAGGAACAAGTCCTCAGTAATTCCTGTCTGTCAGTTGATTTCTTTTTCTCTGATTCTCATGGCCTTGTACTATGATGTAACGGCTGAGTAAGTCAGTCATAGCTGAAGTGCTTTCCCCCTGCTGGTCTGGCTGGCACCGTGTGCTCGTGTTCGACCACAGGGTTGAGAAACTACAAATCAATTAAACAAACCTCTAAAGGTGCTGTGTTAACATTCCTGTGGATATTAAAGAAACATATTTAGTGTATGAGGGCAAAGACTATTTTTCTATTATTATGAACTTGTTTAGAGATATTTTTCTATTGTACGTGTTTATCTGCAAGAAGAGATTGTGCTCAGTGTTGCTGAATAATGGGAGGTACACTTTGCTAACTGTGCTAATGTGTTTGATTTTCACAGGTGTTGCTTCACTTCACGGTGTTCAGACTGAATATGATCATGCAAATTTACACCTCGCTTTATTCATATGAATTTGGGCATTTTTGTGGTTCATGTTTTTCACCGCCAACAGCCAATGTTAGCTTTAGCTGATTAGCTAGCAAAACCAGACTTTCACTGACCTTAAAACTTAACTTTCCTGTTCTTTATTATGTTTATCAAGCTTTTTCTCCTTTTTGTGTCATCTCAAATACACAAAAAGTAAGTGGAGGTCTTTTGCTTTGGAAAATTGCGTTCTTTTGTCCTGGGTACGATACTTTTTGTGCCGGTGTCTGCGTATCAACCCCCGCAAGTGTAGCAATAAGCTTGCTCGCTAGCAAGCATTGTGTATAAAAAGCCTTTTTTCACAGTCACACGTGTTACTAGCAACATTAGCAGTGGCTTTGCTCTACTGTAGTAAGTTGTTTAAAATCACATACTAAATACTCTGTATGTACTGCATACTGCGTACTAAATTAATGATTAAGTATGCCATTACAAGCGGACTGTTGAAGTTGTGACATTGAAGTAAACTCAAGCAATATGTCCTCCCTGCATCACGACTGGTTTGATCATGATGTTACTGGACAAGCCAAAATATTGAGTGAAAACTGTTTATTACAAATGTAAATCAACATTACCTCTTCCACTCAAATGAATATTTTCCAGTATTATTTGAATGCAAATTTAAATGATTAAGTGTAAGTGTTAAATATGTTTTCTACTGTACATTATGTATGTGAGCTCCTGCGCTTTTCCTTTTAACTGTACCTTAACATCTTAGCTTCCCTTTATTCGTTAACCGTTAATTCTTTAAACCATTTGCCTTGCAATCAGCCGTTGTCTGATGAACCGTAATGCATTTTGGAGCTGTGGAGTATGTCCAGTAAGCTCATGTCTCGAACTCTATTACTTTTGCTAATCTAGAAAACACCTGACAAAATTTGTTTCACGTTCAGTCTGAACACACCTTTAAGAATTTATGGGTAGGTTTTTTTCTACAATAATGTTTTATTTGTTGCTCTTTTGACAGAAATACCTCAAATACAGCAGTATTATCCAGAAGGACAGAAATGTAAAATATCAACAATGTCCATGTTTATCACAATTTATTCTTTCCCATATTTCTAATGTGCTTTAATACAGCTTCATGTCTGCTACAGAAACAATTAAAGTACCATCTTGCAGAGCTCAAAGCCAAATAAAAGGCTGTTTTTTTGTTGCTTTTCAGTATTTACCCCTTTGCTTAGGTCAATGGTGGTTATATTAAACCAAAATAGAAAAGACGATATTAAAAGTGTTTGACCATTGCTGTGTGGCCTGCTGTCAGATGAAGAGTTAAATTCCAAAAAGCTGTCATGTACAACTGTGCTATTTGTGAAATATTGATTTAGCACAGTCAAAGTGTTTCAAAAGTACCTACCTTTTTGTGTGCAATACTAAGACATTGCTTTAAATTGATGAATTTGAATGAGTTATATGTACAGGATGTGTCCATCCCAAACACAAAACCCATTTAAGCAAAAAGAACTTAACTCAAATGAAATTGGCTAAAATTCTTCTGTACAAACAAATTTTACTTTCATGCTTTTTGTTAATGTTGTTCCTTTTTATTAAAACATGTTTTTTAGAGTGAGTCTCTTCAGATGTTTGTGCCATTGGACTCAACTGAGCTTTAGGAAATGAAACCCAAAATAAAAGCATGATAAACTAACCTGTCATACCTACAGAATCCAGGAAACTGTGGCCAAATGAGACATGTTGACTGTTTGTTATGTGTAATGTAAAAGTGAGCAATAAAAGCCCTACTCAAGCTTTCATGTATGCTTTCAATGTTCCAGAACAGGGAAGCTGGGGAGATCCAGCTGGAGACACATTATATACTGTATACTGTAGTATTTGTAGGATAAGACATCATTTTGATGGCTTTGAATATGGTGGTGACATTAAGGGGCACTGATGGAAAGGGACAGTTGTTTTGCTTATATGTAGATAAATAAATAAAGACAGGTTCATTATAGATATTTAGAAATTACAGATAATTTTTACTTTCAATCAAACATTTTGCTACAGCATAATTTGGAAATTTAAGAATCACAAAAAAAACTACCTATATATTATCAACGTTTTATTATTATCAAATTGTGTTATGAAATTGAATTTTTGGATCACCTCGTAGGGAACTTGTAACATGGTTTACTTTGATTTCTAAGACTTTGCAAAAGATGTATTTGTTGTTTCAGACCAACGTGCATAGTCAGACAATTTACTGAACAGAAATGTAATTCATGACGAAAAGGCTTTATGCAGCAATTTAGGCATTCATTGAATTTATAACAACACTATGTGTCAGGTTCAAACATGTATATCTGACACAACATCCTTTGTGAATAAATCCAACTCTACAGGCTCTAACCTCAGTCAGGACTGTTTAAGATCATATTGTAGCGCCATAGTTCGAAATATAAATTAATTCTTTATTGTGGGGCAAAATATATATTTGAATGAACAAATGTCTCAATGGATTGAGAACTCCAGCACAGGAAGGTTTTAAAAGAAGCAAAACTAGTTTGCATATCTGTTTCCTCAAACTCTGAGTGAGCATTTGCAAACTGACAGCCATTCAAGAAGTTAGGTAAAACTGATGCAACATTAACAGATCATGACACTGACAGCACAACCTAACTAACCTTCCCAACACAAAATGACAAAAAGTAATACTATAGACGAGAAGGAAATGAGACGAATAAGGCTTTTAAACAAATGAATTAAATTGTTCAACTGATGACATAAGACATAAAAGTAAGGTACATATATTAAAGTGTTACAAACAAGCATGCAGGCAACAACAAGCTACAAATGGCCATTTTATTTTATTGAGAGAGAAAAAACACAATATCAACCAATCCTCTCATTTTGTCTAACGGTCCTGTTGTTGATTAATTATCATACATGCAAGCATTAGAACTGTCAGTATTATAGAAGGGAGAAGTCCAGGTTGATGACAGGATATGCTGCTTGCTATTTTTCCGACAGATTAAAGGACGTGTGCTTCATTGGGTTGGGGGCGGAGCTCTTAAAAGCAGGTAGCAGTGTGATTGGCCAAACGCTGCTAGGCAGAGCTTTGGCGAGGCTTAAGATACATAGCCCATTAGCCGCTCTTTCTCCTGGATAGAAAAAAAAAACAATCTTCCTGGGGTGGCAGCAGGTTTTGGGCTTTACAAGGAAAGTGAGGCGTTGACATGGCAACGAGACTAACTGTTTCTTTTCATCGTTGTGTCCACGCTTCTTCCCTGCTCACATGGACTCAAACTCATCAATGCGCTGCTTGGTGTTGCCCTGGCGGATCTGGCGCAGGGTTTTGTATTTGTCTCTGCCTGCCCTGACGTTCTCGGCGTGCAGCATGTCGTTCTGTGTTTTCTTGGTGTCATCCCGGGCCTCGGCCAACTCTGAACTCAGAGCCTGGATAGAAGCAAGAGACAGAGAGAGGGGTGATGAGAGATGAGCAATAAGATCAGTGGTGTATAATTTGCTAGAAAAAAGCTTGGTCAGCTAGGTTCCTGTTTTCGGCAACAGTTTCTTGTGGTTGTTGCTTGTCATCTTTGCATTCATTAAGGCTGCGTTCACACTGCCTGCGTCAGCCGTCCAACAGTCCGGCAAAATCGCAGGTCTTTCCATTTATTTTGAATAGGTGTAGTGCGTTCAGGCTGGGGGGCCTGCGGCGGAAAGTAAAGACCGACTCAACTTTTGGAAGAAACGCAACCCAACATCACGCTGCGGTGGCCAATGATGTAAGCCGCGATCAGACTTGTGTGTTTCGAGCTATGGTTTGAGATCGTTTGACAATCCCGTACAGTTAACAGGAAACATCACTGCCTTTATCGCTGCCACAAGAAAGCTTTAAAACATTGAGGGTAAAAAACTGAGCACTGAACTTCCAGGGAGTTTGTGTGATAGCTGAATGTTTTATGCATCAAAGCATTCGCTACGCCTCGCTCGTCTCGTTTTATTCTCTCTCTCCCCTGTGAAATAAGCTTTATAAATAACCTTTATGTGCGGTCAGAAACGTCGAACTGTAGAAACAACTTATGGAAGACAGTAATTGTGAAATATAAAGTTACTTGTGCTTTGTCGGGGGGGGGGGGGGGGACGACACAACACAACAGGATGTCACACAATAATGGTCCGAGTCATTCACACCCCCACGCTGCAAATCGCCAGATCACTTTTTTGGTGTGAACGCCCACTTATCTTAGTGTTTATAAGCCTTTTTTAGTGACTACTGTGAAAGCTCTACCTGTAGCTGTTTCTTGACACGTTCATTCTTCTGCGCCTCAGTGATGCGTTCCTCCTCACTGCGGTGGCTGGTGACGCCATCGCTGAGGAGCTCGGCACTCGCCTCGGCGTTCGTTTCATCCTCTTCATCGTTTTCTGGCGCCGGCGGAGAGGTCATGGCCGTCTTTAGCTCCTCCCTGGTCTTCTCCAGGTCATCTTGTGCTGACAAAGCCTTTAAAGAACACACATGCATACTTATGAAACAGACACCGACCGTTCATAGACATTAACACAGAAAGATAATGACTGATACACACACATTTAATGCTAACCACTAAAGGCATACACATTCACAATTCACTGGATCTAAATTTTTAAAAAAGTAGAGAATAATGGGCCTAAATACACACACACACACACACACACACACACACACACACACACACACACAAATACAGAAGTTATGTTACTTTGAGTTGCCATTCTGATGCTTCATCCTCTTTTTTCCTCTTGGCTTCCTCAAGCAGAGCGATTTTGGCAGTGAACTCCGCTAACTCAGCAGCCTGTCGAAATAACACATGCCGGTAAAAAGTTACCAACAGTCCAAAAACAAAAAGGTGTTTTCGATTTACAATAATATGAAACAGACAGAATTACTAACTTGTCATACTTGATTTCATGATTTATTATTTGAACAGACCACTGTATTAATAACGGTTAACCCTGGACTATTCATATAACACAATATAACACTGCTTGTTATAACTTGAATATACTGCATGTATAATGATACATTTAAAGCAAAGTGTAAAATGGTTTAGATATAAAAACAAGAATACCATATGTTAAATAAGAAGTAAAACAAGAAGAAGAAATACATGGAATTAAAAGGAAAGACAGATTTAATTGATGGATCTCAAGGTTTGATGTTGCTACCTGAGTTCAAGTGTCACTTTCACCTGGATAAAAGCACTAAACTAAAGGAATGTTGGCATAAGGAACCAGAGGCTGTGATTGGTGTGTGAGGGCAGGTACCAGTTGCTCCTGGTTCTTCATCTGGTCGGCAGCCTGCTGAGCCAGCGCTGCCTTGGCTTCCTCCGCCGCCTGCCTCTCCCTCTCTAGCCTCTCTGCCTCCTCCTTTGCCCGCTTCCTCTCCTGCTCGAGCTCCAGCGCCTTTCTAGTCTGCTCCTCCAGCTCTGCACACATACACATGTAAATATAAGAGTTACAGACCATCTTAAAACGTGTGGGACTGTGTGATCGGTGAGGACAAAAGACATTGCAAAGTCGAAATCCCAACATTCCATGAGAGTTTAACAAATGACCTCCTAGGACTCCTCACATCATCACTCTCAAGGTCTGAAACTAAATAGAAGTACATGAGCTCATGCTTGATGTCGGGGCAGTCGTACCTTTCTGAGCTCTCTGTGTCTGCCCTTCAATCTGCCTCAGCCTCTCCATAAGCTCGTCCTTCTCTCGCTCTATCCGCTCCTTCTCCTTCTCCGCATGCTCGCGCTTCTTCTTCTCGTTCTCCAGCTGCGCTCTGTCCAAATAACCCAGAAAACACCCATTACACCCAGACGGTCCCTCATCTGTTGATCGTTTGAAGTTATACACCATGAAAATAGTCTACAAGGAAATTCAAAGAATGTTTGTGTTGAGTCTGGTCTTATCAAGACTTTTTGTCAGTGAACGTTAGCTGTTATGATTTCATGTCAACGTGTTACCTGATTTCTCACAGTAACCTAGTTTATCTGTGCATGTAAACCTGCCCATATGCAGGGTTAGTTTTTGTGACATAATTTCAAGTAGTTTATGGGCACTCCTTGCTTACAATAAATATAACATCTTCACTTGATGTTCAAATAGAAACATCAGATCCTCTTTTCCCACACTAATCCATAGATATGGGACTTTGGGAACTTTGTAGTCTGCCTGTTGTGTTCAATTCTCTTTGGATGTACTGATTGGTGTGCATATGCAAACATGTTTTTGTGAAGCACTATATCGCATTCCTAAAAAATGTTTGACAGTGTTTTGCTTCTTGCTAACAAAAGTAGAACGAGCTATGTTGTGTTTGTTTGCTTCTGCAATAGCAGCTCCTGCAGATGAGGAATGGCAGCTTGATTCTGTCAACGCAGCACTGCCCCCTATTGATTACAAAGCTTTATGAATAAAATGCCACTTCCAACATGAGCTAATGTGTCTCCATTCATGACGCCATCCATTAGCTTACACACTGAGTGTGTACAGGGTTAGAAGAAATACACCTGTTGTGAACTGACCCATACCCCAACCAGCACTCTTCCATTTACTGTAAGATATTCAGGAAGCAGAAAACACTACATGATGTGATTTAATTAACCAGTAAATGAGAGATAATGTACATACATATTCTGCTAAATGTAGTTTCCTCTCATTTACATTCCCTGTAGAAAACGCAAAGGACAAAGAAGAAACACAAATTCCCAGTTGTTGTGTAACTTATCTTTACATTAATACAGGAATGTCATACTGAAGTGTAGGTCTCAATGCAATATCAACCGAGTGAATTAAGAGTAGATAAGTATGTATTGCATGTAAGGCTAAATTATAAGATGACTAATTTTTTATTAGCTCAGAGTTAAAAGATTCATAGAACCACATGGCAGTCGAATAAAAGCTAGTTTACTACACTTAAAATTCTAGAGTGCCAGTGTGTTATTAAATCAATTATGAAAAGACAAAAAAAAAACGCTGGAATACTGGAAACACAGGAGAATCAGAACTTCCAGCAGGAAAAAAGATGGTGCTTACGGGCCAACCTATAGTCCTGAAAAAGGCAAAGCAGAGTGTCTGTTACCTCTCCATCTGTTTGTGGTGCTTCTCCTCTCTGGCCTGAGCCTTCATCTGCTGTACCTCAATGGTGTCGGGCTTCCTCCTCCTCATGTACAACTCATGGTTTCCCATACATAACGCCAGGATGCGCTTGTTGATCCGCAACCGAGGGGCGTAGAACACAAAGTCCTGGGGAAGGCACAAAGGACAGACATGACAGTGTTAACACGTATTTCAAAAAGATAACCAACGACTAATCACACATCATTCCAACACTTACTGGAGCTTTCTTGTCGATGGGCTTGATGACAAACTTCTTGTCGTTGAAGGAAATGTTTCTGATCTCACTCCAGGGGAAGCCGATCTTTGGTGACAACCTGAGTGGAGAGAATTTTTTAGGTAGATGAATCATTTACTTCCAAGCTCATTCATTGATAAACATGTCCATGCTTTGAAGGTTTCAAAAAACAAAAAACACCATTTTTAAATCCTGGATTGTATGAAGCCTTTGAGTAGTATTTTGTTTTTTGTGTTCAGGTTGTTCATCACCTGTGCTGTTCAACGCCAAAAGAGGGCGCTGTTGTCAAACCAATGCAATCCATGATCCTCAAGGGTGCAGAGAAAGTCACACTTCATAGTCCTTCAACTACTTATAATGAAGTTACAGCAGTCCCCTTTTAATGTTTTAAATCCCAGATAATATAGTGATATTTATGTCAATAGGAGATTCACATTTTCTTTAATACGGAAAAGTGCAACACTTGATGTATGTGACATACCATTGAAGACACAGGGGATAAAAAGTTTGACATCATTGTTTACGATTTTTTTTTCAAATCATGAATTAATTGATTGACGATGTTGCAACTTCATACATTTTCATAAGAGATGTATTCCTCCAATTAAATCTATTAAGTCTATTGCAATCAAATTGTCTCTTAATGGCAATGGTGGATAAACAGTAGCGGGAAATCTTCCTCAAATAAACTGAAAGTGGGTGTCGTGGTGTAATTTTCTTCTTCTTGAAAGTTTTCAGTTTTGTTGATGTGCTGATTACATCAACTAACCACAATCATTTGGTCCAATCCTTTAAAAACAAGTAATGTCTACAGGCGACCTGTCGTCACGTGTTCCATATAGGCCGTTTTACAGTCGACGTATCCAAGCTTGTGCTTGCCACTGTGACGTCAAAATGATAACTTCTTTTATGGTGAATGAAAGGCTTGATTTGACGAAGTAGGTCATCCAATTAAATCGAAGCATTGACGTCTATGCTGCTGCCAGTTCTACCGTCGTATACCTTTTTCTTCTTCTAGTCCGTAGAAATATCAAAGTCGGTAACCTTTCCTCATTAGCTCCACCTCTGGTTACAAGAAGACGGCAACTAGAGTCGCGACCACTAAAATAAAATAATAATGTGAAGCACAAGGAGGAGTTTTTGTTACTGTTAATCATCTGGGGACCCCTTATCTTAATCTTGTGACCCTTGGAGGGGTCCTAACCCCAAAGCTGGGAATCCCTGAAACCAAGCTCTGAGAGTAAACTGTGTTTCTGATTAATGATATGTGAGGTATGAAACTGCAATGAATGCATCTAACTTTGTCAGAATGTTGCCACCGTATGTGTGTGTGTGTGTGTGTGTGTGTGTGTGAGTGAGTGAGTGAGTGAGTTAGGTAGTTACTTGTCTTCGTGCTCATAGATGTTGAGTCCCAGGGCATCGACCCCCAGCCACAGTTCTGTGCCTTTCTTGTTTTTAATTTCGTAGTAGTTGACACCGTACATTTCCAAGTCCTGAGCTATCTTCAGATACTCCATCATTGCATCCTCCCTACACACACACACACACACACACACAAAATACACTAGTGAATTTAGGTGTCAATGTCTTCAAAAATCATAATCCTCAAACTTGGATTATACAGTAATTTCTCTTTTTTCTATCACTCATTTACCTGAGCATGCTTCTGTGTTCCTCATGCCAGGTCTGTATTCTGTCCTCCCATTGTTCCTTTGTCAGCTTGTGTTGCTCCAGAACTCTACATGGCACACATGCACACACACGGAAAATATGTAACGAAAAAAAGATTAAATTTAAAAAACATAAAGAATAAATTCTCTCCGTGATTGCAGCCTGCGTTAACATGCTAACAATGTTGCCCGGGATAATGCCGAGATCATAATGCAGATAATTCTGTGGTAACACATCGATGAAACATCACAACCTGATGACCAGGGCACACAAATGCCTTGCATCCACCACAATCAGTGTGTGTGTGTGTGTGTGTGTGTGTGTGTGTGTGAAATGGTAAATGAGAGGCAAACCTTTGTCAGCTACGGCAAAAAGTGCTTTATAAGTGCAATCCATTTACCATTCATGCAAATCAATGCAGTTTTCAAACTTTTAGGGACTAAATTGTGGCTCAGTGGTAGAGCGGTCGCCTGCCTTGGGCGAGACACTCAACCCCGAGTTGCCCCCGATGCCCCGAGTGTTTATCTGATGAGCAGGTGGCACCTTGTACGGCAGCCTTGGCCACAGTATATGAATGTGTGTGAATGGTTCCTGTACTATGTAAAAGCGCTTTGAGTAGTCATCAATACTAGAAAAGCAGTATATAAAAACAGTCCATTTACATTTAATTCAGGTTCTCACAAGTATTGTATAGAGTGTATGCACTGTACCGTTGTGGCAGTAGCCGGTCGGAGGCCAGGTAGCCAGGCTTGTGATTGTCTTTGTTGAAATCTCCGTATTTGGCCTGGACAGCGTAGGAGGCCACAAGCACGGCTGTCTCTGGGGGACAGTAGTTCTCATCATTCAGAATGGCCTCCTTCACCTGCAGGGAGGACACACACGCACACGGCCAGTAATAGCCTGTAGTTAGTATACAGAACCCAAGGGAGAGAGGATTGAAGTGCTTAGCCAATCTTTCCTGGTTAGATAAACCTGAGATATTTAAAAAAATATTTAAAAAAGCAGCCGTTATATCTGTCTATAGGTCGAACCAGAGTGAAATATTTATATTTATATATTTCAAGAATGAATTACTAATGGACATCATGAAATTTACTAGAGACATTAATAGAAAGTCTGGGAATCCCCGGGCTTTACAACTAGTAGGTATGGATTTTTACTTTTCCAGCACAGCAGAATAAAGCTAGTTATTCTTGTGTTATTGATGCTAATACAGATACCTGAGTTTCTGCACTGATACCAAGAAGATACTTCCGTAGACACCTTACTTTGACAAATCTATGCAAGAATATACTGTTTTCTATCTAACTTTTCTTCATTTAAAAAAGACAACTTTTAGTTTCCCAAACATTAAATGCTAAACACAACACAGTGAATACAGTGAAAATACAAGAATATTTAAACAAGACATACCAGAAATTAAAAGCCAGCTTTAACTAACAGTTGCCAAATTCTCACCTTAAAATCCTGCTTACACATGAAGACAACAGCTGGAAATCATAGTTCAATTTTCAGAATACGTCCACCGTGTTAGTACCATTTTGGTTGACCTGACCACCAATATCTTGGAAGGCACAGTAATCTATCAGTTGTACAGTACCTGCAGGAAGAAGAGCTTCTGTGTGATCTCCTGGATAAGTTCCTCAGAAACATCTTCTGGGAAGAACTTTGCTCTGAACTTGAACTGCAGAGGATTCTCCTTCTTCACATCCTGCTGGGTCACCTGGATAAACACCCACACACGACATTTCATCTTCCACCCTTCACATGTCTTTACAGTATGTGCACTAATGAATACGGAGGAAATCAAACTCTGTGTCACGGTCTTAATCCAAAACAAGATTAAAGATACATTCATTAAACAAGATATTTTCACAGATGTTGGTTTTATGAACTTTGAATTAAAGATTCTGCCAAACAGAATATTAAAGTAAGATTATACCCACAAGTCTACTTCTAAGGCTTTCTAGCATTTAAATCTGTTTTAAGATTTAAGACTGTTTACAGGCTGTCATAACTTTAATATCAAGTTTTCAAGTCCTGAGGATGGATTCATCTGCAAATGCACAAATGATAAAAACAGGAATAAAGTTTTTAATAGAAGTTGTCCTTGAGTGGTTGTACTTCAGCTCCCTCACCTTCTTGTTGAGCTTGAGCCATGTGACGTAGCCTTTACTGTCTGTGTACTGCAGGCCAAAGAACCAGACCTCCCTCAGACCCACTGTCTTCACCACCTGAAACGGCACAAATGCTTTTTGTTTTTATCTGTTTACAGGATACAATGGGATTACCCTTGTCACCTGCAGAAAGTACTGGTACAAGACTGTCAATCGAGCTTCTATAACAAGCTCTGCACAAAACTCTGTGGGCAACTTTTCAATCAGAAAACAACAATTAAGCAATTGATATAAATAAAAATCTAACATTGTATACTTAAAGACTTGTAGTTGAGAAATAAAATATAATTTACGCCAAAAGTCATGCCATGTTTTTTCCAGCTTTTGTGAATCACAGACTATTTTCTAGATATCACTGGAAATCTGGCAAAGCACCAAAAGCATTACCTTTTCTTCCTACTTTGTCTACCCTCCCACTCTCTCAAACATTCTTACATGCATTGTCTATCACTAGTTGTCATCCCATTTACAGAGAGAGCGAGAGAGAGAGGAAAAAGAAAGAAAAAAAGAGTCCCTGTGATTTACACGTCAGTATGATGGCACTCACTACCATATAATTAACTGTCACACATTCAGACACAGAAAGACATGCCTATACATAAACACAAACCCATGTGTATCAAAATTTACAGGCATAAACAAATGCAAAAAACACACTGAGGCACCCATCCAAAACATGTTGTGGTAACTGTACAATCAGTGTGTGTTTGAGTGAGATTATGGGTGTTTATATTTAGCTTGACCGCCTCTTTATCAATGAACCCTCTCATCATTCATGTGAATCTGCACCATTTAAAATGAAACAGCTTTCAGGACCAGCTGAAGCCTCCATCTTGCAGGACACATTATCTATCGCTGTTGGACATGTAATTCCTGTACTGTATGTAACCTCCCCACACATGCAGTTAAATGATCACAGGGAGACATGACTGTTTTTATCCCACAACACTAAACAGTGCTTGTGCACACTAAAAAAATATTGCTAGTTGAAGCTGATCGGTTTTATATGTATACTGAGGCATTGGCATCACGTTCAGATTCAATGTATCATGTATCCCATCTCACTTGTTCATGCTGCATTCAGTCTGTCCTCTTCAACTCATGAGCTACAAAACCTGGTGTATTCCTTTGGGGTATGTCACATCATTTCTCTGCTCATGCTGGTAATCATTCTGTCTTTTTCAAAGACGGGGTATCGATTTTGTGTAACATCTATTTTTATTTGATGATGGACACTGAGTACGAAACTTCATCCATGACTGAGGTCTATCATTACATGTACACCTGTCAGCTCACTCACTTCTCGTCATCTGTCTGCTTAAAGTCCCAAACCCCAAATTATAAAAGAAAAACAAAGCAAATCATCACATTTCAGAAGCTAGAAGCTGCAAATGTTTGGTATTTTTTGCTGAATGATTCGATTTTCAAAACAGTAACTTCTCTGTCAATTACATAATTGATGAATCTCATGCCGCAATAGGTTACCGTACTCACTGGGAGGTTACTTTCAGAACAACACTAGTCTATATCCACGACGTTCCTCTTCCGGGATTGCTCTGGTGCCGCAGGAAATTCCGTTGGATGTCCGTTACCTTCCTCTTTCTTTGTATTGGAATTTTAAATTCGGTCGATTTATGTTAACTGCTCCTCAGATCTCTGCAGGGCAAATCTAGACAGCTAGCTAAACTATCTGTCCAATCTGAGTTTTCTGTTTCACCACTAAAAAAAACAACTTTTGAACGTACATATGTTCCACCAGTGAAGCTCCTCTCCAAGGCTATTTTGCAGCAGAACCATGACTCTGTCCAGTGCTTAGCGCGACCCATGAAGATTGTGATCGATTTAAAGAAATGCCAATAAACCTGAGCATGTTTTTCTCCCATCCCAGAATGCTGTGTGGACTAGCCAGATCTGAGGAAGGTCCGGCAAAGCAAGACTAGATCAACCCCTACTCACAGAAAAACAATAATTCTTCAAAAGGCTTTAAATGGTTTTACAAAAGAACCATCACCGATTAAAGAACCTCTTTATTTAGTGGCTGGCGTGTGCCTTTAACAAGCTGTCATATTTTGATACTAACATGCTGATGTTTAGCAGACAAAAGGGAATGTCATTGGTTTATGAACAACTAAAGTATCGGACAAATTGAAATTTAGACCTAATGACGTCACTAACTGGAAAGTCAGATGATCACTAAAGTTATTATAATTCACCCTGAGGTGAACATGTGCCAAATTACAAAACCCTCCATCCAATAGTTGTTAAGATATTTCAGTCTTGACCAAAGTAGTGGACTGGCAACATTGCCCTCCATAGATTAAAATGCCAATTTCTTATTTGAATGGTCAATTCCAGTTTTTTAAAGTATAATAAAAATTGTTTGGGTAAAAAATCTATTATTGGGCTATTATATTTCTTATATAGTATGGGTGGGACTCTCTCCCCTCACACAGCAACACTCCTAATAAGACAGATGTATTGTTCCGTAAACCTGCCTTGTAAAGCCTTAAAAGCTTCTGTGTTTTGATCTCATACTATAAAGCAGAACGTAGATAAAAGACCAACAAAAAAACAGAAAAAAATAATTCTCTCTTTGATTCTGTCTTCCTTCCTCTACGTTACCACAACCCCAACAGCCCTTTAGAGCCTGACACGAAACAATGCTGAAAGCTGCCCTTTTACTTCCCAGACACACATTCACATACAGACCCACACCTTCCACCCAACACTTAGATCCACTGTCTCCTAAAAGCTCCCAGTTTAGACAAAGAGCACTTTGTGTGTCATCTCTGAACAGAACCAGCACCAACCCAAACCCAGCCAAGCACCCATTGGCACACACACGTTTACTCAGTATTGCTTTCCATTTGCAATGGATAACAAACGATGTGATTCTTCCAGCGGGTCACAGAGTTCACTTTGTAAAAACACATTTAGGACTGTCTCCTCCCGTCCAATGATAGTTGTATTTTCTGCGTCTTTCCTGCTGATGTAGAAGTATTTGTCCTCACAATCTACTCAGGGATCGTGGTCCTTGAAATTAATAATAATAAAAAAAAACATGTACGTGTATGTGCTGGTATGTGTCTCTTACCTGGTCAAAAAGCTGTTTGCCTGTTGTGTTGGGCTGGATGGCAAACTCCAGCTCAGCGTCCATAGTGGTGACGCGCACATTGATCTGCAGAAAAGAAGAAAACGCAACTAAATAAATGGAACAATAAGTAATGCATACGTACATTAGATTTAAAAGTCATTATCACAGACATTTTAAGACTGGTTGTGTGAAGACTTGGGCACAGTTTTTAAGAGAACTCAATGAGGATCTTAAAAACAATAAGGAGTCACCAACATATGGTGTTACACACACAGAGGCTTACAGTACCCTGTATTTCTACATATTAGCCAAGGTCAGAGATGACTGAACTCTTTATAACTATGTGTGATCAAGAGATGAAGCTCATTTTACTGCTATGAGAACATAGCAGTCAGGGGGGGAAGGGGTTGTTCCAAAATGGTAGGAAATGTTTGGAGCTCAGACCTCAGACTAAGCATTTAAAAAATGAATATATAAGTGAAAGGAGGAGTTAAAATATGAAAGAAATAGTGAAAATGCTGGAAAAAAATGGAAAGATATAAGAAATGTGTCAAAGTAAAAGTAGGGAAGATCCAAAGCGTAAAATTGACAAAATGTCAAAAGAAAATGACATGAAAGTGCGTAAGGCTTTTAGTGTGAAAGGGCAAAACATTAAATTAAATATTAAATACTGTGAAACTAATGAGGTAAGTGTGATGGAAAAGTCTATGATAAAATGTAAAGGTTTAGCGAGTAGTATGGAAGTATGCAATCACACATTTGTGTGTGTGTGTATATATCCCTATCCCATTGGAGGTGTTATACATTATACTGTGCTGTGGTCTTCTGTGCTGCAGTAAGCAAACCCAGCTGCAGTGAACCAACTGATACTGTCCTTAAGTAACCCTAAATGGAGAGTGAGATAAAATCTTGTAAACTGCCTTCTGGATAAAATGCCGCATCAGTAGGGTGTGTGTGTGTTTGTGTTTGTAAGAAAGAAAGAAAGAAAGAAAAAGAAAGGAAGAGAGAGAGAGAGAGGTGAGTGGAGTTTATCAATCATAGGAATCCAGCAGTCAGGAAATACAAGACTCAGACAGCTCAACTGACCTGAAAAAACACACACACAAAATCTTATACAACCAGATATTTGGCAATATTTGGCTTGACAAATGACTTCATGATTACGTTTTCGGTCAAATGGCCTTTTGAAAGAGAGCTATGGGCACTACTATGATCGCAACAAAATCTCTATTTTAAACACTAAGAAGGCTCAACACAACATAAAACTTTGCTCAAAGAATCACCGGGGGCTCTACACATTTTGAGAATTGAGAACACTGTTTGTGTGCAAAAACAAAAGGTTTTTTTTATATTTGAAAATAGGTCAATCTTGAAAGTGGCGTTTCCGTCCTAATTATGCTTTTAAATGAAAGTTTGACTCGGATCCATTCAGAAAAACACCCTAGGTTGCATTTTAGCGAGAGTTTTGCTTTAATGCAGGGGTCTTCAACAGGGGGTCCGTGACCCCTAGGGGGTCCGCAGAGGTACTGCATGGGGGTCGCGAAAGTTTTGGTTGATTAGACTTTTTTTTATATTCCCCCCCCTGCAATTTTCAGAGACTGTCAGTTATGTTAATAGTTCAGTATTGTATGCAATATAACAGGTATGTTTATGCATTCCAGTGGCACTAACAAGCATCACTTATTTTCCATTTCACATTTTAACGTTTTAAAAATGTCCATTTGAATAGCTTTTATGCATGATTACATGCAATTGACAGACATTGTTGATCTTGGCAGGTATCAGTTTATTGTGTTATGTTATGTTTATAAATGGCAGTGGCATGGCCACCCTACTCACTGGGCCTCGCACATGTTTAAAATAAAAACATGAATATATGAACCTGTGTATTATTTGAGTATCTTAGTACTGAATGCACAATAACAAGGTACATTTGCACATGGCACTATAGGACCAGTTTGATATAACACAATTTTATACAATATATATAATTAGGGGGTCCATCTCGCCATTAGTTTGGGGGTCCTTGGCCTGGAAAACGTTGAAGACCCCTGCTTTAATGAATTGATTAATCGATTGGAAATCTGACCCAAATTCCTTTCTTTTACATTATTACTTAATGAATTCATTAAACTGTGGTAATACAGACATCACGTTACTGTAGTTAAGCCATGTCAACTAAATACCACATTAAGATATTCATACTGGTGGTGTCCATTTAAACCTTTTTTGTGGTTTATGTGCGTGTGCAACTGACTAAAAATCAAATGTACAATGAGGGTGAAAGATGTGGTTGTAAGTCTGTTCTACATTTGTTCGGCTCCAGATGAAGAATAAATAGTGACAGTGGATGTTGGGGAAGCATGGGAAAGCAACCATATGGTGGTGTTGGTGTGTGTGTGTGTGTGTGTGTGTGTGTGTGTGCATGTGTGTGTGTGTATGTGTGTGTATAGGAGTGCAGCCATATAATGGCTTAACATACATGCACAATATGCACACACAAGATAATAGTTGTCAGTGTACATATCACTGCATGTCATGTGTCTCTGTGTTCTGGCTGATAAAGTTTCCAAAGCTACGCCCTTGTGGCATGTAATTTTCTAAAAAGCCATGTGGGCGTCCTAAGGAGGGATTTTAACACTTGACAGGGTGACGAAGAGAGGATTGACCCCTCTAGAGGTGAGATACAAGCTGAACTGAGAGACAACCGAACAATAAACAGAACTAAAACTTAAATTAAATTAGGCTACCTGTACCATTACCAATTTCTCTGATAATTGTTTTTGATCAATTGATTCATTTTTTAGTCCATAAAATATCATAAAATTCCGATTTCCCAGAGATTAAAGATGAAGTCTGTGATTCTAATTTCAATCCACTTAAAATCAGCGATTACATTATCACAGTTCACTAGCTGTTCGTTCTGTGTGTACGCTCAAAAATAATCTGGTGTTCATACACATCCCTGGCTCTGTAAATGGGAAACAAAAAGATTCTCAACCCATGCAAAGGACAAGACAAATGCCATGGATGTTTAAAGAGAAAGGCCGTAGGAAGCGAGAGGGATGTTAAATCTGGCACATGCTAACGGGGAGAGGGGCGGTACATTGGCTCTTAAACTAGAATACCCACAGTCTTTCATCAGACTCGCAGACTCCCCCTTTAATGCAATATCTTGAAATGTATATTACATTTACAGTGAAGAGCAGCTAATCCACGCAGCCTTGAGAATGCTGAAAAATGTGTACAAAGTGACATACAAGACTAAGGTTTTTTTTCACTTGTGTTGCCACCACAAATAAATGGCACATTGGATTTTATTATTTCACTCTCTACAAGCAGTGTCAAAGATACGGAACAATCTCTGTAGATTATCTTCACCGTAACCTAAATATACATTACACATACTGCATATAATAAATACCTTCTAAAACTTAGTTCCTTTTTATTTAGGATGACCTCAGCAAAAAACACGACGGATGATCGTGGAAACACTGCAGTTCTGCACAGAGGTGAATAACATCCACTTCCTTTGTGCAATGCAGTAAAAAAAGCCCCAATAATAAATTTCACTATTGTCTGTGAGGGGAAGTGGTTCAAGTATAAATGTGTGTGTTCCTTTGTCTGTGCCTGCAAAAATGTGGACATTTATATTTGCAAGTCTGTGTGTGAGATTGATTGCTGGAGCAGAAAGAGAGATAAAGAAAGAGAGCAACACGTCTTCTAGCTGATAGCTACAAAACGTTAGCAGAGAAAGCAGCAGGCAGGTGGTCTCAGCCTGTCTGCTGACCACAATCCTTTCTCTTACTGTTGTCTGACTGCCACAGTAAAACTCTTTTGGGTCATGTGACATTTATTATATTTTATATATTAGTAAGTAATAAACTAGCTATATTAGTAATGATCACTACTGCCTTTACTTATGCTCTGAGTACTACTTTCATCAGTGCTTTTACCATTTGTGCAGCTACTACTGATACAAGTGGTGCCTGCCAAGATAAAAAATTAAAACTCAGGAAACTACCAGGTTTCCAAATAGTTTTCCACTTCAGCTCATGTTTATAGATCAGGAACAGAAGCACTGTTGATTTATTTTAAACTAAACACAGTTAAGCAAATCTTGTGAATCAGCAGCAGAGGGATAACCTCACAAGAACTGTTTAGAGTGTGGCTCAGTGTTTTAAACACTCAGGAAGATCTGGCAAATATATGGATGACATTGTTGAAATCAGTGTACAACAAATCCAACGACAACTACTACTACTACTACTACTGCACAGCATGTTACCCCAATACTAAGAACCTGTTGTTACCTCTCCTTGTGACTTGTCTCCCACTCATTCTTGGTCCATTTTTAAACCTGTGATATTACATTATTTCACCTCTCTGCTACATACTTTGAAACCCTCATCTTGTCCTATGGATGTTGTCCCTACTGTGCTATTTGTCCAAGCTTTTGACTCCATTGGCCTCTGTATTGTTAAGATGCTTAAAGGTCCCATGGCATGAAAATTTCACATTTAAAGGTTTTTTTTTAACATTAACATGAGCTCCGCCAGCCAGCCTATGGTCCCCCAGTGGCTAGAAATGGCGATAGGTGTAACCCGAGCCCTGGGTATGCTGCTCTGCCTTTGAGAAAATGAAAGCTCTGATGGGCCTATCTGAAACCTTGCCCTTTATGACCTCATAAGGTTACCTCCCCTTTCTCTGCTTTGCCCGCCCAGAGAATTTGGCCCACCCATGAGAGAGAGAGAAACATCATGGCTTTCAAACGAGCAAAGTGTCAGTTGGTCAAGCCTCTAGTCTACCCCCCCTTTACATGTTCTTGTATTTTAATTTGTTGTATTGTATTACATTTTATTGTGAAGCACTTTGTGATTTTTATCTGTGAAAGGTGCTATACAAATAAACTTTACTTACTTTCAAAAAAAATGTTAACCGTGTAAGTAGTGCTCTTTTATTTTAATATATATCAAAGCCCAACCCATAATTGGGCCTGGCAGGTTTATCAGCCAATATTAGTTTATCATTGATATATCAATATCAGCGTCAAGTCAGCAGATAAGTAACAAGAAATAGTAAAACTTAAGTCACACTTAGTAGTTAAAATTCTTTAATATACAATTGTCAAGATCACCTTATCAAAATGTTTAGTATGTGTTAATGACATTAAGACATTAACTGTATTACTGTATATTTTTTTTAAATCCCATTTCTGCCTCAACAATCCAGTATTTTGCCCTGCTCCAATGTAAGGCTATAAGGTATAATAATGTAAGGTCAAAACAAACAATGCAAATAAAACTACTGCTAATACCACTGGCAGCCAGGACTCTCTCTCTCTTACATGGCTTGTTAACAAAATAACGGCGAGGCTTGGACCCAAAAGCAGAGTTGAAAGAATTTAATAAACAAAAATCCCAACAAAAAATAAAAAATATTCCAAAAAAAGGCAAGAACGCTGAACACAAGACACCACGCAAGACTCTGAACCCGAGACACAACATACTAAACCAGGCAAGAGAAGCACGACACAACAAAAGATTACACAGAGACTAATTACAAGAGGTAACGAGGAAACAAGGGACAGGAATAGGTGAAACACATTAGGGCTGGGCAGACAATCACAAAGGCGGGAAACACAAGGCAGGAAGTAAAACCAGACATGACAAGGCAGAAAAAACAGAGACTTCAAAATAAAACAGGAAACACTACGACATGTTTTTTTGCGCAATTTTACCCTTTCTTGACATGGATGTTTTTCCTTGTTATTATGAGAAAGGTTAGAAGATTAGTTTATATTTCAAACATTTTTCTGGTAATGACCAATTAGTGAAATGTTTAAAGAACAACGAGAAAAGGCTTTAATGAGCTACACAGCAATATACTGTGCAGCTTCCATAATCAATAGAGAGTAGATGTTGCAGAATATTATAAAGAGAATAAGATTAATTTGGTCTGTAGTTGTTATAACTACAGTGTTATGTACATAACACTGTAATTATAATTACTACAATTAGCTGTGTAACTTGTGATTTGTGTACATGGAATCTTTGCTCATGAGGCTCTGGGGAAAACAGAGTGTGCATATCGGTCTCATTTTAGCTGACTCTGTTTACTAGCATCCTCCATGACTCCATGTTATTCAAAACAAGTAGTGACAGCTAAATAGTAGGCTAGTGTGTACAGGCAGAGGCCGCTCACGCAATACAGCCCACCTGTTGCTTTGTGTGTGTGAGAGACTCAGACAGCCATAATTAAAAGCTGTTGGTAGCTAAGCTGATTTATGGAGGATTTAAAGGCAACCAGGGCCATGCTGCCTTCTTCACCATTTCTATCCTCGGTTTTCCATCTCCATCCACTCTTTCCACTCATCTTCTTAACATTTCCTCTCTGACAGGCTTTGTTATCGCCTCAATTACTCTCTCTCATCTCCTCTCTTCTTTACCATGCAGATGTTTCCTTTTCAAAACCCCTTTTTCTCTCTACGACAGCTCTTTCCCTCTCCTTCTATTGTCTAATGTCTTTAGGTCATGGCACATGCAGTAACGTCAGTATTTATCAACTAGCTTGAAGCTTGTTTATTGGCTGTATTTTCAAAAATAAAGGAGAGGTATAGAAATTATGTGTAGGGATTGGTGGGCTGATTTGGATTGGAGTGGGATGAGTTAGCATGGCAGATACAGCTTTGCCTGTAGCAGTGAAGAAAAGAATTGCATGTCAAAGTAAAAATGAAGAATGATGAGCAGTGGAAACGTAACACCAATATTGCTTGTCCTTAAAGGAGCAGCCTTTCCTTTTTGGTCTCCAATCATCCATCATTCACAGGGCGCCACCACTAACAATTATTTCCATTATTGAGTTCGGTTAATTTTTTAAAAAACTGATTAATTGTTGAGTCTCTTAATTAGTGAGAAATTCCAACCACAAGGGCACAACAACTCAAGGCAGCGTTCCCAAATAGTTAGTTTTTCCCAACCAACAGTCCAAAACCAAAAGATGCAGACTTCATGGACAAAAGTATGTGGACACTCAAAACATCACACCCAAATGGAATATTTGGACAACTCAAAATTTTAAAACTATGAGCACTAATCTGCTGCTTTAGTAGACTCTACTCTTCTGGTTTCAGATTTTGCCAACAAAATAGGAAAAACAATTTCTGTATGAACCTCTTTTTGTGCACAGGGGCATTGCCATGTTTAGGTAAATAATTGTCTACAATATTATTATATGTTTTTTTCCTGAAGTAGAACTAATCGGTTAGGGCTATCCACTTACTCTTAACCATATAGTGTATTTCTGTAAATCAATATACTATAAATCATGAGTGTAACTTTAGAAGTTGTTGTTCAAGTTTTAGCCTGATGCTCGTGATACAGCCGTTTTAGTACATTCCAATGAAGCACTGACTGAATTTAGTCAAGGTTAGGGATAGGAGGTGGGAAGAGTAGTGAACTTCACACCCTCCCTCTAATTAGATTTAGTGACTTGGATAATTCCCATTATATAATTGAAAATGGCCCTCTGAAATATTTAAAGTCCACCCCCCCCTCCACCACCCAGCCAGCCCCCAGGGATACAATCACCAGAAGGGGCAACATGTGCAAAACGCTGCATTAAATCAATAATGTACAATGTTCCACCGCAACTCACAACCTGGATTAACAGGCCCGACACACACACACACACACACACACACACACACACACACACACAACACTGAACAACATGCTTTCCCCTGAAGCATGACAGCTATATTGATAAAATAATATGCACACACACGTTGCCGTAAGGAAAACACATGGGTAATCCATATATCTGTTAAAGGGATTCATCAGCAACATTTAAACCCCAGGGTGCATGATTTCCTTTCTGTATTGTCTCCATGTTTGCCCGTCTTTTCATTTCCCCTATGTCCTTTCTTTGTCCTTCCCCATTTTAAAAGCATTATTTGCAATTGCAAAGGGGTCTGCTTCTAACTAAAGCCCCTTTCGGACATACACTCTAGTTTAATGCGTCTGAACTCAATGCTGTGTGATTAATGTAAAGGCTGCAACAACACAAAGTGAAACATGCAGAGACAGAAAGAAAGAAAGAGAAAGATTAAATGCATGTCTTGTACTGCCTTCTAAGAGCATTGTTTATAAATGTATTATCTCAATCATAATTCTCTAGTGCAAACAATCAGTTTAATAAACTATGAAACACTGTGAAAGACACCATCTTAAGGCATTGAGAACATTTACCTTCTCATATCAGATAAATCTATAATAAACTATCCATCTTAGTACTTAGTTAAAAAACCCTCTTATAATGATAATTTGACCAACAGTCTCTCATTATGTATTTCCAATATTCATTCATGCTAACTGCGTGGCTGAATTAATATTCCAAAATATCTTACATACAGCATGTGAGCAGAATTAAACAAGTGTTGCATTTTGGCCTTGTATCATTCATTGCTTGTGCACTCGGCTATTATAACAAGCAGCAGACTTCATTACCAAATAACACTGAAAACGGCTGTGAAAATGTATCACGTGTATCACCAGACCTTTGCGACCCTTTTGACTTTCTCGCCTTCCTTAACATGCAGTATTCGTAATGTATTGGAAAAACATCAGGACAATTTGTCAAACACTGTCAATGGAACAAAACAAAAAAACTATAAATATATATATATGCAATTGTCAGACCTTTTGTTGACTTGTTGACCATGTCCAACCTTACAGTCATCAACCCTGAGCCATGTGAACATGTGATTTGGACCTCACTAGGTTGAGAACACGGTTTTCTACTACATTTAGCAAAACTGCAGGATAACAGGAGGATAAAAACAAAGAGGAAAACAAGTTGTGCAGTGTGTTAAGTTGTGCAGTTAATGTATATTCCTGATTGGGGGCTCATATCTACACCTTGAAACTCAGAACACATTGGTCAAGTGATTCCAGAAGATGCAAAGAGTCGTGTTTGATCATTCATGTGATTCTCTGAAAATTATACAATCCAACTGATTCATTTGTAAGACCTTTGACTTTAAGACTCTGAGTTAATAATAGTTTGAATGAGGACCCAACAAAATCAAATCACTGGATATTTTACTAAAGAGGGAAGAAAGTGAGAGTTCTCTTGTTGGTTGATAAAAGTTAGGAAAAAACAAATATTGAACAAATTCTGTATGGCAACCTCTCTGGTATAGCCCTGTATGCCCAAATGCATAATATTAACAATATTTGTATAGCACGATATAAAGATAAGATTGTTGCATGGCATTTTCTCTTCTTAATTTGATGAAACTGACCCGTTTCTCCAACATTCCCTTTCTGGTTAGCTGGCTGACACAGAGCCTCCTTTGTACAAACCTCCCTTGAACAACAAGAAAGACCTGAATACCAGGGGACACCCATGTTGTGTTAGGGGTGCATGTACACACAAACACCATTAAAACACAGCCTTGAGTAAGGTTATGGTTTAGAGCAAATTCACTTTTTAATGGCATGCCTGAGGCTAACTAGCTCATAGCCTGCCTCACCTTTTAGGGGGACAACAGACTGTTTCTAAGGGGCTCAACAGAACAGAGACTCTTTACAGTGGGTGGTTTACTTGCCTGACCTGCAAAATCGCTATATTTTGTTCTTTTGTTGTTCTTCATTAGCTACAAGCTAATGGAGCAAAGCTAGCTTACTTGCTCAAAGTTTGCAGGGGCCACTCAGCTTTAGTTTTAAATCCAATGGGACATTTAAGCATCTTTATGATAAAAACAAGCAGAGAATGCACAGATGAAGCAGTGAAAGGGCTGATGTGTTTACTGTCCAACTGCCTGGCTGTATGTCAAAGCATAGCCTAATGTAACCGGAGTGGGAGTTCCCCTCGAGGGCGGCTTGGGTGTCGTTTTTCTGGACTAGATATGAACAAAGTGCCTGTCACTCAGTCGTCTCCCAAATCCTTTTATCCTTTAATGTGCCCCTTTTCTACCCTACGGTGTGTTTCAATAATCGTTCCAACTTTCTCTTTCTGCTTACTCTTGTATATTTTCCCTCCATCCATCTTTCTACATGGCTCCTTCTCTTATCTCCCACCATGTCATTTCTCCAACTGTTCCTGTCTGATTCAACATAGTGAATTCTTTGGATTAATGTTTCTCAGACTGTTACACCAGTTTAAATGATTTCCATGTTTTTACTTTGTTAATAATATACTGCTTTATATGCAATACTATTTTATTGCATGAAAATGCTCTGAAACTTTTTAAGAGCCCGTTTCATGCAAACTATCTCGGCTATTTCATCTTCTCCTCTCCATTTCTATCACCTTCTCTCTCTCTCTCTTCACCTCCCCTCCTCTTGCTACTTTTTCCATCACATGTCCCTGGTCTCTTTCCAGGAATTGGGCCTGGTCTAATTCCCCATTACTGAGATTGATGGACCAGGGGCTTGGTACAATTGCTGGCTGGCTGTAGGTAACTGTGTAAGCAGCCAGCAGGATTGTAAACACTGTGCAACTTCAAGCTTCCAATCCTTGCTGCAGTTTTCACTGACCTATATCAGTCTATTTTTAGTTGATGCGAGTATTAAGAATTTGGTATAGGTTTACAGTCGTTGAGTTGCTTAAATAACAAATCAGAGGCTTTTCAATCATCAAGCCGATTGGCTTTTTCTTATTACTGAATCAGATATTAATTTAAATAATCCTAGTTTTGTTTTGATCAAAATGTATTTGTATTATTTAAGTTGTTCTAGACACTGGCATTGGATGTAATACTAAATTCCAAATGCTACAATTTATTTCCTGGTAAAGGAAAGCATGTTTAATTGTTTTTGTTTGTCAGACCATGTTGAACTGATAACTGTTCTATACATATTAAAAAAAAAACATAATCAAAGTTTCAAAACATTAATACAACTTTTCACATTAATTTATTCAAACAATACTACAAACCTGCTCTATCACTGAAATTTCTGGAGTTTATGTTCTGTTAGGGATAATTCTAAAGAATTACCCCTTTGGTTTGCTAACCACACTATATGTTTCCAGATCTCAGACAGAAAACAGGAGACTGAAATTAAATGCTGAAAGTACCTGCAGGCAGGGAAGACAGACCTGAGCAACTTCGGAGAAATTCCCCTGAAGGCAGTCTTTTTATTAATCAAAAAGAATCAGGTTACATAATGAGATTTATGGTGTTGGGTGTGGTGTTTGCGGTGAAACAGTGAGGAGTATACAAGGTGATTTCACTCAAGCTAGAAACTACAGATTAACACATACACATTTGCACATGTATGGCTTAGAAAAATTGCAGGCCTCCTAACATACTCGTAACTCATAAATGGGGTTAAACACAGTGCATCTAGTTGCTTTAATACCAGCAAGGATTTTCTAACACATTATAAGCATATGTTAAGCATAATAAAATCCCTAACATGTTCCTGTTTCCAAGGGTAAACTATAACAACGATAATATAATGAATGGCTTCACATCACTCAGACTATAATCCTTATTTAAGCTGCAGTGCAAACTCAGCCTGTATGTGTTGGTGTCAGGGCAACATGAAAGCTCCCACTGTCCTTCATTCCAAAAATAGCGCAGAGAAAGCCCTCTTTGTGTTTGTTCTCTTCAATTAACAGGACAGTTCCATAAAGTGACCGACTGGTGCTTCTCTGTGTGTATGTGTGTGTGTGTGTGTGTGTGTGTGTGTGTTCATGTTTTCCCAACACTCCTGTATCACTGATTACTTCTGACTAAGATAACGGATGACAGACTCTGGTCTCACTTTAAAAGCAGATACAGCAGGTATAATGGCACCAAAACAACAGCTCCATCCCGCAGTTGTAGTCAACCTCTCTTCTAAGCCATAAACTTTGATCTCTTGAATAGTATTCAATAATAGCAAACAGAGAGCATAGTTTGAGCTGAGCTTGACAGTTGTTGTACCTGTCTTAACTTAACTGATGATCTTAGCTGCAATCAGTAAAGTGGTTGTAAAAGCCTCGGTTCATGTTGTTGGCCTGTGTTTTCACGGTAGGAACTCTGTCTTGAATGCACGAGATGTGACACAAAACTGGTGGATGTGTGTGAACAACCCTGAGTAGCAGTGTGGATGCAGTTTAGCTTGTTTAAAGCTGCTAATAAACAACAAATTAGGCTTTCTGCAGACTCTGGTTTGGTTTATTGGCTTCTTTGCTTGCAGTTTTTAAATGATTTTTTATGTCTCAATCAGACCTGCTATTCAATTGAATCAGCCAATGCAAAGTTATTCTACACTCTTGTTAAAGAAGAATATTATCCATTGATCACGTTATGCTGGTTTCAATCCCTGACTTGGAAAACTCAAACGACTTCTTGTAGATCTTGAACAGACTTTATTGGCACTGTCAGTAGTATTGGTAGCAAGCTGTTACCCAGCGCACAACAACCAAGTAGACAAACACACTAACTGTGGTAAATGTCCTATTTTTCAACAATAGTCAACCAGGTAGATGCCATAACAATGGGATTTAATAATTACAAGAAGGCATGGATTTCTCATCTCATTGTGCACCAAAATGCACATTTAAACTTAAAGGAGAAAACAGATGTTGCAGAAAAGTAATAACAATATAAGGCAACATCTCCAAGGTAGGTAGGTACCTACCGGTTTGGGCATCTTTCTCCTCTCTCCGCCCGTCCCCTACTGTTAAGAAAACGGAAAGATGTTGCCCTCTGTCTTCCTGCCTCTCTCCAGGGCACCAGCGCCTGGGACACACAAACAACAAAACAAATGCACCAATGTCATCAAACACATACTATACCATCAGATTCAGCGTACCCTACAGGCTGTCATGCAGTGAACTTTTCTGCATCTCTGCTTCTATTTTGTCTCTCTCTACATGTAATTGTCACTATTGAAAGAGACAATGACAGAAAACAATCAAAGGCAAGATTCAAAAGTCAGAGGAAAACCAGCAAAAGAGAATAATGAAATAGCGAGAGAGTTAGATTAAGATGAAGCAGAACAGAGACAGAAAATAAAAGAATAATAAATCAGAATGTGAAGACACTTCACAGCGATTTCAAGTGTCTACTGTGGTTTCCCATTTTGGACTCCAACCAATTAAAGAGTTTAAAATGAGAAAATACAGCCTAAATGTAGCAACAAATCTGTCAGCTGCTAACATTCTGAAGGAGTACTGACGGTAGTTTGGAAAAGACAAATGAGAAACAGTGTAGAAAATAAGAGACAAAAAGGGGAACAGGCAGTTACAGGGCTAATTGGGCATGTAGCTGACATGAGATAAAGACAATTCAAAAAGAAACAAATAGATATGTAGAGAGAGAAAAAATAGTTTCAGCTTTACTCAAATTTTTTTAAGAAGCCATTTACAGGATCTCTTTAAGGTGACCTTTGACCTCCTTACTGTCAGTTTTCTGAAGTGATGTTTTATCTAGATTTGGCTAAATGACTAGAATCTGAAATAGAGAGAGCTGTTGGTAGGTGTCCCATAGGTGCCAGATCTTTGTGATGTGTCAGGCCAGAAATAGACCTTTCTCAAGTGTCAGCACAGAGAATTAAACCAGGCTCAATCAAAAGCTTATTCTCAGTCTGAGGACAGAAGCAAACCTAAACTAAGGCAACACTGAATGATTTTGAATTTAAATTGATGGACTGGGTATTGAAATGCTCTTATGGTCTCATTGATTTGGGAACTGGCACACAGAAACATTTTGTAGGGTTTATGGAGAGTTCTTGGTCATGAAAAAGAAAGAGTTAGTATTATTTTTATTTTTTCAAAGTGGCTTGTCTCAGATGGTGTTTTAGGTCATAATCTTTGGTGGACTTCACTAGCATGCTTTCCAGTAAGTATCTTATTGTACAAGGAAATAGGCCAGCACGATTTGAGGAAAAATATGAATCACAATTCTTTAGATTAGAATCACGATTCTCTGCCATGATTCTTTTATCACAAAGTGTAATGTTTATTGCACACATGAACCATAACAAAATAAAACAAATTGGCATTTGTGGCACCTATAGCAGATTGGGCATCACCACAAGACTGTAAACATAGAGGCTTCAATGGAGAGAAGGGAGAGCATTGCAGCGCTTGGTTGCGCTTTAAACCCTATTTTATATAGTCTATGTTTAAAACTCACAGAAGAGTAGTAGCGTTTGTGATGCAGTTGGCTTAAATGAGAATTCATGAAAAAAAAAATTGAAGTTATTTAAAAATTAAATCGCAAACGGGTGAATCGATTTTGTGATTTTATTACCATAATGTATGAACCTCTGCTCTGAATCATTTATGAACTAGTATCTCTTGTGACAATGTGATTAACTGTCAATTAGAAACTATTTATAACCAGAGTTGTGTAGCTTATACAAGTTAATGTAGGTCACAGATTTCTTAATGCCTCTGAAACTGTCCTAAATGTTTCTATTTCTATTCAAACCCTCTTCTTGACTGAGAAAGGGGATTTCTACATATTTGAAATGCATTAAATATTCTTAAAGGGAAACTGCAAATTTTAGACTGACTTCAGAGACCATGAAGAATATGCTTTGAAAAAAGTGTAATTCAGCCGAAATTCTTTCTTTCACATAAGTGTTCAGAAAATCCTCTTTGATGTACTGCCTATCTGTGGGGTATGTCCTGCAAATATATGCTCAGCTCAGTCAGACCTTCCATCATCCCATCAGTGACCTTACAGCGCCAAATCCTCAAGGTATATGAGGCCTGGAACATGTCTTTGTTCAAAGTGAGCACTGGCAATCAGACCGACCTCATTCTCAAGACACAAAAGCAGCTCTAACCCAGAATTGTCATTTAACTGTCCTCTACGCCACCATATACACTGGAAACAGTTCAAATGCAAAATGAAAGACAGCAGAATTCGGTTTTGATCTCAATCAAAAATAGCGAACAAAACTACTGTAATGTTTTTTTACTATTTCACTATATATTATGACATGATACCAGACACTGAAGTCATGAGAACATTAAATCATGGTTAAAGTTTATGACTGCTTTCAAACAGAGCTTTTAGTATTTACCATCGTCTATACTAAATTCAAAAAATTAAATACACTGTCTCAAATTCCTTAAAGCTTTAGTGCGTAAGGATTTATATTTTTAAACGTCTGTTACATTCAATCCATTGCCAAATGAGTTGCTACAAAGCTAATTAAGACTAGCAGCTCCACACAACTCTCTCTGTATTTGTCAGTAAGGCTGTTCAGAAGATTGTGTCATCAGGCAACTTTCACAGGCAGAAACTCGAGGGAAGATAATTACCTATCCTGAAGAGTCCATCATATTTTTTTTATCCTCTGTGTCCTCCTTGGCTACTAGCAACTGCATGGAGGAGGGGTGGGGCCTGTGCGTGATCACGGAAGGCTTGTATCATGTGGACGCTCTGCCAGTTTTGTTGTCATTACCTGGAATTCCTCATGGCGGAGACATTTGAGCCACATTTCATTCTTATACAATAAAAGTTCTAGTAATAGTTGTAGTGTGACAGCATTGGTAGGGTTAATGTTACTAGTTACTGACAGTGGCAGCAGGAACATTAGAGGTAGTAGGGAAATATTCTATCCCCAGTAATTAAAACATTAAATAGTCTAAATAAAGCAACCAAATGTTAAAGCCTATTTTTTAACTATGCAATACTCTATGTTAGCAAAATAACACCTCTATAGTTTGCTCTCATGTGCAAGGACATTTTTTTTTATACTGTTTTGACGATATATATTATCATATTGCCAAACAGCCTAAACCCTCTTTTAGCTTGATAGTTCCAGCAGATCGAAAATTGTGATTTTCATATTGATTACTGCTGAAGGAAGAACAATGTGATTAGGTTGATCTCTTGGCCGGTCAGTGGATTGAATCAGCATAACTTATAATCTTAATAACATAAATCAATTGTTACATCTCAAAGTCCAATGGTTTCTGACAGTTTGGATGCAGCATGGACAGATAAAGGCATCACACACATCCTAAATGTATTGTTGGTACCTACTTTAATATCAGCCACACATACGAGTCAAGACACTGAACCTTTATCAGTGCAAGCCCCTTGATTAAAAATCTAAAATCTAAAGCAAACTTAATAAACCGCACAATATGCAGCATGTGGCAAGTTTATCAGCTGGGTATCCCTGTGCAATTTTCCTCCACCTCTATATCTTCTTTTCTTGTGCTATGTCTTTAAATTACACCTTAACAATGAGAGACAGTGAGGGAAGAGAAAGAAGGGAGAGACACATATGAATTCAAAGCTTGCCTTGACCCATATACCTGCAGGCAGGAGATGGGTAAAGATACTGAATACTTAAATAACTTGCACACTTAATGCAATGGTGTGTCGCTGAATGTAGAAAGTTAGACATGACGACTCTCACTTTAAAAGTATAGAGTATGCGGGGCTTTATTAAACAATGCTGCAAGATATATAATATTCAGAGCAAGATAAAGAGATTCTTGCTAAATACTTCTGTCAACTTTCAATCTCTCTCTTTCTTATTGTGTTCATTCTTCAGGTCTAACAGCCAACAGGATGAACACATCAGCTATTTGTTCTCCTTCCGGCAAGGTGAAAGTAATTACCATCTACAAAACGTAATAGATTTAAATGCTCCAAGCTTTTATGGAAACACACGACCCCCTGGCCTACACACACACCGACACCTACAGGTGACCTTTAGTGTGTGTTTTAGCTGAAAGCATACGGTGCTTTCCAAAAGAACACAGGTCGGCTCTGTTTAGCAGCCCACTACCTTGTAAACCTGGATCTATAAGCCCCTCAGGGTGTGTGTGTCCCTTCATTCAAAAAAACCAGAGGGTCGCTCCCAAGCGGATACAGCTTCCAGGTCACCATTCATGCAGAAAGAAACTCTGCTCTCTGTGCACATTACACTCTTTTTCTCTCTCTCTCTCTCTTTCGTTTTGTCCAAATCAAGCTCAACACAATTTTACACACACGTTTATAGTGTCCTGTATGCCTGCTTTACAGATTCCTGCTCCTCCTCCTTTACATTCCATTCCCTTTGAACAACACGGCAAGTAAGGTTGGGTTGAGTTAAAGTAATACTATTCTGATTGAACTCTGATTTATGGCAAAATTGTAGGAGCAAGAAAATCATATTATGTTGAAAACCACTTTATTTTTTGGGCTATCAAAAGCAGTCTTTGTCACAATTTTGTAACTGGTTAAAATATAAAATAAAGAACAATACAAATGTTCTCTATCTTGCCATGTACATGTTGAATACTGGCATATATTTGTGTTTACTGGAGTTGAACATGCTAACATTAGCTGATTCTTCGTATCAGGACCACAGGGACACAACAATACTGCATTCTAACATCCTGCCCCAAGAAACTTCATCAGGTTAGACAGAATGAAATGAAATGAAGTTTATTTCCATCAGAGACTAGCAAAATCAAATGTGTTTCTTAACAAATCCCCATGTCTTGTAAATGTGGAGCTGGTTCTAAATCATAACTAAACAAACTGGCTCCGTTATCGGCTGCAGAAGAGGTCACTGAACAAGTTGTTACCATGGAGTACCGCGACCAGCCTCGCCACCCCACACTGGTCCAACAGAGGAGCAGCTTCTCTAAGAGGCTCCGACAGCTTTGATGTTGCACGGACCGCTACAAGAAATCATTCCTACCACAGGCAATTCAACTTTTTAACACTTCATCACTGCACAAACAGGTTTACTTACATCTTTATTATTACTATTTAAAGTAGTTGTACATTTTTTATCCAAACTTGTATATATTTTAAATATTTGTTCTTGTATTCTATCATATTTATTATTTCATGTATAGTCTATCTTATTATTTCATGTATATTCTGTATGTGTGCAGTGTGTCTGATATTTTGCTGCTATAACATTGTAATTTCCCATTTTTGGGAACAATAAAAATCTAACTGCACAAGTCGGATTGTGGCTGATATTTTAATGTTTCCCCTACATTTCTTTTCTGCTGGAATTTAGACTCTGGCAACTGGCTCGCTTCTTTCTCTGTATGTCATCTTAAATCTTCGCACACTAAACAATTTGAATCAAATATTTAACTTTCATTGATTTAATTGCCTCTATGATCTCAGACTGGCCTATATTAAATGACTAAGCAAGTGAAAGCATAGTGGCTGCTTAACCATTGTTTTGGTTAACGGTTTGAGGTTTCACTCCTAACGGGCTTGTGGTTGTGTGTGTTGTTGTGAGTTTGTTCCCTCCTTGTGGGGTCCCAAATGTCTGCGCAAAGATATTCTAAGGATAAGATAAATAGACAACAATGACGTTTTTCATGTTAAAGTTGTGTCTTCTTCAATGGAGGAATATTTCACTATTTCTGTTATGTCTATCATTACATGTGTGTTTGCAGAGGCTACACAATGTCCTGCTGTTAGTGCCAGAGACAACACAAACACAGCAGCTGTTATAACAGCAGGAAACCGCACCAACTGCTTGGCCTGACAATGAGGTTTTACTTGTACAACAGAGGAGCCAACTGATTCCTCGTGGAGTGTAAGGAACAGAATGGCCTGTCCAGGGTGTGACCTGTGAACCCACAAGCATGAACACAGCAAAACAATGCTGACACTTTAAATGCTGCTGCTTTGGCATGGAATATTTCTTGACAATACGAGGAACAAGAAGAAAAGAAAGAGAACAAGGTGGATATGGAGGAACATACCGACAATCTGTCTGGATCTTGACTGTCCGCTGCAGCAGCTACAGTTAAGCAGCTAAAAACAAAACACATGGATCCAAGTTCACCTAAACCTAAACTGACGTCACCTCGAGGGTAAATATGGCCAATCTAAACCTTGATGCTCTCTCGTTTAGTAATCTTTGTTGGATGAGTCCAACAACAACAACAACAGGGCAGTGTGGTCAACATGATCAATATTCATTTGATCAATATTTACTGTAATACATATGTACTTCGCTGGTCAATGGTGACAAAAAAAGTAGAAAAGTTTTAAAAGCTGATAAAATTAATAGAAATATGAGATGCCTTCTGCTTCTGCACAGAGTCTTCCAAGTTGACTTAAAACGATTTCTATTGGTTATAATAGTTTCCATCAAACAAAAGTGCAGGAGGAATCCGGTTTTCAATACAACTCTAATGCAATTACCACTGATTTGGAAATTATATCTAAATTGAGTGTTTAAATTATTACTTAAATTTTACATTGAATGCACCCTGCAGTGCAGAGCAGCTTCCTGGTTCAAATAGTGGGTCCTAGGTCAAGGCTGCTTTTTGCAATTCAATTGAATTTAAATTGATATTGTCAAATCATAACAGCCATGGTTTTGACTTCTTCTTGAGGAAAGTGTCTGTTTCCTATACACTCTACCAACGCTACACTCTTCCAAAATTAAAAGTTCATACATTATGATGAGCAGTAGGCTACAATGGTTCATGTACTGGGACACCATACACCTGAAACTTTAGTTTTCTGCACACTTTTCAGGTATTCCAAATAAAAATAGTGCTGCCAAAGTGTAGTTTAGATTAAATTTTGAGTGGATGGCGAGCGCGAGACGCCAAAATGGATGCCAATAAGATTCTGGATGGAAAGTTTACTTTTTAAAAGTTGCCAAATGGTTCCTTTGACAAGACCGAAGTGATCAGTGTGTTTTGTTGTTGTGAACTGAGCTATCATCGCAGCACGTCCAGTCTGAAACACCACTTGATGGCCAAGCAGACAGCTGATGAGACTTCTCCGCCCCTTGGTCACAGTATTTTTTTCCCCTTTTATTGATGGCCAGTGTTACATTGTGTAACAGATTATTTGCTCCAAGGTTATATGCCAATGTTGTTTTTAATAAAAAAAAAACAAACACTTGCACAAAGCAAGCCGATCCACTTTTCCATGTTGATAAGAGCATTAAAATGACAAAAAAAATAAAGGGACAAATAGAAATCAAGGGACATTTAGAATAGATAAAAATGTGTGATTAATTGCGATTCATTGCGAGTTAACTATGACATTAATCACGATTAAATATTTTAATCGTTTGGCAGCACTAATAATAAAAAGCTAATCTGTATCTTCAAAATAGATGTGGATATTTTTAGAAATCACTCTGAGGCTTTCTAGTAACTGAATTTAAACCTGCACTGAGGTTGCATAACAACACAAAAACAGAAGACTAATAAACTATGTTCTAGTAATTCAGGTGAATGTGCACACCTGCAGATCTAAACTACATTCTCTAACTCTGATCTTGAGCCATGAGATTATTCAACAGGTTACAAAAAAACGCACTGCAGGGAGAAATCTAAAACCAGCCGTCAAAGGTGCCTATCTTATGTCATGATGCCGTGAGCCTCTCTCTCAGATGAGCTGTAATTTGGTCCCCGGGGGAGGCGGAGCCAAGAGCAACAGGAGGATTTGAGCGACAGGGGTAATATCCAATAAACTCACTTTCCCTGCTGTAATGAGGCCAATCAGAGTCTCCTAACTTCCCTGACGCCTATGGGAGCATCCGTTTGTACCAGATGGACCGCTATCATCATGTGTGGGCGCGCTAACGTGACAGTATTCAGGACCTAAACTAGTCTGTTACAAGCGGTTTAATTCGGCGTGGTTTCCAGGGTAAACTCAACAATATAACGCAGTGTAGTTATGCGGGGTACCAAAGTTCCATATCATTTACGGACAAGCATCAATCTATGTGCTTGTTATCATAGTAACAAGTGTCAGACTGTAGTTAGGCGCATATTGAACGCTATAGTTGGTTGTTGTTTCGCCTTCAGTAACAGAACTGCTTTGGAGGCGGGCAGCGGAATTTGGTGGGATCACAAGTAGGCCTAGGCTATTTAAGACCACGATAAATGAGACAATGACTATTTACAGCAAGGGCCAAAACAGCTTAAATGGGACAACTTAATGCTTAATATGGCTTAGCAGCTGCTGTTGGCTACATTGTTGCAAAGAGAAAGGCGCGTTGTCAGCAGCAGTAGGACTCGCTGCAAAAGTTGCAAACGGCGCATGAAACATTGTTTCCGCTCCGAGCTTTACAAAAGAGCTGCAGAGTCCTCTAACATTAACACATCAACAGCAAACCGCTGAACTTCAACAAAAAACGGAGCATAATCATGCCAGTGGTGAAGTTATTAGCCAAGCGCTCTGGGGAGGATCGCTGTAAAATGTAAACAGTCCGTTTGAATATGAGCGGTGGTCTGTTAAATGACAAGCATAGATGCTTGTCATTTTATTTGTCAATTAGATCTAATTACCCTGGCTACTAATGTAAGCTCTGTTCTATTGCATCACATTTAACTAACACACCGTGTGTAGCCTACCTCAGCGCAAAGTGACACGACTTCACTCACGCGCCCCCCGGTCCTAAAACGTGCAAGACGCCGGTTAGAAGCAAAAACAAACAGGGACCTTCCCGTCAGATAAGGTTTGTGTTGTCAAATAAGTTAGAAGGCTCGTTAACAGGCCTGCGTCAAAACACCTCTACCGGCTGTCCAGCCCGGAGAAGAAAATAAATCTCCCATCGCTTGAAGGGCTTAAAGAAGGCAGGCAGAGATGAAGGCGACCAAACTCACCTCCTGGTTGCGCTGAGGATGTGTGCGACTGTCACCCCCTCCAGCTGCCAGCAGGACTTTATATAGCCACAGCGAGTAAAAATAGAGCGTTTCACTTTCCGTCCTCGGCGATGTTTACCGGACAAGGTGCGTAGCCTACAGACGCTGTACTGTGATACGGGCTGCAGACTCCTCAGTCAGCCGTCCACAACCGGAGAAGCGGTACAGACAGTCAATATGGCTGACGAACTTACCGTAGGCTACCGAGGCGTGGTGAGCGGTGTCCTGCAGATTCACCCCCTCCCTCACCCCGTGACTAAAACTCTGCAGAGCAGCCTGCTGCGGGGTCCCAAACTTTATCACACCCGAAAAGGAGACATTCATACCGCACTGGTCCTTCTGTTCAATGTGTTAGGGCACACTTTATTTCGGATAGTTAACTGCCAATAACCCAATAAACCCTTTATAAAGATGTTACAGTGCATGGCGTGTAAATAGATACTGTGTACTGATCCTTTAGACACAAAGCTAGCTATACTTTCCTAAATATGGATTCCCCCCACTTCATAGTTGTAAACGTATCTCAATACAAATAGCTTTATTTTGATGGTGAAACCTCTCAATAAAGTAACACATATCACTGTGGTTACTTGTGCAAGTTAAGCCAACCATACCTCATGTTGCTGGGAAGTAGGGATACACAGGATGAGAATGAGAGCAATGGTCCCTGCCACCCTCACAGTTTTCCACTCATCTTCACAGAAGACCTCTGTCTGCCAGTGCACAAATTACATCCATTTACTGATCAGTCACACCAACAATCAAAATGAATTGACAATTCAAAATAAGCTTCAGTATTAGAGCATCCGGACACAAAAAGAAAAATAGAGCCCACTTTCTACAAAATAGCTTTGTGTCTGTGTACCATAGCTACAAACCTAATCCAAGAGTGCACTCTAATAGTTACTTTTATGTTTTTCATTTTTATAAAACTTTATTTGGAGTAATACTTTTTAGTTTGGTGTCAGAGGCAAGGCAGGATACTGCCTCCCCATGTCCTAATGGGCCAAAAAAAAACATGAAGATACACTACGTCAAAGCCATACCATCCATGAATGTTTAGTCTTTTAGTGGTACATGTCAGAGAATTTACTCAAGATCTTCACAGGAATCACAATTCCTGTGACATTTTACTGTCATAATAAATGTATTCACCACTATTAAAAGGGAATGCTCAATTAAACAAATAGATTACCCACACTGCCCATCTCCTGAAAAAGCTCTCCATTCACCACTGCCTGTAAATAAAGGCTTTATGAAAATAGCTGTGTTGGGAAACATAGCCCACGTGCTAATGAGGAGGAGAGATGTGTCATCTTTGAGCTGTGAGTCACCGCCGTGCATGTTGCCTCAACCTGAAGTCATAATGAGAAAAACACACCAGGACACTTCCATAAGTGATCTGTAATCTGCTCTGTACACTCAATTAAGAACCAGCTGATGTGTTGGAGCCAATGCTGATGTCACTATTTAAGAGTAATGACATTCAGATAACAATTAGCAGATATTGTTTTCCCCCTACAACATACATGGAGTATTAGCCTATTTATTAACATTTTTATAGTTGCACTATCTTTTAGAAAGGATGCCTCAAATGTAGCTATACAGAGTTATTTTAATACACCAATGTCAATATATACAATCTGCAATAAATAGGGCTGGCTACCAAAGTAGAGCGGTATCATAGTCACAGTATTGGTATCAGTAATGAAAACTTGAACGATACCCAGCCCTAGTAATAAGCCATTCATGTGCTAAAATTATTTTCCCTTTGATATCCAAGTCAAGCTCCACACTCAATATTGATTCTCTATAAACAAAAGAAAATTAAGAATAATCTGTAGACCTCCTTCTCGTCACCTCCCTCATGTCCCTCATGTCCTCAGCGCTGATTGTATTTATTTAAAAGGTTTACAAGAATTAGTGAATTAATCGTTCATCCATGTCTCATTTTGCTAAAACAATATTTGGTAAGATCCTCACAATATATAGGGCATTTGGTAGTATTTTAAGACCAGAGAGATTGTCAGGAGTGTTTGTATAATGTTAGCTCTGAATGCAGGCTACAGCATTCAAATAAAGTATGTGGCACTGCACTGCTACATTGGATGCCAGCCACTTTATATCAGGCGAAAGAGAAAGAAGTCAGTTGAAAATAGAGGCCAGATTATAATGACAGATCTCTAGGGAGGCTGATTCATCAGTTTGGATCTCTGGCCCATTTTAATATCACTGACATCAATGAACACTGTGAGGAGAATGAAAATGCTGTATGGTAAAGATGTTAAATAGATAGAGCCAAATTATTAAATAATTGCACTTGTAAATGTCTTTTCTTTTGGTTTTCTTCTCCGTTATTCCTACACTGTTGTTGTAAAACATGCCACGTCCTGCGGCAGGTTAAACACCCACAATGTTAGTGTGTTGTGACAGAGAGGACATGGCCAATGACAAAAGCAAGTGATATTTAAATCCTTGTTAAATTATCGTCTAATGGTTTGAGAGGTCGTCTCAGGTTCAGCTGTACACTGACCATCAACATACAGTTATCTGTGCCAAAATGTTAACTCAATGCCTTATATACTTTCAAATGATTCACATTCCCAACCACATTTGGTTCCTTCTCTCTTTTTCACCTCTTTAAGGCCATGTCCTCTTAACTTTCACTCATCAGTATGTTTTCAGACAGCAGGAAGACATGTAGTACATTAAATGGGATTACAGTAATCTCATGGGTGCACTCCAATGACACAGCTTGAAGTGTAATTCTCTTCCAGTAACACAGGTGAACTGAAGTCTTTAAGTCATTAAAGCCTTTAACTAATGAAGCTCAGCATAAATTCTTTCAGGAATACTTCTAAACTTCATCCAACTCTCTCTCTTCCTAAAACTGATCAGCTGTTTTGAGGTGTTCACTTTTCAGTTAAACCAACCAGATTGGCAATAAATCTCACGAGCCAATCACAGCATGGCATCCCTGCTTTAAATGTTCGTTTCTCTGCTACTGTCAGTTGTCCTTTCAGACAAAAGCGTGCTACCCTCCTCCTAACCCTCCACCTCCAGTAGTCACCCACGGCACCCTGGGTCTTCCTCCTGCAGACCGCTCCCATCGGCTCCTTCGGTCCGGTCTTCGGGCTCCTTCACCACCACCACCACCACCACCACCACCACCAGTGTCTAAACTAAAATCAGGGGGAAAATTATTTTCAAACGACTCACCAAAGACTTTATACGTTTCATATTATGCATATGTACAGATAAACCTTTGCATACTTGCATATATAATGCAACCTTAAAGTGCATTTATGTGACTGTGCACTAAAATGGTGGAATATCTCACATGCAACTAAATTACTTTCAGGAAAAGTTTAAGACTCATATGCAACCTTAATAAACTGTTGTTTTTTTATTAATGTCTCATTGATGTGGGTTGTTTCAACATTTTCTTGTTGTGCAACACTCACACCTTGTGGCCCCTAAGGGACATAACAGCCATCTTTTGGTCCCCATGGTAACATTAGATACAAAGGCACTGGAGTAAAAACCTTGCTCTTAAAAACAGGACTTTTTGTTGTATACGGATTTGGGATCAGTTGTTATAATTTCTCTGCATCTGGAGATGAAAGGTTTAGACTGGTTTCTAGTTCACAACAGAGCATTTATCATACACGTTTTAACCTGTCAATAATCTTTATTTTGACAATAATAACACCATACACAACAACAATGGAATGACTCTAGGTATGTATTCCTAAAAATCATTTAGGAGTACAGAAGGGTAAATAACCTCCACTGAGCCAAAGACCATTTAGTAGTAGTGTGAACATTTTCTTCAGTAACTTAATTCCTTATTTCTTCCTCCTACATGTTTGCATAACTGCATACATATGCAGAGTGTGGTTCAAGGACAGGACACACACCAAACAGATGAATCCAACTCAAACACCTGTTCTGCTGTTCTTGAGTAGATCTCTCGGTATGAGAGCTTTTTATCTTAAGGTTTTACAACTCTATCTATGTTGGTAGAATCTGCATAAACATGAAGTTTTGCTCATTTTGTCCAACCAATAGACCTAAAACCTTAACAATAATTACCAATAAAATGTAATTAAATAAATAAATAAAAGGAAAGCCGCTAATCCTAAAAAGCGACATATTTGAAGCTAGAACCATGAAATGTTTTTGCACAAAAGAATTAATAAAAAAAATATTGTTGCTATATTATTCAACTAATCATTTTCACTGCTACACTGCTACCACTACTTGTACATTTCCATACTTTTTATGTGCACAAAACGTAATTTGTAGAGTAACTAGTTAACTAGTAATTTAAGCAGCTGTCCAATAAATGTAGTGGAGTGCAAAGCACAACACTGAAGTAGAAAGTAGCATGGGAAGAAAATACTGTAGAGTGCAAATACCTTAAATTTGTACTTAAGTACAAAATAGTAAATGTACTTTACATCCCTCCACTACAGCACACATACTATACTGGGCTTCCCTTTACTGCATTACAGTACAAGCAACATGTGTTCCTTTTGAAGTAAGTCTAATTTAACTAACTTCTAAAATGAATTCTCAAACTCCTTAATGAATCAATGTGGCATATCTGCCTTTCAAAACCTGGAGCACACTCCCATCTGAAGTTGCCAAAACGGATCTGCTCATGACTGTGGTTGTAGTGAATGTAGCCTATATGTATGAAATAAAATCTTTGAAATGTCCTCTAAGCACAAAGAAAAGGTTACTTCACATTGACCTTTAAACAGTGGTTCAGGCTAATCTTCCCATGTGATGATTATTGTTGCCGGTCTGCAGGTCTTTATCTTCCTGGAGGAAATATCAGGGCAAGACCTGCAGGGCCTCATTCACCTCTCCTCCGTCTGTGTTCAGAAACATTAAAAAACGAGCAAAGCTGCTCAAACTATTTAACTCCCGGTGAGATTAGAAGCACATTTGATTAACAAAGTATTAAGAAAGCATAAAGGTCCCCAACAGGCAACAAAATGAAATACAGGACTGTTAAAGAGGATATGAATATGATTCACCAACCTCAATTACTCAAATAAAGACAGCACAGTTCATATCAGTGCCAAACGGAACACGTGTTTAAAAGGAGAAAATGGTGTTTTCTTATAGTAGATCACCTTTTACTGATGAGCACACAGGTGCCCTGTATAATAGAACAGGTTTACAATTTATATGTATTTGATGTATTAATAACAGTGCTGAAATGATTAGCTTATTAATCGAATAGTCGATCAACAGAAAATGAATTGACAATTTGTTTATCACTTAGGTCAAATATTTCATGGCTCTAGATTATGAAATGTAAGAATCTGTTGATTTTTTTGTTTTATATGATTTTAAATAATATTTCATAGTTGTTGATTAATAGGCTATAGGCTATTTTGTTTTATGGACTGCTGATCAAACAAACAAGCGATTTGTAGACGTCAGACTGGCTCTCTTGATGGACATTTTTTCTCTATTCTTCCTTTTATAGGCAATAGTTAAAATACATGCATGTATATGGACAGTGGCGTTTTTATAGACATAAACGGTGGTGGCCTTTTGGACAGATACAAAACCAGAAAATTACACAATTTTACAAAATGCCCTGTAACATATTTCCCACACAGTTCAACAGGTGATATATGACTGGGCACATACCTTTTCTCCGAAACTTGCTGCAACATTAGCTAGGGCCTACGGCATTGGTACGCAGTGTGGGTAACGTTAACGTTGGCCATGTTGGTCCGAGGTTGCCATTGTCCTCATCCTTTCATGTTCAGGTTCATCTCAGAAAGAGGCACGAGATCCTGAAAGGTCTGTTCTTGGTTACTAAAGGTGGAGTATTTGTGCCTTTTGCTTTCTTCTGTAACTGTCTATGGCTTTCAGTTGCCTCAGTCTTTGGGCATGATGTGCATTGTTGATTTCCCATATACTGTATATACATATATTATAGACTGTGCAAAAATTGGACACTCAATTTAAAATTGAAACACTTACCTTAAATCATAAGTAATAGCAACCACAAAGCAACCGACAATGTTTCATGTTTAATTATTTTTTTAATTACTCAATACCACACTTTTTTATGTTGCTAGCAGGTGGGACTATTGCCTCCTATGTGTAAAGTGTATTTTGACTACTTTTTCAAGTCCCATTAATTATTTCTTCTTTTCCAGGACAAGGAGAACAACAAAATGCCCTGGATAATTATGTATGCCACAAAATGCACACAAATATTGAGGCGTGTGGGGTATGGGAAATTACTTTACACCATTATGTGCACAGTTGGGTTGTAAAAGGTGAACATCAGGCCTACTATGGGATTATCAGTCCACCCCAACGAAAGACATTTTGGAGGGAAACACTGGTTTAAAATCTGATTTAAAGGTTTCCTTTGCTGCCACATGAGGGCAGCAGATTACAACCCAGTGTTATAAACCCTTTGTCATCTAAAACATTACACAAACAGTGCTGAACAGCTCAATCTTGATCTTTGCATGTGGGATTCTTTCTATTGATTCCTCGAAGTTTTAATCAAATTGAGGTTTGTCTTGTTTGATAGAGGAGAGTCAACACAGCACGCAGTCTCCATTATGTCTTTAGCATGAGTCACTTCTCTGTACAGTACAGCTCACAATAGTTAATGTGTTTGCACATGGAGGTGGTTTGACACTGTATGTTGGTGTGACTGTGGCAGGTTAAGAGTACAGCAAAGTCAGACACTGAATGATTAATAGTAGCCTACAGCTTAGAAAACCTTTTCAAACCCCCCTTTGAATATTATTTTGAATATAATTGTTCTTTTAATATTTAATTTTTTCTCTATTTAATAACTTACTTACTAGAGCTACATGTCAAACTATTGATTACTTTGTCAACCATTAACTTGGATTATGTACTGTCCTTTCAGACATGCAATTGTCTGTTTTCATTTAGCTCTGCTGCAGTAATCAGATGACACATTTGGATTCAAAAAGTACTTCACACTGTAAAGCTTGAATCCATAAGCTCTGTGGCTATATTTTATGTAGTTTGTCTCCTTTTTTGTACTTTCCTCAGATCACCTGCAGTCAAACAGTACGCTGTAGTACTGTGCCAATAGCCGCTATGGCCGTGTCTGCAGTTTTCTGTTTCTGTTGGTGGCACTTTTGTCTTTGTCTGTTCAGCTGTTGTAGCTATAACTCCTCGTTATGTTTTTCAAAATTACCAGCAAACGCGTCACTTTTTTTGGTAGGAACTGACGTGTTGGAGAAGTAAAATAACTTACCATGAAAAGACAAAAAACAACATTGAATGTATCCGAGAGTATTGCCTGAGCATCTAAAGTCTAAAGTCCAACTTATATTTTTTCTCTGTGCCATTGTAATCCAAAAACTATTCAAAACAATATTCAATGAGCCAAACTGTTGCAATGGCTAACATATTCCTTCATTACCATTAAAAAAAATATACTCAGAAATACTCACTAGCAATGAATGTAAATTAATCCATGTCTGAAAATAATCCTTAACTAACGGACAATTTGCTACATTTTTCAGTCAATGCCCACCTGTGTAAGGAAATTACTTATACCGTTTTGCTCAATTTTTTATTCAACAATATATTTGTGAACTACTACAGATGTACTGTATGTCTTCAGAAACCAATGGGTTTGGGGCTGAGAGCATCAGACAGGGCAGGGAAGTCTGAAAATATATAATCACCTCAACTGCAAATAGGATTACTCACTGTTGCCTTACAATTCTTTGCCTTACTCTTGTCATTGGTGCTTTTAAAATGGCCTTAACTCTCTCCTTTTGATTAGCCAGAGAAAGCCCACTTTGGCAAAGTTATTCCTTATATCCGTCATCTTACAACCTCATAACTCCAGTTCTGGCCTTTATCATATATTAGTTGTTGGTTCTGTGGACATAATGACTGTAATGCTGATGACAGACCACAGGACAAGAAAATAAATGTGCTTTTCTTAATTTCCCTTACAAGTTGCAAGTTTAACTCTCTTCAGATATCCACTGGTCCATATATCATCTAGACACAGTTAAAAACTTGTAAATGTCAGTTATATGAGCTTTGTTTGGGTGTCGAGCTCTGGCAACCAGACCAACAGAGACTTAACACAGAGATTGGCTTTGCCTGCAAGGTGACGTGATGTTTTCAGCAGTGTCGAGGGATAACATGGAAACCAGCCTTCAGTGCTTCTCCATGCCAAATGAAATATTATGCAGGTGGAACAATGTGCTGCTGACAGGGAAAGTGGTGAATATATCAAATAATAACCTAATGGTGATGAGTATTGTAATTGTCTTTCTTGGTATTGTTAGTACTGTAATGACCTTTATTATGATGTAAAACAGGGGACAGAAATCAAAGTGGCCTGATGAAAATTTGTGTTGCTCAGTAGTCTGCACGTAGAAGGGACAAAATAAATTAGAGTTCACCCATATTACAATAAATAAATGAATGAAATACACTCAAGCTCAGTGATATCTAAAATTTAAATTGCATTTCCTTCCCATAATAGGTTATTGTAAGATTATTGTCACAGTTTGAATCAGAGGGGCACGTTCACATGCAGCCCAACCACTCAGTGACATGTGGCACCTGACCCAGTGTCTCCGTGGCTTTATATGGTGACATCACAACATCAAAGAGCACAGGCCATAAAGACACAGAGAGATGAAGGCAAGAAGCCGGCGAGCTGAGGGAAGGAAGACAAAATTTGAAATGTGGATGATGAATTGGTGATTCAATGTGACAAGAGGAAGGAGAGGAAGAGAAAAACACAGAGTATGGGAGAGAGTGAGAATAGCAGCAAGTCATTCAGCAACATGACTCCTGTGCCTTTTTCAGATAATAGCCAGGAGTTTAAAAAAAGTTTTGATAATTCAATTTTATTTATAGTGTCAAATAATAACATAAGTTGTCTCAGGGCACTTTACAGGTAGAGTAGGTCTAGACCACACTCTACCATTTAGAGAATTTAGTAGACCAAACAATTCTCACAAGAGCGCAATTTTGTGTGAGGTCAAGCTGTCTTACTTGTGTTTAATATTTTTGTAATGTTGGCTATCATTACTATCATTAATGATAAGATTGTTCTCAAGTTCCATTAAACGACAATAACGAAAGCGGCCAGTTATCAGTTTTAAAGTCCCTTGATGTTCAAAAGGCTGTTTCCCGAACAAACACTGAATAGTTTAAATTTGTTTGAGATCTTAGTCACTGGCAAATTGTGTCAGTAAAACATCAGTATTGGACTTAAACAACATGTTCCCTGTCAATTGTTTGTCATGTCCTCACCCTCCACTCTCCCTTACTGTCCTATTTTGGTGTTGGGATGATAAGATCTTCTATCATGGGAATCGTCAGACAGAGAGAGAGAGAGAGAGAGAGAGAGAGAGAGAGAGAGAGAGAGAGAGGACCTTGTTTTCCTCCATAGTTAAAATCAGCACTTAGTACGAACTCACTTGGCCTGTGAGTGTGAGTTTGTATTTATGTACATCAGATAGATATATGACCCGATGTCACTTCAAAACAAAGCAGCTTTAACACTAGTGTAACTCTAATTGTAAAAGATAATGACACAAATACATTTCTGTATGTTTGGAGGTTGCCTAGTATAATTTTAGGGTATTTTAGCATGTATTAGCTCTATTTTTAGTTCCTTGTGTCTCCAGTTTGATGAGGTCAGTATTTGTTGATACTAAACATGTTCTGTTAGTTAATGTGCACATGGATACTAATACTCATGCCCACAGTATGACGATGTAAACACTGTGGATTTACACAACCTAAAAGACAATATATGTCTCTGGTAAACATAAAAGATACTGTAAATAAGAGCTCAGACTGCCAGTAAACTCCATTAGAAACGTGACTGCAGACGTAAACGCAATGTTTTTTTTGTTAAGAGCTGTTTGAAAAAGGCTATTAATGTGTAAATATTTGTAAAGAAGGCAAGATTGACAAAGTCTGGTCAGAAGTTTCCCAATCCTCAAAACTATTTAACGTTGACGTCAAATTTTGAAACATATCAAAACAGAAGAAAAAGCTAGAAAAATCTAAGCCCACCAACAAAACTAAGATCAGACTAACAGACTAACAGGTTTTGCTCGGGAAACATCATTGTTCACATTCCTTTTGGTCTTGTCCGATCACTACGTCAAATAGCCTATGTGTGATGTGGCTCTCTCATCACCGGTATACAGGACAAGAAACTGCAGGATCACACACCCAATTAAAATGCCTCCAACCTTTTTTGTTTTGTTTTGAAAGAAACACACCATGCATACTTCCATATTTAATTGTATTAATGTTGCACTGTGTTCTTTACAGTGTGAGTTTTATTAGCGACCGTATCGACCATGTTTGGTTTGCAAGTTAGCAGCTAATCCAAGCAGTTTTGTTAGCTGTGTATGAGGACTACGCAGTAGCCTTGAAAAGAGCCCTCGTTAGTATTTCTGTGATTTATTATTAAGGCCTACGGTGTTATATTAAGCCAAGACCATTTGTATTAAAATGTAAGAGACATATCCCTATCAAGTGAGTCTGAGGGAAAGGGAAATGTTTGCTTTTTGTATTGTAAAAAGTATTTTAGACTACGAGAACCTCTGTGTACAAGATGGAAGCAGAAAATGCTATGTAGCAAATGACACTCTCAAGCATTGTGTTTACATTTTGCAGAAAAACTTTATTATATATATATATATATACACAATATTCTGCGCATCACTATAAAACCAACTGTTTGCATTTAATATAGTACATAGTACAGTAGTCTGGAAAAAAGCAAATTATGAAACAAATTCAACTACCTTGAAATAAGTTACATACAGAAACACTGCTGTTGCAATATATATATATACTGTATATATACTGTATATACACAACAATGACAAATGTCTGTTGTTTCCTGGCTCAAGTTTATTCCATGTGCTGCTCTAGCAGACCTGAGCTGAAGGTAAAATCAAAAATGATCAGAAATAAACAGACCCCATGCCATATGCCAAGACTAATGCTTTTCTATCGATGGCCTTTTATTGTTTCCAGGCAACCCCCGCCATTGCTTCATTGGCCACACTTTTGACAAAAGAGTTTGTTAAATGTCATTTCTAAATTTGTCTTGGCAACTGATTTGACCCTGCATACCTATGTGTTCATGTTGTCTATACATCTTTCTTCCTGTATGTCCAGGTCTAAATCTGCGCTTGCTGCAAAATGTGCGATTCTCTGGTCTGTGCACATACATGCACACGCCAGCTCTCTGGCTCATATTGTGCTGGCTTGAATATATTTAAATTAATTTCATGCTTGGAAAACTACATTTGTTCAGCCGCTTGAGCAAGAAATTCACTCGATCTCAGATCCACTGATTCCCTCTCTGGCTCCGATCTCACCACTGCACCTGAACAGGTGCAAGACCAGGCCTTTTAAATAAAACATTTACTCTATTGTTTCTGTTTTCCTTTGTCTTGTCCCATCTCTTCATCATCAAAAACTTTACAACTAAGGAGCTCACTTACAGAACACTATATTGGAAATCAATCTTCCCCTGAAGTTCATGATGTAGTTTGCATGTCAGCTGAAGTTAAAGTTCCCTCTCTGTCTTGTTCCATCAAAGTTTAAACTTTAACCTTCGACCGGCAGCCTCCTCTCACAGGACGACCGCTTCTCAACCCTGCCAGGACTCAACGCTTTGATGCTTTTAACAAGGACAAGAGTGCTTTTTGCACTTGACAGCTCTCTCACTCTGTCTTCCTTTCCATCTGGTTTTCTCTTCTCATGTTTTGTCTTTGTTTGTTTCAAATGATCCTCAATTTTGTATTAAGAAAAACATCCCTCAACTCTTCTGCTCTTTCCCCAGAGAAACCAGGTGCCACTTATTGTTCAGAATATTTATATTTTTACCTTATTTCATGAAATGGTGAAATAGCCATTTTTTCTTTAGTCATCTTCACTCATTTTTCCATTTTGAAACACAGCATCCAAAAACTGAGCTGTGGGGAGTTACACTCTAGCCAAAGGTGATTTGCAATCCCTGCAACAGCTATTCATCTTTGCAAATGACCTCTGATGCTGATTGGCTCTTGCATGTTTAGTCACAACCTTACAACCTTATACGTGAGGAAAAACGTACAATCAGTCACATTACACGGATGCTTAAAACTTTCCCAAAGCCCCAATACCTGGAAATATAGCGAGGCCATCTGTGCACAGGTTTACATTCTTCTGTTCCTCTCCAGTTTTTCTGGCTGTTTGGTGTCTGTCATACTGTCATACTGTAAGTATAGTCTTTGTGTAAAATCTGCAGTCAAACATCCTGTGAATGTTTCAAAGCTGCATTAAGCAATCATTTTATATTACTGTAACACTGAATCTAATAACTTCCTGTGATGTAAAAGTTTGCAAGTGGTTTCTAGAGATGACTGAATACTCTTTTTTTTTAATCTTACAATCAGTGTGTTGTTCTGTTGCCCCAATGAGGAACTCTAAGAAATAACAACACTGTCGTTGCATCCACATCAACACACAGTAAAGTGTTAATGAAACCTTCACGATTGATGTGACTCAGATATGACACACATCTTGAGGCCCAGAATTAGATGACTTGGTGTCAGCTTGTGAGCATCACGTTTATTATGAATTTTCTCAAATTGCCAAGAACCTTTCGAGGAACTCAGAAACGTTGCTTGCATTTTCAACTAGAGAAACCAGAGATAAAATAATTGTTCCTGTATGATAGTCCAGGTGTAAACACATTGGACATGTAGACAAACACACACATGCAAAGGAGAAGCGTAACGATAATCTGAATTGCGTTAAATATTTGAAAGACAGGTTTGTGAATGGCAGCTGGTGAACTCTGTATCCCCTGACAACTGCTGGGATGTGTGCCAATAGAAAAACAGAAAATGGGTCAGAATGGTAGATTATACTCCATCACTAATCAGTGATAAGACACGGCTTAGTTTTTTTTTTCTATTGTTGTTCATTTAGTCAGATATGAATCGAGTTGGGCCAAAGCCTCTAAAGGGCCACCTTTAATGATTATATTGCTGTAATCAAATTTGAGGGTATTTGTAAAACAAATCCTTTTTCTATGGATTAATTGAGCAAATGAAAACTGTAAATTGTTTCTTTTACTATGGTAGCTGCTGAAGACATCTGATGACGTGGTAACTATTGTTAAAAAATAATACAGTCTGCTCACAAATCAAAGGTCAAAGTCAATTAAAAAGATATGTTCATTCTGTGTCACTTTTTTACTGTGACTGAAAAACAGTCTGGCTAATATTGTTGACCAATGTTTTATATAGCATACAACAATGTCCCCTTGTTGATGATCTTGTTTGTGTTATTTCACCATGATCAGTTAGAAACTGGTCAGAAAGACCTTCTTTTCTCTTCTTTACTTTTGGGCTTTAGAGCAGGTTCTTTCTCATATTACTGTACAATATGAGGAACTGTAACCATCAATCCATCGGTATTGTTGTACACTACTTGTATGCTTGTTTACAGTTTTTTATGATTGCTATGACAATTTTTTCAATACTTTTAACAACTTTCCTAAACTCTTAACACAGTTAGCACAACATCTGTCTGTGTAGGCTATACAATTAACACAATTCTTGTTGCTTTGTGTGGCTGGTAAAACTGTCATGTGCAGTACATTTTTAAAGAAGAAACTGTCTGCAGTTGCCTTTGCGTAGTGATCAAAATGGCCACAGAAACACTGCAGTGATCTATAGAAACATAAGAAGAGAGCACTATCCCTTCAACATGAATAACTTTGAGCTGCCACCAAACATGACTCACATGTCAATCATCAGAGAGGGACATGGGGTGTAGGTGTTGATGGGGGGTAACAATGTGCTTTTGAAGCCTTGATGTTGGGCAGGGGGGTTTCAGTGGTTCTTGATGTGTTTGGCTTTACTCATAGGTCATGGCCCCATGCCGTTTCCTACCTCTATCACGTTTCCTTCAATGTTTCATTGACTGTCGCAAACTGCAGCACAGTGCATCATAAAACAAGTTAGTTATTGATCCACATTTGTAAACTCTCACTTTCTCCATTAGCGTTGGCTAGTGAGGTAAAAAGGCAGAGGGCAGCACCCACAGAGCTGTATATTCAATATCTGGCTAAAGGACACTTTCACAGACTGACAAAGTGCTCCATTTGAAGGGTCATTTGAATGTTCAAAATAAAACTGGCAGGAAGAAAATTTAACATTACAAGAGAGATCCACGTGGTGCATTCAAGCTTCTGCATATTCACATTTGATTACGAGACCCAACCAGCCAAGAGTGTAATTTCCATTGTGTTCCTCATCTTGATCTTCAACAGAGGACCTAAGATGTAAGATCACTGTATAATGGGAGTTCCCTGAGGAATATTCTGGGGTTCAATTGTAAAAAAAAAAAAAGATCTTCAAAGCATTTGGGCATTCATTTCATAAGGAGCATCGTTGAGAGCGTTGGTGGTGATAACAAAGGGGTAGATGAAAGATTGGTCTAATCCGTTTCTTTTATTGCAAAGGTCAGACTCATGTGCCTTCCCACCCACCTTCACCGGCACACACATGAAAGGGACACAAGAACAAAAGCATACAAACCAGCACGTTGAAAACAGCAGGGAAGCATGCATGTGTCTGCATATTTGCCTTTTAATAATATAATGTTTTGAAATTTGAATTCTGATATGTATTGACCTTACGTTTTTCACCAGTGTAGTTTTGGTTTGATGATTTTTACCTATGTGAATGCACAGTAAAGTCAACACACAACTATGTATTCAATGAAGGAAACACACACACACACGCACACATGCACACACACACACACACACACACACACACACACACACACACACACTCCTTCATTCCTTACACATAAATAACAAATACATCTTCTCTCCTGTTATGTGACTTTAAGACCTTGAGGTCTTAAAATATTCTGAGCTGTGCCTGCAATTTGCGGTATTTAGATGTAAAAATGTCAAACAAAAAACTGACATGTTTTTTTTCAAATGGCTCTGTGCCTCTACAGAGTCACATAAATCATCACACAATTATATTTTGTGGGTTTCAGCTTGGAAAAAAACAATGCTATAATATGCTTGTTTTTACAACAGCCATTTCTAATAGAACAGGATTGTAAAATAGGATAAAAGTTGTCTATCAGTGCCATATATTTTTTGAATGTTTTGCACGTCAAACATTAAACAGCATCAGATGCACGGTCCTGTCCTCTTGTGAGGGTTTAAAGGGGGACTTTTGCTTTTTGTAGCAACATAACTCCGTAACCAAAGCAGCAAAATGTGTGTAAGAAAAATAACATGTGGGAATGTCACCAGAGATCCTGTGCAGGGAGTTAAATGCTTTTTGGAGTGGGTCAAGACTGTAGCGTAGGGAGGAAAACACAGCTAATTTCTGTTTTGGCTTTTGAAATTCACAAAAGGGATAGATTGTATCAGGTGTGACATCATTGCACAGAGAGCTACGAGCTGGCAGGGGAATCTCGCTGAGAAGCCAAGCCTTCCATAGGACTCTCTTATCATCCTTTTGACAACAAAAGCCAACTTTACTGTTGCAGCTGGAAGTCTGAGAATGTAAGCTGCACCTGTAAAATCAGCAACAAACCTACAGACAGAACCGGGCTAACAAGAAAACAAACATAAAGAAACGTAAAGGCTGGAGAGGTGGCTCCTTTGTTGAGTATGTGCAGAAAACCCACACAGATGTGGGGACAACATACTCCAAAGAAAGGCCCCAGGTGGCTTGCAGGCTAGAGGTTGCAGTGGGTTCATTGAAATCTAAAGGTGACCCTGTAGAAACTTATAGTTTGATATCAAACATAGGAATTTGATGTAGATATGACCATAAAGCAGGCCGCTTCAGAGGTTGGTGCTGCTTGAGGTGCATCGTGCGTCATTGTGAGGTTGGAGGTTCAGCTGTTGACCTACAAACCAACCCCTTAATAAGAGAAATGGGAAAGTTAGTATCTCGCAGATAATCAAAAGCGCATGGCACAGTGCAGTTGTCTTTGGTTAGAGTTGCCCCAGCAGGAACTGTTCTGCTTTCTGCTGGTCCAGCACAGAATGGGAACCAGAGAAGAAGTCAGGCTGCACGGCTGATTCCACAGCTGCTGCAGATGGGACTTCTTTCTGTGGATCAGCGTGAAGGATTCAGAAGGTCAACAGTTCAACAGTGGATCTTCTGGACAGGCTGTGCATACCTGCCATTTGGTTGATAATAAACGTCCTCATGTATGATTTGATAGTATTACTGACTTGCTTTGATGTTTTTATTTCTCTTTGTCAGAGTCATAAATTAAATATGAAGTTGATTTATGACCATCATGATTGTTTTTAGTTTAATAGTTGTGGGCTCTATAAATCTAATTGATTAATGAGACCTCACATTTTATAGTGTTATAGAGCAGCAAATCATTTTTTGAATGTTTACTTACACTATTACTAAAAAGTATAGCCTTTACTAAGCATGTAAAGGCATAGGTAACATAAAAACAATAAAAGAAAGACTGTTTTTTCTTCATATTGCATCAGATATAAATCACAGCACCAACAGATTTGGCCATATGGGGAATCTACATTATCTCTTAACTTTGTCTGTGTTTGTCGGAATTTTTAAACTGAATTGTCCGTTGGGGGTCAGTAGTTATGTACATTTTAAAAGGATATTGTTCTTTTTCAGCTAGAACTTATGAACATTTTTTTCTCACTGTGTAGTCAGGCGTGGGAAGAGTTTGATTGTGTTTACACCTGTTAAACTTTGCCCCTTCCTTGAGATATAGGCCTATAAATGATAATTACTTAGCGGGTTCATGGTGTGATGGATTGTAGGAGGCAAACCACCAGCCAGGTATGTTAAGCTATAAACACAGCAGCCACTGACAGCTACTCTCCCTGCTTAAATCCTCTCCCAGGTCAGAGAGACCAACATAACTGAACATATTTCAGAAGACTTCTTGACATGTCTGGTACAGCTTGTTCTCTCTGAGGATTCCTCTAGTGGGCTGGTTGTTGGTAGCTGCATCAGTGTTTAACAGCTGGCTGTTACACGTGACATGAACTACAACATGCATGTTGGCATTTCTTTGACTTCAACCACACACAGATTGCTAGACCTGAGACACGTACTTCACAAAATAAAATGTTTTATGGTTTGTTTCAGGTGGTGAACTGAAGTTTCTCACATATCTGGACCTTGTAAACTCCACTAATGCAGCTCAAGAGACCAACATACAGGGATGGTAAGAGTACTAGAGTATTTTTTATTTTTAAAAGCCCAAAGCTCAGTGCCTTTCAAGGCAACGCAGCTGATGTTGACATTCTTTTACGTACAGTGAGTTTTCATCCAGCAGTGAGTTGGTTGTTGTACTCACCTGTCTGAATGCCATTCTGTGAGTCTTTCGTATTGCAAAGTCCCCTACAGCCTGTTCTAATTTCAACTTCTCTGCTCATTCATTCTCAATGCATAATATAACCAGTCCACCCAGCCTCTCTCTCCCACTGTTACCAGTCCACTCCGCATCCCTGCCCCACCACACTCTTAAAATTAAAAAAGTTTGAACGAAGCCCTGCAGTCACAGCTATGACAGGGCTTATTGTCGGACGGACTCACAGACCTCACTGAAGGTAAAAGGTCCTAATCAAACCAGCTATTTAACGACTCTTTAAAAACGCAACCTCCTGCTGCTCTAACACACACCCTTCCTGTCAGTTTCCACCGAACCCATCCAGTCGGATGGACACCATAACACAGTCTTGTATAGAAACTTGAAGTTTATCGAAGATATTCCCATTATGTAAACTGTGTTTTGGATTACATCACCTTTACTCCTGAGCTACCGTCCTCTCTGAGAAAAAACAGGCCAGTGGAGGAACATCAGCAGCAAACGACCAATCTAAATATGAGTCAACACTGACCGCTGATGTTTTGTTTCTTCTTGGAACTGTGTTTTATTGGCTTTTAGAAAAGATTATGAATTAAGGTTAGAAGAATAATTACAAAGTCACACTTGGTTCTTGTTTTAGTCAATTTTGTTCTCAAAGTTTCCTTGCAGTAAATATCCCCATCCCCACACTCATAACTCAAAGGGCTTAAACAAACCTCTCTGGGATGCTTCAGACTGCAGTCAGAGAGAGTTCCTTCAAGAGTTCCTTCATAAATAATTTCATAAACCTCAACAAGAATCCTTTAACTTCTTCAGCCTCACCAACTGATGTTGTACAGTCGAGCGTTGTTAAAACAAAGAATTTATATTTGAAGTTCTAGTAAATATCAAAAATGTTACCAAACATTACCAATGTGTATGCAGTTTTAAAAAAAAATGTTAAGGTGATTATAATCTATATTTTTAGAACCATTTATCAACATGAAAGTTGTTGCTCATTGTGAAGAACATATTTATAATCATCATACAAATCTGCAGCTTTACAGAGCTTTATATTAAGTTTAAGCACATTTTTGAGATTTCCAACTCTACTGTTTTAGGTCACTCTCATTGCTCTCATTCCCAGAAAAAAAAGCTCTAAATCCCTCAGTAACCTGCCTGCTCATCACCAAACAGCAGACAGCTAGAGACTAGCTGGTGAACGCTGGAGAATTTAGCAGCTAAACAGCCGGATGTTTCTTGCAGATATTTAGACAAAACTAAAAGAGAGTGAATATTGGACCGACGTTTGACAGGTGGACACAAACACGACTCCTAATGAAATAATAATGTTGCTCCATAACTAGATGTGTAAATAAGCAAGTGGTTGCTAACATGTTTGCTTTTAAAATGTAACTTATTTCAACATTGTGTTCACAGCTTCTATCCGCTGCCCCCAAGTAGTCAAAAAGGTTAATGCAGAATTCAGGATTTTCTCTGCAACCATCGTTTTCAGCAAAACTTTGGAATAAGGTAGGAAAGAGTATATATATGTTGTACAGACTTTTAGTGTTGAGGTGGAACTTACAGTATGATTATTAAAACATTTTTCATTCATTAGGTGTCTCTGCCTGACTTGTGTTTTAATCTCGTCTCCCATATCCCACCCTGCAGAAATATTACTTTCATGCTTTGAGTAACCACACCAAAGAAAAAGTTCAGTTTGATAGGCAAAGTATTTTTTACAACAGCAACATTTAATGACATTTTGTTCTCATGTACATTTGACATCTAATGTACACAATATACAAATGGTGCATTCTGTAGCAAATATACTTTCTTTAGAGTCAGCAGCAGCAGAATTGGCAGGTACAAAAATACACTTTTGATTTTCTTACACAACACAGCATACCAAAGTAATAGGATAATATATTTATATATTTTTTTATATTTCTGTATCATAAATATGCAGAACTATACACTTTCAACACAATTCACTGTGATGGAGATGCCATTTATCATCATACAGGATAAAGTACATTTTGAGACTGTTCAAATTGGCAAAGCTTAACAGGACAATGACCTTATTTCAGTGTGGGATCCTGGGAAAAAAGCTATGTTAAGCTCATAGTAACACTGTAACACACAGCTGATACTTGGGAAAACTGCTCTTACATTGTGCTAAGAATATATTATCTATAAGCATGAATTTACATACTTTAAAGTAAATTAATGCACGGTGAAATAGGGTCATTTATTGTTGAGTGTCACCTAAGAAATTAGCACTACAATGTCTGCAGCACTGGAACAAAATTATTATTATCATGGACAAAACACAGTTGGAAAAACTGTGGTGCATTCAACTACACACACATGCACACACACGTGCACACACACACACACACGAGCACACACACACACGCACACACACAAAAGTGAAACTAAAAGGGTTTCTTGTTGAGAATAATGAAGTGCTATACATGTACAAGCAAGAATAGAGGATATTTCTCCTTCAATGGCACGTTTTCTCACATTCCTGTTCAGCACACGGCATCAATAATCACATCATTTTCAACAACACTCTTAACTTTCTTTCACACACACACATTGATAGTTTCTCTTCTTTCTTCCTCCCCCGTCCCGTCCCTTCCCCTCCCCTCCCCTCCCCTCCCCTCCCACCCAGGTCACAGAGATATAAACCAGAGCTACAGGGGACAACACTGCGTGCTGTGTGTCTGAAAACTCGGCTCATATGAATAAATACCAGCCCTATTGATTCACTGATTCAGACAGACAAACACTTCACTCTCTGGGGAAAAAAGTTTCACTTTACAGATGCAATTTGTCATGAAAAGTACAGATGTTGTTATGATAGTCTAAGAAGTTTTAGGTACAGAGCTGCTCATAAGTTTAGGATCCCATGCTAAAGTTGACTAAAAAGGAATATAAAAGAATCATCTTTTGGAAATTGATCTTAATGTAATCTCTAGGTATGGTGAAGGCTATGTGATGATGGGGGGGTATTTTAATTCCAATGGCCAGCAGAACTTTATCAGGATGCATAGTATCCTGGATCCATAAAATAACTGGCCTTTAAAAATTAAAATCTGCCTGCTATGGAAATTTAACATAGGGCTGTGTATACATATGCCCCCTGTATTTTAAGGAAGAAGATTTATTTATGTACAATACATTACTCATTCTAAAAGAAAATTAGTGTCCTTAACTGTTGGATTTTTCCTATTATTTTTAATTAAGACATTAAGATCAATTTCCAAAAGATGACTTTTTTATTCCTCTTTTTAGTCAACTTTAGCATGGGTTCCTAAACATATGAGCAGCACTGTATGTACAGTGTGCTGGCACTCCAGCAAACATCCCAGGTGTTGTGGATAGAGCTACAAGCATGTTCAGAGTATTTGTATATAGTCACAGCAGTCTCATCATGCAGCGCTTACGTATGTTGTACCAAGATTTGTATCCCCCCCAAAAAATGGTGTCCTTGATTTGTTTCTTCTATACAAGAAAACTGCAATGGGCATGATGTGTGCAATAAAATCAGAATTTTCATGCAGGTTTAGTCAAAATTTTAATAAAATCGGATATGTTTTGCTGTTAAAAATGGACTATAAAAAAATGTGTCATGGCCTTGGTTTCCCATCCGTCTTTATGGGTCTAAAACACATTTTCATTTTACACTTCTAGAGAATGAAAATAGGCTTCTCTGTCCTTTCTGTTAATTAATTTTTCGTTTCTGAAAAAGCAATGGAACATTATCAAAAGGGCAAACAAGGACACACTGCCAGAGAAAAATATCTCTCAGAGGAATCAGATTTTGGCACAAGAACTGTAACTGTGAACTGTTTTCACATCAGCTTTAATCCTTCTTTAGGTTTCTAGATGTCCAATTAAACTTCTCTGTTATGAATTCACAGAATCAAGTATCACTACTTAATAAATAACTATATGAGAAGCCCAACTGCAGGGTTACAGAGTGATGTCATTGTCAAATACATAAAAGAGCTTTTAAACTTAAAATACTGTGGATTATAACCAACAATCAACAAACCTTTCAATCTACTGTTTGCCAGACATCTGTGATATGTTGGACGAGGAATCAGAATATATTTTAACAGGTGGAATGTAGAAGCAGGAAGATCATCTGTACCTTTTAAACTCTTAAAACCTTTAAAACCTTACATATACTGTACCATAACAGAAAACTGCAACACTTTTTTGTATTGGGAGGACTATGGCAGCCAGAAGAAAAACACTGTATATGAGGGAATATTATCACATTAACAATGAAGACAAGCATCTACATATACATATCAGATAAAAATCAGTCTCTCAAGCAGTTCTTTTGTACACACTTGTTATTTACACGTATGACTCTTCTGCAAAAAAAAGCTGGTCAAAGTCGTCAACTTGTGGGTCACTGCACTGCCTGCTCTGCCATTCCCTCTTCCCCTGCACAATAGCCAGCGCCACCTCTTGACTCCTCCGCAGGCAGACATCTGCATCCTCCTGACCCTGGGAGGAAAAGTAGTTTCTTACAGCCCGGGTGGCAGAGGGAGAAAGGCAAAAGCGTGGTTTAGGGTGGTGGGCGTGGTTGGGCTCCACCTCTGACACTCTCAGGCCGCCATCTTGGGGCTGACCTTTAGAAGGGCGAGGTCTGTCCAGGGTGAGGCTGGAGAAGGAGATAGAGTTTGCAGTGACCTTGGAAGGTTCTGATGCTCTGCGGGGAAGAGTCCGCCCTTTTTGTCCCTCCATGGCCGGAGTCAGAGAGTGGGACTTTTGCCTCTTGAGGACCAGAGTCGTGGCGTTCTGCCCATAGAAAACACCCTGTGGGGGCTGCACACACTCATTTCTAGCCAGCCTCTGTGTGACCTCACTTCCTGTTTGTGGTTTGGGGCTGTTAGGGGAGGCTGGGACCAGGGGTCTGTAGGTGCGTGTCTGGTTGTTGAGCTGCCTCAGCTCTCTGACCGTCAGAGGTTTCTCTGTCCCCCTGTAGAAAGGAGAGCGGCTCTGTTGCAGCTGCAGCAGAGCCTGCTGGTAGGATGGAGGGCTGCTGGATCTCTGTTGGCAGTTTTGGTTTGTCACCATGGCCTCAGGGGCCCCGACAGAGTAGCCATTACTGGTTGGGTGGTTTACCACAGGCAAGTCCTCCTCTGAGTGACCATTATCAGCCTGCTTTAGTGACAGGCGGCGGCCCTTCTTGAGCCACGTGTTAGGGTGGAGACCATGAGGGTGAGGGGGGGTTTCGCTGGTCCGATGGGCCTGGGTGGGCTGTGGCCAATGAGGTGGGGCTTCCCTATGAGGGGGGGAGTCCCTGGGTGACAGAGGAGCAGGTCCCAGCCAATGAAATCGCTCCATTGGTGGGGTAGTCAGTTGAGTACTGTGAAAAGGCGGAGTCTAAAGAGCTGAGGGAGGAGCCTGTGGGTGAGGTTGCAGGTGAAGACAGACTGGAACAACTGGCATCCAGTCGCAACGGAGGCGGAGGGGCGTGCTTCATTTTCCTCCGCCCGCCATTCTGGACTTTGGCTCCCCCCTTCTCACACCTACCCTCTTCCTCCTCCTTCAGCTGCAGCCCGCTCAACCCATGCTCCAGAAACACCTCGTCCACCTCCCTCTCCCCCTCCAGGGCGGCATCATAGCTCGCCTTCCTTACTGGTAGGTGGTGGTCGGCCTGAACCGTCACTGTGGCCAAGGGCGGTGTGCTTGCCACAGCTAAAGCAGGCTCTGAACTCCTCCTCAGCCTCCTGGGACCCTGTGACAGGCCGTTGGCCTGGTGGTGCGAGGCTGTCGGACTGCAGGGCTGAACCTCCTGGGTCTGGCCAGTGGGGGGAGCTGCAGAATGAGATCGGTCTCAGGGTCGAGATCAGGGTCACAATCACTGAGGGTGATGACGGAGTCACGGCTGCGGCTGTCGGGCTTGTCCTTGTTACGAAGGGGCAGCTGTTCCTGGAAGGGAGACTCAGGGTCATCGTTCAGCTCATTCTCCAGACTGTCGTAGGACGAGTCGTTCATCTGGAAGGACGACACATCTGTGAAGAGAGATGGAAAGGAGAGAGTGATAGATGAGGAAGATGAAGCAATGAAGTGCTTTGACTAAACAAGGGGTAAACTGTGGAATCTACAAAGTAAGATCAAGAAAATTGAATCCATAAATACACAGAAAAACATAATAATCTAGAATAACAAAATACACATCCTACTTTACCATTACATGTCAAATTATATAGCTTTTACAGACATCTCCGTTCATGCAAGTATCCTGCAATTTAGGGCATTTCCACCTACTAGCAACCAAAATTAGCAATCCAAGTTAAGGCAGAACCAAGCTTACTTTATTTACTCATCAACCTACTAAAACAATGCAATTAAATCTGTCACTATGTCTCCCAGATTCTGCTGCTCTCTCCTGATAGAAATGTTATTTACAAAGTAAAAAAAAATAAGTGAGAGAGAAACTAAGCATTATGAGGCCTGAAACGAACAAACAAGACGATTCAAAACTGGAAACGAGGAGAACAAAGGACAAAGCGCCGTCTTGCTGTGAGCTCCTTCACCTCTGGGTGTTATTTAAAGCGTCCGGGAAGAAAGTTACTTTATGAATGAGGAGATTCAATGCTCCGTTAATCAACACCTGTGACCCTGTCAATCACTGCAGGTTGATCTGCTGACCCCAATCAACAGGCCTAGGTCATTTAACCACACACACACACGTGCACAGACACACGCACAGACACACACACACACACACACACAGACACACACACACACACACACACACACCTAGTCTAAGCAGCCTCAAACCACCTTGTAACAATATTTGGAGGTGTAACACACTGGAGCATTGACAGTTAAGCACTTTCAGAGAGGGAGTTGTTGTTTAGTCGCACTTTGCTCAAGACTTTAAACTTGATCCTGACCCTCATAAAGAACAATATATGAAGTCTTAATTTGACTTAATTGCTTCTTCTCCTTTACTTCTTAAACAGATATTATTATATATATTATTACAATGATATATTACAGTGAAAAGTTTGTTTTTTTGATCTGACCAAAATGAAAAAGGTGTTTAATTTGAAGGTGACAAGAAGATATTATGTCTGCACATAGTTGTATACACTTAGACTTAGTTGTGCACTTTTATTGCATGCATTATGACTACAAACTACTGGTTCTTCTATTTTGAGTGTTGTCCTTGTTATGTACAATCTGACATTTCTAATTTATGCTCATGACGTTGTATGGCTTTTAAAAATCAAACCTCCAAGTTAAAATGTTTTTTGTTTTTTTTTCCTTTAGTTTGAAAACAACACAACTTTCTAGTCATGTCCTTCATAACCTTTCCTCTACACATGTTACAGAGATGGGTCAGAAATGTGACTGACTTGGCCTCCATCTTTAACATAATTCTGTTGGATTTTATCGTCCCCTCTCTTGTGCTGACTTTCAGGTCTTACCTGATCCGTGGTCGCTGCTGCTGCTCTTCTGGCTGAAGCTTCTGAACAGCGAGGTGACGTCTTCTCCCAGGACGCTGCTACAGTTCTCTATGAGGAGGCGAATGAGCTCACACACCTGCATGGAGAAACGCCACCTGGTTACAGAGTGAACACGTTGACTTGTTTGCTTTTGCTGCAGCTGCTGACTATTTATTTTCAGTGTTATAAAGTTGGCTGGAAGGTGTAATTCTGATACTGTCTATGCAGAGCTTCATTTGCTGAAGCAGTGACTCGGGGAGAAACAGACAAAGTTTAGCAGTAATTCAGCAAACATGCAGTTTCCAAGTATCTGTTTCCAACACTATGTTGAGTAAACTCACAAAAAATGGAAATCAATACATTCACACAGCAGGGTGAAACTAGTATGTGGTCTCCTGTAATGTAGCTACTTCCACCTTTGTTTTGTGAAATTCTTGACCTAAATTGTGTAATATCAGCTCCAAACAGCTGTCCAAAGTTGTGTTTTTGTGTCTTATATTATCATTCTGAGAAGAGTTAGTGTTTGTTTGCGCTGAGGACGATCTTCGAAGTATTTGCTTTCCACACAGACCAAAAAAAACATCAAACTCCTTCTTCCTGGTCCTGGATAATGTCCTGATAAAAATAAATGACATCATGTAATGGCTTTGATTATTACTTGCTAAAATGTTTGTTGAATGACCAAGACAGAGAAATGTTGGAGTTTTTCACAGCAACTTTTTATGTCTCCTATATATATATATATATATATAAGATATATGCATATTAATATATTTGTCATTATATTTGGAAAATATGCCATAGAGGGGAATTACACATTTTGTGAATGGTTGGCTCTTTTCTTTAACAGGAAGTTTGAGTGGAGTTTTGAAACATGCAGACTGTCTGTGTTTCAAAGGCATTATCAGCCCAGTTGCAATCTGTCTTCAAACAAGTCCATTTCTTGGCTGAAAACACCACCTTTTAAACTAATCAGACACAACTTACTAAACGCATATGACGTGCTATGACACAAACAGTCGCCAGGGCCACTCAGAGACGCTGGAATCATATCCTCCCCAACTTGTGGAAAGTTTCCACTGAAATCTGTCTGTTGGGTTTTTAAATTAGTTGTTTTTCCTGCTGTTGCTGGGTTCTTGCGACACTTTTTAGGGCCTCACTGTGTTTGTTTGTTGGGCCAGATGTTGTCTGTTCATACATCTTACTGTATGGTGTCCATATGCGTTGTATGACTCAATGTTCAGAAGAAGAGTCTGTCTGGTTACAGAGCACAACCAAGCTACTTTGTAAAGTACTAGTAACAAGTTATAAAAGTCTTAAAGCAAGCAAAATAATCGGACAAGAGGGTGAGATAGTATGACCTGTTACCACTAAAACATTTTTTTTTTTTTAAATTTCAAGAATCAAGTGTAATTTTTCTCTTTTCTACGAACAAACTATCAACAGGTTCATACATTTTTAAGAAGTTTTTTCAGTACACTGTGATTTCTTCTCGTGTGTTTGAAGAATAAAAGACTTTCAGGGCCTAATATTAGACCAAATTAAAATATGAATAAAACAGAACAGAGGATGGGAGATAAAAGCTGTTAAAAAACGTAATGAGTTTCACGGTAGTTTCATTCTTGGATTCAGGCACAGTTAGAGGAATACCTCATATCTGTTACCAGAGAGCAAATACACCATTAACCTCCTGGTTTAATGTCCTCTGTTTGTACACTACCCCTCTAGATGACACATGTGTTAATGACTGCTGTATGAAAATCCTGAGGTCCCTTATACTTGAGATTGCTGTATTTACTGTCTCAGCTCTTCTATCCCTAGTCTCACATTGCCAGGCCATCCTCCACAGCACTCCGGAGGAGGGTCGGGCTAGTCCACACAGCATTCCATGATGGCAGAAAAACATGCTCTGGTTTATCGGCATTTCTTTAAACCAATCACAGTTGTCATGGGAGGCGCTAAGCGGGAGACAGAGCCACGGTACAGCTGCAAAATAGCCTCTTGAAGGAACTTGTTAAGGTGGAACATGTGTACGTCCAAAAGTTGTTTGAGTTGTGTGAGAGAAAACTCAGACTGGACAGATAGTCTAGGTAAGGGTCTGGATTTGGCCGATGCTACTAAAGTCTGCAGGTAGTTAATCTACAGTTGCTGAGTCGTTGTATCTGCACACCTTTCTACATCATTTTCACTTTTTGCCTACATAAACCACTGGAAAAAAAACCACTGGAATGTCAGTGATTGGCTTCTCGGAGGGTGAACGTACCCTGAGGTAGATATATATTTACCTTCAGAGACGGTTGCTACTGTGACATCTGTCTGCTACTCTATCAGTGACATTCCACTGTGTCATTCCTGAAGAACAGCACATCCTCTGACATCTAATTTAACTTAAGTTAACTGGTATTGTAAGAATGTGTTTATTAACCAATGCATGAGATGAGCTCTTGTGACACATCCAGCAGAAATGTATTGTCAAATGTAATGTCAAACTATGTTAAAGCCAAGACCTTCAGTACAGAAAGCCAGGGCTCGGATAATAGGCCTATGAAAATTAGCATTGGCTTTACGTTTTTATGACGCTCTGGTTAACAATTTGGTGTCATTTTTCAATGTGTAGAGTAGGGTTAGGTTAAGGCAACAAAACTACAACTACTAGTTTTAGGAAAATATGGTTTGGGTTAGATTAGGTATGGTTATTACGTAACTTACATTTGGGATGTTAGTTAAGTATGTTACATATTGTATAAATAGGTTAATTTTTGGTTTCACACGAGACATGGACAGCGGTCTCCTGGGTGAAAGTCTTACCCACCCCGACTTCTTTTGTACTTTGTCGCTCTTTATAATATGCCAACAGGTGCCTACTGTGACGGTAACAGGCGCTGAGGGGCCACAGGGTTGGGAGTGACAATTCGTTGATTAGATAACATGCTTACTGCAAAACTAATGATATCTCTCTCTGAAATAGAAGCCTTTTTACCTCTTCCTGTCCTTGGTCTCTCTAATGTTTAATGTCACCACTTTCATTCTGTCCGCTCCTCCTATCTCTTTAGTTTCCCTTTCTACTTCCCTCTCTTGATTTTTTAGGACACTGCTCTCTCTTTCAATTAGCCTCCTGGCCCTCCTTTAATCACTCATTTAGCATTCCTCACTGTCACTCAGAAAGGGGCTGCTACGTGATACAGAGCAGTTCCAAAAAGCCTGTGGGCATCCAGGAGACATTTGCCTATCCATCAACTTATATATAAAAACAATTTGTCTACAGTTTGAAGGCAAGTTGAGAGTGGACTTTTTATGACTGCCACAGTATAAAATACCTGCAGGATAGATGGAGAACATACTGTACACTATCTGCACATGTGTATGAGTGTGTGTGTGTGTGTGTGTGTGTGTTCATTTACAAATGCCACAGCTGTGTTAGTAAGTCATTTCTAAGTATTTCCGAGGTCATCAGTCAACACATACAGTACAACCAGCATGCTGCAAAGAAAAGTCTAAAAAAGAAAGAAAAGCTGCCTGTGTCACTTTCCTGTTTTCTTTCCTCTACTGTAATGTGGAAAATTCGCTGTATTTCAAAAACAAAACAAAGTTGAAGAAAAGTAAAAGTTTGGTCAACCAAGCCAAGATCAAGAGAAAAACAACATTTTTTGGAATGATTTGTTTCTCTGTTTACATCTAAGTAATACTCAAACTAAAGCTGTATTTATCTTCTAAACAGCTCCATTTAGCCAAAAACATTTAAATCCCATGCTGCATGAAAGAAGGAGGGAAACTAAACTAAACTGAATTGGCTAAAACTGAGAGTTCACGTGTCTCCAGACAAGGTTGGAAACTACACAGCCAGAAGCCCACGCTAGTTTGAATTTCCCCCCAGCTCCAACCGCATGAGGGAAATGTCGAAATCTCACTTTGTTATTTTTTTAAAGTCTTTTCCCAGAAAAAGGCCGCCTGGACACACAAACGAGCAGTGAGAGAGAAGGAAAGTGTTATCAGGGGAGTTTGTGTGTAGGAGATATTTAGACATTTGTGGGCATTTGTGTGTGTGTGTGTGTGTGTGTGTGTGTGTGTGTGTGTGTGTGTGTGTGTGGAGAGAAAGAGAGGGGTGTTTCAACAAGAGATTTTTCCGCTAAAACACACACTTGGCCTCAGGATTCTGTAGGAAATTCTTTGCATGTTTTCTCAATGAACCTCAACCACCACACATACACACACACACACACACACACACACACACACACACACACACACGGGGGTGAAGTTACAAGGCCTGATCCAGATTTGCGACAGAGATTGAGCGAGGCCTTAGAAAGGTGTAATAAGGAGCCGTGGATAAGCAAACCAGCCACCTACAGAGATTGTGTGTAACTCAAATACTGTAACTTTCCAAATAGGCCACAAATCAAAAAGCTTTGTATGCCTCGTGTTAAGTGATGTGCTCTGGTGGGCGAGGGGGCTTCCACTGTGGGGTCTGGCTGCAGCCACCGCTGTGGAATTAACTTATTTTAGGTTAGCCTCAATGGCCAAGATAGAGTGAAGCAATGTTACTTCACTTTTGAGTAAACTTTAGATTCACAAAAATCCAATAAAGAGACATTTTAACGCCAGAAAAAAGATTGCTACTATTTCAACTCCCAGTACACTGATTTCTGATTTTGCTGGCAGGTGCCTGTTATTTATAATCAAATATCAAGGCATCTTTGGGCATATTTCTGGTCAACAATTCTGCAGATTTCCAGATAAAAACGTAAGTCAAAGATTATTGTAAAATAGATAAAATCAAAGCTAAATGCATGGCTAGACCATTGTAATTTGGGAGAACTAACCTTTTAATTGTGGCCCTCATCACATAAGTGGTAAACTAGCTTGACATATTGTAGTAGTAGTAGTAGTAGTAGTAGTAATAGAAGTAAGTCAGCCTTAAACTGTGAATCTTTCCTCTTATCTGTCACGTCCGTGATGTGTAAGAATGTTATTATTTTAGCTCATGAGTGATCATAGCGATGACATGTGAACGTGACTGAGCGTGTGTGTAAGAATGGTTGAATGTGTGTGTGTGTGTGTGTGTGTGTGTGTGTGTGTGTGTGTGTGTGTGTGTGTGTGAGTGTGTGTGTGTGAGTGTATGTGTGCGTGTGTGTGTGCGTGTTACAGCTTTGTGTTAGTGGGTCAGCTCCTGCTCAGAGGTCACTCACTGCTGCAGGGAAATGGGTTTCAGGCTGAGATTGTGTGTGCATGTGAACATGCACATGCACACACGGTACTTGTGGGAGTGAAATCTCAATTTCTTACTTGTCTGTCAAACTCTGTCTGTCTGCTCACACAGGTTTCATACACAACAGCAGCACGTACACACTCACGCTGAGTTATTATTCTATTGAAATGTTAAATTCCTCAGGGTTTGCATGCTGTCTAAGCAAGCCTCTCTGACATACACATCCTCAGTGTATTCAAAGAAATTTGCAATTTAACATTTTGGGATATACACTTTTCTTTTTTCTTTTCTTGCAAGAGTTACAGTAGATGAGAAGCTTGATACCACTCTCGTGTCTCTATGTTTAATATGTTGCTTAGCTTAGCTTAGCAAAAAGACTGCAAACAGAGGGAAAAAGCTAGTCTGGCTCTGTCCAAAGGTAACTAAATCTGCCTGCCAGCATCCCTAAAGCTCACTAATTTTCATATTCTTTCCATAAAGGATTAATCATTTCAGTATTTTTTCAAGCAAAAATGCCAAATATTCTCTTGTTTCAGCTTCTCAAATATCATCATTTGCTGCTTTTGCTTCTTTGTCAAATATAATAGTAAACTGAATATAATTTTAGATTATGGACTGTTAGACAAAGAAAGCCAATTGAACACATCATATGGGCCCAAAAGTTTTGAGGGCCATTTTTCATATTTATCATCATAATACATATATCATATTTCCCATCATAATCATATTTCCCAAAACACTGTCAAATTGTGTGTCTGTGTGTTCCTCCTCACCTTTTTGGTGCCCTCCCCCTCCATCTCGGGGGTGCTTGGTTCTGGAGCCCACAGCATGCTGGGAGCGATGCAGACGGACAGGTTGAAGGCGTTCATCTGGTTGTCGTGGGCGTTGCCTCGGATACAATGCAGCACGGCGATCACATGTCGCAGCAGAAGCAGGTTCTCAGTGGGCAGGAGGTGGAGCAATCTGGCAGAGAGAGAATTAGGAGATGGACATCATGACAATTAAATGACTACAGGGATCATAAAACCATCCTAAAACATTTGTTCCTAGTTCTCACAGTCTGTGGGTGTTGTCATGTTGTTTCCTGATCTCCACAAGAATTTCTCCACCAACATTTTCATGTTACTTGTTTTTTTTTTTTTTTTTTCCTAAGCAAAAGGAATTTAGCTTGTTGTTTTTGGAACTAAAGCAATGCCCTCCCTGTGTCTTTCTTTCACTATCTAGACATAAACATTGTGTATTAAAGGAAAAACCAACAAAGTGTCACAGTAAGGTGTTGGGCTACCATAAGCATACAGAACACTCATTTATTCAGGTCTTTCCTTGACTACGTCACCCATCTGTATAACAAACGTCTGTATGACTTGTTGTGTCTGTGTGTGCTTGTTAGCAAGAGACAGACAGTAATGTGTTGTCTATTATTACTTTAAAATTAGCAGCAGGACTTTGGCAGAAATGGGATGTATTTTAGGATTTGAAGAGAAAGATCGTACCTCTGGACAGCTTGCATCCGCTCCTCCCCTCCCTCCCCTTCCATCACATCCATCCACTGCTCATACAGATCTACACACAGCATACTGCCCGGGATATTTCGCAGGAAGTCCTAGATGCAAAAAACAAAATGAGATTTTGAGCTTAATTACCAAGAAATTAGATAATAATTTAGTCTATAAAATGCAGACAAAATAAAGCCAAATTCCAATCATGTACAACACACACACACAAACACACACACACACACACTCACATCTTGCATTTGATAAGCTATATTTTGCAAATGTTTTGTATAATAACTTAAAAATGAGAAACTCCTGCACACTTCTAGTTTATTTCATCTTGAACAGATTACTTTCATCAGGTACATGAATCTGAGTACCACAGAAACGAGGTAATCTGGTGAATGAAACACTTTGAGGAATTACCAGACATAGCCATCAAGGTAATAAGCTCGAAAAGTAAAATCTCACAGTGACAAATACCAGAAATACCAGAAAATAGAGTTGCACAACACAATATATTGGTTTTTTTTTTTATCGTCACTGCAATATCAACTGGCGCAATATACTTATTACAAAAGGCTGTGAGATTTGTTCACGTACAATAAAAGATTTGTTCAATAAAAGAATGTCAGAAATTATTTTGATTTTATTTGTTTTAAATTCAACAAGTAATTGGTTGATCAAGAGAAAGGCAGAAATGTTTAATATCATTGTATTTATTGCAAAAAATATCATTATCGTGATAGTCAACAATGTTTGTCACATAGCCCATATTTTCCTCATGTTGTGCAACCCTGAGAGAAAAGAAACAGTACATCCTCAATGAGAATTGGAATTGTGTTATGGGTATAACACATAAGCAGCCCTTGAACAACACTATTATAACACATAGCCTATAGCCCAATCCTGTGTAAAATAATTTGCAAAAGACTACATAGAGTCCATTATTCATCATTGTAGGAATGCATAGTTTTACATGAGAAAAAAGTTAAACACTTATTATTAAATTAGCATCCAGTAGCATTAGGGAATGGATAATTCATCATTGGGTTTTTTTTCTCAGGTGAGGCACAATCCTTGTCCGCTGTGCAGAAAACAGGTAAAAACACAACAAAGAAGGGAGACAAATCAGCTCTGTATAAAACCCCGACGCCCCTCGTCTGCTCCCTGGATGCCCATCGCTGTGGTGGCTGTTTGGCCTGGAGCTAAACAATGCAGCACCTTGTGAGTGCACCTGGCAGCCTGCCTGGCTGTGCAGAGACAGATTATCCTGTCTGGATTTATGTGACTTTGGAAGCACATCAGTCGCTCCTGCTTTCTGTTGTCTAGTTCAAACCAGTGTGGCGGGGCAGAGCTGTGTGTGGTTGAGTGTGTGTGAGTTACCTTGAGGACAGCAGCGATGACGAACACAGACTGGTGTGTGATCTCCGGGTCCTCAGTTCCACTGTCCAGTCTGTCCCGAAGCTCCCGGCAAGCTTTGGCCCCAGCTGACCGCCTGAAAATGCCTCTGGTATACGGCCCCTCCAGGTACAGGAACACCAACATGTCCTGGAGGAGACACATTCTTTTTTATTAATATTCAGAATGGAACAGAGGAACATTTTTAACAATACAGAGAAATTAGCAGTTTTGTATCGCTGACAGAACTAAGAAGCAAAAAATGCTATATGCCAAAAAGCAGAACGCATATACACCAATGCACTTTGCCCAGTAATGTTAAACCAAAGGAAATCCAGGGATTTCTGGATTAGGTGAATTTAGCTTTCTCAATACCTGCTGTTTGTTTGTGATCCATCACTTCATAGAAACTGAATTTCATTTGTGCAAATATGATGAATAAAAATGATTGTCTGTAGCCTCAAATGGGTTTTCATTATTATCAAAGAGAAGAAGAACTCAAAGGACACAACACTGACGACTAAAACAACTTTTCAACATACACATTCTACGAAAACAAGTTCCTTTCCGAGGCTATTTTGCAGAGGCACCGTCATTGTATCCGGGGCTTAGCGCGGCCTAAGACGATTGTGATTGGTTTAAAGACATGCCAATAAACCAGAGCACCTTTTTCTCCCATCCTAGAATGCTGTGTGGACTAGCAAGACCCTCCTCCGCAGCGCTGTGAAGGAAGGTCTGACAATGCGAGACTAAACAAGCAATGTGGTCTTCTTAAAAGAGTTCTGTGGAGCACCATATGTAACAGTAAGTAGTGAATCTACTTTCCCATACCACTACTTCTCCCTATCCCCAAATACACTGTGACCCTCCAGACGGGGCCCTGACCCCTTTTGCTGGCCTACGTGACCTCCTACTCGTCTCACCATGATAGGTTTGGGCAGCCCGTGGTCCGGAGAGCAGACAGAGCTCAGGGGTCGTCCGAACAGCCGTCCCTGAGTGGGGGACAGCAAGGTCGGGGACAGGGGCAGACCGTCCAGCTGTGTGTTGGAGCCTCTCCAGAAAGGCCAGTTGATCAGAGACCTCTTCCTCTTAAAAGACTTCTGCTGACCAGGCTCTGTGGAGAGAAAAAAATGGAAGAGGTGAGCTGTGGTTTCAGATATAAACAAACTGCTGTTGCTGGAGTAATGCATGTTACAGTTTTTGCAGATTGCTTACACACTGAAATCAAAAGTATTGCACAATTATCATGACCTTACACTGAAGTAGCTAAACATTGGCCCAGGTGTGCACCACTCTAAGCACAATGTCAGCCTCACACTATTTGCAAAACAATACACAGTGACTTACAAAACACTAAACACACTTGTATACATTAGACACAGAAGTATATCATGATGTCACTTCCTTCATCTGTCACCACATCACCACACCTATGAGACAATCTGTGAAACACAGCCATCGGGGTGAGTAAACACAAGATTGCTTAACCCTTGTGTTGTCTTCCAGTCGACCATTAACTTTCGTCAAAATTGAAAATTAACTTTTTTTTGCCTCTTTTCCCCCAGTGTTAAAAGAAACCCATATTTCTGATATAAAAAACTTTGAAAATGGGTCAAATTCGACCCAAGGACAACACAAGGGTTATTTGTAGAAACACCAAGCAGGTTTAGGCACTATACAAATGCAGCAGGTAATTCTAGTATTATCACTTTGTTTGTTGTTGTTTTTTACTGTAATTGCAAACCTGTACTGGATACAGTATTTGATGTTGTGTTTATGTTCTGTCTGTTGTACACACTACTGTAGTAGCAGCAAAACTGGGACATGTTTTCTTGTAATTGTCAATGTTGACTGATTCGGGTACAGTATATAGAGTGGAATATATTTTAGTCATCAGCCTTGGTCTTGTGTAGTGTTTGTTGAACTTATTGTATATTTGCACTTTCTCTGTATACTTTTACAGTTCTCTAACCACTGAGAAGTAGTATTGTTAAAATGTTTTAGGTTAGGTTAACAGCTATGGGTAACTAGTTCAAATATAATTATGTCGTATGAAACATGTGTTTCATATTGTAACAAAATATGTTTTTTTTATAAATTAGCGTACAGTGTTTCCTTTTGCAAAGAGTCTGAGGTGTTCCGCTGATTGTGTGTAGTGTTTAAAAAAAAAAACGGTCCCTGTTTTCAAAATAGTGCAATTAAGCAATCGAGAAAAAAAACTGTAAAGCCACTGGAGTGCATGTCCAGCAATGCTCGATGATTCACCCAACTGCTAATTCATCGTTTTGCAATATTTATTTTTTAGAGTTCTGGGTTAAATTTTCCAACACAGTACATTAGGTTGTGAATTGTTTAACATTTAGCCAAAACGTCCCAGATGTTGGACATTTATTCACACCCTAAAATGGTTAGGTGAGAAAAAGAGGTACACTGTTGAAGAGAGAGACACCAATAAAACAGTACCTGAAAGACAGAAGAAGAAAGAACCATTGACTTAGTGTTTGAGGAAAATATACGTGTACATGCCCTTACGCTCGACAGCACCATTTAATTTGTGTGTGTGTGTGTGTGTGTGTGTTTGTTCATACTTGTACTTTTGTGTGTGAAAGCCTACAGTACATGCATGTGTAGAGCTCTGTTTGTCTCTGCAGGCTTGTGACTGTGTGTCTCTCAGCGGTGCCAAGTCACAATGTCTACCTGTGTTGTTTGGGTTGGAGTCTGCAGGTCTGTCTCTTCACTACATGTTCTCTATGACATAACAGCTCAGCATGTTCCTCCAGTTATGAAACTGCATACTGGGCGTGCAGTGAGGTGCATGTTAACAAGAATGTACAGCAAACATTTACTAATCTAATAATGCTAAATGACACATGTAGAAAAACATAATTCAAACCTGTGTTGCCTTCATGGGGCATAGAAATTTCCAACCAACTCTAAATACTATAAATATCAAATATTTGTTGGTTCAATGTCTGAAATTTGATAAATTGCTGCTTTCTCTCAAAATAAGCACTGTGAAAATGCTAATAAAAGCTGCAGAAAATCTTTTGAAGGGTAATGCGGTGAAGTTTAATTGTAGCAACTTCTTCAGCACCAGAAGTCTAGAAACAATAACATTTATGTAATAAAGCTGTGTGACTTGTATCAAAGACTAGGACTCCTCTGACATAGAAAGATTCTTTCAGTGGGTGGAGGACCCATAAAATAAAATGTGGCATACCTCACATAGAATTCAATATTTAACGATCTGCCATGGCACAATGCCCAAATACACTGTGGAACAATGTTCAACAGTAACAGAACTGCTGGCCTGCTCTTGCACTTCTCAGCAGGCCTTGCTACATCGAAACAAACATGACCTCGCTGTAAATCAGGCATTACATCATAACAGCTTTATAGTCAGGGAACAAGTTTAGAGGGGTGGGGGGTGGGACAAGGTGATATAATTTGTCGTCCTATAATCTCCTGCTATCAGTTTTGTAATGATCATAAGCCTTTTATAGAAGGCACTGATCAACACTGTCATGAAGATAGAGATGCCAGATCAGAAAATTTGGTTTTGGAAGGACAGTTAGTTCTTCTATAACTTCTTTTTATTTTCTAAAACATCCCCGCATAAATAAACCAACTTTGTTATATTCTTGGTTCTCCAAGATTAGCCTCCCTTAATAAATCAACACTGCAGTGGAGCATCCAGCTGTCTGATGGTGTATTTTTGTGAACTTGTATTGGTGATCTACTGCCGCGACAGGCAGACTTTTGACCACTGACAAGCTGGACGCGGGAAAGTGAACGCCATCTTTGCTTTGAATTTCTAGCATAATCATGGTTTGTGAGTTGTACTGGAAATCCATATTCAATGTTTTTTTAGTATCGGCTGAAATGTGTCCATACAGTAGCTCACATTGAATCCAATTGTCATGTTTCATATTGGAAAAGAAGATATATATGCAAAGTCGTGGCACTGCTGCTTGTGGTTAGACAATATTCAATATCTTTGTTATTGTGTTATTTGTGCCATACTTTTATTTATTCATGTTCCCCATGAACAGTTTTTTCAATAAAGAATCTTTGGCAAAAATCCAGTCAGAGCTTGAATCTTAGAAAAGTTTATGTTGGGGCCTTGGGTCGCCTCAATTGTGTATTTCAAAGATATGTACTGTATCAGCCAGTCAGTCTATCAGAAAGGGACATTTACTCTTAACCCTGTTAGAGAATAAATGCCTGAGTAGGGGCTTCTGCCAAGGCTTCCCCTAAACACAACTTTGTTAGCTTTTGGGGTGGGTGTGAACGCCTCTATGGCTGCGAGGCCGGTATGGAGCGACTATGTAAGATGTTGTTATGTTTGAAGCAAAGGAATCTGAGGTTGAAGCTTGTGGTTGGCAAACTGCAGCCTTCTAGACTGGAAAACACACACTTTTCTCCTCAACTTGTTTTCCTCCAAACCTAATGCCTTCTTTTTCCATCCTGGTCCCTGAATCCCCGTTACTCATCCTTGTTATCTACTGTCTTCTTCTTTTTCCTTTCTCCTCATCATAATTTTTCATTAGCTCCCATTTTTGTGGTCCCCTTTTCCTTCTCTCCCTCTGTAAATTCTTCTCCCTCTATCTCTCACAGACTGTGTTTCTTTTTCCTTCACCTCCGCTGGCCTTCAGACTTTCTCAATAGCTGTGTCATCTCTTTTCACTTTCCATCTTCCTATTCTCACACTAAGCCGTCCCTTCTGGGGTTTCTTGCTCTTTGTCTGTCTGATGTTTTTCTAATTCTGACACTGCGTCTCTCCTAACCCCCGCTGTAACCCCTTGTCCGCTAAAATCTCCTTTCCCACCGTTCTCTTTGACTTCTTTTCTTCTTCACCTACTGATTCATCCTCACAGCTAAGTGTCAAGAATGAGTTTAAACAGAGTGAAATGGTTTATGTAAGTGGAACAAATTCTAAGGAAGTACTTTCTGTTCTGCATTAATATTTCTGTATGATCGTATTTCTTCTTGTGGTTTCATACAGAATTCAATTTATGGAGCGATTCTTGTCACTAACCAACCATCTACTTGGAAACCTCAACTGCTATGCTGATGAAAACAAGTTGAATATTTTTCACAGCTCTTTTTCACAACACATACTTTCACTGTTGCCAGCGGTTATTTTTATTTTTTTGCAGCAGGTTTACATCCAAAACGCTGAACTTTTAACACTTAATGTAAACTCTGATAATTAAAGGTTTGTGTACTAATTAGCTCTTGGAACACATTGAGGCTGCAACTTCCCCACAAAATGTTTTTTATTCACAATAGACCAAACAATGACAGCCAGACTAGGCCAGACTTTGACGTTATACAAATATAACGTTTTGCCTCAAACATTTCTGTTGTCTCACATGACACACTCATCAGTGTTGTTTCAACTCTTTCTCCCTTTGATTACGCCAGATAGTCCAAGTTCAAAGTGTTTTCACAACCGTTACACAGTTATCTGAAGCTACTTCTGAAATGTAGTTTTTTGTGTTCTGAAAAATGTCTCATTTGACCTCATGTAAAGGGCCTGACCTCCAGAATGAGAACAATGGTCCTGACCAGCTGTCTTACCTAGAAGTGGAGTCTGTCCCGGGGCAGTCTTGCTGGGTTTCAGGATAAACTGGCACTGGGTGTCTGGGGGGAGACACTGGTCCAGCAGCAGCACCCCTGGACAGTCTGTGGGACTCGTTGGATCCCTCCCTGCTCCTCCTCCCAGTCCTCCACCACTGCTCCCACCATCCCGTATGTGGCTCATCTTAATGCTGAAGGGAAACTCGTGGCCTGAATGAGAGGTCAGGGTCCAGAGGTTAGAGTTTACAGGTCTGGTATGTACAGTCTGTGACATGTGACGCGGAGTTAAATATGGCAAATATGATCTACATTAGGGCAGAACTCGTGCCATGCTGCGATAAATCAATGGCCTGGAGTTGAGATGTTGAGTGTGAACTACAGAACAAAAGATTATGGTAACAGAATGTCACGGAAATACCACTGTGACACAAAAGTAACTAAAATGCTCCCAGATGTTGAGTTGTTGGTGTTCTGCTGATGCAGTAGTGGCCCCCCTCTGCATTGGTACTGCCTGGCTTGTCACACATGTCTTCATCGGAGGGATGAGACAGTACGTTTTCATTTAACTTTATGAATTCATGACAGATGTAAACATTAATATAGATTTTTAAGAATCAGCAGTTTCATTGTAAATCTCATCCCACACCATTGGAGGAGTATCTTAAATATAAAGGCTAAAGGGAAAAGAGTATTTTTCGTTTTTTTTAAATGGACAACTTTCAACTTTTTTTCTGATTTTGTGACAGGTTGGCTTACCAATGAGAGGGTATGGAGGGTCATCCTTACTGGAGTTCACCCATAACCTGTGGTCTGTAACGCAGCCCTGGACAGAAAAAACAAGAATCAAGTTTAACGTATTCATTTTTCATTTAAATGAACAATTCTGTTACTTTTCCTTATCTTCCCTGCATTTACCTGCTAAGCTACCTGAATGCTATCACAGTACAGATTGGCTTGAGAGTGTCAACAACTGCTCTGCAAACCAGCTCCACTATAGCTATCAATTATTTCAAAATGACTGATGTAAATGCTTAGTTCAATTTGAACTTGTTATCTTTATTTGAAATATAAATAACAATACTACAAATCTGTTGGAAAAGTCTAAAAATCCCATTACTTTGTATACATGCTTCACACTGTGGTAATATTTGGTTTGAACAGTCTAATATTGTAATGTTTAACAAACGTTATTTCTATGTAGCATGGCTATGTTTAACCTCACATCAAAGTATAGTCACTGGACATCGAGTTGAGTATCAACAGTGGTCTTTGGTTACTCACCGATATGCCAAACTGCAGCAGAGCCATGCGGATGACATCAGTGGTGCTATCAGTGTTGCTGACCGCAAGTGTCTTGGCCTGGTGGAAACATTATAGAAACATTATGGAAACATCTAGTTGTTTGTGTGTCACATAAATGAGAGCACCGCCAGTGATGTCATTATTACCCACTTAAAGACAGACTAGACAAATCAAACAATATTTGTTTTTGTGCTGATCATCATTACAAATCACATAGGAAAGAAGAGAATCATACATATGCGCAGTTTCCAATATCTTTTGCAAATATCTTCAGAGGAATGGTCTTGGGGTCATCCTTCTCTTTTCCCTCAATTATCCGACTGTGTGCAGGGGGAAAACACAGATCAGTGTTATAATGAAAATAACATTTGAATATAAGTACATATATCCAGCACTGTGATATATACGTTGAGCTAGCTTCTATTTAATCCCTTCTGCGTCATTCAACTCAAATAGTTCCTGAACTGTAGGGAAAATTTGATTTGCAAGATGAACTGTGTTAAAATTCCTAAACAAACCATTTCAGACAAAGTAGCTGAGTGTATAACCAAACATTTACCTTTTGATGAGTGCCAACCACTTGTTCTTGTCCTCCTCAGAGCTAAATAATAATGATAAAACATAATCTGAGTAAATCATGTTAAAAGCAACACTCTGTTTTGCTACATTACGTAACTCCAACTTTAAACCGCAGACTTCACCCTCAGCTATGGCTGTATTCAATTCAAAAATTAGTAATTGTGTGTGTGTGTGTGTGTGTGTGTGTGTGTGTGTGTGAATGATTATGAATGTGTGTATGCCATGTATTTGTACAGTATGTGTTGCATGTAGGTGCCTGTTGTGCGTGTGTGGTGATCTACTCTGGTCTTACTGCGGTAGGTTTGAGTGGCTTTATGACTGGGAACTGCCTTTGTGGTTGTGAGTTCCCTTATATGATATACATTTGAAAATATGTTTGGCATAAAATAACTGTCATGCAATGCAAGTAGACATACTGAATGAAGTTATACACAGTAAAAGGAAATTGAGTTACATTGAATCTTAGAAAATAAAACTACAGTCAAGGCATTTTTCACTTTGAGTGTTAACACATTTCTAATGTACTCTGTGTGTGTGTGTGTGTGTGTGTGTGTGTGTGTGTGTGTGTGTGTGTGTGTGTGTGCGTGGGTGTGTGTTACCTAAAGGTGACCACATAGTTGCAAGAGGGCCAGCCAATGACGAAGCTTCTCTCTGGGTTGGTACTTCCCTCACACACCTCCTCCAAGCAGCTGGCTGTCCACATTTCACACACTCGGACTTGGGCTTTTACTTTGAAGTGAGTGGGAGACCTGCAGAAGACAGTGTGCTCCATTAAACTAGGCTAGGGATCCAACTACAGTGACAACTATTTTCATTATCAGTTAATCTGTCTCTGTTTGTAAAATCTAAGGAAATTGTATTCTATTTCTTAAATTACCTAAATGATTAATCAGTTATCAAAATAGTTGTAGATTATTAATATTTTTACCACCTAATCAACCAAATAGTATGTACTTAGGAGGAATATTTGCAAGAGAGAAATCCCAGAAGATTTCCTTTGTAAAATATTGCATAAAACCCAGAAGTCCCTTACCAAGGAACGAACCAGGATCCTCTACCGTTGCAATGTAACTTTTAATTTTCTTCAGAGAAAATTTTTCCAAAAACCTCTAACATATGGCAGTCCTTCAAAAATTGCTTTATATAGCATAGAATTATTAAAAGATAAAGTTATTTTCAGAATTTTAAGACAGGCATGCTCAGTAGAAGTGTATTTATCCACCATCAGTGATTATAGAGGGAAAAAGTCCATAGCACACATGTGGCATACACACATACTCTCCCTGCTATTACACAGACAGAAAGGCACATAAACTCACAGACACATTAATTAACTTCTTCTCTCTCTCTCGCTCAAACACACACATACCAACACACATTCCTCAAACTCACCCTGTGTTCAACCACGATGTAATGGCCAATTATAGCGAATACTCTCTGTACTGGAAGGGTCAGCTCCACCCACTGGCTCAAGACTCCTAGGATAGACCACAGAGGTCCTGTTGTGTCTCTTATTGAGGAGTGTGTGTGCAGTAAGTATAGGTACACAGAGCAGAAGTCTGTTTCCTTCTCTACATGTCTATGTGTTCATATACGTGCATTAGTGCATGTATGTGGACTTCAAAAACATAAATGTGCTCTTGAAGATTCTATTTTTGAACAGTTTGTGGGTAGGGAGGCCCTTACTGTAGGCTTGAGGCAGGCCAGTGTGGCTTTGATCTGAGCCAGGCTTCATATGGATTTAATTGGCTGGGAAATAATTATATACTGGGGATAAAATGAGGAGGGGGGGAAGTAAAAGTAGCAGGAGAGTAAGGGAATGAGAATTTAAGGAAAGATAGCAGAAGAATGTAACTTCATCCTCGACACATTGTTTTGCTATTAGTGTTAGAGAACCAACTAGATGAAATGTTTTTTGGTTTCTCAAATTTGTTTTGCTCTATTTTTTCCTATTTATGTCTCCCTGCCTCCATTTTTCCATCCCGCTTTCACTCACACAACCACATAAACATAGACTCCTTCATCATCTCTGTCATTTCACAAGACACACAGAAGGAAACTTACTTGGCCTTGGCGACGAGCAGCGCATCGGTGAAGAGGAAGAGGTGTCTCTCCTGGGTCTGCAGGCCCCTCTTTAGCTGTGTTTGGGCATGACCCAGGAATAGGCGGCGTGGACACTCAGCCAGGAAGGCCTGGACCAGGGAACAGGACCCTGGGCTGACTAGCGTCAGGCAGCTTTCCCTAGGGGAGAGACAACAGATGAAACACACTATTAGACACAAAGGGATAAGTCTGGATGTGTTTGGTGTTTGTTATCCTGAGCATTGGATGTGGCTAGGCTCAAATTCAAGTCAAGTCAGGTCAATTGTATCTGTACTGCCCAGTATCACAAATTTGCCCCAAGGGGCTTTAATGTCAACACATAGAAATGGGAGAAAGAAACAAGGACAACATGCACACAGGAAGGGGGGAGAGAGAGACAGAGAACATCTGGAATGAGACACCAACAGCCAGGAGAGAGAGGTCCCAGTACAGCCGATGATCAAACTCTCTTTACCTCCATCCACAATTGCTGCAAAATTGCCATTGAGCAAGGCACTGAGTCCCTACAAAATGTTACAATGGAGCTACTTACTTACTACTACTACTTAAGACAGAAGAAGATATGTGCAGCTCCTTTAAGTAACTGTGCAGAACTGTGTAAAATGCAACAAGCCATCACTGAAGCATGCTCAATAGGTGGCAACATTTGAGGAAATTAGCTAAATAGCAGTAAACATTAAATAATAAATAATTATTAAGTGGCTGCAGGCCAAAAAGTAAGAACCTGAATCTAATGAGGTATAGTTGTCTGTTAAACCTAAATAAACATCTTGTATTTAGATATCTTTATTTATTCCAGTGTTTTATCTGTGCTGTATTAGCACCTTGGGATTTTCCAAACCCCTCCGGAGTGTAGAATAATGATGCAGCAGCAAGCATGTAACATGACGCCCATGTTGTGGTGAACCCAACTTGGAAAAGGCTGTAAAAAAGCTAAAATGTCCAAATTGCTTGTACAGCATAATTAAAGTCCTGAAGTGAAATATTGACTTTGTTATTTCCTGTATTTCCTTAACTGATTCCTCACAGTTGGAAACATACACATAATCAAGCATTATGAGTAACATAAACATTGCACTGTAGTAGTACTAGTACATTTGAGAGAAATAGTGAATAACTGCCTCTTAATTTTGCAATGAACCGTTCATTCAAAAACCTTGTTTGTGTTGTTTCGATATATTGTCTTGTCAGTTTCCTCTTTTTCTTTTCTCCTTTCTGAAATGGGATAATACTTCCTTGTTTGTTTGCTACTGAATCTCTTTGAGAAATATCTTAAGTGTCCAAATTGTCAATATGTGCCACTGATGGACCGATGTAAACAGAGGGGAATTTTTTGAAGGAAGAGGAAATAGTTTGAGACCTCCATCCTTTCCTGTTTACACTTCAATACCAGATAAAAGACTTAAGTCTCCACTAACACGCACATATACACAAATTTATCTCTGTCTCTACCTTTCTGTGTCTCTTTCATGTACACAAACATGCATACACTTTTCTGCTCTCTCACGCATGTATACACTCACCTCTCAACAGAGTTTCTATTTTTCATTCCTTCTCTTACACATGCACATCCTTGATACCCACGAGGACACACACAATGCTGTCGGTAACTTTCGCCAAAGTGCCCCATAGTAGTCCCAAGTCTTGCTGGGAAGAGAGAAAAGCTTGGATTCTCTCATTCATCGCCACCCTTTCAGCTTGCATAAGTGATTGGTTACGTAATTAATTAACGAAGAACAGACGACTACGCTGGAGTGCTTCCCTTTTTTGTCTGTCTTTGTGTGCCATCCAAAAATAAATGAAAAGGGGGCTGAGAGAATTCGATTAAAAAACGATGAATGTAGCCAATTAGGCGTTGATGCTCAATGGGACACATCGCCCTGCAAGACCGGGAGATAACAGCTCATTGAAAAGGGTAAAAAACGGGTGATGGATAGGGAAATATGCCCCATTCTTTAGGTTCAACACTTACTGTATACAAGGACAAGACACCATGTTGCTATAACAAAAATAATCAGCCATTATTCCTGGAAGAAAGAAAATACTTTCCATGTGGTATACTTTGAAAACATTTACATAACTCATGCACCCTTCACCTGCTTCAAATTAAACATTTCTTTCTTTCTTTCTTTCTTTCTTTGTCAGAGAGAAGCAATAACATGTAAATCCCCATTTTTGGTGTCAACTTCTTCAGTAGTGTCATTCTGTGACAAGCCTCTGAGTTGTCTCTGTACATAAAATGTGACTCATAATAAGCATCAAAGCTTCTCTCAACATGGCGGTAACTGCTCTCTTACTGTCACGCCTCATGCCACTGCAGGAGGACAGCACAGGGGTAAAAAAAGCTTAGCAGAGGGACGTTGGGAGGATTTTTGGGTTCCTTGATTAAGTTGCACCAGGATAAAAGTCTCAAAAATTCCCATTGAGTTTATCAACACATCCTCCTTTGTTCGTATTGTCCTTGCAGATCCTGGAAATGTCAGAAAAGCCCACACCCGCACACACTAATACAAATGGAAAAAACTTCTTGTAAAGCCCCTTTCACATCTTGCTGCCCTAAAAAAAGGACATCTTCCGTATTCACCACACATGCCTCCCTCCTGAATGTAGGATTGACAGCTGAGCCGGCCGTCTTTTGAATCGGACGGATGAGCAGCTAATGCTCCATTGTACATCATGTGATGTTGATAAATTGAATGCTCTGCCTGCCCGCATACATGGCCACCATTGTTGAGGAAAAGCACCAAGTTGGGAGAACTGTTGACTTTTTAGAACACAATAAGTGGCCACTGAATGAACAATAAACCGCACAACACTGCATACTAATGCCATAGCATGTATAATTAAACAGCTCTGGGCACAATTTGTATATAAAAGGCTGATCATATCAGCATTAATCACAAAGTAGGTCATTCACAAGTTATTTGATTTATAAAGCCTAAAATCAAAAATATTGTCCCAAAGGGCTTTCTATCTTTCAACCCTCAAATAGGAGTAGAACCACAATACAAAATAACTAAAATATAAGTTACTCAAAGACGTAGAGCTAGAGACTTGCAAAATTAGAAAATACAACCAATGGTATATACAATCAATGGCATAGGTTTGGATTCAGAAATTATGGGCAATGTAACACAACTTCCAAAGTTTCAAGTTGGATAACAAAGAAAACAGTCTTCTCTTCACTGAGTAAAGCTGTCCAAATGAAACTTCAGCAAGAAAAGGAGAAGCGATAGTGGACTCGTCAGCAGTGAGCTGCAACTTTCATGTGGGTTGACAAACCTGCAGTCGTTGCATCACACAGTGAGTGCTTAAATCATGGAGGCTGGGATGGGAAAGATAAGTAAAGTCTTAGTCAGGATGACATGATGAAAACCATAACTGACCTGAAACACACAAGCACCTGTAAATCCACACCCAGAGGACAACAGCTGGAAAAACAGCTGCCACTTTCTCGTTTTACTCTCTCTTTGATTAACTTTTATTTCTTTGCTGACATGTCCCATCATCTCACTTTTGTCTCTCAGCCCATTGCTGTCTTTTCCTCTCACCCTTTTTTATTCTGTTCTATCAGTTTTTTTAATATATCAATACCTTAATTAACCCAACTAGCTTAATTAATGGCCTAATTAGTATATGTTGAATTATTACATCACCTCAGCTGTCAATCGTTCCACCCTGACCAAGCAGACTGAATCCCTGAGGGCAGCAATGACACACTCTTATATAAGTATCATTCTGCTCAACTTTGTGTGTATGTGTGTGTGTGTGTATGAGAGAGAGAAACACACCAGCCTGTACCATCTCCTAAATCCACAGTAAACAACAAAACGGCAGTAAAGATGACAAAGACATTGCACAAGGGATACATTCCTAAATTACACTGCAATTATAATTAATTGGATATGTTTGTATTTTTATATGTGTTCTTGTAAAGGAAATAAATTAAAGGAGAATTCCCGGTCGATTCCAACATGTAGCTCTGTTTGTAAATTTGGAGTGCTGTCAGTAGAGAAAAAAACAATCAGTGCTGCCTACACCGTGTTATCCTCCTGCTAAAGCTAACACCAACAGGCTTAAACAGGGCACGTTTTAAATGTGTTTTTAGCCTCTAAACATGTTCCAAATGTCATTATCAGTGCCGAGTCATGTGCAGTGATTCCTTCTGAGTGAACACAGTGAATCTGACTGCTGTAGATGTGAAAGAACTGCATGAAAGTTGTGCTAATTCAGCTGTGTTTAGTTCTGGTGTTGAGACGGCAGTTAGAGAGCTTAGGGGCCGTCTACAAACTACAACACAAAAGAGAGATAAAACAAGTAGGCTATCAATTAAATGATTAAAAAAAAGGTATAATTAAAGGTAGTGTCTCCAAACTTAAATCAATTATAACTTGTGTCCTGCTAGTTAAAAAAAAAGAAGCATATGCTTATTTTTGAAAATATGATTGGATCTCTTTTTGGTGTTGCAGTTTGTAGACGGTCCCAAAGCACTCCTTGCAGTATCAACACAGGAACTAAACAGCTGAATTAACACAACTTTCATGCATTTCTTTCACAACAACAGCAGTCAGATTCACTGTGTTCACTTGGAAGGAATCACTGCACATGGCTAGGCACTTTTAATGACATTTTGAATATGTTTAGAGGCTAAAACACATTTAAAACTTGCCCTGTTTAAGCCTGTTAGGTGCTTACTCTAGCAGGAGGATAACTTGGTGTAGGCAGCACCGATTGGTTTCATTTTTATTGCTACTGACAGCACTCCAAATTTACAGACAACAGAGCTATGTGTTGAAATAGACCGGAATTCTCCTTTAATGGGTCATGGCCCATTCTTCATTTGACATGCATTTGTCTGTTATGCAGATGCTAGCTGCTACTGGGAGAAAAATATGAGTGGAGTTTGTGGGAAACCACATTCATCATTTCATCAATATGAGCGACACATTTCAAATAACACGCATAAGTTCTTTTATGGAAAATCCAAAGAAGATGCTGTTGTCCTGCCCATGAAGCAATTAACCAGCAACCAAGCAACCTCTTACAAGCTAACAGACTGACTGATTCACATCTTTTCCACCCTCTGCTTCTTTCCTGCTTCCACCTGACTCACCATCCCAGATAATTTCCATAGGCAAACTATAATGTCGTCCCTGGCTGACATGCAATGCTCTCTATATAGCCACACACACACACATACAGAGAGAGAGAGAGAGAGAGAGAGAGAGGATGAGGTCAGAATACTAAAATGCTTCCCTTTTTTCCAATCCGTAAAAGAGAAGTGACCAGGGGCTGTCAGCCATAGTATCCTTAGCAGAGCTTATTATTAACACCAGGAAATGTATTTTGTATGATTTTTGAGTAAGTGTTATGGTATTTGTCATTTTGGGGTCCAAATGTCCTCTAACAACCAGAAAAATGAAAGAATAAAAAAGAGAAATCCCCAAACGGAGGACATGTTCCCTCTTTTTCTAAAAGTTTAATGAAAGTTAGAACTCGTGTTTCAGGTTGAGATTAAAATTGCAGTTCAATAAATACAGTGATATTTTAACAACTTTATTAACACAAATATATGTCTGTGTACTAGGGTGCAAGAAGAATGGACACAGAGGTTGTTGTACGTGTCACTTTGTGGTGACACTGTGGCTGGCAGTGAGTGAGTGTGAGGTCAAGCCTGCCAGCCTATCATGTTTTTTTATGCTTTATAGGCCTTCGTCCCTGCAGTATGCATTTTATTGCCTGAAGAGGAGGGGACCTATTACTCCAGTTTGAACCTGTAATACCCTGGACTGTAAGCCTCAAGACTGAAGTATGAGGTCATTTTTCTGGATGTGTGTGTGTGTGTGTGTGTGTGTGTGTGTGTGTGTGTGTGTGTGATGCTGAGCTGATGGCTAGAGGGAGACTTTCAGTGCCTCTTGGCCTGATGGGAAATGCAGGACCAAGGAAGCGAAAAAAATTACCTCAAAGATAAAAAGAGAGGAAAAACCCTCTTTTTATATGATTATTCGGGGTCCAAGCCCAAGGATGCGTGTAGGGCTGTGGAACCCTATTGTTTTTCCAGACCTGACAAAAAGTTGTATAAAGATTTTTTTTATAGAATTAAAATTGTGCATTTTACACGCAAACAAATTTGTGTTGCTAACTATGAAAACACTGACTTTGCCATATCTCGGCCAAAATAAATGCTATCAAAACCAAACTTTAGGATATTCCTCGGTATGACCCTCTGAGGGTCTAAAACAAATTTCACAAACATTGGCTACTAGGGGGCGCTACAAATACAACACGTTTATATCTCACAAACCGCTCATCCAAATTTTACTAAATTTGACGGATACCATCTAGGCCCACTCCTGAGGCGGTCCTTACAGTGGGGTACTGATTGGTTCAAGTGGGCGTGTCCTATGGGCCAACGTCTGGAATAACCACTTCCACTAAAGTGAATTACTTGAAATTAACAGGATAGATGTAGAAAGCCCAGAGTTTTTTGGGGTCATTGCGCTATTAATCCGTACCGTTACATGCACCTCTCGATATTTCCCGATGTTTCCCCCCCCACCGTTTTGCTTTTGGTTCCGCTTTTGTGCGTTCCCCGGGTCGCTGGGGACAACTTATATAAGTTATGTTGTTGTTTTTTACTATTAAAACAGTAATAGTTCATTTTAAACAAAAATCAGTCCTGCTTATGTTTTCTGAGCACCGGGGTGATGCAGTAATGAGTAACTGCCACTGCCAAGTACTGTTGGCAGAACTGACGTATCCATTAAAACAGTATTCATAGGACTTTAGGGTTTTTATACAACACTTACCAAAGCATGGAGATGGTCTAACAAGCTTTTACAAACTATTATAAATTCATAACAAACTAAAAAAACAAAACAGAAGAGATCAATAATAATCTGTCTAAAGCAATATGGAGGTAAATGATCTGTTGAAAGAAAATCACAAGCACAACCATGACCTTTCAACTTTACCTGCTGGGAGTCTCCTGAACATAATAATTTCACATCTCTGCATACACTTCCAGATATTAATGAACACCTCACACACCCACTGACATGGGAGGTGTTGACCCTACTGGCCCCTACACCTCCTGATGAAATGTCAAAGGTTAGGGGTGACAGCTGAGAGTGTCAAGCCCTGGCTCCATACCTCCTGAGACTCAGAGACACACTAAATAGCTTGCCTGTCTTGCACGCACGAGCACACGCACGCACACACACACACACACACACTTGCTCATAATGGCATATAAACCTAAAGCCAAAAAGAGCTTTCCTGAGCATTTTGAGGTTTTTCAGCCTGCATCCATCATAAGAAACTATACATCATTTCTCAAGAGATCTTTATGCAAATGTACTTCCTTTTGGTAATTCATGATTTACATTCAAGAAGTTGGATTCTCTGTAACTAGTTGATTGTCTTCAAAGACTGAAAGCTTCATGAAATTCCCTAAATTGTTTTCTCTTACTCTCTAAATACCCATCTTCCACCCTCCAAAAAAGATTCCAGTAAATAAATGTCATCCCCGAGGGGTTTGTAATGGCTTATTTCCGACCCTGTTAAAGGGGATTTGTGTGATTGAAAAGACTGATAGCTCTGGGAGAAGTAAGCATTTAAACCCGCTCTTAGTCATGAATAAATCAGGAAGGCCAACCTCTTAGATGGTTGAGACAAATTTAAGGCAATGTAGGAGAGCTTTTGGAATCATGTGAGAATATATATATTTTTAGGGCAGTTTGAAACTTTTTACAGAAGGAGTAATCTGTATTTCTCCAGAGAGAGAGCAAAACTCAGAGAAAGCACAACCTTCCACTTCTGCTCACGTTCTTTATCCAGAAAACTGTTTACAGAACAAGGAATAAACATGAATAAGTACAAATTTCTCAGAAACCAGTAAAACTCGTATAGCAGGATTCTCTGCAGGCCAACAATGATGTCAACGCCAAAGCAGCTCTTTACTACGAAAGCAGGTTGTGTGTGTGTGTGTGTGTGTGTGTGTGTGTGTGTATGTGTGTGTGTGTTCCCTCATACCTGGATGTGCTTTTTGATCTGGTAAGGGCTTTGCTGATGACCAGCGAGGGGGCGGACTGTCGTCTCTGGGCCAAGGTCTTCATCTTCTTCACAGTCAGAGAAAGAGAGAGAGAGAGAGAGAGAGAGAGAGAGAGAGAGAGAGAGAGAGAGAGAGAGAGAGAGAGAGAGAGAAGATGGGTCAATGCAAGGTGACTTAAGGTGATGGTTTGCATCATTCCTTTCGGTTTGCATCGCATGGTGGATAATAAATAACATGGTTGCAAAGCGCATATGTCAGCACTGCTTGAGGCTGGTTGGTTGCAGGAAATACAGGAAAGGGAAATAGATAAAGCTCCAGTATATGTGTTTGAATGTGAAAGAGAGAATTTAAGAAAGGGAAGGATGGTGACTGAAAGAAGAGAAGTGACTGCAGTAAAGAAGGAAAAGAGGAAGTGAGCTAAATTGTTAAAGAATGTCCCTTTGTTGACAAAGAGAAATATGTTGTCCAGCAGTTGCACAATGTTTATGATCCCTCATACAGCATAATCCCACTACAACATGATTGAAACTGAATTGAAAGCTACCTCACAGAAGTATGACAGAATTTCACTAACTCAAAAAAAACTTGAATATGAAAATATGAGTAACTGTATTCTGTTGCATTCATTTAGATGTTCAGATCAGAGTTTACACAGTGAATATATCCAGAGTTGTTTAGGTTATTTTGTCATTAAAACTCCATTACTCCTCTCTTTTTTCTTTTCTTTTCTTTCTTCTTCTTTTTCTTTCTTTTTTTACAGATTAAGGCTGATGAGGGTTTTTCAAGTTATAATCAGAAAAGGGTTTTCTGAGGATCACTCATGCTGTTTGTGTTGGTAATGTTGGAGGACACAACCAGTGGTGGAAGAAGTATTCAGACCTTTTACTTAAGTAAAAGTACTAATACAACACTGTAAAATTACTCTTATACAAGTAAAAGTCCCGTATTGAAAATGTTACTTAAGTAAAAGTAAAGTATCGTTAGGAAAATGTACTTAAAGTATTAAAAGTAAACGTATTCAATGCGGACTTGTAGACCATTATATTGTTGGGTAGTTTCATTTATAATAAAACATCAGATTTCTAAACTAAATGTATTTTGTGTGCAAAAATCTTAATCTGTAAAGTAACTAACTAGTAACTAAAGCTGTACGATATCTCTCTCTGAAATGTAGCGGAGTAGAAATAGAAAATGGTATAAACAACGACTCAAGTAAAGTACAAGTGCTTGAAATCTGTAGTTTAGGAACAGTACTTATGTACTTAGTTACATTCCACCACTGGTCATGATTTTTTTTTGTCTCACAATGGTCCACCAATCGCTGCTTTTTTGCAACATTAACCACCTCCACAGCTCACATCCTGCCTGCTGAAAGATGCAGTTACACCTTTTGAAACACGCGTTGGATGGGGGCGCCGTACACTACAACCGACCTGCTGGACATCACCTCTGCTGTCTGTCAGTGCTGCATATCAGTGTCAAGGACCAAAACTGGGGTTAGAAAGCTACAATACATTACTGTAACAATGTCGAGTGCATTTACTGAAAAGCCAGAGATTAGGGTTAGAATATGAAACCATGTATTTAGTGCTTTTTGTAGTGCTCAAAGTAATTTAAGAGAATGCCACTGGTAGCTCTGAAGCTCTGTGTTTGCGTGGTGCCTCCTGTCTGTCTGATTAACGAATCATTATCAGCACATTATCCTGCTCTGTCATGTGGTTCCTTCTCGTCTACTCAGCTAACTGGTTTCTAAAACTTACATTAAACCAGTAAAACCAACTGGGATTTGGGCTTTTGTTCTTGGTTGAAACGTTTTTTAATCAAGTCAATATTTGGTAATATTATTACAATATATCAAAATGCAGAGACTGTACATTTCTTTTCTTGAAACGCTTGATAAAAACTCCACACTTGCAACGTTTGTGCGCCATGGATCTGAAGATTTCAGTCATCAGATAACGCACTGAATCTCAATACATGTCTGATTAAACAAACCTAAGGAAAAGTTTAAAATACTGATTGTAAACCGTGACATAGCAGTGACAACACTATCAACGGAGCTAATCATTATCCAGTCCAAACCGTATTAAAACACGCCAAATAAGTGCAGATTTGCAAGAATGTCAAGAAAAAGAAATTAAGAAAAATAATAATAATGCAAGTAGCAAAGAAAACTAAGATTTCACAAAGAAACATAACCTCTATTCGGAATTTAAACTTGAAAATTACACACCACATAGAGATGTCTCTGCAGGAATATTATAGGACTATGATACCGTAAAATACCAGTTTCCTGGGTCTAAAGGGTGCAATTGGAATATAGGCTACTAATTTAACCTTAATGAGCGCGCCGGTGTAACCCGGGCAACTCAGTGCGCTAAAACGCAAACCGTGTCCAGAGCCAGCACTCCATCAGCACCAAAAGTCCAACAGAGAAGTGTCACTTGTACCTTTTTGTTGTCGGGAAGGGCTTTGCTCCCTCCTGTCAGGGAGTCGGACCTGTTCTGTCCCATGGTCCCCTGCTGCGGTGACATGGTTTCCATCAAGACTGTATAGATCCACGGGGCCAAGCGCGCAGTATTCCCATGATACGAGTGTAAATCCAAAATTATCCGGTAAAGAGAAGGGCAAGAGCCCGAGGAGAATCCATGATGGATAGGTGCTGATCCGGAGGAAGAGGAGGTGAAACCTGTGCACTGCGCTCCTCTCTGTGTTTGAGCGCTGCGACTCCGGTCCGCCTCATCGGGCTCTAGTTGTGACCTACGTGGGGATGAAACATACGACTTCCGCTCTTGCTTTTCAAAGTAAAGCCGTGTTTATAAAACTGGATCGTTTTTTTGCGGGGTGAGAAGTAGCACAATTAAAACAGCATGTAAAGTAAAAGTCAAGATAAGGTGGCATGTTATTGACAAAGGTTAGCAGTGCTTGTAAAAACTACAAACACACAGAGTAAAGTTCTGGTGTTAAATTTTCACTAAAAATCCGCTAATATCTGAGCAAAGCAGGTTAATTCCTGGAGCCCCAGTCTGCAAGTGCCCTTAAATGTCCCAAATTCACTGCATGCCATTCAAGCGGAAATAAGAGTCTGGAGCACACTAATTTCAATATCAAACTCATGTTTTAACACTACTGTGCCTATATCTGAGTCAAAATGGACAAAGACAAAAGGCAAACACTTATTGGTAATTGGTTGCACAGGGTTTTAAATATATTGGATAATGGATCCAAAGGTGGTAGTTACCATGTCAATGTCCTTGTGTCACGCCCCATGCACTATTTAATCACATCAGGAATGAAAGAACACAAATAAAAGGTTACAAATGTAGAGGTACAAAAAATAGCCTACAAGTACTGCATTCAACAAGTTTAACAAATTAGAGGAAACTAGACCAATTCAGTTCTGTGCTTCTCTTTAGAGGCCAGTAGTAACATCACCAGCTCTCTTCACGGCATGTCAGTTGGTTTGGGTAAAAAGGTGATTTGTTAGGAAATTTGCACCAGTAAAGTGTATTACCCAAGCCAAACCTGCATTATTAGCTTATTTTGTTGCTACGTCTTGTAGAGTGACTTGATTCAAAATCTAGTATTAAGAGGTTTATTGTTTTAGTTTATTTTGTGCTCATGTGATGCTCAAAATTACATTTAATGTATTGCCACTTTTATTTTGAAGACCTAACTACTGGTCATTTCCTAACCTAACCCACCACATGTCTTGACATAGCTACCCACAAGTGTGTGTTTTTATTTGAATGGCCTATCATATGTTTTTCTTGCCTGGCAGTCAGTGCCATATAGAAGGTGACTGTTCTTGTACGACAGGATGGGGGTTTGCAGAGGGTCCGGGCCAGGTGTAAGAATGTACTCCCAGGGCCAAGAATAACATGACTGACGAGGAGGAATGTCCACAGTATTTTCTTTCTACATAGGCATGACGCATGACACATTTGCCTTATAGCTAGCTAATGTATACTTTACTGTGGGATAATTTTCCAAGTGGGTGGGAGTGTTTACTTTTAAAGGTCTGAAGACATAAAGAGAACACCTCCATCAAAGCTGAAGGTAAACTGATTTGCTGACCATACAAACAGAATTCTCACATTTGTAATTATATTACTGTTTTACAGTTAGGACTTAAATATTAAAGAGATACCTTGAAATGGATAACCATTATATAACTATTAATAACCATTGGAAATTTAGTATTTTCCAGAAACTTTCCACCGCCAAAATGCTTCAAATCATAACAAAGTGTCTTTCTGACAGGACCATTTTCCGCAGCACCTTATTGTCAGCCAATGTCTCCTCCGCTGGTAGGTATGCAACAATCGTTCCACCTTATCTGTCCCCCAAAAAGAGACATGCATTGGATGATAAGAACATTGATAATGCTCGGCCATCTTCTTTGATCATGTAACAAGCTGCATGAAACAACAGCCGGGGAATACTGTGGCTTCTTTCTGGAGAACGGCTGCAATTCTTGATGCACAGTCACTACATTATTTCTCTCTGTGACTAAATCATCCTGTCCTCCAGCACCCGGTGTGGTCAAGTCACATTTGTTTTTGAATTTCGATTGCACTTCATCTTCCCTCATTTTAGGGGTTAATTACTGCTTTTGTTTCCTGCTCTTTGTCAAGGGTATAGTCTGGAGGAATCCAAAGAAAAAAGCGAGGCTAAATTGAGGGTGTGTCATACAGTAATATGGTTGGAAACGCCACTGGTTGACCACAACTGCACTGTTTTGTTTTTACCTCCTCTTTGTTCCACTCCAGAAGACGCCGGGTTACGACAATAAAAAGTGCCTTGGAGAGTTTTTTCTTTCGGTATCCATGGCAAAAAGCAACACATCTCACCATGCTGAGCTAAAAACAAACATTTTACTCATCCCAAAAACCCCTAACTGGGTCACACACATCGCTGTCAGAAGGCAGCCAAACCCTCCTAGACTCTCCTCATGCCTTACCCGAGGTTGGAATGACTGCTGTACAGGGAAGCCTAATCTAGTGATTCTCCCCATCAAATAAAACGCACAGAGAATCCATATGTGTCCACGTGAATATCATCTGACATTTTCATTTTTTAGCGTGTCTAAAAGGGAATGTCTGCGTCATGCATGGAGAATCCGGCTATTGAAAACCTGAAGCTGGGGAGAATATCAACTTGAAAGGCAAACAGTAGATTTCAGAAAGAGAAGTGAGCTGGAGAGAGTTCAGAGCTCTGACTGGAGCCTCACATGAAGACTTCATTCTTGTCTGGGTAGGGTTGGGGTGTTAGAGTTGCACTTAGCACTGTAAACACATGCACAAATGCACCTTCGCACACAGTATACATAGCTGAATATCTATTTAAAGAATGCTCTTCTCTTCCCTCCCTCCCTATTTTAAAAACAAACAAATTCTGCTCATGTGCCGCATGTTTAAAGAGAGGCCACAAGGACATGATGAGTAGTTTTAGAAGCTCCAGTTTATATATGCATAGATAGACAGATGGATGTGTGACGGATGACAGAGGTGCTTCGAGCAGACAGGGAGTTGCTGTGACCCAAAACAGCATCCACCACCACTGCCGCCACCACCTCTGCTGCTACTTTAAGAAGCCAGACTTCCACGTTGCCTGCCAAAAATAAAGACAGACATTTCCCTTTTTACCCTAAACAGCATAACTCAGAGGTTTCTGGGTAAAGTATGGCTCTACAAATTCTGGAAAAAATGATGTGGGTGCAAAATAAATTCTTTTGGACATTGTTCTAACTGTAAGTGAAAAACCTTATACAACTTTATACCTGAAATACTCCACGTTTGCACATCACATATACTGTTCTGGCCCTCCTATAGGCTGGACCTGTGTTGAGCAAGTTATTTGAAAAATGTAATCAAATACATATTACATATTGAAAGTGTTATTATATACATATAAATAAAAGCAATTCCATTACTTGTGATTTTACTTGTTACTCCGTCAAAACATGTCACATATTCCAGCTTTGTCTCCATAAAATTGCACTCCCATACAACTATACTGCATTCTCAACTACGATATTTTCGAGAGAAACATATTTTGTCCCGGAATCGATTTGTTTTTGATGTATCACAAATATGTTTCTTGTGTTCAAAGTTGCCATAGGGAGGAGGTCGCGCTGTTAGTGTCCCATATGAAACCAAAAGTCAACATTGACTTGCTTTTGATTACCTAAGTAAAACCAAAGAATATGTAAATTTGAGAACTTTGGAGCTACCAGGAGCTACATTCTACTCTTTTGGTAGAGGCTAGACAAAAATGTCTGGTACGAAGCCATCACCTGCAGTTAGCATCCCATTGACTGCCATTCATTTTGGCGCCACTTTACATCTGAAGTGTTTCAGGACTCTATTTGTGCATTGTTTATTTCTAAGGAAACACGACAATGTATAAAAAGCTCCATTACCTTGTATCTCACGTTATGGCTCCGTAGCAGATGTTTTTGTAAAAATAGGCTAATGATTGTGTCATAACCACTCGACTTGCTCTTGCATAGTCAACAAATTATCGTATTGACAGGAGAATCTCGCAGACAGTTTGGACTTACATCAGCTGTTTAGGTTTAATTACTGACGTTAACTAGCATGTTAGCTAGCAGTAATTAGCCTGTGTTTATGTTATCTCCTAACATATACCTACGCTCTCCGTCTCTGCTGATTGGGAATGATTGAGATTTCTTTTGCACAGCTACCAGAAGACTTACAACTTTCATACAGGTTGCCCACGTCACAACAACGTTGTCATGCTCAGTTTGAGGCTACGCAGTAACGCTCAGCCACCACTGGTCTCCGTCCAGAGCAATGGGATCGGTTGGTCCATTTCTTTAACTGTCTATGGGCATTCCTCATCCTCCTCATCTCCCAACCGGCCACACCTTTCCTTTGTTCAACCTTTGTGTTAAATTAGGTACAGTTTCTTTTGAATAGTAAAGGTGGACTGCCAAGTGTGTTCATCTTGTTTTCTCCTGTTTTTTATTTAGTTTTGTTAGGTAAGCCATTTTTGGTTTCTTAGGTCAATTTCTTATTTTCTAAACAGGATTGTTTGTTGTTTTGGTGGTAGGCCATCCTAAAGCCTTGTATAAGTTATCTATATCTATTTTTAATTATATAGTTCCTACTTAATGTAAAATAAATAAGTTTGTGACATTCAAACAAGAAATTGTTTGTGGCTACTTGGGAGATGGGGAAGATGGGGCCTTTTCATGTTGTGTCCTAGGCACCCCTAGACTGGGCGTAACAAGACTCTTTAAGACTTGTTCGCATTCCCACTGGTTTGGTCTTTATGCTGAGTCCATCATCTGTTTACTCCTCAGGGATTTACGGATCCAGCATTTAAACCCTTTGAGACAAACATCAGGGGCAGTTATACAGAATGAGAAGGCGG